>JAULJL010000003.1:23297855-23906307 GCA_030761205.1 Fremontodendron californicum
AATAACTAAAACATGCATGGCAATAACACAAACACAAGGCATGCTTAAACCAAAAACTCAACTAAATGTCATGAAAATGCAAACCTATCAACTAACATAGCAAAAATGCACATACAATGTAAAACACATGGAGTAGCCGAATGGCCTCAAGCGCCAACAAGCATGGAATTTTCACAAACTCTTGGTATACTTAAACTAAATATTGAAACAAATGTCCTGCAAATGCAAACCTATCAACTAACATGGCAAAAACGCACACACAATGCTAGATACATGAAGTGGCCGAATGGCCTAAGGTTCCAAACAAGCATGGCATTTTCACAAACACTTGGTATAGTTAAACTAAATACTCAATCAAATGTCATGCAAATGCAAACCTACCAACTAACATGGCAAAAATGCACATACAATGTAAAACACATGGAGTAGCCGAATGGCCACAAGCTCCAACAAGCATGGCATTTTCACAAACACTTGATATACTAACATGCTCAACTAAAATATAACACTCAAATCATGCAAACACAAAGTAGAAATACTAAACAAGCATTTTCACAAACACTTGATATACTAACATGCTCAACTAAAATATAACACTCAAATCATGCAAACACAAAATTGAGATATTAAAACTAACAAGCATTTTCACAAACACTTGATATACTAAGTATAAAACATCAACAAATTTAAACATTATGAAAACAGAAAATTAAAAATGCAAGAACATGATATTTAACTCATAAATGGCAACAAACAAAGCAACCAAATTAAAACATGATTCAAGTATATGAAGTAGAAGAACACTTAAAGCATCAAGACTAAAGAAAATAACATAAATAACATGACAAATTAAAGCCAAAACAGCAACAATAATAAAAAAAATATAGGCCATTCGGCCATTAAAGAAAAATAAGGAAAAAAATTGTAAAAATTATTTAAGAAAGAGATGAAGAAAGAACTTAAGAAGAACATAAAAAAAAAACACTTAGTTAAAAAGAAAACTCACCAAATAATAATCAAAATAGCAAAAATAAGAATGGAAATTCAAGAAAGTGCAAGAGTTGGTGCTAAAAGCAACCTCAAGAAGCTATATTTCAAGCTTTATCTCTTCAAACTTTCCTTTCTTTTCTAAACTTTTCTTTTTGGTTTCAACCAAGAAGAGAAAAAACTAAGAAAAACCAAGAAGAAATCTGAAAATGAAGTGAAGAAAAAATGAAAATTCTGACTCCCTTAAGCTGGCCGAACCATGCCTCTCTCCTCCCTTGGAATGTTGTCATTTTTTCTCCAACCAATTTCCATCCAAGGGCTAGTGATTCAAGGTGAAAAATCATGAAATTATCACCCTTAGATTAGTGTATCAGCTGTCCATAATTACATCTATTAAAGAATAATGTTGACACTATCCCTCCTCATGCATTGGCCTATGTGGCTTAATCACAATGGCTTGATCAAAAAAAATCTCTAACTAACTCTTAATTCTTGGCCTTTTGATTGAAAAATCAGAAGCTTCCTCCTTCCTTTAGGCCTTGGCAGGCCATCACTCTCTTTTCCAGCCCAAGTCTGATTTTTTGAAAGGCCAAAAGAAGCCCTTTTCGGTTGCTTGGATAAAATGACCATTTTGCCCCCCGGATGCAAATAAATGGCAAACAGACTCCAAATTCAAATTTTATTTTCTTAATACTTTCAAAATAATAAAATATTGAATTCTGGAAGTTTTCAAAATTTTTCGAGTCCGTTTTCTATTTATTAGGATTTTTTCTTCCAAAAATGCCCTTTCATGCCCCCACATTTTACCATTTTTTAAACAACCTCCAAATCAAGATTTTTCTTCACCAATCTCTTCCAAATAATTTAAAAGTATGATCTGGAAGTTTTCAAAATTTTTGGAACTCATTTGGTATTTTTTCAGGATTTATCTTCTTGAATTACTACATAAGGGCTCGGGATTTTGCCATTTTGTAAACGAACTCCGAATCAAGATTTTCTTTCTCCAATCTCTTCCAAATAATTTAAAAATGAGATTTGCAAATTTTCAGAATTTTTGGAGTCCATTTGCTATTTTTTCGGGATTTATCTTCTTGAATTATTGCATAGGAGGCTCAGGATTTGGCTATTTTGCAAACGAACTCCGAATCAAGATTTTATTTTTCCAATCTCTTCCAAATAATTTAAAAATGAGATTTGAAAATTTTTAGAAGATTTGGAGTTCATTTGCTATTTTTTCAGGATTTTCTTTCTTGAATTTCTACATAAGAGACTCGGGATTTGGCCATTTTGCAAACGAACTCCGAATCAAGATTTTATTTCCACAATATCTTCCAAATGATTTAAGAATGAGATTTGCAAATTTTTAGAATTTTTGGAGTCCATTTGCTATTTTTCCCAAATTTTCCAATTTTGCCCTTTTGCCTCCGAAACCCGATTTTGCTCAAAACAAGTTCGATTTTTAGATTTTCTTCAAGCTGAGCCTTGGGCTATCCCTTTTTAATCATTCCTCATCCATTGGGGCTTTAGTCTTACCAAGTCGGGCCATTTTTGTAATTCGTCCCGATTTCATCGAAATCCACCAAAAACCCTAATTCTCGGTTTTCTCCCGGATTGACTTTTCTTTCAGTTTTTTTTTTCAAGTGGCTTCTCCATTATCCGTAGTCAGTGCTTATCTTTCATTTGGAACCTTCAGTTTCGACCAATTTGATCATTTAAGCACTTTTCCCCAAATTTCTCGAATTAGGGTTTCCTTTCTATTGAATCCGCATAACCCAACTTCCGAACTCCATATATTTCAATGTAGACCTCGGATTATCAAAATTCTTTTGCCATCTTTCAATTGAACTTCAAATCTTGATCTTGAAAGTGGGTTGACTTTTTTAGTAGTTGACTTTTTTGGGGTTGACTTTTTCGGGGTTGACTTTTTTCGAGGTTGACTTTTTTTGAGTTTGACTTTTTATGCTCACCCTTTTAAACTAAGTCTCAGAGTACCACTTGCATGATGAAAAAAGTCTTTTTACATTCTGAAACATCAATTTTGGAAGAAAACATACCTGTTTTAGTGGTCCGGACAAAATTAGGTATCTACAGCTGCCCCTCTTTGGCTATTGCTGAGAATCAGGAATCAGGCAAAGATAAACAAACACTAATTTTGTACGGTCAGTGAAATCACATGTGAGGTAAAGGGGTTTTCTTTTTTCATTTCTTCATTTTTTTTCATTTTTTCTTGAAATAGCTATAACTTAAAGATTTTGTCCTTAAATTGAATTCCCTGACTAATCAAGGCTCGACCCGTCTTAAGGAAACTGGTTCGATTTTCAAAAGAAAAAATTATGCCCGAAGGTCTTAAAAATAGTGCCCGAAGGTCTTTAAAATTGATGTCCGAAGGTCTTTAAAACTGGTGCCCGAAGGTCTTTAAAATTGGTGCCCGAAGGTCTTTAACGCTGGTGCCCGAAGGTCTTTAAAGTTGGTGCTCGATTGTCTTTAAAATTGATGTCCGAAAGTCTTTAAAGCTGGTGCCCGAAGGTCTTTATAACTGGTGCCTGAAGGTCTTTAAAATTGGTGCCCGAAGGTCTTTAAAATTGGTGTCCGAAGGTCTTGAAAACTGGTGCCCGAAGGTCTTTAAAATTGGTGCTCGAAGGTCTTTAAAACTGATGCCCGAAGGTTTTTAAAACTGGTGCCCAAAGGTCTTTAAAACTGGTGCCCGGAGGTCTTTAAAACTGGTGCCCGAAGGTCTTTAAAACTGGTGCCCGAAGGTCTTTAAAACTGGTGCCCGAAGGTCTTTAAAATTGGTGCCCGAAGGTCTTTAAAATTGGTGACCGAAAGTCTTTTAAAACTGATGCCCGAAGGTCTTTAAAACTGGTGCCCGAAGGTCTTTAAAACTGGTGCCCGAAGGTCTTTAAAATTGGCGCCCGAAGGTCTTTACAACTGGTGCCTGAAGGTCATTAAAACTGGCGCCCGAAGGTCTTTAAAACTGGTGCCCGAAGGTTCTTAAAACTGGTGCCTGAAGGTCTTTAAAACTGGTGCCCAAAGGTCTTTAAAACTAGTGCCCGAAGGTCTTTAAAACTGGTTCCCGAAGGTCTTTAAAACTGGCGCCCGAAGGTCTTTAAAACTGTGATTTGAAAATACCTTGATGACGGACTCAAGGCTCGACTTGTCTGATAAACAAAATGAATTCGATTTAAAACAGAAGGAAATACCTCGATGGCGGTCTCGGAGTCTGAATCTTTTGAGAAGCAAAACGAGTTCTCTTTGGGGAAGTCCAAGTTTCCCTGATTTCTGCACTGTTAGCTAAATGCAATGATGAGAATGTCATGCTTTGCAAATACTTGTACGTTTCCTAAAAATAAATGCAATCAAATGATTGTGCCATGATATTTAATCCATGGTTTCTTTGAGGTTCACAGATTATCTGACTTCATGACAGAGTCTTCAATTGTTCATTGATGCCCCACTTAAGGAATTCTTTACTCAAGATATCTTGTCAAACAGTCTCAGTTTCTGTTTTTCGCTGAAGTTCACAGATTTTTCTGACTTCGTGATGGAGTTTCCACCACGTTCACTGTTTTCTTTTCTTGGTGAACTTTCCAAACCTTTCCCAAGATTTAAATCTATTCCTTAGTAATGCTTTGAAATCCCTTTGTTTAAAGATTTTTATTACTAATCATCATTCAATTTAATAACAACCATAATGCATCTCAAAAGTATATGAAAGAAAATATGAATCAAGCAAAAATTGTCATGAAAAGGATAACAAGAATTTATTGCAAGAAATGTTTTAAAATAGTAAAAATAAATATCAAGGATATAAGAAACAAATGTAAGGTTATAGGCTTTAGATGCCCCGGATGCAAAATATCTTGGACCTCTCCTTTTTCAAACCATATGAAATTTCTCTTGAACGAGCAATTTACTTGGGTAACCTCTTAGCTTCCGTAGTTACGTCAGACTAAGTTGTTCCCTTTTTTTCTGATTGTCAGATACTTTCTCCCCCTTTACACGGAGCATTGATTCGAACCTTGATTAGTACTTGAGTCGCCCTTTGCGGGTTTTTAACTCAAGTGTCCTCCATTCGGTATTAAGTCGCCCTTTGCGGGTTTTTGGCTTAAACCTCTCCTTTTACATTCTTTTTTAATTTCCATTTTTTTATTCTACGATGCATCTGAAAATTCTAAATGCTTCCAAGGTAAAAATATCAATTCAAAAGATGGGATGAATTCTGAGAATAACCTTTCAAATTAAATATCCATGCTTGAACAAAATGGGCTTTTAAAGCACGTAATGTAGGTCAAGGTTTTGGTTTAGAAAGAAAGGATTAAATAAGCCCAAAGTGTGTTTAGGGGTGATTGGATCAAGGATCATTTCCTGAGTAGAATTCATTCTTGAAACATTTATCCCTTTTTGGACTTTCTTTTCTTCTTTTTTTGCTTTGTTGGCTTGCATTTGCCATATTTTTCGATGGCTTTCTTTTTGCCATGATTTTTGATTTTTTTTTCCTCGCATTTTCCCTATAGTGTAGAGGGTGATCCTTGATCAAGGCTTAAAGAAAGAAATAATTCCTAAGGCTCAAAAGGGTGACTAAGGATAATTTCTTTTTAGTGAAAGGAATATGAAAGATGCCCATTCATCATATCAAGCATGAATATTTTCTTTGAAAAGAAATTCACAAGGGAGATAGATATATAGAATTTCCATTTTTACACTTGGAATCATTCGAATTTCTATGTGCACATCATCACATTTTTTTTTCAAGCATAATATTTCTTCAGTTCATCAACATTCATGGGATGTCTAAAATCATCTTCGTCCATCCTAGTTAAAATCAATGCTCCTCCAGAAAAAGCTCTTTTTACCACATAAGGTCCTTCCCAATTCGGAGCCCATTTTCCTCTCGGGTCCTTTACTATAGGGAATAAAACGGCGTTGCCCCTGTAGATGTGCGGACCGAAGTACGATATGCATGAAGAGCAAAAGGCAAGATCTCACGCCAATCTTTATACACATTGGTCATCTTCTCGACAATCTTCTTGATATTCTTGTTAGCTGCTTCTACTGCGCCATTCATCTTCGGACGATAAGGTGCTGAATTATGATGTGTGATCTTGAATTGAGTATACACTTCTCTCATCATCTTATTGTTCAAATTGAGAGCATTATCTGAAATAATTCTTGCTGGCAACCCGTAACGGCATATGATTTCTTTCTTAACGAATCTGCATACCACCGACTTTGTTACATTCGCATAAGTGATAACTCGTATAATTATATAGTTTTTAGTTATGTTTTATTATTGTTTTGTGTCAAATACGAGTTATTATTGCTTAGTCTAGTTGTGTTTATGATATTTTATATTTTTATGTAATTCGGTGTTTTTCACGAGTTTCTTTGAGTGATTTCAGATTACTAGGTTAAATCAACAATTAAGGGCAAATCCAATTCAGTTCCAGTTCCGACACCTTTTGCCATATCAGCTATATCTGGAGTTTCACTGAAGCAATAAGGCTGCATTATTTACAGTGCAAAGCTAAGAGGCATATCTATCTTTTTCATGTTTTACACTTCTTGAAACGGAGTCGTTTTCCCTAGCGAAATCGACCATCAAGTTGGCTGATGTGCAATGACGTCTGTTCTGCACCGTTTTGGTATTTTGACCATATCTGCCGATCCACATGAGCGAATGATCTGATTCCAACGGCTATGGATCCGTAACTGACAGGGGTATATTTTTCTAGAAGACAATTTTATCAGATCGAGCCTCCAACATTGACAAAATCGACCATCAAGCTGGCTGATCAGAATTGTCATACAATATGACGAAAATTGTTAGAAAAATGCACCCACCTATTATACCTACCTTTGAAATTTGTAAAGCTTGTCTCTTGTCATTTAGCCCTCCAAAATGTGTATATATAGAGGGCCTTGGATGAGTATTGGGATACATTGATACATTGGTAGGATATTAGCCATTGTAATAAAATTCTCTAAGTTTTCTTCTTCTTTCCTTTCTCTAGTTTTCTTTTTCTTTACTTATGTTTCTTACATTCCTTTTCATTTTATTCATATCTAGTATGTGTTGCTAATCATATTGTTGAGGTGATGAGGTAAAGCTCTTGGTAAATGCTAAGGTTAGTCTCTTAAACATGAGCTAAAATGAATCATCATTTATAAACACTAGTTTAGATAATATTTTCTTTTGGTTTAAAATCATACTTGCAAAGTAGGGATCTTGATTCATTATTGACAATGAAAATGGCACAATAAATGCTTGGTTTCATAACCTTGATTTGTTGTAGACATATACCTTGGCATAAGGAATGCTTGGACTCTTTTTGTGAGTTTTGAGGACACCAAATGAACATAATATCATATGCTATGGACGTTGGACAATTTGGACTGAATTGCTAAACCTTCCGATTGGAATCTCCCTTATGTGTGAATTTCAATTGTGTAATAAAACAAGATTAATCTTAGCATAACACCAAGAGTGGATTCTCTAACCTCAACATCTTTTCTTATTGTTTTTATATCTTGTTTAATTTTTTATTTTTTTTTATTTTGTTTATTTTGTTCTCTAATATATTGTTTATCTTGTTTTGTTGTTGATTCCCTAATATCTTGTTTACTTTCTTTTTCTTATATATTTATAAACTTATACTTACTAATACGCTTCCCTGTGGTTCGACCTCGGACACCCGAGAATTTATTACTTGAACATAACCTGCACTTGGGTTTACAACTCTTAATTGAGTCTCCATCAAGTTTTTGGCGCCGTTGCTGGGGAGGCAATACTAAGTATATAAGTTTATAAGTATATTTATTTTTATTGGCTGGTTATACCGCCTAATTTTGTATATATTTATATTTATATTGTATATTAACTTTGTTTTATTTTTATTGGCTGGTTATACCGCCTAATCTGTATATTAACTTTGTTTTATGCTTGTTTGGCGACGTGATTTTAGATCTCGTCGTTTAGTTAGATTTTATTGTGAAACTTTTTCAGGTAATCTTTCTAATACAACTCCTACCATGGCTGACAATGAAAGTGTTCATGCTGAAGATGAGAACAGACAAGTACGCACCATGCGTGACTACTTGCAACCAACTCGAAGCTCATCACCCTCTTGTTTTATTTTTCCTCTCAATGCAAACAACTTTCGTTTTAAACCAGGTATGATAGCTTTGCTTCCAAATTTCCATGGGTTAGAATCGGAAAGTGCTTACTCGTTTCTAAAAGACTTCGAAGATGTATGTGTCACCTTTAATGACCAACAATGTACAAATGAAATTGTCAAGCTAAAATTATTTCCTTTTTCTTTAAAAGATAAAGCAAAAATTTGGCTTCATAATTTAAAACCAAGGTCAATTGGCACATGGCAAGAATTACAAACTGAGTTTCTAAAGAAATTTTTCCCAGCACATAAAACTACTGCTTTGAAAAGACAGATTCAAAATTTCAATCAAAATCAAAATGAAGCATTTTTTCAATGCTGGGAGCGTTTTAAAGATTTGTTAAGTTCTTGTCCACATCATGGTTTTGAAAAATGGCGTCTTATTAGTTTCTTTTATGAAAGTTTAACTCCCGAAACTAAACAATTTGTTGAAACAATGTGTAACGGTGAGTTTCTAGAAAAAGAACCTGAAGAAGCCTTTGACTACCTAGACCATTTGGCAGATAACTCTCAAGCCTGGCACACAGATAATTCCTCTGAAAGTTCCAATAGATTTAATCTTTTTTCTAACAGAGGTAAATATCATTTTAGTCAAGAAGATGAGATAAAAGCTAAAGTAGCTAATTTGGCTAGAAAGATTGAAGCCATGGAACTTAGAGAAGTAAAAGAAGTCAAAACGGTTAAAAATGAAGAAAGTTGTGGAATTTGTGAAATCATGGGACACCCCACTTCTGAATGTCCAAACATTCCCATTCTTAAAAAAGCGTTGCATGATCAAGTAAATTCCATAAACACATTTAAAAAGCCTTTTCCTTCTCCTTACTCTGAAACGTATAACCCTGAATGGAGAAATCATCCCAACTTCAGTTGGCGGAATAATAATCATGTTCAGGTACCACAATCTCAAAAGTCGGGCAACACTTTTTCCTATCAACCTTCACGTGTACAAACCTTGGAAGAGACATTGCAAGCATTCATGCAAACACAAGCAAATGTGAATAACCAAACTTCACAGGACATCAATGAGATCAAAAACACCTTGTCCACATTGACAGCTTCATTACGCACTCAAGAAAAAGGTAAGTTTCCTGCTCAACCTCAGCCTAACCCTTCTACTCAATGTCTTGTTTCTTGCTCCAATGAAACTCAACAGGAAAATGTCAGTTCTATCACAACTCTTCGAAGTGGAAAGGCAATTGACAAAAAGATTCCATCAAAAGACCAAGATCCTCCTTCTCCTCCGAAAAGTATTGGTAAGGATGATGGTAAGTGTAAACTTCTTGAAAATTTGGACAAAGAAAAAGGTATGCATCCTGCTCCTTTTCCTCAAAGGTTGCAAACAATAAAGAATTTGAATCAAAATGCAGAAATTTATGAACTTTTCAAACAAGTTAAGATTAACATTCCTTTATTGGATGCAATCAAACAAGTTCCATCTTATGCTAAATTTTTGAAGGACATGTGCACATTTAAAAGGAAACATAATGTACAAAAGAAAGCATTTCTGACGGAAAGTGTGAGCTCAATCATTGAGCACCTTACTCCACCAAAATTCAAAGATCCTGGATGTCCAACAATCTCATGCATCATTGGAAACACTAGAATAGAACGTGCATTGCTTGATCTTGGTGCTAGTGTTAATCTTTTGCCTTTTTCTGTTTATCAACAGTTAGGTTTAGGTGAACTCAAGGAAACACCTGTCACACTTCAACTAGCTGATCGTTCTGTAAAAATTCCTCGAGAGATAGTTGAAGATGTTTTGGTTCAAATTGATAATTTTTACTTTCCTGTTGATTTTATTATTTTGGACACACATCCTGTTTCAAATCCAAATGTTCAAATTCCTGTTATATTAGGCCGTCCATTTCTTGCAACTTCTAATGCTCTGATAAATTGCAGGAATGGTATGTTGAACATTTCTTTTGGAAATATGACTTTAGAATTGAATGTGTTCAACACTTGCAAGCAACCTGGTGATGATTCAGAAGTACATGAAGTGGATTTCATTGAAGAAATTGTTCATGAACATCTCACCACTACCACATTCCATGATCCTTTAGAAGCTTATTTAATTGAATGTGAGTTTGATAATGCTTCAGAAATTTCACACACTGATTCTTTGTTAAATTCTTTTCAGGATAAGCATTGTTGGAAACAAAAACTTGAGGAACTCAGAAATGATGCATATGAGAATTCTAAAATTCATAAAGAAAGAACTAAAGCCTTTCATGACAAGTTAATTTCAAGAAAAATATTTGATGTTGGGCAAAAAGTTCTACTTTATAATTCTAGACTTCACATATTTCCTGGTAAGTTGAGATCAAGATGGACTGACCCATTTGTGGTTAAGCATGTGTATCATTATGGAGCAGTTGATATTGAGAATTCTAAAAATGGTAACGTATTCAAGGTAAATGGACAAAGACTCAAACTCTTTTTGGAAAATCATGTTACTCAAGAAGAGGTTGTTTTTCTTTCTGATCCTTGTTTTGAAAATAACTAGATGTAAATATAATTTTTACTAATTTCCAAAAAAAAAATAATACATTTTTTTAACCCCGGTTAAATGGGGGATAACGGTACTCCGTGATTATTTAAGTCGGTTCCATCAGCTACCCACAAAACTGATATTGTATATAAATTTCTCTTTCAATTTCTCTTTCATTTTTTTTTATTTTTTTTCAGGATGGATGATATTCTGAAAAGATTGCAAAAACGATTCCCTCCTTTTCCTCGAAATATTTTACTGAAGCTTTACCAAGTTCGATTTGAAAGATTAAGAATGCTTATGCACAAAGGGATTCCTGAAGACATACGTTGGATAATTGAAGCCAAGGTACGTGAAGATGAATATCTTCCTGTTTTGCATTTACCAGGTACAGGTAGAAGCACTTTTGCAAAGAAGCGACGAGCAAAGCGCATGAGTTCAAATTGCCACAAATGTGCACGATGGACGTGTAACGGTAAATGTCGTTCTATTGGGATTCCGTCCTCTAATCGAGATGATAAAATTGAATTCATTAAGGATGGACTGAGTAAGGAGAATTTGGGTAATATCCAACTTTCTCTTGAGACGCATCCTAGTGGAGACGTACAAAGAGAAATTCTTGATTTATGGCCGCAATTCCAAAGGGAATGGCAACATCTTGGGAATCTGATGATAAAAGACCCTGTTTGCCAGCTTGTAAGAAAACTGGATGGGAAGCATATCCTCGACTCATAGAAGGCGTTTAAGCCGTTTCTGGACGTAAAACCAGAGGAAGATGCCAAATACACTTTCGGCGACATTATTACTTTTGACTTTTACGGTTGATTTTTCTTCTCTTTTTGATTTTCTTCCTGAAATCACGCAAAAATCTTTTGTTAGGTTAACATTTTCTTCTGACAGGTCAAATACACTTTCGGCGACATTATTACTCTTGTCTGATTCACTACTCAGTCCTCTATATATTACACCATGTACTCATTCTCTTTCAGGCACTCGAAAAAGAAAAAAAATGGAAAGCACTTCGTCCCAGCGCATTAAAAAAATTTGTGTCTTTGGAGGTGCTTATCCAGGGAAAAATAACATATTCGCTGATGAAGCCATAAGAGTTGGAGTAATACTTGCCCAACAAAAGATCCAGTTGATTTATGGAGGCGGTAGTACGGGTTTAATGGGAGCAGTCGCTACAGCAGCACACGCCGGAGGAAGTCCAGTTCTAGGAATCGTGCCAAAACTATTCACAGGTTTTTGTGGACCTACCGTGGGTAAGGAAATACAAGTCTGGAGTATCCCTGAACGGATAACAATCATGTACCATTCTGCCGATGCATTCATTGCTTTACCAGGAGGTCTGGGTACATTGGAAGAAATAGCTTGCGTGGCTTCTTGGTCATCTTTGGTCACAAATAAGAAACCCATTGGTTTGCTTAATATTAATGGTTATTTTAGTAATTTGCTTTCATATTTAGATAATGCTGTGGATAATGGATTCATGTTTTCAGAGGCAAGGAGAACCATAATTTCTGCTACAACCATTGAAGATTTACTCAAAAAGCTCCAAGCTTATGAGTATTTATCTGCTACGGTTGTTTCGCAAACGCTCGGAAAAAGAAAAAGAGATATGGACGAGCAAGGAGTGGATTGCACTCTGTCTTTGTAACATTATCTAACATTTTGTTTGTTGTGTCTCAGTTATAATAAGTGGTTAGCAACCACTGCAGGTAATATCTCCTAAATTCTACCTTTAGTAAGGGGTAAGGGACATATTTTGCTAATTTAAAAAAAAAAAAATTTGATGTGTTTTAAGCCATTTAGAAGTATTCATTCTGAACAAGGTCTGAGTAAGGGAGACTTGAGACATACCTTGTCAGTTTGATTTCTTCTTTCAAAAAAAAAAAAAAATTTGATGTGTTTTAAGCCATTTAGAAGTATTCATTCTGAACAAGGTCTGAGTAAGGGAGACTTGAGACATACCTTGTCAGTTTGATTTCTTCTTTCAAAAAAAAAAAAGTTTGTTGTGTTTTAAGCAATTTAGAAGTATTCATTCTGAACAAGGTCTGAGTAAGGGAGACTTGAGACATACCTTGTCAGTTTGATTTTAATCTTTTTATGTTTACTTGTTAATTTTTGTTTAGTATTTTAGGATTATTTAGGTTGCATGAGTTTGTTTTGTTTTGAGTCTTAGTTATTCCTATTCTTATGTTATTAGTTCTTTTCTCTTACACATGATTCTTTCATTTGGGTTAATAGACTTACATTGAGGACAATGTAAGAATTAAGTGTGGGGGGAACGATTTAGGATTTCTTTTATTTTTGTCTACTATTTTTTTTTATGAGTCTTTATTATTATTATTATTATTATTATTTTTTTAATGTGTTCTAGTTCCTTTTTAATACAATGATGAGATATGAATTGCATAAGTCTAAAACAGATTTATTAGTGAGAAAATTTTCATGAGAATTGAGCTTGATGTCAACCTTTTTATGAGCCAATGTTAATATGATATGTTGATTGAGAAAGAAGCATGTTTAGACTTAATCTGACTTGTATAATCATCCTTGTGAGTTTTTGAGCCTATAATGATTGATGCATTATACAAATCAATCTAATTTCTTTCTTGAGAGCTCTTATGATTACATGATTCTCTAGAACTTGCTTTAAACCGTTTGAGACTATATTGATACATGTGACAACATGAATATGATAGAGGCATTAGGATTATAACCAGAGCCAAACAGCCATCCCTTATTAATGTTCTAAGAGAACATCCCCACTAGTGAGCCAATTTGAGCCTACATTAAATATGCTGTTTTATTGGTAACCACAACTTACACCTAGCCTAAATATACTTATATCCTTACCCTTGTTCTAAAGATGGATTTTTATATTTTGAGACATATTGCAAAAAAAAAAAAAAAAAAAAAAAAAACAAGGGATATTTTTAGTTGAAAATTTGGGTTAGAAACAAAAGATAAGTGTGGGGGAAGAAAAGAAAAGAAAAAGTCAAGAGAAAAAGAAAGGGATCATTGTCAAATACATTCCCATATTTAATAAAAAAAAAAAAATCTTCTCTTGAACTTCTAAAGTAAAGAAAAAGATGTTACAAAGTTGGTTAGAATGAAGCAAAGGCTCAACATGAATATTTAGCCTATGTTATTATGTGCTTTATAAGAGTTTTGAGAAGTTTTATTTGTATGATCTTATTATGTCTCTAAACTCTATGAACTCTTTGGAACCTTTGTGATATCTTTATCCTTTTGTTCTTTAACTACATTATAACCCTTTGGCCCCATTACAACATTGAAAAAAGACCTCTTGATTTATGAAGTTGTATGATCTAAATCGTGGAGAATAGGTGGACAAGCAAGCATATGGTAGAACTGTTTTCATGAGATTGATTGAGTGTAAACACTTTACCACTACTTTAAAGAGTGAAAATCATGAGAGTATAGTGAGAAGTTGAGATTAAGTTGAATATGCACTATTTTGATTGAAATATGTTATGTTAATATTGGCTTAACTCATTTATTTACATTCAAGCATGAATTTTTGTGAAATTCTTTGAGCTATTGATTAGTTTATAAGACTTGTTCAAAGATTGTCTCTAATTTATATTGAAAGGATTAGGAGTAAATATTTTTAGTGTATGTAGTTTACTTATATTTTAGTTTTTCAATGTTTGTGGGTATCGTTCTAGCAAACCCTCACGAGACTAAACTCGTCCACTAGGGACACCTAGGGGTTTAAAGGCTTGTGTCACATGCTAAGTGCCACCTTGATTTCCAACGAAAATGGATTAGATTAGATTTTCTTATTTTATTTTTATTGAGTCGTTGCTAGGGACTAGCAACAATCTAAGTGTGGGGGTGTGATAACTCGTATAATTATATAGTTTTTAGTTATGTTTTATTATTGTTTTGTGTCAAATACGAGTTATTATTGCTTAGTCTAGTTGTGTTTATGATATTTTATATTTTTATGTAATTCGGTGTTTTTCACGAGTTTCTTTGAGTGATTTCAGATTACTAGGTTAAATCAACAATTAAGGGCAAATCCAATTCAGTTCCAGTTCCGACACCTTTTGCCATATCAGCTATATCTGGAGTTTCACTGAAGCAATAAGGCTGCATTATTTACAGTGCAAAGTTAAGAGGCATATCTATCTTTTTCATGTTTTACACTTCTTGAAACGGAGTCGTTTTCCCTAGCGAAATCGACCATCAAGTTGGCTGATGTGCAATGACGTCTGTTCTGCACCGTTTTGGTATTTGGACCATATCTGCCGATCCACATGAGAGAATGATCTGATTCCAACGGCTATGGATCCGTAACTGATAGGGGTATATTTTTCTAGAAGACAATTTTATCAGATCGAGCCTCCAACATTGACAAAATCGACCATCAAGCTGGCTGATCAGAATTGTCATACAATATGACGAAAATTGTTAGAAAAATGCACCCACCTATTATACCTACCTTTGAAATTTGTAAAGCTTGTCTCTTGTCATTTAGCCCTCCAAAATGTGTATATATAGAGGGCCTTGGATGAGTATTGGGATACATTGATACATTGGTAGGATATTAGCCATTGTAATAAAATTCTCTAAGTTTTCTTCTTCTTTCCTTTCTCTAGTTTTCTTTTTCTTTACTTATGTTTCTTACATTCCTTTTCATTTTATTCATATCTAGTATGTGTTGCTAATCATATTGTTGAGGTGATGAGGTGAAGCTCTTGGTAAATGCTAAGGTTAGTCTCTTAAACATGAGCTAAAATGAATCATCATTTATAAACACTAGTTTAGATAATATTTTCTTTTGGTTTAAAATCATACTTGCAAAGTAGGGATCTTGATTCATTATTGACAATGAAAATGGCACAATAAATGCTTGGTTTCATAACCTTGATTTGTTGTAGACATATACCTTGGCATAAGGAATGCTTGGACTCTTTTTGTGAGTTTTGAGGACACCAAATGAACATAATATCATATGCTATGGACGTTGGACAATTTGGACTGAATTACTAAACCTTCCGATTGGAATCTCCCTTATGTGTGAATTTCAATTGTGTAATAAAACAAGATTAATCTTAGCATAACACCAAGAGTGGATTCTCTAACCTCAACATCTTTTCTTATTGTTTTTATATCTTGTTTAATTTTTTTTTTTTTTGTTTATTTTGTTCTCTAATATATTGTTTATCTTGTTTTGTTGTTGATTCCCTAATATCTTGTTTACTTTCTTTTTCTTATATATTTATAAACTTATACTTACTAATACGCTTCCCTGTGGTTCGACCTCGGACACCCGAGAATTTATTACTTGAACATAACCTACACTTGGGTTTACAACTCTTAATTGAGTCTCCATCAATAGGACGCAGCTTCTACCCACTTTGTGAAATAATCTATGGCTACCAAGATGAGACGATGTCCATTTGAAGCTTTCGGGGTAATAGGCCTGATCATATCCATTCCCCACATTGAAAAGGGCCATGGTGCAGTCATGACATGTAATGGCGATGGTGACACATGAATCTTATCTGCATATATCTGGCATTTATGGCACTTCCGGGAATAATTGATGCAATCTCCTTCCATCGTCAACCAATAGTAACCTGCCCTCATAATCTGTTTAGCAAGCATGTGACCATTAGCATGAGTGCCACATATCCCTTCATGGACTTCTTCTATAATTCTCCGAGCTTCAGCAAATCCGACACATCTCAATAAGACTTGGTATTTTCCTTTCTTGTAGAGAATCTCACTGTCTAGAACAAAACCCATTGCTAGCCTTCTCAGAGTGCTCTTGTCATTCTCTGTTGCCTGTTCTGGATACTGTTGACTCTTGATGTATTGTAAGATGTCGTTATACCAAGGGAGACCATCTACTTCTTCTTCGATACTCAAACAATGGGCAAGAGACTCATATATGCTCATCTTGATCGGCACAACCTCAGCCCTTTCATTCACTTTAAACAGTGATGACAAAGTAGCCAGTGCATCCGCCATCCGATTTTCTTCTCAAGGAAAGTAGTTGAAATTCACTTCTTCAAACTCCTCCAATAAACTCAGTATGAGTTCTCGATATCGGATTAGTTTTGTATCTTGGGTTTCCCATTTTCCTCGTACCTGGTAAATCACTAAGGCTGAGTCTCCTAAAACTTCTAATATTTTGATCTTTCTGTCCACTGCAGCACGAAGGCCCATAGTACATGCTTCATATGAAGTGTGAGTGGAGGACATGGCATAATCTATATGATATGACGTGTGAGTGGAGGACATGGCATATGAATGACATGGCATGCGAAAGGCATTACCTAATCTAGATGGCATGGCATGTGAATGACATGGCGTAATGAATGACATGGCATGTGATGACATGGTGTAATGAATGACATGGCATGTGAATGACATGGCGTAATGAATGACACGGCATGCGAATGACATGGCATATGAATGAAATGACATAATGAATGACATGGTATATGAATGACGTGGCATGTGAATGACATGGCATAGAAGTGACATGGCAAAATGAATGACTTCGCATGTGAATGACATGGCACATAAATGACATGGCAAATTTTGATGATATGGCATGTGAATGACATGGCATATGAATGACATGGAGTCATGAATGACATGACATGTGAATTAATGACATGGCATGGCATATGAGTGACATGGCATGGCATATGAATGACATGGCAAATGAATGGATGACATGGCATAACCTGGATGATATGGCGTGTGAGTGGAGGACATGGCATGTGAATGACATGGCATATGAATGACAAGCATGTGAATGACATGGCATATGAATGACATGGCATAATGAATGACATGGCATAATGATTGACATGGCATGTGAGTAAATGATTTGGCATATGAATGAAATGTCATGGCATATAAATGAAATGACATAATGAATGACATGGCATATGAATGACAAGGTATATGAGTGACATGGCATGTGAATGACATGGCATATGAGAGACATGGCACGTGAATGACATGGCAAATTTTGATGATATGGCATGTGAATGACGTGGGCTATGAATGACATGACATGTGAATGAATGACATGGCATGTGAATGACATGACATGTGAATGACATGGCATGAGAATGACATGACATAACGAATGACATGGCAATATGGATGACATGGCATGTGAATGACTTGGCCTATGAATGACATGGCATGTGAATGACATGGCATGTGAATGACATGGCATATGAATGACATGGCAAAATGAATTACATGGCATGTGAATGACATAACATGTGAATGACAGGGCATATGAATGACATGGCAATATGGATGACATGGCATGTGAATGACATAACATATGGATGACATGGCAATATAGATGACATGGCATGTGAATGACATGGCATAATGAATGACATAGCATGTGAATAACATGGCATATGAATAACATGGCAAAATGAATGACATGGCATATGAATGACATGGCATAATGATGATATGGCATGTGAATGACATGGCATATGAATTACATGGCATGAGAATGACATGGCATATGAATGACATGGCATAATGAATGACATGACATGTGAATGAATGACTGGCATATGAATGAGATGGCATAATGAATAACATGACATGTGAATGAATGACATGGCACGTGAATGGATGACATGGCATAATCTAGATAATATGACGTGTGAGTGGAAGACATGGCATATGAATGACATGGCATGTGAATGACATGGCATATGAATGACATGGCATGTGAATGACATTGCATATGAATGACATGGCATGTGAATGACATGGCATATGAATGACATGGCATAATGAATGACATGGCATGTGAGTGAATGATTTGGCATTTGAATGAAATGACGTAAGGAATGACATGGCATATGAGTGACATGGCAAAGTGAATGACATGGCATGTGAATGACATGGCATTTAAGTGACATGCCATGTGAATGACAAGGCAAATTTTGATGTTATGGCATGTGAATGACATGGCATAATGAATGACATGACTTATGAATGAATGACATGGCATGTGAATGACATGACATATGAATGATATGGCATGTGAATGACATGACATAACGAATGACATGGCAATATGGATGACATGGCATGTGAATGACATGGCCTATGAATGACATGGCAAAATGAATGACATGGCATGTGAATGACATGGCGTGTGAATGATATCGCATATGAATGACATGGCGTATGAATGACATGGCATATGAATGACCTGGCATGGGAATGACATGGCAACATGGATGACATGGTATGTGAATGACATAGCATATTGATGACATGGCAATATGAATGACATGGCATGCGAATGACATGGCAATATGGATAACATGGCATGTGAATGACATGGCATAATGAATGACATGGCATGTGAATGACATGGCATATGAATGACATTGCAAAATGAATGACATGGCATATGAATGACATGGCATAATGATGATATAGCATGTGAATGACAGGGCATATGAATGACATGGCATGTGAATGACATGGCATATGAATGACATGGCAAAATGAATGACATGACATGTGAATGAATGACATGGCATAATGAATGATATGTGAATGAATGACATGGCATAATCTAGATGATATGGCTTGTGAGTTTAGGACATGGCATATGAATAACATGGCATGCAAATGACAAAGCCTAGTCTAGATGGCATGGCATGTGAATGAATGACATGGCATATGAATGATGTCGCAACCTAAAAAATAACAAGTCTTATCGCGAGACATTACCCGTTAAGTGTGAGTGACATTGGGGAAACAGAGGAAAAGACGACTTAATTCCTCTTGAAATAAAATGAGGGTTTGAAAACAACTTCAAAAAAGAAATGGAGTCGCCACCAATCTTTTTTTGGCTGGGTGAGATGGGCCACTTATTAAAACCGGTTTTGTAAAATATTTTAAAAGTAATTAAAATATTTTAAAAAACCAATTTTGAAGTCTGCGCTTTTATACCAGAGAAATCAAAGAAGCGAGTTCGGGAGTCGGTTACATGCAGGGTAGGATTAGCACCCCCACAACACCCGTATAAAACGGTACCTTATTAATCGTGTGTTATCTCAAGTCTTGGTAAAAGTCGGTTTTGAATTTGGCATTTTAAAATAATCCCCAATTTAAAGAAAAATAAATCCATTTTTAATTGAAAATGATCCGAAATTTATTAATTCAAAATTTTCCTATATTCCCCGACAAACACGGCAAAATATAGAAATTTTTATTTATTTGGAAAATGTCCGAATCATTTTCATTTTTGAAAGAAATATATTCTTTTATTAATGATAATTGATGATATCCTCCCCAGCAAACCCGGCAGAGAACTCATGAATTATTTTAACTCGGGAATATCTTTATTTTTTTTATAGAAAATCATTATCTTTATCAAAAACAATTTCTAAAAAGATGAATATGAACATGTATGACATGACAAAAGATGACATAGCAAAATCTAGATGACATAGCATAATCTAAATAACATGGTAGAATCTAAATGACATGATATAATTTAAATGACGTAGCAATAGAATTAATAACATGACATGATAAAAAAAACATAAAATAACATTATCATAAAATATGCATGTAAATGAAAAAACAATGCATGAACATAATAAACCCTAAATATATGACAAAATAATTAATGATTAAGCAACAAGCATAGAATAACATGGAATATCCATAACCATATATCAAATAATATAACATCATGAAATCTAAATCAAAGCAATAACATCACCATAGAATATTCATAGCAAAAATTATATATCATAAAATATGCATGAACATGGAAAATGCAATGCATGAAAGTGTTTTTTTCCCTTTAAATAAGGAAATCCGTATATCTAAAAAGATATCAGACTACCTTAGGAAAAGACTTAAATCAGATTTTTCTAAATCAAAAATACTTTGTGATTGGTTTGAAACAGTTTAAAAATTTTTGGATGAAAATGGCACTATGGCTGAAACCCCTCTTTGAAAAGGCTCTATTTTCCTAACTTTGAAAACCCGGGTTGACCTCCCTTGACCCGACTTTTATAAAATCAAATTTTAGAATTAAAATGGCTTAGAAATTAACCTAGGGCAGTAGCTATTGTTCTAAATCAGCCCCCTCTTAATGCCTTAACCAAAATAGAAAATTATTTTTTTCTTGAAAACAAATCTAACTTTTCTGACCAGTTTTAAAACGTGATGCTTTTTTACCTATTTTAGAATTTCAAAAAAATCTGAAACAGTTATGGGAGACTCAGAACATATCGACCTCTATGGGAAAAAATTAGCTTAATTTTTAGACTAAGGATGACCTACCTGAAAATTCATGAAAGTCAAAACACTGGGTGAAAAACTATTTAACCAAAAAACATTTTTAAACCTTTGATCAAAAATCCAAAAATAAGAATAAAAATATTAGAGACTCCTCTAAGATCCTATAATCAGTGGTAAAAATTTCTAAAAATTTGGACAAGGATTGACTAATGAAAAAAAATCACAAAGGTAGAAAATCCAACTTGACAACATCTTAATTTTCCACAAGCATGCTTATGAGAGCTTGACTTTGAGCCATTGATTGGCTCAAGTCAAAAATCAAGTGGGATGATATGAAATGCATGAACAAACAGCAAGTTAAATGTATGAAATGCATGACCTAATGCCTAAATAACATAGAAAATATACATGGCATAAAAGATGACCTAATGCCTAGATAGAAATATGCATGGCAATAAATGTAACCCTAGACCTAATAAGCATGAAACATGCATGGCAATAAATATGACCCTAGACCTAATGAACATGAAACTATGCATGGAAATACAAGATGACCTAAGACCTAATAAGCATGAAAATATGCATGGCATACAAAGATAACCCTAATGCCTAAAATATCGTGAGAATATGCATGACAATATAATATGACCTAATGCCTAACATGACATATAAATATGCATGGCTATAACATGAACATATAATGACCAAATGAACATAATAATAATGCAAGAACATGGAACAACAAATACACAATAACATGGCATAATGATTCAAAGCATGAATGAAAGCATGGTAACTAAACAATCAAGATGAAAATGCAAATGCACAAGGAAAGAAGAATGATGGAACCCGAATGGTCATAAGAACATGTAAAAAATATAGCAAGGCAATAACACAAACATAAGGCTTGGAAAATATGCAAGACATAAATGAAAGCATGGTGGACAAACAATCATGATGAAAATGCAAAGATATAGCTAGGCAAATACACAAACACATGGTATGGCAATAATGCAAAGCATTAACAACTTGATATAGTAAAAATAGAAAATTAAAGTTAGTAAATAAAGCAAGTAGATATGAAAATAAACGATAAAAATAGAAAAATAAGAACAAGTAAGTAAAGCGAGTAGAAATAAGCTCCATATTTTAATTATTATAGAAAGCTAAAACATCAAAACAAGCTAATCTACCACAACCAACTTAGGAAATAAATCAAACACAAGACAATCATACTCAAAGAAGACCATTCGGCCACTTTAAAAAAGAGTAGTAAAAAATTATATTTGATCTTTTTTATGAAAACACAAGATAGTAGCCTTTAAAGGGAGTTTTAAAAACCTTTGTAGACACCTAATTTTGTCCGGACCATTAAAACAGGTATGTTTTTTTCCTAAATTTATGTTTTCGAATGTAAAAAGACTGTTTTCATCCTGCAGGTGGTACTTCGAGACTTAGTTTAAGAGGGCGAGCATAAAAAGTCAAACTTGCAAAAATTAACCCTAGAAAAAGTCAACCTCGAAAAAGTCAACCCCAAAAAATCAACTACTGAAAAAATCAACCCACTTTCAAAATCAAGATTTTAAGCTCAATTGAAAAATGGTGAAAGAATTTTGATAATCCAAGGTTTACATTGAAAGATATAGAGTTCGGAAGATGGGATTTGGAGATTCAGTAGAAAGGAAACCCTAATCCGAGAAATTTAGGGAAAAGTGCTTAAACGATCAAATTGGTCGAAATTGAAGGTTCCAAATGAAATATAAGCACTGACTACGAGCAATGAAGAAGTCACTTGCAAGAAAAACCGAAAGAAAAGTCAATCCTGGAGAAAATCAAGAATTAGGGTTTTTAGTGGATTTCGGTGAAATCGGGAAGAATCACAGAAATGGCCCGACTTGGTAAGACCAAAGCCCCAATGGATGAGGAATGATTAAAAAAGGATAGCCCAAGGCTTAGTTTGAAGAAAAATCTAAAAATCGGACATGTTTCGAGCAAAACCGGGTTTCAGAGGCAAAAAGACAAAATTGGAAAATTTGGGAAAAATAGAAAATGGGCTCCGAAAATTCTGAAAATTTGTAAATCTCATTTTTAAATCATTTAAAAGAGATTGGAAAAATAAAAACTTGATTCGGAGTTCGTTTGCAAAATGGTCAAATCCTGGGCTTCTTATGTAGTAATTCAAAAAGGAAAATCCTGGAAAAATAGCAAATGAGCTCCAAAAATTCTAAAATTTTGCAAATCTCATTTTTAAATTATTTGGAAGAGATTGGAGAAAGAAAATCTTGATTCGGAGTCCGTTTGCAAAATGGCCAAATCCCGGGCCTCCTATGCAATAATTCAAGAAGATACATCCCGAAAAAATAGCAAATGGACTCCAAAAATTCTCAAAATTTTGTAAATATCATTTTTAAATTATTTGGAAGAGATTGGCGAAAGAAAATCTTGATTCGGAGTTCGTTTGCAAAATGGCCAAATCATGAGCTCATATGTAGTAATTCAAGCTGATAAATCCCGAAAAAATACCAAATGAGCTCCAAAAATTATGAAAAATTCCAGATCTCAATTTTTAATTATTTTGAAGAGATTGGTGAAGAAAAATCTTGATTTGGAGCTCGTTTAAAAAATAGTAAAATGTAGGGGCATAAAAGGGCATTTTTGGAAAAAAATCCAAATAAATAGCAAACGGACTCGAATAATTTTGAAAACTTCCAGAACTCAATGTTTTGAATTTGGAAGTATTAAAAAAAGAAAAATTGAATTTGGAGTCCGTTTGATATTTATTTGCATCCGGGGGGCAAAACGGTCATCTCACCCAAGCAACCAAAAAGGGCTTCTTTGGCCTTTCAAAAAATCAGACTTGGGCTGGA
Source organism: Fremontodendron californicum (assembly GCA_030761205.1). NCBI lineage: Eukaryota > Viridiplantae > Streptophyta > Magnoliopsida > Malvales > Malvaceae > Fremontodendron > Fremontodendron californicum. The sequence continues at coordinate 23,321,675 of JAULJL010000003.1, forward strand.
AAAGGGAAGTGCTGGCCTGCCCAGGCCCAAAGGAAGGAGGAAGCTTCTAATTTTTCAATCGAATGGCTAAAAATTAAGAGTTAGTTCGAGATTCTCTTTGATCAAGCCATGGTGATTAAGCCACATAGGCCAAGAAAGATGTCAACATTATTCTTGAAAAGCTGTAATTTGGGACAGCTGAGATGCTAATCTAAGGGTGATAATTTCATGATTTTTCACCTTGAATTATTAGCCATTTGATGGAAAATTGGTTACAAAAAAAAATGACAACATCTTGAAGCATTTTAAGGGCCATTCGGCCAGCATAGGGAGGGGGTTCAGAATTTGCAATTTTCATCTTCATTTTGCTGAGTTCTCTTAGTTTTTACTTGGTTTTTCTCTTCTTGGTTGAAAGCAAAAAAGAAAAGTTTAGAAAAGAAAGGAAAGTTTGAAGAGATAAAGCTTGAAAGATAGCTTCTTGAGGTTGCTCTTGAGCACCAACTCTTGCACTTTCTTGATTTTCCATTCTTATTTTTACTATTTTGATTACTATTTGGTGAGTTTCCATTTTAAATAAATGTTTTTTTTTTTGTTCTTCTTAAGTTCTTCCTTCATCTCTTTCTTAAATATATTTTTTACAATTTTTTTTACAATAAAGTGACTATGGCCGAATGGCCTACATTATTCATTTAAGTTGCTGTTTTGATTTATTTTACCATATTGTTTATGTTATTTTCTTTGATCTTGGTGTTTTAAATGTTATTTTACTTCATATTCTTAAGTTATATTTTAATTTGGTTGCTTTGTTTGTTGCCATTTATGTTTTAAATATCATGTTTTTGCATTTTTAATTTTCTGTTTTCCTAATGTTTAAATTTGAGCATGTTTTAGATTTAGTATATCAAGTGTTTGTGAAAATTCTTGTGTGGTTTTTGCATGATTTGAGTTTTATATCTTAGTTGAGCATGTTTTAGATTTAGTATATTAAGTGTTTGTGAAAATGCTTGTGTGGTTTTTGCATGATTTGAGTGTTATATTTTAGTTGAGCATGTTAGTATACCAAGTGTTTGTGAAAATGCCATGCTTGTTGGAGCTTGAGGCCATTTGGCTACTCCATGTGTTTTGCATTGTGTGTTGCATTTTTGCCATGTTAGTTGGTAGGTTTTTGCATTTGCATGACATTTGATTTAGTTTTGCATGCTAATATACCAAGTGTTTGTGAAAATGCCATGTTTGCTAGTTGCATTATTCCATTCGGCCACCCTTGAATTTTTGCATATTATGTGCATTTTTGCCATGTTAGTTGATAGGCTAGCATTTGCATGATATTTGGTTGAGTTTTTAATTTAAGCATGCTTTGTGTTTGTGAAAATTCCATGCATATTTTAGTTATTAAGTTAGGTTTATTTGCCATGCATGTTCATACATTTTAGGTCTATGTTGCATTAAATGCCATGCAAGTTCATTTAGGTCTAGGTCACTATATGAATGCCATGCATTTTTTCATGACATTTAGGTTTAAACTCATGCATTATGTTTGCTGTATTGTTTCATGCATTTCATGTTCATGCCACTTGAATAATGACTTGAGCCAATTAATGGTTCAAAGTCATGCTCTCTTGGGCACACTTGTGGAAAATTAAGTTTTGTCAAATTGATTATTCTACCTTAATGATTTTTTTTACTTAGCCAATTTTTATCTAACTTTCAAAAAGTCCTAGCTACTGTTTGTGAGTCATTTTGTGAGACTTAAATATTTTTACTTTGATTTTTAAATGATTTTATCAAAGGAAAAAATGTATTTTGGCAAAACAGTTTTTTCACCCAGTTTTCGTACTTTTTCGATTTTTCTGGGCATTCGTCTTTAATCAGAAAATTAAGCTGATTTTTTGTCGTGTAGTTTTACATGTCCTGAGTCTCCAGTATCTTTTTCAGAATTTTTTAAAATTTTTAAAAATAGGATAAAAAATCGTGGCTTAAAACTGGACAGTTGAGTTAGAATTGAATTTAAAGAAAAATCATTTTTCTGTTTTTGTTAAGTTACTTAGAGTGGGCTGATTAGGAGGGTTAGCTACTGACTTAGGGTAGTTTCTAAGCCTTTTTAAACTCTAAAAATGGTTTTTCAAATCTCGGGTTAAGGGTAGTCAAGTCCGGATTTTTAAACTTGGAAAATTAGAGCCATTTTAAAAAAATTAGCCCTGTTTTTATTTTTAATTGAACCTTTTCAAAATTGTTTTCAAACAATCACAAAGTATTTTGGTTTTAGAATATTTAATTTGACATATTTCCCTTAGGTAGCCGGATATCTTTTTAGATATACGGATTTCCTTAATTAAAGAAAAAAATACATTTCATGCATTGCATTTTCCATATTCATGCATTTTATATAATATGTGATTCTTGCTATGATAATTTCTATAATATTGTTATGATTTTGAGTTATGTTATATTGTTTATTATATGATTTGGAATATTTCATGATATCTTATGCTTTTTATTTAGCATATATTATGTTCATGCATTATTATTTTCATGCATATTATATGATAGCATTATTTCATATTCCATCTCATTTAATTTATATGCCATATCATTCATGTTTGCCATGTCATTTAAATTATTTCATTTCATATAAAATATTTTATGTTACTTAGGTTATTTTATTTCATTTAGAATACATCATATGACTTAGGATATTGCATCTCATATAGAATATATTATGTTACCTAGGTCATTTCATTTTATTTATAATATGTCATATAACTTAGGATATTTCATTTCATTTTAGAATATGCTAAGGCATTTACATTATATCATATCATTTAGGAAGCATTATATTATTTAGATTTTACTATGTCATTTTATTTATGTCATGCATATATATATTCATTTCTTTTAAATGTTTTCAAAAAAAAGATAATGGTTTTCAATAAAATAAAGATATTCCCGAGTTAAAATAATTCATGAGTTCTCTGCCGGGTATGCTGGGGAGGATATCATCAATTATTATTAATAACGGAATATCTTCTTTAAAAAGAGAATGATTCGAAAAATTATCCAAAATTAATAAAAATTTCTATATTTTGCCACGTTTGTTGGGGAATATAGGAAAATTTTGAATTTATAAATTCCGGATCATTTTCAATTAAAAATGGAATTATTTTACTTTAAATTGGGAATTAACTGGAAACACTAAATTTAAAACCGATTTTTTACTGAGACTTGAGATAACACACGATTAATAAGGTACCGATTTATACGGGCGTTGTGGGGGTGCTAATCCTTCCCTGCACGTAACCGACTCCCGAACCCGCTTCTTTGATTTCTCTGGTTTAAAACGCAGAATTGAAATTGTTTTTAAAATGTTTTAATTAATTTTTAAAATATTTTATAAAACCAGTTTTAATAGGTGGCCGACCACACCTAGCTAAAAAAGATTGGTGGCGACTCCATGTCTTTTTCAAGGTCATTTTCAAAACCTTTATTTTTCTAGAGGAATTAAGTCGACTTTTCCTCGTTTTTTTTTAATGTCACGCTTAACGAATAATAAAGTCTTGCGATGAGACTCGTTATTTTTTTAGGTTGCGACAGCTTGGTGACTCCACTGGGGACTATTAGAGAGTCAGGCCTAGAATTAGTCGTTGTGTTATCAAAGTCTCGGTTTTGGTTGGTTTAATTGGTATTTAATTTTAATTCCCACATTATTTTTTTAATAAGGAGAATTTTGAAAATAATAAAATGTTTTGAAATATGTTCATACTTATGTGCATGCATTTTATCGTTGTTCTCTAGTTATTTAAGGTTGTATATTATAATTGCTTGTTGGTTAATGCGTTAGATTATTTGTGAATGTTTTTTTAATTGCTAGGGCATTTAGAATAAGGTTTGTAGAATAGATGGTGAAAGGTTTGTTGTTCTTCCACACACACTACACGTGCATTTGCATATCATGAGACCTATACCCGGGTTCCGTCCTTTTAGGTGGGAGCAAAGTAACTAAGCCTTCGTGATTAACAATCCGCATGGGCTGGTGAAACACTTCCGGAGTACTAAATTACCTAAGCCTTCGTGATTAACAATCCGCATGGGCTAGGGAAATAGACTCTAATGAATTGAACCCGCTTTTATCGGGGTGCCTTACTAGCCTTCATCGGCGACAGTGAGGAGCAATTCGGGGCCTTTAGAATTGATTCACCCTCATATAGTGAACCTAGACGAAGCCATGCCGGATTTCCGTTAGATATACCGAAGACAGGAACACATGGAGGGACATTTCTAAACCTTTTGTTACCTATTTTTACACTCTGAAGAAGTTTTGTAGATCGGGCAATGATGTACGTACATCACCCGTAATAAATGTGATAATCCGTCCCAAAGGCACTGTGATACCTATATAAGTAGATATTTGTCGGGGCAAATATTCATTAACTTTTTGAAATAAAAAATAAAAATCATCTTTCAAGCATTTTTGCACTATTCATGTATGTGTGAATAGAGCATGTACATTTTGGTTGTATTATTGATCTCATTTTTGCAATAAATGGGTGGTAATAATTTTATTTGATGGTTTCTATAAACCGGTAATGTTACATGAACATTTGCATATTGTACCATAGTAGGATCCATTACCCCGAAATTCTTTTGAAAATGATTGGTTTTTCATAGAAAAAAACATGTTTCAAAAAATCATGAATTTGGAGGCAAATCTTGCAGAATGAGATTTTTGAATAATCAAGATTTAGGTTCCACGAATTTCGTGTAATCATTGGTTAATTTATTTGTATCATGTTGACATCATGTCACAGTCATAGCATGCATGATTATTCATTGCAGAATACATATGTGGTATACATGGTCATTCTTTGTACCTACCTTCGTATTAATTCATTTATTCTCCGCATGTATCATTTTGACATCATAGCATCCATGGTCATCCATTGTAGAATACGATTATGACATGCATTGTCATTATTTGTATATACCTGTGCATCAATTTATTCAATGCATCATATTGACATTAGATTGCATCCATAGCATACATAGTCATCATGATTTCCCTGTATATGTTCATGCATTAATCATCAGTATATTCATGCACATAGGAATAGAGCATGTACATTCACAGTTGTATTCTTAATCTCATGACATTTTCATTTGCATGAAAGGGGTTCGAGATATGAGGAATGAATCGGAGGAACGATTGGGTGCTTTGGAACGCATTCAAGAGGAATGTAGACATGAAATCAGGGAAATGAAAGAACAACTCGTCAAATTGTTGAAAATGTTTGAGGATATGGGTAAGAGTAAAGGGGAACTTTCTCAGGGCTCTGCATCGCCTTCAGATCAACCAAAATCATTAAGTCCAGAACATACAATCCTTGCTGGATCCTGCACTTGTCAATGCCGCAAAGGTTGCAATCCTAATGAAATTATGGAGAAAATCGTGAAAATGATTAAACCTGAGAGCCTGATACCAAAGATAGAAACCTCAAATCCTGTACCATACCTGCAAACTGTTCTAGATCCAAACCAATATCCTCACCCTACCATGGTCCAATTATCTATTGGGATGACCACTACGGGATTCCTGAATCCTACTCCATCACCACCAACTGCAAGTTCATATTGCTTCCCTTATCAATCACCTTATCTAGCATCTGGGATAGGAACCTCGAGCTATGTACAACCTCCAAAGACCCCGTGTCCAAATCCATACCCTTACCATGCTGTTTTGCCACATCTCCATGTAAACACACTGGTTCGAACCTTAGTGCCACCACCAAGTGCCCTAACTCCTAGGCCAAGTGTGACTAAGAAACGACCCCAGGATAAGACCCAAAGGCCTTTTGATCCCCTTCCAATCAGCTACCGAGAGCTTCTCCCTATACTGATCCAAAATCACATGGTTGCCTGTATCCCATTGAAACCCCTGTTACCACCATATCCAAAGGGGTATAATCCATATCACTGTGGAATTGTTGGCTATAACGTTGAAGACTGTATGACATTCAAAAAGAAAGTGCAAACTCTTATCGATGCCAAGTGGTTGGATCCAACGACACTGATTAATAGAGGACTGGGAAAGCGTCATTAGGATTGGGAGATTTACAGCATTGAGGTGGAAAGACTTCGGTCTTATATGATGTAATAGGATTTCACTTTTTTCAGTAGCCGGCTCTTATAGCCTTAGGATGCTAGGAAGAATAAAGGGCTTGTAAAAGACAGTTTTAACCATTGTTCAAATTTTGTAAAACATGGTTTATACCATTGTGAACATTGATATGGGAATGAATTGACTATACTTCAAATTTATGAGATGTTGATAATTAAGTTCCTCCGATTCTTATTTTCTCCGTGATATCTTCCCCTTTTGCATTTTGCATCCGATCAATTATTGGTCATACCATACATTCATACATGTATCATGTTAGCATTAGGTTGCATTTATGCATTCATAATCAGCATGATTTTTCAGTATATATCCATGCATTAATTTGCTTATTACATACATCATGTTAGCAGTAGGTCGCATTCATAACACACATGGTTAGCATGATTTTCTTTGTATATACTCTATATCAATCATTCGTTGTTTGCATGTATCATAATTGACACCGTGTTGCATTCATAGGGTATATGATCATTCATTGAGAAATATGCTAAAATGCACATGATCAGTCATTGCATATATCCATGTGTTGATTTGTTTATTCTTTGCTTGCAACATGATTGGCATCGTGATTGCATTTATTACATATATGGTCAGCATGTTTCCATTGTACATGTCCATACATCATATTGTTTAGGCTTCACATGCATGAAATTGCATTCATGGCTCATTCATCATGACATACATTTGGGGGAAATAAAACAGAAGTTGGCTAGGCTTTAGGAGTCTTTGAAAGAATTTCTATTTCAAATCAGAAGAAGTACTGAGTACCCTTTTGATACAGGCTAGTGCTATGGAGGATGAATAAGTTGCTCGAATGGAAAAAATGGAAAGGGAACAGAAAGAATTGCGAGAACAGCTGGCAAAGTTTCAAGCAGAATCTAAGGATCATATGACTAAATTGATGGAGCTGGTGTCCGCCGTAACCAAGGGAAAAGGATACACTGAAAACTTTGTCGCCAAGAAAGGGTTAGAGGCACAAAAAGGTCAGAATGAGGTCGTAATGATTGATGCCCAGAACACAGTCAATGTCCTAAACTCAGATGATCCAGCTGAACAGGCAAAGTTGAAAAGGGTTACAGTAAATGAGGTTGAGTTGGCAAATTCCCAAGGGAAATATCTGTTGCTAGATGAAATGCTTCGGGTAGTAGAAAATACAGATGTATTTGGGAGTTTAGATGCGAAAGAACGATGTTTGGTCCTCGATTTAGTCATTCCTTCTAAGTTCAAGATCCCCGACTTTGTGAAATATGACGGGACGACTGATCCATCAGCCCACATCACTATGTTCTGCCGGAAGATGACAAGTCATATAGATAATGATAAGCTTTTGATTCACTGCTTTCAGGATATCCTCAGCGGATCCGCAATTAGGTGGTATAGTCAGTTGAGCAAGGATCAGATTCGCTCTTGGAATGACCTGGCTAGGGTTTTTCTAAACCAGTACAAGCATATGACCGACACGACGCCTGACCGTCTCACCTTACAAAATATGAAGAAAAGAGCTACTGAGAGCTTCAAAGAATATGCGTAACGGTGGATGAGCCTAGCCGCCCAAGTACAACCGCCTTTAACTCAGAAGGAAACCACTATCCTTTTTGTGAATACACTACAGGCCCCATACTACGATAGACTTGTCGGCAACACCACGAAGAATTTTTCGGACATGGTAATTTTAGGGGAGATGATTGAGAATGCTATCAAGGATGTGAAAATTGAAGGAGAAAGAACATCCAATACCAAGGAAAAAGGGGCATCTGAAAAGAAAAAGGAAGATAACCAAGTCATGGAAGACTTTGCCCCACCTCCCCAATTCTCCTCGTATCAGCCATTTTAGTCTACCCAGAACAATGTCTCCCAAGGTTTTTATCCCTACCAACCAATGACTGCAACTACACCAGAATTTACATCTGTCTATCAATCGAACACCCTTGGGAATAATCGAAGGGGGCATAAAAAGTGAAAAAGAAATCAGGATGACCCGGTTCCTGTGACATATAGTGAGCTATTACCTCAACTCATCCAGAATCACCTTGTGACACCCATGCAATTAGAGCCTCTGAAGCCCCCTTATCCGAGCTGGTATGATGCTAATGACTGTTGTGGTTATCATTCTGGCAATCAAGGTCACTCAACAGAGAACTGCCCCACTTTGAAGTACAAGGTCAGGGATCTCATCAAGGCTGGTTCGATAAGTTTTGAAGATGGGAAAGCCAAGTGTTATAAGAAATATTGTGCATGATCATATTAGGTTTTTGACGCATATAGTTCTATACACTGTGATGATAAAAGCACTTGTCTCATGTTAACATCTACATGAATTAAATGAATTTTGAATTTTAAATGCTTTGTGTTTGTTGTGTTTTAACAATAACATGAATTTGCAAAAACAAGCATTAAGGACGTTTTAATAATGGATAGTCTCAAGAAGATTGATGATCAGTATTACAAATGACCCAATACCTTCTCCCCTCTCTTTTAAGTTTTCCCAGGCCTAAACCCTTTGAATCAAGAACACTTGAAAGGCCTAATGCTTCAAGGAATATGAATGATTTGACTTCAAAAACCATTGTCATCACAGAATAAGCAAAGACGTAGATCATAGTCTAGGCTATGAACAAAGGAACGAACTTTTTGAAAATTTTAAAATTCCTTGAAATTCAAACAAATGAGACACTCCTTCAAGAATCTAGATTGTGATAATTTGGTGTGTGTCAAGATTGTGCTAAAACCATTCATGACATTTCCCAATGACCACAAAACACTAATTGCCCAAACACCACTTCATGATTGACACCCGGGGCACAATGATTAAACTAGATTATCCCTTGTCCCAGAGAAAACCCATTTTTGGGTCATATTTTCCTTGTCTCTTCAAAGAACTCAGATTGGAAACTCAGCCTTTTCAAAATAGACCTAGACTTGCTATGTTCCTCGTTGATACAAATTCTCATTGGTTAATCAAATTGGGGCATCATATGTAGAAATGATGGATACATGGTGAATAAGGATGGACTAAACGCATGAATCATTGGGGCATGCGATGAAAAATGAAAAATTTGTGATATCATGCATATGAGAATTCAGATGATTCCAAAGTGTAAATGAAATTCTGAATATCTATTTCCCCTGGGGATTGCTTTGAACCCTGATCAAGGCTCACCCTCTACACTGGGGGGCAAATGTGAGGAAAGATCTTTTTAAAGATCATTGAGAAATGAGTCCTAGCTCAAAGACAGATACAAAGCAAATGGAACCCCGAATAAATACGGGCGCACTCTGTCAAAGAAAAAAGAAGAGGAAAAGATGGCGAAATGAAAGCCAAGAAAAACACACACAAAAATGTGTGAAAGACATGGCAAATTGGAAGCCAAAAGCAAAGAAGAAAAAGAGCAAAGTCAAAAGGAAAGAAATGTCCAAAAAGGGACAAATGCTTCAAAGAGAATCCTCCTCAAGAAATGATCCTTGATCTGATTACCCTCAAACACATATTTTGGGCCTATTTATCCTTTCTTTCTGAACCCTAAGCCATGGCCTACATTATGTGCTTTAAAAGCCCATTTTGATCAAGCATGAATATTTAATTTGAAAGGTTTTTTCCTCAGATTTTATCCCATTTCATCGAATTATCATTTCACTAAGGAAGAATTTAGAATTCTCAAGTGTATGGTAAAAAAAAATTTGGAAAGAATGGGACTCTAGGGCGAAAACACAAAAATGGCCGGTCTAGAGTAAATTTGGAAATTTTTTATGCCATCGATGATAGTGTCGATACCACAAAAGAAAAAATCTTATTAAAGGAGTGATCATCGAGGAACATTTAAGAATTCCTGAACCTCTTAAATTGACAGCTCTCATTCAGAGGATTGTCTTCAAAAACTGAAACTTTTTTCCCAAGATTAAACTTTTCGGTTTAAACAACTCGGCCAATCTTGACGCTTGTCAAAATGCCTTGATATGGAAACTAAAAAGAATGTTGAATTTGCTTATACTCAATGAATTCATGATTTATAAAACCTGTTCCATTTGTGAGCCTAGAAGGGATATACATTTTTGTCATGAAGTTTTCCTGGAAAAGCCAGAATCTTGTTATACAAAACCTTGCCAATCCCAGTTGAAAAAACCCAGATTGATACTTAGAGAAATTTCTAACAATGATCATCAATCTTCAAAAGATTTATACATCACACATTCTGGGGTTAATATTTTTTGTTCAGAAGTTTTAAAAATGCGAATACAAATAAAGAGATTTTTTGAAATGCCCATTTTGATGTTGACATGAGACAAGGATTTTTCTAACTCAAAGGTGTAGAATTGCCAGGATAGGTCTTGACTTCCAGATATGAGAATAAGAAATAGAACCCGGTTCAGATCTCTGTTGATGAAAGTTTGAAAACTGTTGGGGCAAAGAGAATAGCCAAAATGAATTGAAGATATACTCTTATTTGAAGAGGAAAAATAAATTTGAAAGGCTAAGCCAAAGTCTAGAAAAACAATCGAGGGCATTTGCATCACTCATGAGCACTCATCTCTTTGTCAAGCTTTTACATCTGCACAGTGTCGACAAACATTTGCATCATTCATGGGTATTTGCATTGGCATTATTCCATAAGCATCTGCATTTTACCTTTACATTTACATTCTTCATGGAATTCGCATTTATGTCATCTCAAGCAATTGCGTAATTTCTAGAATCATTGCATTTTCATTATTGTGTGGTAATTGTAGTTACACCATTTATAAACCAGTTACATGAATACAATTAGTAGGGGCATCTGCATCATGAAACATGGGCATCAATCCAGGCCATTTGCATTTGCACTAAGAAACATTTACATCAATCCAAGCATTTACATTTGTACCATGAAGCATGAGGACCTTGTTAAAAGACATGTGCATCTGCATCATTTCTCAAAGCTTCTGGTTGGGATATCCAGAATTTTACAGTTTTAAAAGTGAACAAGTCTTCGGTGGTGATAGCTGAAGCCTCTGGTGGAGATATCCAGGGTTTTATAATTTTGAAAAATGAGAAATCTTCTTCTGGAGGAGTTACCCAGATTTTTTACAATGAGTGAGTCTTTGGTGGTGATAGCCAAACCTTCTGGACGAGTTACCCAGAATTTTACAATGAGTAAACCTTTGGTGGTGATAGCCAAAACTTCTGGTGGGGATATCCAGAATTTTACAGTTTTAAAAGTGAACAAGTCTTCGGTGGTGATAGCTGAAGCCTCTAATGGAGATATCCACGGTTTTATAATTTTGAAAAATGAGAAATCTTCTTCTGGAGGAGTTACCCATATTTTTTTACAATGAGCAAGTCTTCGGTGGTGATAGCCAAAGCTTCTGGAGGAGTTACCCAGAATTTTACAATGAGCAAACCTTTGGTGGTGATAGCCAAAGCTTCTGGTAGGGATATCCAGAATTTTATAGTTTTAAAAGTGAACAAGTCTTCGGTGGTGATAGCTGAAGCCTCTGGTGGAGATATCCAGGGTTTTATAATTTTGAAAAATAAGAAATCTTCTTCTGGAGGAGTTACCCAATTTTTTTACAATGAGCAACTCTTTGGTGGTGATAGCCAAAGCTTCTAGAGGAGTTACCCAGAATTTTACAATGAGCAAGACTTTGGTGGTGATAGCCAAAGTTTCTGGTGGGGATATCCAGAATTTTACAGTTTTAAAAGTGAACAAGTCTTCGGTGGTAATAGCTGAAGCCTCTAGTGGAGATATCCAGGGTTTTATAATTTTGAAAAATGAGAAATCTTCTTCTAGAGGAGTTACCCAGAATTTTACAATGAGCAAGTCTTTGGTGGTGATAGCCAAAGTTTCTAGAGGAGTTACCCATAATTTTACAATGAACAAGTCTTTGGTGGTGATAGCCAAAGCTTCTGGTGGGGATATCCAGAATTTTACAGTTTTAAAAGTGAACAAGTCTTCGGTGGTGATAGCTGAAGCCTCTGGTGGAGATATCCAGGGTTTTATAATTTTGAAAAATGAGAAATCTTCTTCTGGATGAGTTACCCAGAATTTTACAATGAGCAAGTCTTTGGTGGTGATGCCAAAGCTTCTGGAGGAGTTACCCATAATTTTACAATGAGCAAGACTTTGGTGGTGATAGCCAAAGCTTCTAGTGGAGATATCCAGAATTTTACAGTTTTAAAAGTGAACAAGTCTTTGATGGTGATAGCCAGAGCTTCTGGTGGGGATATCCAAAATTTTACAGTTTTAAAAGTGAACAAGTCTTCGGTGGTGATAGCTGAAGCCTCTGGTGGAGATATCCAGGATTTTATAATTTTGAAAAATGAGAAATCTTCTTCTGGAAGAGTTACCCAGAATTTTATTCAACATGTGCATCTACATCAAGAAGCATTTGCATCAATCTAAGTTAGTTGAATCTGCATCAAGAAAGTTTGCATCAAATCAATTCATTAACATTGGCATCAAAGACATTTGCACCAATCTAAGTCATTTGCATCTACATCAAGAAGCGTTTGCATCAACTAAAGACATTTTGCATTTGCATCATGAAGCATTTGCATCATCTCTTAAACCTTTCAGGTATAATCGAACTCGTTTTGCTTCTCAAATGATTCGAGCCCCGAGATCATCGTCGAGGTACTTTTTTTATTATTATGAACAAGTCTTCGGTGGTGATAGCTGAAGCCTCTGGTAGAGATATCCAGAGTTTTAAAATCCTTTAAAAAGGTAGAAAGTCTTCGGTGGTGATAGCTGAAGCTTCTGGAGGTGACACCCAGAATTTTTACAGTTTTAAAATGAGCAAGACTTTGGTGCTGATAGCTGAAGCTTATGGAGGAGATACCCAGAATTTTAAACACAGCTGAGAACAAGACAGGTTAAGGCCCCGAGACCATCGTCGAGGTCATTTCTTTTCTTGCAAATCGAATTTGTTTCCTTAAGACGGGTCGAGCCTTGATTAGTCAGGGAATTCAATTTAAGGAAAAAATCTTCAATTTACTGTTTTTTTAAAAAAAAGGAAAAATGAGGAAAAATGAAAAAAATAAAAATGAAAAAAATGAAAAAAATGAAAAAATGATAGAAGAAAGAAAAAGAAACCCCTTTCCTTTTCCTTCACATGTGATTTCACTGACCTACAAAATTAGTGTCGGTTTATCTTTGTCTGATTCCTGATTCTCAACAATAGCCAAAGAGGGGCAGCTGTAGACACCTAATTTTGTCCGGACCACTAAAACAGGTATGTTTTCTTCCTAAATTTATGTTTCCGAATGTAAAAAGATTGTTTTCATCCTGCAGGTGGTACTCCGAGACTTAGTTTAAGACGACGAGCATAAAAAGTCAAACTTGAAAAAGTCAACATGGAAAAAGTCAACGCCAAAAAAGTTAACCCCAAAAAGTCAACTACTGAAAAAATCAACCCACTTTCAAAATGAAGATTTTAAGCTCAATTGAAAAATGGCGAAAGAATTTTGATAATCTAAGGTCTACATTGAAAGATATGGAGTTCGAAAGATGGGATTTGGAGATTCAGTAGAAAGAAAACCCTAATCCTAGAAATTTGGGGAAAAGTGCTTAAACGATGAAATTGGTCAAAATTGAAGGTTCCAAATGAAAGATAAGCACTGACTACGAGTAATGAAGAAGTCACTTGTAAGAAAAACCAAAATAAAAGTCAATCCGGGAGAAAACCGAGAATTAGGGTTTTTAGTTGATTTCGGTGAAATCGGGAAGAATCGCAGAAATGGCCCGACTTGGTAAGAACAAAGCCCCAATAGATGAGGAATGATTAAAAAAGGATAGCCCAAGGATCAGTTTGAAGAAAATCTGAAAATCGAACTTGTTTCGAGCAAAACCGAGTTTCGGAGGCAAAAGGGCAAAATTGGAAAATTTGAGAAAAATAGCAAATGGACTCCGAAAATTATGAAAATTCGCAAATCTCATTTTTAAATCATTTAAAAGAGATTGGAAAAAGAAAATCTTGATTCGGAGTTCGTTTTCAAAATGTCCAAATCTCGGGCTTCTTATGTAGTAATTCAAAAAGGAAAATCCTGGAAAAAATAACAAAGAGCTCCAAAAATTCTGAAATTTTGCAAATCTCATTTTTAAATTATTTGGAAGAGATTGGCAAAAGAAAATCTTGATTCAGAGTCCGTTTGCAAAATGGTCAAGTCTCGGGCCTCCTATGCAATAATTCAAGAAGATAAATCCCGGAAAAATAGCAAATGGACTCCAAAAATTCTGAAATTTTGCAAATCTCATTTTTAAATTATTTTGAAGAGATTGACGAAATAAAATCTTTATTCGGTGTTCGTTTGCAAAATGGCCAAATCCTGAGCTCCTATGTAGTAATTCAAGCCGATAAATCCCGAAAAAATACCAAATGAGCTCCAAAAATTATGAAAACTTCTAGATCACACTTTTTAATTATTTTGAAGAGATTGGTGAAGAAAAATCTTGATTTGGAGCTCGTTTAAGAAAATGGTAAAATGTAGGGGCATAAAAGGGTATTTTTGGAAGAAAAAATCCAAATAAATAGCAAACGGACTCGGATAATTTTGGAAACTTCCAGAACTCAATGTTTTATTATTTTTGAAGTATTAAAAAAATAAAAATTGAATTTGGAGTCCGTTTGATATTCATTTGCATCCGGGGGGCAAAACGGTCATTTCACCCAAGCAACCGAAAAGGGCTTCTTTGGGCCTTTCAGAAAATCAGACTTGGGTTGGAAAAGAGAAGTGATGGCCTGCCCAGGCCCAAATGAAGGAGGAAGCTTCTGATTTTTCAATCAAATGGCTAAAAATTAAGAGTTGGTTAGAGATTCTCTATGATCAAGCCATGGTGATTAAGCCACATAGGCCAAGAAAGATGTCAACATTATTCTTGAACAGCTGTAACTTGGGGCAGCTGAGATGCTAATATAAGGGTGATAATTTCATGATTTTTCACCTTGAATTATTAGCCATTTGATGGAAAATTGGTTACAAAAAAAATGACAACATCTTGGAGCATTTTAAGGGCCATTCGGCCAGCATAGGGAGGGGGTTCAAAATTTGCAATTTTCATCTTCATTTTGCTGAGTTCTCTTAGTTTTTACTTGGTTTTTCTCTTCTTTGTTGAAAGCAAAAAAGAAAAGTTTAGAAAAGAAAGGAAAGTTTGAAGAGATAAAGCTTGAAAGATAGCTTCTTGAGGTTGCTCTTGAGCACCAACTCTTGCACTTTCTTGATTTTCCATTCTTATTTTTTCTATTTTGATTACTATTTGGTGAGTTTCCATTTTAAATAAATGTTTTTTTTTTTTTTATTGTTCTTCTTAAGTTCTTTCTTCATCTCTTTCTTAAATATATTTTTTACAATAAACTCACCATGGCCGAATGGCCTACATTATTCATTTAAGTTGCTGTTTTGATTTATTTTACCATATTATTTATGTTATTTTCTTTTATCTTGGTGTTTTAAATGTTATTTTACTTCATATTCTTGAGTTATATTTTAATTTGGTTGCTTTGTTTGTTTCCATTTATGTTTTAAATATCATGTTTTTGCATTTTTAATTTTCTATTTTCCTAATGTTTAAATTTGAGCATGTTTTAGATTTAGTTTATCAAGTGTTTGTGAAAATGCTTGTGTGGTTTTTGCATGATTTGAGTTTTATATCTTAGTTGAGCATGTTTTAGATTTAGTATATTAAGTGTTTGTGAAAATGCTTGTGCGTTTTTTGCATGATTTCAGTGTTATATTTTAGTTGAGCATGTTAGTATACCAAGTGTTTGAGAAAATGCCATGCTTGTTGGAGCTTGAGGCCATTTGGCTACTCCATGTGTTTTGCATTGTGTGTTGCATTTTTGCCATGTTAGTTGGTAGGTTTTTGCATTTGCATGACATTTGATTTAGTTTTGCATGCTAATATACCAAGTGTTTGTGAAAATGTCATGTTTGCTAGTTGCATTATTCCATTCGGCCACTCTTGAATTTTTGCATTTTATGTTCATTTTTGCCATGTTAGTTGATAGGCTAGCATTTGCATGATATTTGGTTGAGTTTTTAGTTTAAGCATGCTTTGTGTTTGTGAAAATGCCATGCATATTTTAGTTATTAAGTTAGGTTTATTTGCCATGCATGTTCATACATTTTAGGTCTATGTTGCATTAAATGCCATGCAAGTTCATTTAGGTCTAGGTCACTATATGAATGCCATGCATTTTTTCATGACATTTAGGTTTAAACTCATGCATTTCATGCATTATGTTTGCTGTATTGTTTCATGCATTTCATGTTCATGCCACTTGAATAATGACTTGAGCCAATTAATGGTTGAAAGTCATGCTCTCTTGAGCACACTTGTGGAAAATTAAGTTTTATCAAATTGATTATTCTACCTTTGTGATTTTTTTTACTTCAAAAAGTCCTAGCTACTGTTTGTGAGTCATTTTGTGAGACTTAAATATTTTTACTTTGATTTTTAAATGATTTTATCAAAGGCAAAAATGTATTTTGGCAAAACAGTTTTTTCACCCAGCTCTCGTACTTTTCCGATTTTTTTGGGCATTCGTGTTTAATCAGAAAATTAGGCTGATTTCTTTTTCGTGTAGTTTTACATGTCCTGAGTCTTCAGTATTTTTTTCAGAATTTTTTGAATTTTTAAAAATAGGATGAAAAATCGTGGCTTAAAACTGGACAGTGGAGTCAGAATTGAATTTAAAGAAAAATCATTTTTCTGTTTTGGTTAAGTTACTTAGAGTGGGCTGATTAGGAGGGTTAGCTACTGACTTAGAGTAGTTTCTAAGCCTTTTTAAACTCTAAAAATGGTTTTTCAAGTCTTGGGTTAAGGGTAGTCAAGTCCGGATTTTTAAACTTGGAAAATTAGAGCCATTTTAAAAAAATTAGCGCAGTTTTTTTTTTTTTTTTTTTAATTCAAGCTTTTCAAAATTGTTTTCAAACAATCACAATGTATTTTGGTTTTAGAATATTTAATTTGACATATTTTCCTAAGGTAGCCGGATACCTTTTTAGATATACGGATTTCCTTAATTAAAGGAAAAAATACATTTCATGCATTGCATTTTCCATATTCATGCATTTTATATAATATGTGATTCTTGCTATGATAATTTCTATGATATTGTTATGATTTTGAGTTATGTTATATTGTCTATTATATGATTTGGAATATTTCATGATATCTTATGCTTTTTATTTAGTTTTTTTTTTTTTTGTAATATTATTTAGCATATATTATGTTCATGCATTATTATTTTCATTTTTATTTTCATGCATATTATATGATAGCATTATTTCATATTCCATCTCATTTAATTTATATGCCATATCATTCATGTTTGCCATGTCATTTAAATTATTTCATTTCATATAGAATATGTTATGTTACTTAGGTTATTTTATTTCATTTAGAATATATCATATGACTTAGGATATTGCATCTCATATAGAATATATTATGTTTCCTAGGTCATTTAATTTTATTTATAATATGTCATATAACTTAGGATATTTCATTTCATTTTAGAATATGCTAAGGCATTCACATTATATCATATCATTTAGGAAGCATTATATTATGTCATTTTATTTATGTCATGCATATATATATATATTCATTTCTTTTAAATGTTTTTAAAAAAAAAGATAATGGTTTTCAATAAAATAAAGATATTCCCGAGTTAAAATAATTCATGAGTTCTCTGTCGGGTTTGCTGGGGAGGATATGATCAATTATTATTAATAACGGAATATCTTCTTTAAAAAGAGAATGATTCAGAAAATTTTCCAAAATTAGTAAAAAATTCTATATTTTGCCACGTTTGTTGGGGAATATAGGAAAATTTTGAATTTATAAATTCCGGATCATTTTCAATTAAAAATGGAATTATTTTTCTTTGAATTGGGAATTAACTGGAAATACTAAATTTAGAACTGATTTTTGACTGAGACTTGAGATAACACACGATTAATAAGGTACCGATTTATACGGGCGTTGTGGGGGTGCTAATCCTTCCCCGCACGTAATCGACTCCCGAACCCGCTTCTTTGATTTCTCTGGTTTAAAACGCAGACTTGAAATTGGTTTTGAAAATGTTTTAATTAATTTTTGAAATATTTTATAAAACCGGTTTTAATAGGTGGCCGATCACACCTAGCTAAAAAAGATTGGTGGCGACTCCATGTCTTTTTCAAGGTCATTTTCAAAACCTTCATTTTTCTAGAGGAATTAAGTCAACTTTTCCTCGGTTTTTTTTTAATGTCACGCTTAACGAATAATAAAGTCTTGCGATGAGACTCGTTATTTTTTTAGGTTGCGACAACCTTTATTTCATTATAAAATAACAAGAAATCATATGAAAATAAGCAAAATCAGCATAGAAAAAGAAAGAAAAATGCAAGAGTTAGGTGCCAAAAGGCTACCTTTCAAAGCTATCTTTCAAGCTTCCTTCTCTTCAGAAATTTTCTTTGGTTTTTCTACCACTTATCTATTGCTCAAGCATCAGAATACTTAGCCAAAAAAAACCCTTAAAAGATGAAAATCCCCCCTCTATATATAGGCAGCCGAATGGTTAAGGATGTGCTCATAATATTTTCATTTTTTTCTCTAGCTAGCAAGATCCAAAGGCCATTAATCAAAGATGCTAAAACTTTGAATTTACAACCATAAGATGAAGTGATCAGCTCCTAACAATAACAGCTGGCCTAAAATATGTAACCATAATGTGCTCGTCCTTTCTCTTCATTCATTTGGCCACCAAAGGCACAATCAAATAAAATACCATCTTGCTATCTAATTTTGGTCTTTGGATGAAAGAAATCAGCCAAACTTCCTCTTCTACATGGGCTAGCCGAATGGTCTTTAAAATTCCAGCAAATTCACATTTTTTTAAATTGCAAAAATGGCCCTCTTCGGTTTCTTCGATAAAATTACACTTTAGCCCCCTAAACTTGGTTAAATTGCAAACGGACCCCAAATCCGAATTTTCTTTTTCCAATACCTCCTAAATAATATAAAATTGAGTTATGGAATTTTTCATAATTTTCCGAGCCCGTTTCCTATTTTTCCTGGATTTTTCTTTAAAAGTTTTGGTTTGGTGCCTCCCAAATTTAGCTTTTCTCAATTGAGCTTCGATTATGGACTTTTCTTCACCAATATCTTTCAAATAATATAAAATTGAAATCTGGAAGTTTTGGTAATTTTCTGAGCTCGTTTCCTATTTTTCCCGGATTTTTCTTTTGGAATTTCAACTTAGTGCACCCGAACTTTGCCATTTTTCAAATGAGCTCCAATTCTGGATTTTTCTTCGCCAATCTCTTCCAAATAATATAATATTGAGATCTGGAAGTTTTGGTAATTTTTTGAGCTCGTTTCCTATTTTTCTCGGATTTATCTTTTGGAATTTCAACTTGGTGCACCCGAACTTTGCCATTTTTCAAATGAGCTCTGATTCTGGATTTTTCTTTGCCAATCTCCTCCAAATAGTATAAAACTCAGATCTGGAGCTTTTCCTTATTTTCCGAGCTCGTTTCCTATTTTCCCAGATTTTTCAAGATTGCCTTTTAACCCGAAACCTCAGTTTTACTCAAAACAGGTTCGATTTCCATATTTTCTTTTTCCATGCCTTTTTTATATATTGAATTGGAGTTGGTCCAAAAAAGCCCAATTTTTACAATAAAATTCTCCTCCGATTTGATTTTTCCTTTTTCCAATATCAGGAATTTCCTCGTTTTTTCGTTTTTCCTCCGACCGGCTCTTTTCTCAGAATTACCTCAAACTGAGCCTTGGGCTATCTTTGTTTACTCACTCTTCATCAATTAGGGGCTTTAATTTTACCGAATCGAGCCATTTCTGTAGTTTTCCCCAATTTAAAAAATTCACCAAAAACCCTAATTTTCGATTTTCCTTCCAAATTGACTTTTCCTTTGGTTCTGCTTCTAATTGGCCTTTCCAATACCCATAGTCATTGATTATATTCCATTCGAAGCCTCCAATTTTGACCAATTTGATCGTTTAAGTACTTTTCCCCAAATTTACCGAATTAGGTTTTTTTTCCCCACTGAATCTCCATAATCCATCTTTTGGACTCCATATCTCTCATTATAGACCTCAAATTATCAAAATTCTTTCACCATTGTTCAATTAAACTTTGTATCTTGATTTTGAATGAGGGTTGACTTTTTTCGAATTGACTTTTCGTGCTTGACCTCCAAAACAAAGTCTCAAAGTACCACCTGTAGGATGAGAAGAGATTTTCTACATTCTAAAACATCATCAGGAAGAAATTACCTGATTTAGGGGTTCAGACAAAATTATGTGTCTACAGCTACCCCTCTTTGGCTATTGCTGAGAATTAGGAATTAGGAAAAGATAAATAAACACTAATTTTTTCCAGTTAGTGAAATTACATGTGAAGAAAAGGAGAGAGAGTTTTCATTTTTTTCATTATCATTCATCATTTTCATCATAATTTTTTTCCTTGAAAAACCTGTAAATAGAAGATTTTGTCCTTAAATTGAGTTCCCTGACTAATCAAGGCTCGACCCGTCTTAAGAAAACGAGTTCAATTTGCAAGAGAAGAAAATTCCTCGACGGTAGTCTCGGGGCCTTATCCTGTCTTGTGCTAACCTTACTGGTGAAACCAGAAATTGAAACAACCTGGGCTAAACCAGTAGTCAAAAAATGATCTGGGCAAAACCCGAAAGTTAACATGAGATGACCTGGGTGAAACCAGGGGTATATTCTGAATATGGGGCCCGAAGGTCTTCTCCATGATTTTGAATAATTATGCCCAGAGGTCTTAAAAATGGTGCCCGGAGGGTCTTATCCGCGATCTGGAAAATTATGCTCGGTGACGACTTTAAAAATGGTGCCCGGAGGTCTTATCCATGACTTTGGAAAATTGTGCTTGGAGGCGACTTTAAAAATGGTGCTCAGAGGTCTTATCCCTGATGTGGAAAATTGTGCCCGGAGGTCTTATCCATGACTTTGGAAAATTATGCTCAGAGGCGACTTTAAAAATGGTGCAAGTTGTGTTTAAAATTCTGGGTATCTTTTAGAGGCTTTGGCTATCACCACCAACGGTTTGTTTATTTTAAAACATTGTAAAATTTTGGATATCTCCTCCAGAAGCTTCTGCTATCAGGCCACCAAAGGCTTGTTCACTTTTAAAATTGTAAAACCCTGGATATCTACACCAGAGGCTTTGGTTATCACCACCAAAGACTTGTTCATTTTTTAAATTGTAAAACTCTGGATATCTCCACCAGAGGTTTCGGTTATCACCACCAAAGGCTTGTTCACATTTAAAACTGTAAAACCCTAGATATCTTCACCAGAGGCTTTGGCTATCACAACCATTGACTTGTTCATTTTTGAAATTGTAAAACTCTGGATGTCTCCAACAGAGGCTTCGGCTATTACCACCAACGACTTGCTTATTTTTAAAACTCTAAAACTCTAGATATCTCCACTAGAAGCTTCAGCTATCACCACCAAAGACTTGCTCACTTTTAAAATTTGTAAAATTTTGGATATCTCCTCTAGAAGCTTCAGCTATCACCACCAAAGACTTGCTCAATTTAAAAATTTGTACAATTCTGGATATCTCCTCTAGATGCTTCAGCTATCACCACCGAAGACTTGCTCACTTTTAAAATTTGTAAAATTCTGGATATCTCCTCCAGAAGCTTCAGTTATCACCACTAAAGACTTGTTCACTTTTAAAATTGTAAAATTCTAGATATCTCCTCTAGAAGCTTAAACTATCACCACTGAAGACTTGCTCACTTTTAAAATTTGTAAAATTCTGGATATCTCCTCCAGAAGCTTCAGCTATCACCACCAAAGACTTGCTCACTTTTAAAATTTGTAAAATTCTGGATATCTCCTCTAGAAGCTTCAGCTATCACCACCGAAGACTTGTTCACTTTTAAAATTGTAAAATTCTGGATATCTCCTCCATAAGCTTCAGCTATCACCACCGAAGACTTGTTCACTTTTAAAATTGTAAAATTTTGGATATGTCCTCTAGAAGCTTCGGCTATCACCACCAAAGGCTTGTTCACTTTTAAAAACGTGTTGAAAATTATACCCGAAAGCTTTGAGAGAGGATGCAAATATTTCATGATGCAGATGCAAATGTCTTTAACAAGATGCACATGCTTCATGGTGGAAATGTAAATGGCTTGGATTGATGCAAGTGCTTCTTTGTGCAGATGCAGATGTTGAATAAAATGCAGATGCCTCATGGTGCAAATGCAAATGGCTTAGATTGATGCAAATGCTTCTTGATGCAGATGCAGATGTTGAATAAGATGCAAATGCTTCATGGTGCAAATGCAAATGGCTTAGATTGATGCAAATGCTTCTTGGTGCAGATGCAAATGTTAAATAAGATGCAGATGCTTCATGGTGAAAATGCAAATGTCTTGGATTAATGCAAATGCTTCTTGGTGCAAATACAGAGATAAAATAATATGCAAATGCTTCATGATACAAATGCAAATGTCTTGGATTAATGCAAATGCTTCTTGGTGCAAATGCAAATGACTTGGATTGATGCAAATGCTTCTTGGTGCAAATATAGAGATAAGATGCAAATGCTTCATGGTGCAAAAGCAAATGACTTGGATTGATGCAAATGTTTCTTGGTGCAGATGCAGATGTTGAATAAGATGCAAATGCTTCATGATGCAAATGACTTGGATTGATGCAAATGCTTCTTGGTGCAGATGCAGATGTTGAATAAAATGCAACTTCTTTATGGTGCAAATGCAAATGTTGAATAAGATGCATATGCTTCATGGTTAAAATGCAAATGGCTTAGGTTGATGCAAATGCTTCTTGATGCAGATGCAGATGTTGAATAAGTTGCAAATGCTTCATGATGCAAAGCTCAATAAAGAGATGAGTGTTCATGAGTAATGCAAATGCCCCCGATCGTTTTTCTATACTTTGGCATAGCCTTTCCAATTCATTTTTCCTCATCAAATCAGAGTATATCTTGAACCCTCGTGCCCCATAAGAGATCATTTCCTTTTCAATCCTTAGCTATCTCTTTGCCCCAACATTTTTCAAACTCTTATTGACAAAAATCTGTTTGCCGAGTTCTATTTCTTCTTCTCATATCTGGAATTCAAGGTCAACCCTAGTATTTCCACACCTTTGGGTTAGAATGACCCTTGTCTCATGTCAACATCAAAAATGGTTATTTCAAAAATATTTTTACTAGTTTTTCCATTCTAGAAAGAATTTAATGGAAACTTATGAGTCAAAAATATCAACCCCACAGTGTGTGACGTACGAATCTTTTGAAGACTGATGATCACTATTAGAAATTTTTTGAATGTCAATTTGGGGTTTTCAACTTGAATTGAAAGGTTTGATACAACAGGATTTTGGTTGAACGAAGAAAACTTCACAACAAAAATGTATGTCTCTTCTAGGCTCACAAATGGAACATATTTTATAAATCATGAATTCATTGAGAACCAAACAAATTCAACATTCTTTTAGTCACCATATCAAGGCATTTTGACAAGCGTTAAGATTGGCCGAGATGTTTTAACTAGAAAGTTTAATCTTTGAGGGAAAAAGTTTCAGTTTTTGAAATCAATCCTCCAAATGAGAGTTGACAGTTTAGGAGGTTTAGGAATTCCTAGATGTTCCTTGATTTCTTCAAGATGACCTTCTCTTTTGTGGCATCGAAAATTCCCATTTTACTCTAGACCGCCCATTTTTGGGTTTTCGCCCTAGAGTCCTATTCTTTCCATTTTCTTTCTTTTTTTATTGTTCCATCATGCATTTGGGAATTCTAAATTCTTCCTTAGTGAAATGATAATTCGATGAGATGGGATAAAATATGAGGAAAAACCCTTCAAGTTGAATATTTATGCTTGATCAAAATGGACTTTTAAAGCACGTAATGTAGGCCATGGTTCGGGGTTCAGAAAGAAAGAATAAATAGGCCCAAAATATGTGTTTGAGGGTAATCAGATCAAGGATCATTTCTTGAGAAGGATTCTCTTTGAAGCATTTATCCCTTTTGGACTTTTCTTTCCTTATTTTTTGACTTTGCTCATTTTCTTGTTTGCTTTTGGCTTTCCTTTGCCATACTTTTTCACACTTTTTTTTTGTGTGTTTTTTTTTATTTTTTATTTTGTTTTGTTCTTGGCTTCCATTTCGCCATGTTTTCCTTTTCCTTTCGGCAGAGTGAGCCCGTATTCATTTAGGAGCTTAATTTGCTTTGTATCTGTCTTCGAACTAGGAATCATTTCTCAATGATCTTTGCAAAGATCTTTCCTCGCATTTGCCCTCCAGTGTAGAGGGTGATCCTTGATCAAGGTTCAAAGGAGAAAGAATGCTTCGGCTCAAAAGGGGTGACTATGGATAATTTGTTTTTATGAAAGGGATATGAAAGATGGCCATTCATCATATCAAGCACGAATATTCTCATTGAAAAGCAATCCCCAGGGGGAATAGATAATAAAAATTTCGTTTTGCACTTTGGAATCATCCGAATTCTCATATGCATGATATCACAATTTTTCTTTTTTCTTTCTTTTTTTTTCCGCATGCCCCCAATGATGCCCCAATTTGATTAACCATGAGAATTTGTATCATTACGAGGAACATCGCAAGTCTAGGTTTACATTGATAAGGCTGAGTTTCAATCCTGGTTTCTTTGAAGAGACAAGAAAGAATATGGCCCAAAATAGGATAATCTGGTTTAGTCTGTTGGGATTCGACGCATGCTCAAATAGAGATAATGTATAATTTAATCAACAAGTTAAACATACAACGTAGCGGAATTAAAATAAAACATAGACATATTGAATCCCTCCATAGATCTGCCTATGAATTCAAAACGATCAGGCTGTTAAGAACAAATAACAATCAAAATCACATAACTCTATTTTAAAGATTGCCGAATCCTCAAGACAGATTCTTAATGTTCTTGTTCTTGTACATAAAGCTCGCTTGTCGAAAACCAAAGTCGTCCAATTGTCCGACCTCTAACAGTAATCCACACAGGTGATTCGAAAGCTTTTACAAGGTTGAGATTATGTTTTTCCAAGATGATACTAGCAGTCTAGGTTGTGAGAAACCTTCCTCCTCTTCCTTGGTTAGCCAAAAAAAAAATTAGAAGAATCGAATTCCTCTTCCTTATTTTGCTATTCGGTCGAAACACTCTTAGGAGGAATGAGGCGCCGATTCCAGGGTTTCATTAAGGGAGGAAGCTGCAACAACATTAGCCTATATATAAGTAGATTTAGTGTATGCCAACTATTGGACTAACTGCACTAAAGCCCTTATACATATTATTAAATATTCACTGTAGACACCTAATTTTGTCCGGACCACTAAATCAAGTATGTTTTCTTCCTAAATTGATGATTCAGAATGCAAAAAGGCTTTTCTCATCCTGTAGGTGGTACTCCGAGACTTAGTCTAAGAAAGCAGACAAAAAAAGTCAAACTTGAAAAAGTCAACCCCGAAAAGGTCTACCGCAAAAAGTCAACTACTAAAAAAATCAACCCACTTTCAAAATCAAGATTTGAATTTCAATTGAAAGATGGAATTTTTTTTTGATAATTCGAGGTTTACATTGAAAGATATGGAGGTCAGAAGTTAGGTTACGGAATCTCATTAGAAAGGAAACCCTAGTTTAGGAAATTTGTGGAAAAGTGCTTGAACAATCAAATTGGCCGGAATTGAAGGTTCCAAATGAAAGATAAGCACTAACTACGGGTAATGGAGAAGCTACTTAGAAGAAAAACCAAAGGAAAAGTCGATTCGAAAGAAAATCGAAAATTAGGGTTTTTGGTGGATTTCAGTGAAATTTGGAAGAATTATAGAAATGACTCGATTTGGTAAGACTAAAGCCCCTAATTAATGAGGAGTGATTAAGCAAGGATAGCCCAAGGCTCAGTTTGAATAAAATCCGAAAATCAAACTTGTTTTGAGCAAAATCGGGCTTCGAAGGTAAAAGGGCAAAATTGGAAACTTTTGGAAAAATAGCAAATGAACTCCGAAAATTCTAAAAATTTGCAGATCTCATTCTTAAATCATTTCTAAGAGATTGGCGAAAAAAAAATCTTGATTCGGAGTTCGTTTGCAAAATGGCCAAATCCCGGGTCCACTATGTAGAAATTCAAAAGGATAAATCCCGAAAAAATAGCAAATGAGCTCCAAAAATTTTGAAAATTTGCATATCTCATTCTTAAATTATTTGGAAGAGATTGGTGAAAGAAAATCTTGATTCGGAGTTCATTTGCAAAATGGCAAAATCCTGGGTCCACTATGTAGAAATTCAAAAGGATAAATCCCGAAAAAATAGCAAATGAGTTCCAAAAATTATGAAAACTTCCAGATCACCCTTTTAAATTATTTGGAATAGATTGGTGAAGAAAAATCTAGATTTGGAGCTTGTTTAAAATTGGTGAAAATTCGGGTGCACAAAAGTGCAATTTTGGAAGAAAAAATCTAAATAAATAGCAAATGGACTGGAAAATTTTTGAAAACTTCCAAAATTTAATTTTTTATTATTTTGGAAGTATTGAAAAAAGAAAATTTGAATTTGGAGTCCTTTTGCTATTTATTTAGGTTCGGGGGTCAAAAAGGTTATTTTACAAAAGAAACTGAAAAGGGCAAATTTGTAATTAAGAAAAATATAAAAGAAGAAGGAATTGCTGGGATTTTACCTCCTTTGATCAGCCAGTATAGAAGAAAATAAGAAGCTTGATCAATTTAATTCCTTAGTCACTATCAAGGTCACATGCTACCACTAGTATCTTGCAAATGGTCCTTCCTTCATCCAATGGCTTAGGTGGCTTGTAGAAAAGTTGAATGCATCATCCAATGGCCAAGTTTAAATGCCAATGTAGACGCCTAATTTTGTCCGAACCACTAAATCAGGTATGTTTTCTTCCTAAATTGATGATTCAGAATGCAAAAAGGCTTTTCTCACCCTACAGGTGATACTCCAAGACTTAGTCTAAGAAACAAACAGAAAAAGTCAAACTCAATAAAAGTCAACCCAAAAAAAGTCAATCCAAAAAAGTCAACCCTAAAAAAGTCAACTACTGAAAAAGTTAACCAACTTTCAAAATCAAGATTTGAGTTTCAATTGAAAGATGGTGAAAGAATTTTGATAATCCGAGGTCTACATTGAAAGATATGGAGGTCAAAAGTTGGGTTACGGAATCTCAGTAGAAAGAAAACCCTAGTTTGGGAAATTTAGGAAAAAGTGCTTGAACGATCAAATTGGTCGAAATTGAAGGTCCCAAATGAAAGATAAGCACTGTCTACGGGTAATGGAGAAGCTACTTGAAAGAAAAACAGAAAGAAAAGTCAATTTGGAAGAAAATCGAGAATCAGGGTTTTTGGTGGATTTTGGTGAAATTTGGAAGAATTACAGAAATGGCCCGATTCGGTAAAACTAAAGCACCTAAGTGATAAGGAGTGATTAAACAAGGATAGCCTATGGCTCAGTTTGAAGAAAATCTAAAAATCGGACTTGTTTTGAGCAAAACCGGGCTTCGGAGTTAAAAGGGCAAAATTGGAAAATTTGGGAAAAATAGCAAATGAACTCCAAAAATTCTAAAAATTTGCGAATCTCATTCTTAAATCATTTTGAAGAGATTGATGAAAGAAAATCTTGATTTGGAGTTCATTTACAAAATGACCAAATCCCGGGTCCACTATGTAGAAATTCAAAAGGATAAATCTCAAAAAAATTAGCAAATGAGTTCCAAAAATTTTGAATTTGTAGATCTGATTCTTAAATTATTTGGAAGAGATTGGAAAAATAAAATTCGGATTCGGAGTTCGTTTGCAAAATGGCCAAATCTCGGGTTCCCTATGTAGAAATTCAAGCAGTTAAATGCTGAAAATATACTAAATGAGCTCCAAAATTATTGTCAACTTCCAGATCACACTTTTAAATTATTTGGAAGAGATTAGTGAAGAAAAATCAAGATTCGGAGATCGTTTACAAAATGACAAAAGTTCGGGTGCATTAAGGGGCAATTTTGGAAATAAATCCAAAATAAATAGCAAATGGACTCGAAAAATTTTGAAAACTTCCAGCATTCAATTTTTTATTATTTTAGAAGTATTGAAAAAAGAAAATTTGAATTTGGAGTCCGTTTGCTATTTATTTAGGTTCGGGGGCCAAAAAGGTTTTTTACCAAAGAAACCGAAAAGGGCAAATTTTAATTAAGAAAATATGAAAGAAGAAGGAATTGCTGGGATTTTACCTCCTTTGATCAGCCAGCATAGAGGAGAAGAAGGAAGCTTGATCAATTTAATTTCTTAGTCACTATCAAGCTCACATGCTACCACTAGTACCTTGCAAATGGTCCCCCTTTCATCCAATGGCTTAGGTGCCTTGTAGAAAAGTTGAATACACCATTTCAATAGCCAAGATTAAATGCCAAGATGACATTTTCATTTGTCATGAAAGAAACCTCATCTAATGGCCAAGAATGGAAGAGCACAACTTATCCAAAGGTGGACATCCATTCGGCCAAACAAGGAAGTGCATGGGATTGTTCCTTTTTATCCAATGGCTGAGCCATGTACAAGGGCTGAGTACACATGTAAAGGGATGGGATTAAATGCCAAGATGACATTTTATGTTTTCATGAAAGAATCATTATCCAATGGCCAAGAATAGAAGAGCACAACTCATCCAAGGGTAGGTACTCAAAGGGCCAAGCAAGGGAGTGCTTGGGATTAGTCCTCTTTTTCATCCAAGGGCTGAGGTTATTACAAGGGCTGAGTACACATCTTAATGGATGCTATCAATTGGCAAGATGACATTTTTATGTTGTCATGAAAATATCTTAATCTAAGGGCCAAGATTGGAGGAGAAAAAGTACAAAAATCATTCAATGGTGGAGGGGCCATTCGGCCAAGCATGAGAGAAGGGGGAATGTTTTATTTTTCCTTAAGTGGCTGAGAATTTGAGAGGGAAGGTCAGTAGCTAATTGAGAAAAAAAGGTTTTTGAAAGAAACGAAGAAAAGCTTTTGTTAAGGTAGCCATTCTACCATTGCTACTACATTTTTTCTTCTTCTTCCTCATGCTTTATTTCTTGTTTTCCATGTGATTTCCTACCATTTTTTTTACATCTTTCTTGTTTTTCTTGCTTTTCAAAAAAATAAATAAAACAATGGTTAGGCTTCATGATCTTGATGAAAATCAAGTGATAATGGTTAGGGTGGGCTTTGTCCAATATACCAACCATGGAGCTCATCTCCATATTTTTTTACCTTAGTTATTTTTTATTATTTTGAGATTGAAAAAGCTTCATGACCTTGATGAAAATCAAGCGATAATGGTTAGGGGGGCTTTGTTCAATGTACCAACCATGGAGCTCATCTCTTTGTTATTTATTTGCTTACTTTAACTTGCTTATTTTTATTATTGTTTATCTTTATGTATATTTATATTTATATTCTTGCTAACCATCTTGTTCTTTTGACTTATGTCATATTTTTGCATCTTGGGGCTATTGTCATATAGTTTAGGCCATTTCCATTTTTCATATCATCTTCCACAGCATTTAGTTAGGTCATTTTGCATGACATTTTTCACTACACTTTGGTTCCTAGGCCATTCGGCCATGTGTGTTTTCTTTAAGCTTTAGGTCATTTTTCTAGGCCATGATATGTGCTATTTCATTTAGACATCTAGGTCATTTTACATGTTATTTAGCTTTAGGCCATTTTTATTATTCCATGTCATTTAAGTTTAGGTCATTTTATTATTCTATGTCATTTTACATGTCATTTAGCTTTAAGCCATTTTCATATACCATGTCATTTTATATGTCATTTAAACTTTAGTCCATTTTCATATGCCATGTCATTTTACATGTCATTTAGCTTTAGGCCATTTTTATTTTTCCATGTCATTTTATATGTCATATAAACATTAGGCCATTCATATGCCATGTTATTTTTCCATGACATTTAGACATTAGGCCATTTTCATATGCCATGTCATTTCACATGTCATTTAGCTTTAGGTCATTTTTATTATTCCATGTCATTTAAGCATTAGGCTATTTTCATATGCCATGTTGTTTTTCCATGACATTTAGACATTAGGCCATTTTCATATGCCATGTCATTTCCCATGTCTTTTACGCACTAGGCCATTTTCATTATTCCATGTCATTTAGACACTAGGTCATGCATATTAAGTTAGGATAGAATTTATTGTCATGCAAACTCATGCTAGGTATTTAGGTTATTTATGCCATGCATTTTCCATATCACTAACTTTAAACCATGCATTTCATGCATTCACTTTTTTGTATTTTCATGCATTCCATGTCAGGCCACATGATTTATGACTTAGGTCAATCAATGGCTCAAAGTCATGCTCACTTGAGCATACTTGTGGAAAATTAAAAGGTTGTCAAATTGATTATTCTACCTTTGTGATTTGTTTTACTTAGACAATTTTTGTCCAAGTTTTTTAAATGTTTTAGCTACTGTTTTTAGGTCTTTAGGATGATTTCCAACAATTTTACTTTGATTTTTAAATGATTTTATCAAAGGTAAAAAAATATGTTTTGCCAAAATAGTTTTTCACCCAGTACTCATACTTTTCCTATTGTTCTGGCAATCATCTTTAATCAGAAAATTAAGCCAATTTTTTCTCGTGTAGTTCTACATGTTCTAAGTCTTCAATATTTTCTTTAGATTTTTTTGAATTTTTAAAAATAAGCTAAAAAATCGTGTGTCAAAACCGGACAGTAAAGCCTGTTTTGAATTCAAAAGAAAAATAATTGTTGAATTTGTCTAAGGCATTTAGAGGGGGTTGGTTAGAAGCTTTAGCTACTGCCTTAGGATAGTTTCTAAGTCTTTTTAAACTAAAAAATATGATTTTATAAATCTCGGGTTAAGGGTGGTCAAGTCTGGGATTTTAAATTTAAGAAATTAGAGCTATTTTTAAAGTGTTTGGCTAGGTTTTTGATTTTAATCCAAGATTTTCAAAATTGTTTTCAAACAATCACAAAGTATTTTATTTTAGAAAATTTAATTTGACATATTTTCCTAAGGTAGCTGATATCTTTTTAGATATACGGATTTCTTTAATTAAAAGAAAAAATACATGTTCATGCATTGCATTTTCCATGTCCATGCATACTATATAATAATTGATTTTTGATAATTTCTATGATACTGTTATTATTTTGATTTATTTTATGGTGTTATGTTGTTTGTTATATGTCTTTGAATATTATATGTTATTCTATGCTTTTTATTTAGTTATTCATTTTGTCACATTATTTAGCATATACTATGTTCATGCATTATTATTTCTATTTTCATGCATATTACATGATAGCATTATTTCATGTTTCATGTCATTTCATTTCATGTCATTTAGATTATATTCCATGTCATTTAGGTTTAATCATTTACATTTGCCATGTCATTTAAATCATTTTATTCCATTTAGAATATACCATGTTACTTAGGTTATTTCCTTTCATATAGAATATATTATGTCATTTAAGACATCTCATTTCATTTAGAATATTAGGTTATTTAAATCATTTCATCTCATTTAGAATATACTATGCCTTTTGAATTATTTCATAACATTTAGGCTGCATTATATTATCTGGACTTTGCTATGTCATTGTATTTATGTCACACATGTTCATGTTCATTTTTTTAAATATTTAAAAAAAAGATAATGATTTTCAATAAAAATTAAGATATTCCCGAGTTAAAATAATTCATGAGTTCTCTATCGGGTTTGCTGGAGGGAATATCATCAATTATTAGTAATAAAGGAATATCTTTCTTTCAAAAAATGAGAATGATTCGGAAAGTTTTCCAAATAAATAAAAATTTTCTATATTTTGCCGATTTTGTCGGGGAATATATGAAAATTTTGAATTAATAAATTTCGGATCACTTTCAATTAAAAATGGAATTATTTTTCTTTAAATTGTGAATTAATTTAAAACACCAAATTTGAAACCAACTTTTTACCGAGACTTGAGATGACACACGATAAATAAGGTAACGTTTTATACGGGCGTTGTGGGGGTGTTAATCTTTCCCCGCACGTAACCGAGTCCTGAATCAAATTCTTCGATTTTCTCTGGTTTAAAATGCGGACTTGAAATTGGTTTTAAAAATGTTTTAATTAATTTTAAAATGCTTTACAAAATCGGTTTTAATAGGTAGCCGATCACACCTAGCCAAAAAATATTGGTGGCGACTCTATATCTTTTTCGAGGCTATTTTCAAACCCTCATTTTATTTTCAGGAGGAATTAAGTTGTCTTTTCCTCCATTTTCTCAATGTCTCGCTTAACGAGTAATAAAGTCTCGCGATGAGACTTGTTGTTTTTTAGGTTGCAACAACTTGGCGACTCCGATAGGGACCTTAGAGAGTCCGGCCTAGAATTAGTCGTGTGTTATCAAAGTCTCGGTTTTGTTGGTTTAATTGGTATTTAATTTTAATTCCCATTTTTTTTTTAAATAATAAAGAGAATTTTGAAAATAATAAAATGTTTTAAATATGTTCATTTGTCATGTGCATGCATATTATTATTTGTTCTCTGGTTATTTTGTTGCGTATATTTATATGTTTGCTTGATTGATGCTTTATATTGTTTGATTTTAGTGGGGTATTTAGAATAAGGGGTGTAGAATAGGTGGTGACAGGTTTGTTTTGTTCCTCCATACACACTATATTTGCATGTGCATAACATGAACCCTCTACCCGGGTTCCGTCCTTTTAAGTGGGAGTAAAGTAACTACGCCTTCGTGATGATCCTCCGTATGGGCTAGTGAAACACTTCCGGAGTATAAACTACCTAATGCCTTCGTGATGATCCTCCGTCCGGGCAAAGGAATATAAACTCTAATGAATTGAACCCGCTTTTATCGGGGTGCCTTACTAGCCTTCACAGGCGACAGTGAGGAACAATTCGGGACCTTAGAATCGATTTACCTTCATATAATGAACCTAGGCAAAGCCATGTCGGATTTCTGTTAGATACCCGAAGTTTAAGAACACATGGAGGAACATTTTCGACCTTTTACCATCTTTCTATATGTTAGATTTTACAAATTGGGTGATGATGAACAAACATCATATCGCTCGTAATAAATTTATTATTTTGTCCCAAAGGCGTCATAATGCCGAAGCTCTGTTAAAATTTTTGGGACATTTTTTTTTAAAAAGCATGTAGTTATTTATGTTATATTTGTGAATTCATTTCTTTACTAATCTATTTCGTTTTCTTTTCTTTTCTTTGACATGCATCATAGACACCATCATACACTTGAAGTTTATTGGCCTCGAGATAGTCATCAACCCAAAGGATTTTCATGGAGTGTCAGGTTATTTCAGTGATAGAAGATCATGCAGTAGTTAGGACACGGTCGAAAAAAGATCAGAGGGAGAATGGTGATTGCCTGAAGAAAAATTGTGTGTCAATATTGTCGCAACCTAAAAAATAACGAGTCTCATCGCAAGACTTTATTATCGTTAAGCGTGACATTAAAAAAAAACCCGAGGAAAAGTCGACTTAATTCCTCTAGATAAATGAAGGTTTTGAAAATGACCTTGAAAACGACATGGAGTCGCCACCAATCTTTTTTAGCTAGGTGTGATCGGCCACCTATTAAAATCGGTTTTATAAAATATTTAAAAAATTAATTAAAACATTTTAAAAAACCAATTTCAAGTCTGCGTTTAAAACCAGAGAAATCAAAGAAGCGGGTTCGGGACTCGATTACGTATGGGGAAGGATTAGCACCCCTAAAACACCCGTATAAAACGGTACCTTATTAATCGTGTGTTATCTCTAATCTCGGTATAAAGTTGGTTTTGAATTTCGTATTTCAAGTTAATTCCCAATTTGAAGAAAAATAATTCCATTTTTACTTGAAAATGATCCGGAATTTATAAATTCAAAATTTTCCTATATATCCCCAACAAACGTGGCAAAATATAGAAATTTTTATTAATTTTGGAAAACTTTCCGAATCATTCTCTTTTTAAAGAAGATATTCCGTTATTAATAATAATTGATGATATCCTCCCCAACAAACCTGGCAGAGAACTCATGAATTATTTTAACTCAGGAATATCTTTATTTTATTGAAAATAATTATCTTTTTTTTGAAAGCATTTAAAAGAAACGAATATGTATATGCATGACATAAATAAAATGACATAGCAAAATCTAAATAATATAATGCAACCTAAATGATATGACATAATTTGAATGCCCTAGAATATTCTAAATGAAATGAAATATCCGAAGTTATATGACATATTCTAAATGAAATGAAATGACCTAGGTAACATAATATATACTATATAAAAATGTAATATCCTAAGTCATATGATATATTCTAAATGAAATAAAATATTCTAAATGACATAATATATATCCTAAATGAAATGACCTAGGTAACATAATATATTCTATATGAGATGAAATAATTTGAATGATATGGCAAATATGAATGATATGGCATATAATTTAAATGACATAAAATATAAAATAATGCTATCATATAATATGCATGAAAATAAAAATGAAAATAACAATGCATGAACATAGTATATGCTAAATAATATGACAAAAATACCTAAATAAAAAGCATAGGATATGATGAAATATTCCAAATCATATAATAAACAATATAACATAACTCAAAATCATAACAATATCATAGAAATTATCATAGCAAAAATCACATATTATATACAATGCATGAATATGGAAAATGCAATGCATGAAAATGTATTTTTTCCTTTAATTAAGGAAATCTGTATATCTAAAAAGATATCCGGCTACCTTAGGAAAACATGTCAAATTAAATATTCTAAAACCAAAATACTTTCTGATTGTTTGAAAACAATTTTGAAAAGCTTAAGTTAAAAATAAAAACTGGGCTAAACCTTTTTTTAAATGGCTCTAATTTCCTAAGTTTAAAATCCCGGACTTGACCATCCTTAACCCGAGAGTTAAAAAATCATTTTTAGAGTTTAAAAAGGATTAGAAACTACCCTAAGTCTGTAGCTAACCTTCCTAATCAGCCCCCTCTAAGTAACTTAACCAAAACAGAAAAATGATTTTTCTTTAAATTCAATTCTGACTCCACTGTCCAGTTTTAAGCCACAATTTTTTACCCTATTTTTAAAAATTCAAAAAATTATAAAACAAATACTGGAGACTCAGGCATGTAAAAATACACAAGAAAGAATGTGCTTAATTTTTTGATTGAAGATGAACTCCCAGAAAAAATCGGAAAAGTATGAGTACTGGGTGAAAAAACTGTTTTGCCAAAATACATTTTTGCCTTTGATAAAATCATTTAAAAATCAAAGTAAAAATATTTAGACTCACAAAATGACTCAAAAACTGTAGCTAGGACTTTTTTGAAAGTTAGATAAAAATTGGCTAAAGTAAAAAAAAAAAATCACAAAGGTAGAATAATCAATTTGACAAAATTTAATTTTCCACAAGTGTGCTCAAGAGAGCATGACTTTGAACCATTAATTGGCTTAAGTCATTATTCAGGTGGCATCTCCATTACCCGTAGTCAGTGCTCATCTTTCATTTGGAACCTTCAATTTCGACCAATTCGATCGTTTAAGCACTTTTTCCCAAATTTCTCGGATTAGGGTTTTCTTCCTACTGAATCTCCAAATCCCAACTTCCGACCTCCGTATCTTTCCATGTAGACCTCGGATTATCAAAATTCTTTCGCCATTTTTCAATTGAACTTCAAATCTTGATTTTGAAAGTGGGTTGACTTTTTTAGTAGTTGACTTTTTGGTGTTGACTTTTTTTGGGTTGACTTTTTCCGGGGTTGACTTTTTTAAGTTTGACTTTTTATGCTCGCCTTCTTAAACTAAGTCTCGGGGTACCACCTGCAGGATGAAAAAAAAGTCTTTTTACATTCTGAAACCTCAATTTAGGAAGAAAACATAACTGTTTTAGTGGTTCGGACAAAATTAGGTGTCTACAAGTATTGCCGGAAAAGGTCAAAGTGGATTTTAGATAGAATAATCTCCGAGGGTTAGCCGACATTTGGAATCTATGAAATATATCAGAGAAAGAAGCCTTCACGCAAAAATATGGAGATATAGCACTCTTAATTTCGATTAGGGTCAATAGTGGGTTGATTCAGGCTATGGTACAATTTTGGAATCCTGCGTATAGATGTTTTACTTTTAACAAGGAGGATATGACCCCACTTATTGAAGAATATTCAGCACCGTTACATATTGAATGTCCTAATCCTGATCGGGTATATTTGAAGGAAGTGAAACCTTTAGGTTTTAAGAGGAAAGTGGCTAGGATCACAGGAATAGATACAACATGGGTTGAGAGTCATGTGGATACGAAGCAAAAAAATGGATGCATCACATGGGAAACTCTTCGGCAATTGATATTGGGTTATTCCAATAAAGAAAAAGCCAGGGACATCTTCGCTCTAGCCATCTACGGATTAATCATATTCCCGAAGATATTGGGTTATGTGGATATAGCCGTGTTTGATTTCTTTGAAAAGTTGGAACAGAAGATCAACCCATCTCCGGCCATCATAGCTAAAACTATCCAATCTTTGAATTTTTGTAAAAGGGAAGGACAAGGGAGAATCAAGGGGTGTGTACAACTCCTTTATATTTGGATTCAAAGTCACTTTTGGAAGATAGAAGAGGTTTCCTTCAAATCGTACATAAAGTCTTTAGTTCTGATTAGGGAATTCCTTCAAAATGATTGGCCTGAAGACGAAGATGAAGAGAAATGGGTCAGCATGTTTCAGAATCTAAAAGATGAGATAGTAACTTGGAGAGCTCCATAGATGGTTCCTATGCCGATTATGTATAAATGTGGGGACAACCCTAGAGTTCCACTGCTCGGAATTTGGGGGTCTGTGAGTTAAGCACCTCTGTTGGTGCAAAGACAGGTTGAGTCTCGGCAATTCACACCTGTGACTCATATGTTAGGATCATCAGTGTTCACTTATGGAGAGGATGGTTATTCTGGAAAGGTGAGGGCAGTGATTGAAGCATGGAAGAAAACTCACCGGATAAAAGTGGCTCGATATGCCGACATCGTCACATCTGATTACCTGGTATGGAGGGAATTAAGGGTTAATGATAAGTTGTTGACATTAGATTGGGAAGAGGTCCAGTTCATGAATCTGCCACCAAAGGAAGTACCATCAAAGTTAGAAATTGCAAGGGCAGAATTTGAAAAAGAAAAGACCCAGATGAGCAAGGAAATTGTCCGATTGCAAGAAGAGCTTGAGGACATGAAAAATAGATAATCAGCTCGGGAAAGAGAAAAGGAAAAGATCAAGAGAGAAAGTGACACTGTCAAGGGAGATCTCAGGGATTTGCACTTGGAAAACAAAAGGTACCGCTTCGAGCTCAGATTTGAAGGGACACTCAAGACTTCCGGGGAATGGGAGCAAGAGGTCAAAAACCTCAAGAAGGAGAATAACTATTAGAAAGAGAGAGAGAAGCATGAGGAAGCCCGAGCCAATCAACTAGAGAAGCAAGCTAAGGAAAGCTTACACGGTGATGCTTATGCTAACATGTCAAGGGGCCGTGAACAAGTACGGGTCAGATTGAATAGCAAGGCAATCAAAAGGAGACTGTGAAAGAAAGTCCAAGATCTGAGGAAGTCACTATAGGACTAATTTTGTAATAGCACTTTGAAAGGCGAATTACGGACGTATCTTAGGCAGTGACCTTTTTATTCCATCTTTGATGTATTTAGTTCCAAGAAATCAATGAAAGACCATTCGACCCTCAGCCTCTCCTCCAGCAGTTGATATTTTTTCTATGATTCTGCCATTTCAACCCTCTTTAGCTGAGTCATCTTTGCCTTTTCCTTTTCAACTAGTTCCTCAAAGTCTGGAACGTTAACATCATTTGGGTCAGCTCCCATATTACCTTTTTTGGGAACATAGTTCTGTGCCTCAGCAGCTGGCTGGATATAAACATAGGAGGCTGCCCCAATTGGCAGCTCTTGGCCCTTTTGGTGTATGTTTTCAGGTTGATCCTCTTCATTTACCACCATTTTCCTGGTGACCTAATTCTCCCCCGGCCCTTTTTGTTTCATCATGGCACT
This sequence comes from Fremontodendron californicum, assembly GCA_030761205.1. NCBI lineage: Eukaryota > Viridiplantae > Streptophyta > Magnoliopsida > Malvales > Malvaceae > Fremontodendron > Fremontodendron californicum. Next base: position 23,359,938 of record JAULJL010000003.1, read on the forward strand.
CATCATTTCCATGAGTTTAGTCATCTGTTCTCGTGACTCCTCCTGAGACTTAGCAACTGTTCCTATAGTTCCTTTTGAGTTCTTTCAATTCTTTCGATTCTAGTAAGCTGATCGTTCTCCAAAGCTCTGGCTTGAGATCGAGTATTGTGAGGGTGTCGTAAACCCAATTCTTTCTGAGTGTGACCAATTGTACCTTCAGTTTTGAAAAACATGAATTAGAATTTATCGACACATCTTTTTTATGTTTTATAAAAAAATGAATGAATGAATGACTAAATGTGAATGTATGAATCAAGTAAAATGAATAAGTACATGACTACGTATATGAACATGAAAGAATAAATGAATGAACAAGCGAAATGAATAAATAAGTGGTTAAGTGTACGAATATGAATGAATGAGCAAGTAAAAGGAATGAATAAGTGGTTAAGTGTATGAATATGAATGAATTTAAAAAATTCCGAAACTTGCTGACCCATTTCTCTTCATCTTCATCTTCAGGCCAATCATTTCGAAGGAATTCCCTAATCGGAACTAAAGGCCTCATGTACGTTTTGAAGGAAACCTCTTCTATCTTCTAAAAGTGACTTTGAATCCAAATATAAAGGAGTTGTACACACCCCTTGATTCTCCCTTGTCCTTCCCTTTTACAAAAATTCAAAGATCGAAAACTATGACAGCCGGAGATGGGTTGATCTTCTGTTCCAACTTTTCAAAGAAATCAAACACGGCTATATCCACATGACCCAATATCTTCTTGAATATGATTAATTCGTAGATGGCTAGAGCGAAGATGTCCCTGGCTTTTTCTTTATCTGAATAACCCAATATCAATTGTCGGAGAGTTTCCCACGGAATGCATCTATTTTTTCTGCTTTGTATCTACATGACTCTCCACCCATGTTGTATCCATTCTTGTGACCCTAACCACTTTCCTCTAAAAATCTGAAGGTTTCACTTCCTTCAAATATACCCGGTCAGGATTAGGACATTCAATATGTAATAGTGCTGAATATTCTTCAACAAGTGGGGTCATGTCCTCCTTATTAAAAGTAAAACATCTATAAGCAGGATTCCAAAACTGTACCATAGCCCGAATCAACCCACTATTGATCCTAATCGAAATTAAGAGTGCTATATCTCCATATTTCTGAGTGAAGACTTCTTTCTCTGATACATTCCACTGATTCCAAATGTCGGCTAACCCTCAGAGATTATTCTATCTAAAATTCACTTTGGCCCTTTCTGGCAATACTGACACATAATCTTTCTTCAGGCAATCACCATCCTCCCTCTGATCTTTCTCTGACCGTGCCCTAACTACTGCATGATCTTCTATTACTGAAATAACCTGACACTCCATGAAAGTCCTTTGGGTTGATGACTATCCCGAGGCCAATAAACTTCAACTGTATGATGGTGTCTATGATGCATGTCAATTAAAAGAAAACAAAAATAAATAGATTAGTAAAGAAATGAATTCACAAATATAACATAAATAACAACATGCTTTTTTTTTAAAAAATGTCCCAAAATTTTTTACAGAGTTTCGGCATTATGATGCCTTTGGGAAAAAAATAATAAATTTTATTACGAGCGATATGATGTTCGTTCATCATCACCCAATTTTTAAAATCTAACATATAGACAGATGGTAAAAGGTTGGAAATGTTTCTCCATGTGTTCTTAAACTCCGGGCATCCAACAGAAATCCGGCATGGCTTCGTCTATGTTTATTATATGAAGGTCAATTGGTTCTAAGGCCCCAAATTGTTCCTCACTGTCGCCGGTGAAGGCTAGTAAGGCACCCCGATAAAAGCGGGCTCAATTCGTTAGAGTATATTTTCCTATGCCCATACGGAGGATCATCACGCAGGCATTAGGTACTTTATACTCCGAAAGTGTTTCACTATCCCATACGGAGGATCATCACGAAGGCGTAGTTACTTTACTCCCACTTAAAAGGACGGAACCCGGGTAGAGGGTTCATGTTATACAAATGCAAATGTAGTGTGTGCGAAGGAACAAAACAAACCTGTCACCACCTATTCTACACCCCTTATTCTAAATACCCCACTAAAATCAAACAATGTAAAGCATCAGTCAAGCAAACATATAAATATACGCAACAAAATAACCAGAGAACAAATAATAATGTGCATGCACATGACAAATGAACATATTTAAAACATTTTATTATTTTCAAAATTCTCTTTATTATTTTTTTAAAAAAAAAAAAATCGGAATTAAAATTAAATACCGAGTAAAAACCAACAAAATCGAGACTTTGATAACACACGACTAATTCTAGGCCTGACTCTCTAAAGTCCCCAGCGGAGTCGCCAAGCTATCGCAACCTAAAAAATAATGACACCAACAAGTCTTATCACGAGACTTTATTATTCGTTAGACGTGACAATAAAAAATCGAGGAAAAGTCGACTTAATTCCTCTTTAAATATGAAGGTTTTGAAAATGACCTTGAAAAAAAACATGGAGTCGCCACCAATCATTTTTAGCTAGGTGTGATCTGGCCACCTATTAAAACCAGTTTTATATAATATTTTTAAAACCAATTTTAAGTCTGCGTTATAAACCAGTGAAAATCGAGGAATCGGGTTCGGGACTCGGTTACGTGCAAAGAAGGATTAGCACCCCGACAACGCCCGTATAAAACGGTACCTTATTAATTATGTGTTATCTCAAGTCTAGGTAAAACGTTGGTTTTTAATTTGGTATTTCAAGTTAATTCCCAATTTAAAGAAAAATAATTCCATTTTTAATTGAAAATGATCCGAAATTTATTAATTCAAAATTCTCCTATATTCCCCAACAAAATCGGCAAAATATAGAAATTTTTATTTATTTGGAAAACTTTCCGAATCATTCTCATTTTTTGAAAGAAAGATATTCCTTTATTAATGATAATTGATGATATCCCCTCCAGCAAACCCGGTAGAGAACTCATGAATTATTTTAACTCGTGAATATCTTTATTTTTATTGAAAATCATTATCTTTTTCAAAACATTTAAAAAAATATGAACATGAACATGTATGCCATAAATAAAATGACATAGCAAAGTCTAGATAATATAATGCAACCTAAATGATATGACATAATTTAAATGGCATAGTATATTCTAGATGAAATGAAAAATCCTAAATAAAAATGCATGAACATAGTATATGGTAAATAATGTGACAAAAATAAATGACTAAATAAAAAAATATTGGATAGCATGAAATATTCAAAATCATATGGAAAACAATATAACATCATAAAATCAAAATCAAAATAATAATACCATGGAAAATATCATAGCAAAAATCACATATTAAACAAAATGCATGATCATGGAAAATGCAATGCATGAAAATGTATTTTTTCCTCTAAATAAAGAAATCCGTATATCTAAAAAGATATCCGGCTACCTTAGGAAAATATGTCAAATTAGATTTTCTAAGAACAAAACTTTGTGATTGTTTGAAAACAATTTAGAAGAAAAACTTGAATGAAGATTAAAACCCCTACCAAACCCTTTTAAAATGGCTCTAATTTCCTAAGTTAAAAATCCTGGACTTGACCACCCTTAACCCGAGATTTATAAAATCATTTTTAAAGTTTAAAAAGGCTTAGAAACTATCCTAAGACAGTAGCTAAAGCTTCTAACCAACCCTGTAGACACCTAATTTTCTCCGGACCCCTAAATCAGGTACATTTTCTTCCTAAATTGATATTTCAGAATGCTAAAAGGGTTTTCTCATCCTGCAGGTGGTACTTCGAGGCTTAGTCTAAGAAAGCAGACAGAAAAAGTCAAACTCAAAAAAAAAAGTCTACCCTAGAAAAAGTCAACCTCGAAAAAGTCAACTACTAAGAAAGTCAACCCACTTTCAAGAACAAGATTTGAGGTTCAATTGAAAAACGATGAAAGAATTTTGATAATCCGAGGTCTACATTGAAAGATATGGAGTTCGAAAGTTGGGTTACGAGATTTAGTAGAAAGGAAACCCTAATTCGAGAAATTTGGGGAAAAGTGCTTAAATGATGAAATCGGTCATAATTGAAGTTCCCAAAAGAAAGATAAGCACTGAATACGTGTAATGGAGAAGCCACTTGATAGAAAAACTGATAGAAAAGTCAATTCGGAAGAAAATCGAGAATTAGGGTTTTTTGGTAGATTTCGGTGAAATTTGGAAGAATTACAGAAATGGACCAATTTGAAAGACATAAAGCCCTTAATTGATGAGAAATGATTAAACAAGGATAGCCCAAGGCTCAGTTTGAAGAAAATCTGAAAATCAGACCTGTTTTGAGCAAAATCGGGTTTCGGAGGCAAAAGGCCAAAACTAGAAAATGTGGGAAAAAGCAAATGAACTCCAAAAATTATGAAAATTTGCAAATCTCACACTTAAATCATTTCAAAGATATTGGCGAAAGAAAATCTTGATTCGGAGTTCGTTTGCAAAATGGCCAAGGTCTCCTAAGCAGTAATTCAAGCAGATAAATGTTGGAAAAATAGCAAACGAGTTCCAAAAATTTTGAAAATTTGCAAATCTCATTTTTAAGTTATTTGGAATAGATTGGTGATATAAAATCTTGATTTGGAGTTCGTTTGCAAAATAGCCAAATCTCGGGTCCCCTATGTAGTAATTCAATTTCGAAAATAAATTCGAAATAAATAGCAAATGGACTCGAATTTTTTTCAAAACTTCCAGTATTCAATTTTTTATTATTTTGGAAGTATTAAAAAAATAAATTTGAATTCGGAGTCCGTTTGCTATTTATTTAGGTTCGGGGGGCAAAAAGGTCGTTTCACCAAAGAAACCAAAAAGGAAAAATTTGTAATTGATGAAAATATGAAAGAAGAAGGAATTGCTGGGATTTTTCTTCCCTTGGTCAGCCAACATAGAGGAGAAGAAGGAAGCTTGAACAATTTAATTCCCTAGTAACTGTCAAGCCACATGCTACCACTAACACCTTGCAAATGGTCCCCCCTTCATCCAATGGCTTAGGTGCCTTGTAGGAAAATTGAATGCACCATCCAATGGACAAATTTAAATGCCAAGATGAAATTTTTATTTTTCATAAAAGAACCCTCTAATGTCCAAGAATGGAAGAAAAAAGATGAGCACAATTCATCCAAGGGTGAGCATCCATTCGGTTAAGCAAAGAAGTGCATGGGATTATCTCTTTTCATCCAATGGCTTAGGCCATCTACAAGGGATGAGTACACATGTTGAGGGCTGGATTTAATCTACAAGATGTCATTTTTATGTTGTCCTCATCCAATGACCAAGAATGGAAGAGCACAACTCATCCAAGGATAAGCACTTAGGGGGGCAAACAAGGGAGTGCATGGGATTGGTCCTCTTTAGCATCTAAAGGCTAAGGTTACTACAAGGGATGAGTACACATCTTAAGGGCTTCTATCAATTGGCAAGATAACATTTTATGTTGTCATCAAAATATCTTAATCTAAAGGCCAAGATTGGAGGAGAAAAAGTGTAATTCCCATCCAATGGTTAGAGGGCCATTCGGCCAAGGCTAAATGGAGGGAGGTGATTTCATTTTTTCAGATGTTTTTTGGCTGGAAACAGTAGCTAATTTGGCAAAGAAAAAGGTTTTGAAAGAAATAAAAAAAAAGGTTTGCAATAGAGAGCTTGAAGGTAGTCATCTCTACCAAGCTCTAGCATAGCTTTCTTCTCGATTTCCATGGTTTTTACTTGATTTTCTATCTTGTTTTCCTACTACATCTTTCATAGAAATAAAGTTTTTTAATGTTTACTTATGTTTTCATCTCTTCTTCTTCATTAAAATGGTGGAAAACAATTTTTTTATGGTTTCATGCTATGGCCGAATATAGCACATTTACTTGCCTTGGTTTTTCCTTTTTTTTCTTCCTTGCATGCTGTTGTGAAAAATGATTTTTAAAAGGTTTTTAGAGTATCCTAAGGTTCTGATTTTTTACAAAATATGAAGCAAAAAGGTTGAAATGGCTACATGATCTTGGCTAGACCAAGTGACCATGGTTAGGAGAGAGGCTATGCCCATTTTTACCTACCATGAAGCTCACCTTAATTTTGCTGTTTTGCATGGTTTATTTTCTATTTTATTGAGATGGAAAGGCTTCATGATCTTGGCAAGACCAAGTGATTATGGTTAGGTGAGAGGCTATGCCCATTTGTTACCAACCATGGAGCTTAACTTTCCTTGTTTTACTTACTAGTTTTGCTTGTTATTTGTTTTGTATGTCTATGTTAATCTTTTATATATATGTTCTTTACATTATTTTCTATGCTATATTTACTTATAAATTTCATTTCCATGCTTGATATTGCATCCTTGCATATTCGGCCATTGTTGTTCATATGCTCATGTTCTGCATGTTTTTCATGTATCATGTCTTACATGCTTGCATTTTCTTCATTTTGTTCCATGACCATTCGGCAACTTCATTTTTGTATGCCTTGCATGTGCATTTTCCTTTTTCTTCTTAACTTGTTTATATATCCATGTCATGAACTTGTACATTTTGATTTTAGTATGCCATGTGCTTATGAAAATGCTATGATAAAATGTCATTTTTTTTACCATTCGGCACTTCACTTTTTGTATTCCTTGCATGTGAATTTTCCTTTTGTTTCTTAACTTGCTTGCATTTCCATGCCATGAGCTTGTGCATTTTGATTTTAGTATGTTATATGCTTATGAAAATGTCATGACATTATGCATCTTAATATGATTTGCCATGTACTTGTGTCATTTACTAAATAGGATTGCATTAGAGTCTCATATGATCATTTGGCCTCTTCATGCATCCCTTGCCTTGCCTTGCCTTGTCATGCATTTGTATTTTGTTTAGGTAACATGCTTTGCATTACATATCTTGAAATTGTGTATTAGCTGCTGTTTGTTCTAGCACTGACATTAGTTTCATGGGTCATTGTATGTTCATAGTATTGCTATGCATGTTCATTACATTTTAGTTATAGGCCATATTGGTATTGCCATGCATATTGAGTCTTAAATCACATTGGTATTGTCATGCATTACTATGCTATTTAGGTCTTAGGTCACATTAGCATTTTCATGCATATTCATAACATATTAGGTCCAAGTCATATTTGCATTATCAAGAATCGCATGCATATTGAGTTAGGATAGCATTTATTGCCATGCAAATTCATGCTAGGCATTTACGTTGTCTTGAATTGTCATGCATTTCCTTTACCATTTAGACCTTTAGACCATGCATTTCATACATTTAATTTGCTGTATGTTCAAGCATTCTATGTCATTGCCACTTGATTTGTGACTTAGGCCAATTAATGGCTCAATGTCATGCTCTTTTGAGCATACTTGTGGAAAATTAAGGAATTGTCAAATTGATTGTTCTACCTTTGTGATTTTGTTTTACTTAGCCAATTTTTGTCCAAGGTTTTTAAATGTTTTAGCTACTATCCTTTGGTCTTTAGAATGATCCCCAATAATCTCTACTTTGATTTTTGAATGAATTTATCAAAGGCAAAAAATGTGTTTTGACAAAACAGTTTTTTTTTTCACCAGTATTCGAACTTCTCTGATTTTTTTGGGTAGTCATGTTTAATCAGAAAATGAATCCAATTTTTTCTCGTGTATTTTTACATGTTATGAGTCTCCAGTATTTTTTTTAGATTTATTTAAATTTTTAAAAATAGGCTAAAAAATCGTGTGGCAAAACCAGACAGTAGAGGCAGATTTGAAAACAAAAGAGGAATAATGGTTGAATTTGGCTAAGGCATTTAGAGGGGGTTGGTTAGAAGATTTAGCTACTGTCTTAGGGTAGTTTTTAAGCCTTTTTAAACTTTAAAAATGATTTTATAAATCTCGGGTTAAGGGTAGTTAAGTCTGGATTTTAAACTTAGGAAATTAGAGCCAGTTTAAAAGGGTTTGGTAAGGGTTTTAATTTTTATTCAAGTTTTCCTCAAAATTGTTTTCAAACAATCACAAAGATTTTTTTTTTTAGAAAATCTAATTTGACATATTTTCCTAAGGTAGATGGATATCTTTTTAGATATACGGATTTGTTTATTTAGAGGAAAAAATACATTTTCATGCATTGCATTTTTCATGTTCATGCATTTTATTTAAATGTGTGGTTTTTGCTATGATATTTTCCATGGTATTATTATTATTTTAATTCACATTTTATGATCTTATATTTGTTTGCCATATATGATTTTTAATGTTTCATGATATCCTATGCTTTTTATTTAGTTATTTTTGTCATATTGTTTAGCATATACTATGTTCATGCATTATTATTTTTATTTCTATTTTCATTTTCATGCATATTATATGTTAGCATTATTTTAATTTTATGTCATTTAGATCATATTCCATGTCATTTAGGTTATTTTATTTATAACATGCCATGTCATTTAAAATATGCCATATCATTTAAAATTGCCATGTCATTTAAATCATTTTATCTCATTTAGAATATACCATGATACTTAGGGTTTTTCATTTTACCTAGAATATACTATGTCATTTAAATTATGTCATATCATTTAGGTTGCATTATATTATCTAGACTTTGCCATGTCATTTTATTTATGTCATACATGTTCATGTTCATATTTTTAAATGTTTTAAAAAAGATAATGATTTTCAATAAAGATAAAAATATTCTCGAGTTAAAATAATTCATGAGTTCTCTACCGGGTTTGCTGGAGGGAATATCATCAATTATCATTAATAAAGGAATATCTTTCCTTCAAAAAACCAGAATGATTCGGAAAGTTTTCCAAATGAATAAAATTTTTTATATTTTGTCGATTTTGTTAGGGAATATAGAAAAATTTTGAATTAATAAATTCCGGATCATTTTCAATTAAAAATGGAGTTATTTTTCTTTAAATTGGGAATTAACTTGAAATACTAAATTAAAACCGACTTTTTTACCGAGACTCGAAATAACACACGATTAATAAGGTACCCTTTTATACGGGCGTTGTGGGGGTGCTAATCCTTCCCTACACGTAACCGAGTCCCGAACCCGATTCTTCGATTTTCTCTGGTTTATAACGCAGACTTGAAATTGGTTTTAAAAATGTTTTAATTAATTTTAGAATGTTTTATAAAACTGGTTTTAATAGGTGGCCGATCACACCTAGCTAAAAAAGATTGGTGGCGACTCCATGTCTTTTTACGAGGCTATTTTCATACTCTCAATCGTTTATTTTATTTCAAGAAGAATTAAGTCGTCTTTTCCTCTGCTTCTGTTTCGCCCCTCACTCGAACGGGTCCCTAGCGATTCGGGATCACGTATCGATAGCTTGGTGACTCCACTGGGACATTTTAGAGAGTCAGGCCTAAAATTAGTCGTGTGTTATCAAAGTCTCATTTTTAATGGTTTAATTGGTATTTAATTTTAATTCCCATATTTTTTAAAAATAAAAGAGAATTTTGAAAATAATAAAATGTTTTAAATATGTTCATTTTCATTCACATGCATTTTATTATTGTTTTCTAGTTATTTAATGTTGTATATTACTATTGCTTGTTGGTTAATATGTTACACTATTCTTGATCGTTGTTTTAATAAATTGTTGGGGTATTTAGGATAAGGGGTGTAGAATAGGTGGTGAAAGGTTTGTTGTTCCTCCGCACACACTATATTTGCATTTGCATAACATGAACTCTCTACCCGGGTTTCGTCCTTTTAAGTGGGAGTAAAGTAACTACGCCTTCTTGATAATCCTCCGTATGGGCTATTGAAACACTTTCGGAGTATAAAGTACCTAAAGCCTTCGTGATGATCCTCCGTATGGGCTTAGGAAAATATACTCTAACGAATTGAACCCGCTTTTATCGGGGTGCCTTACTAGGCTTCACCGTCGACGGTGAGGAGCAATTCGGGGCCTTTAGAACCGATTCATCCTCATATAGTGAACCTTGGTGAAGCCATGTCGGATTTTCGTTAGATACACCAAAGTTAGGAACACATGGAGGGACATTTCTAACCTTTTATTACCTATTTTTACATCTCGAATAAGTTTTGTAAACCGGGCAAAGATAAACGTACATCGCCCGTAATAAGTGTGATACTCCGCCCCAAAGGCACCGTGATGCCTAAATAAGTAGATATTGTTGGGGCAAGTGTTCCCTAACTTTTTAAAATTCAAAATACAAACATTCTTTTTCAAACTTTTTTTGCACATTTCATGCATGTGTGAATAGAGAATCTACATTCGTGGCTGTATTTTTGATCTCATTTTTTGCAATAAATGGATAGTGATAATAATCCTTTTTTGATGATTTCATAAGACCGGTAGTGTTGCATGAACATTTGGTATTGTACCATATTAGTATCCACTACCCCGGAATTCTTTTGAAAATAATATTTTGGTTTTTCATAGTGAAAACATGTTCCCCAAAAAATCATAGATTAAATTTGGAGGCAAATTTTGCATAGTGAAATTTCTGAATAATCAAAATTTGGTCCCGCCATTTTTGTGTAGCCATTTATTTCTTTGTATATACCATGGTGTTAATTCATTTATTCATTGCATATATCATTTTGACATCATGTTACAGTCATAAGCATGTATGCTCATTCATTGTAGAATACAGTCCTAGTTAGCATAATTTTTTAGTATATACCCATGCAGTAATTTGCTTATTCTTTACATGCATCATGTTGGCATCAGGTTGCACACATGGCATACATAGTCATCATAATTCGTTGAATGCTTCATGCATTAATCATCAGTATATTCATGCATATAAGAATAGAGCATGTACATTCATAATTGTATTTTTAAATCTCATGACATTTTCATTTGCATGAAAGAGGTTCGAGATATGAGGAAAGAATTGTAGGAACGAGTGGGTGCTTTGGAACGAAATCAAGAGGAGTTTGGACATTAACTCTGGAAGTTGGAGGAACAGCTTGTCAAATTTATGAAAATGTTTGAGGATATGGGTAAGAGTAAAGAGGAATTTTCTCAGGGTTCTTCATCACTTTTGGATCAACCAAAACCTTCAGGTCCAGAACATACAATCCTTGCTAGATCCTGCACTTGCCAGTGTTACAAAGGGTGCAACCCTGATGAAATTGTGGACAAAATCATGAAAATGATTAAACCAGAGAGCCTGATACCAAAGACAGAAATCAACGATCCTATACTATACCTACAAACTGCTCTAAGTCCAAACCTGTATCCTTACCCTGCTATGGCTCAATTGTCCACTGGGATGATCAGTACGGGACCCTTGAATCCCACTCCATTACCACCAACTTGCAGTTTGTACTATTTCCCTCATCAATCACCTTATCAAGCATCCGGGATAGGAACCTCGAATTATGTACAACCTCCAAGGGTCCCGAGTCCAAATCCATACCCTTGCCTTGTTATTTCGCTATCTCCCTATGTGAACACTTCGATGCAAGCCTTAGCGCCACCATCAAGTGCCCTAACTCCTAGGCCCTGTGTGACTAAGAAACAACCATGGGATAAAACCCAAAGGCATTTTGATCCTATTCCAATCAGCTATCAAGAACTTTTCCCAATATTGGTCAGAAATCACCTAGTTGCCTATGTGCCGTTGAAACCCCTGTCACCACCATACCCCAAGTGGTATAACCCGAATGAAAGATATGATTATCACTGTGGAACTGTTGGGCATATCATTGAGCACTACAATGCACTCAAGAACAAAGTACAATCTCTTATAGATGCCAAGTGGTTGGATCCAATGATGCTGATTGATAGAGGACCGGGAAAGGGTAATTAGGATTGGGAGATTTACGGTAATGATGTGGAAGGACTTCGGTCTTACATGATGTAATAGCATTTCACTTTTTCAGTAGTTGGCTCTTATAGCCTTAGGATGCTAGGAAGAATAAAGTGCTTGTAAAGATAGTTTTAACCACTGCTCATGATTTTGTAAACATGGTTTATACCATTGTGAATGTTGATTTGGGAATGATTTGGTTGTGCTTTAATTTATGAGATGTTGATGATTAAGTTTCTCCAATTCTTATTTCCTCCGTGGTATCTTCCCCTTTTCATTTTGCATCCGATCAATTATTTGTCATATCATACATTCATACATGCATCTTGGTAGCATCAGGTGGTATTCATGACAAACATAGTCAGCATGATTTTTCTATATGTTCATGCACTAATTTGCTTATTACATACATCATGTTAGCATTAGGTCGCATCCATAACACACATGGTCAGAATGAGTTTCATTGTATATACTCTATGTCAATCATTCATTGTTTACATGCATCATAATTGACATCATATTGCACTCCTAATGTATACGATCATTCATTGGGAAATACGCTGAAATGTACATGGTCATTCTTTGTATATATCCAGGCATTGATTTGACTATTCTTTACTTGTAGCATGTAGGCACCGTGACTGCATTTATAGTCAGCATGTTTCCATTATATATGTCCATACATCATTTTGTTTATTCTTCACATGCATCAAATGACAATCATGGCTCATTCATCATGACATACATTTGGGGGGAATAAAACATAAGTTGGCTTGGCTTTAAGAGTCTTTGAAAGATTTCCATTTCAAATCAGAGGTATAGGAAGTACTGAGTACGTTCCCAATGAAGGCTACAGCTACGAAGAATCAACAAGTTGCCCGAATGGAAAGAATGGAAAGGGCAGATGAAGAATTGTGAGAACAGCTGGGAAGAGCAGAACCTAAGGATCAGATGACTAAATTGATGGAGCTGATGTCCGCCGTAATCAAGGGAAAAGGATACACTGAAAACTTTGCCGCCAGAGAAGGGTTAGAGGCACAAAATGGTCAGAATGAGGTCGTAATGATAGATGGCCAGAACACAGTTAACCCCAGCAACACCATGAACTTAGACGACCCAGTTGAACAAGAAAAGTTGAAGATGGTTGAGTCGAACGGGGCTGAGTTACCAGATTCCCAATGGAAATATCAGTTGCTAGATGAAAGGCTACGGGCAGTAGAAAATATAGACGTATTCGGGAGTGTGGATGCAAAAGAACGATGCTTGGTCCTCAATTTAGTCATTCCTCCTAAATTCAAGGTCTCTAACTTTGTGAAATATGACGAGACGACCGACCCGTCAACCCACATCACCATGTTCTGCCGAAAGATGGCAAGTCACATAGATAATGATAAGCTTTTGATTCACTGTTTTTAGGATAGCCTCAGCGGGTCCGCAATTAGGTGGTATAATCAGTTGAGCAAGGATCAGATTCGCTCTTGAAATGATTTAGCCAGGGCTTTTCTAAACCAGTACAAGCGTGTGACCGACATGACACCTGGCCGTCTCACCATGCAAAATATGGAGAAAAAGGTTATTGAGAGCTTCAAAGAGTATGCTCAGAGGTGGAGAAACATGGCCACCCAAGTACAATCGCCCTTAACTCAGAAGGAGACCATTGTCCTTTTTGTGAATACACTACAGGCCCCATACTACGAAAAACTTGTTGGCAACACCACGAAGAATTTTTTGGATATGGTAATCTCTGGGGAAATGATTGAAAATGCTATCAAGGCTGGGAAACTCAAAGGAGGTAAAACATTTAATGCAAATAGAAACAGGACACCCAAAAAGAAAGAGGAAGATGTCCAACCTGTGGGAGACTTTGCCCCGTACATTTCGTTACTTCATACCAACCACCCTGTCCTTCTATGAGCTGTGTATCCCAAGGTTCATACTTATACCCGATGGCCTCTCAGAATCCAGTAAATTTTCAACCTTTTGTCAGCCAGAGGAAACCAAAGAATATCCGAAAAAAGATCAGTTTGAGCCACTCCCCATGTCTTACTCTGAACTATTACCCCAGCTGGTCGAAGAGAAACTCTTCACTAAAGTTCTAGTGGAGCCTATCCAACCCCTATATCTGAGCTGGTATGATGAGAATGCATATTGTGATTATCATTCTGGGATTCGGGGACATTCCACAGAAAATTGTTTATGTCTGAAACGGAAGCTTCAAGCACTCATCAATAAAGGATAGTTAGATGTGGGGAAGAAACAAAGGTCAGACATCGGGGAGAATCTACTGAATGGGAATGATGAGACCATTGTGGATGCCATTATAGGGGAAGAAGATGGAAAGGTCAAAAAGAGTACTTAGGAATAGCCAGTTTCAATTAGGGAGAACATGTCAAGGGGAAGTTTTTATGCATTTAGTTTCATACCTCATGATGAAAACACTTGTCTTATGTTAACATCCCTATGAAATAAATGAATTTTGAATGTTTTTATGTTTGTTGCTTTGTAACAATAATTTGAATGTGCAAAAACAAGCATTAAGGAGGTTCTAATAATGGAAAGTCTCGAGAATATTGTTGATCATTGTTAGAAATGACCCAATACCTTTCCTCTTTTGGGATTCCCATATGTCTAAATCCCTGAAACTAAGATCACTTGAAAGACCTAATCTTCAAGGAATATGAATGATTAAACTTCATAACCCATTGTCATTGTAGAATAAGCAAAAATGTAAATCCTAGTCTAGGCCATGAACAAAGGAACGAACTTTTTGAAATTTTTTCGAATTCCTTGAAATTCAAACAAATAAGACATTCTTTCAAGAATCTAGATTTTGGTAAATTGATATATGTCAAGATTGTGCTAAAACCATTCATGACCTTTACCAATAACCACAAAACACTAATTACCCCAAACATCACTTCATGATTGAAACCCTGGGGCATAATGATTAAACTAGATTATCCCATGTCCCAGATAAAATCCCTTTGGGTCATATTTTCCTTGTCCTTTCAAAGAACTCATATTTGAAACTCAGACTTTTTAAAATAGACCTAGACTTGCTATGTACCTCGTTGATACGAATTAATCAAACTGGGGCATCATATGTGTAAATAATGGTTATATGGTGAAAAAGATGGACTAACGCATGAATCATTGGGGCATGCGACAAAAAAAAATTGTGATATCATGCATATGAGAATTCGGATGATTCCAAAGTGCAAAATGAAATTCTGAATATCTATTTCCCCTGGGGATTGCTTTTCAATGTGAATATTCGTGCTTGACATGAGAAATGGCCATCTTTCATGTCCCTGTCACAAAAAGAAATTATACATAGTCACCCCTTTTGAGCTAAAAGAATTCTTTCTTCTTTAAACCCTGATCAAGGATTATCCTCTACACTGGGGGCAAATGCGAGGAAAGATCTTCTCAAAGATCACGAAAAAATGAGTCTTAGCTCAAAGACAGATACAAAGCAAATGGAGCCCCGAATAAATACGGGCTCACTCTGTCAAAGAAAAAGGAAAAGGAAAAGATGGCGAAATGAAAGCCAAGAAAAACAAAAGAAAAAAACACACAAAAAAAAGTGTGTGAAAAAGCGATGGCAAATGAAAGCCAAAAGCAAGGAAGAAAAAGAGTAAAATGTCAAAAATGAATGAAAAGTCCAAAAAAGGATAAATATTTCAAAGAGAATCCTCCTCAAGAAATGATCCTTGATCTGATTACCCTTAAACACATATTTTGGGCCTATTTATCCTTTCTTTCTGAACCCTGAGCCATTTCCTACATTACATACTTTAAAAGTCCATTTTGATCAAGCATGAATATTTAACTTGAAGGGTTTTTCCTCCGATTTTATCCCATCCCATCGAATTATCATTTCACTAAGGAAGAATTTAGAATTCTCAAGTGCATGGTAAAACAATGTAAAAAAATAATTTGGAGAGAATGGGACTCTAGGGCGAAAACCTGAAAACGGGCGGTTTAGAGTAAAATAGGAATTTTCGATGCCATATATGATAGTGCCGATACCACAAAAGAGAAGATCATCTTAAAAAAAGTTGTCATCAAGGAACATATAGGAATTCTTGAACCTCCCAAATTGTCAACTCTTATTTGGATGATTGATTTCAAAAACTGAAACTTTTTTTCTCCAAAATCAACTTTCCAGTTTAAACATCCTAGCCAATCTTGACGCTTGTCAAAATACCTTGATATGGAAACTAAAAGAAAGTTGAATTTTTTTGGTTCTCAATGAATTCATGATTTATAAAATCTGTTCCATTTGTAAGCCTAGAAAAGACATATATTTTTTATTGTGAAGCTTTCTTGAAAAAAAAAATACAAAATCATGTTGTACCAAGCCTTGTCAATTCAAGTTGAAAAACCCAAATTGACACTTAGGAAAATTTCTAACAATGATCATCATTCTTCAAACTATTTGCACATTACACACTGTGGGGTTAAAATTTTTGATTAAGAAGTTTTCATTAAATAAACAAAATTGTTTGTCAGAAAAGGAAGATAAAAACATTTTTGAAATACCCATTCTTGATGTTAACATGAGATAAGGGTTTTTTTTTATCTAGGTGTGGAACTATTAGGGTTAACCTTGAATTCCAAATATGAGAAGAAGAAATAGAACTCGACAAATAGACTTCTGTCAATAAGAGTTTCAAAACTATTGGGGCAAAGAGAATAGCCAAAGATTGAAAAATGAATTGAAGATATACTCTGATTTGAAGAGGAAAAATGAATTGGAAAGGCTAAGCCAAAATCTAGAAAAATGATCAGGGGCATTTTCATCACTCATGAGTATTCATCTATTTATTAAGCTTTGCATCTGCACCGTGTCAGCAAGCATTTGCATAATTCATGAGTATTTGTATTTGCACTATTCCATGAGCATTTGCATTCTATCTTTACAAGTACATCCTTCATAGATATTTGCATTCGCATCAGCTCAAGCAAGTGCATCATTTCTAGGATCATTGCATCTTCATTGTAGCTGCAATTACACCATTCATGAACCACTTACATGAACATGATTCGAAAAGACATCTGCATATGCGTTTAGAAGCATTTGCATCGATCCAAGACATCTATATCATTTCAAGAAGTATTTGCATCAATCCAAGATATTTGCATTTACACCATGAAGCATTTGAACCCTCTCTCAAATCCTTCAGGTTACTTTCTAGGTCATTTAAATTTCTGGTTTCATCCAGATCTTTTCAATTTTCTGGTTTCACCCATGCCTCTTTATTCTCTGGTTTCATCCAGATCTTTTTCAAAATTCTGTTTTCACCCATGCTTTTCAATTTCTGGTTCCATCTAGATCATTTTTGTAACACCCTGTCCGGATAATCTACCTAAAATCCGGCAGAGTTTCCTTTATATCTCAACTATAACCCTCCTGCAAATAACACTCAAATTCATATCCTCAACCAGCAATATTTCTCAATACTATTACCACATATATCCATACATATTCAAAAATTATTCATGATCAATTTATGCTCAAATCAAAACATATTGATCTATTGTCTCATATCTTCAAATATATACAATATATCTAGAAATAAACCTATCTCAGCAAAGTTTACTAGATAAAAAAATACCAAAAGACCAAATCTTCTAGAAATTTAGATATGATGCCCACCACGTCAATATACTCTTGAAACAGAGAGTAGAGGAAGGCAGCAATCCTGACACCTAAATGTGTCCTGAAAATGAGAAATAAGAGGAGGTGAGATATATGAATATCTCAATGAGTAGACAACATTTAAAGCGTGTGAAAACCATAATGGAATTCTGTAAAGTATAATTGACATTTTCAAAATAAATAATAATAAAACCATAATGAGTAATTCAAAGACGTAGCAAGCTTTTCAAATGTATAACAATATTATAATATTAAATCAATGAATAAAATCCGTAAAGTAAATCAAGTTTCGTATAATTGGGCTCCAACTTTCTGTCATGCACAAGAATACATCCATGAAATAACCAGGCAATATCCATGTAGGCATACTAGTAGCCGGCCCCAAAGGCCAATACCACCATAGGACGCCCCAAAGGCATATGTGTCACTATGATGTGCCCCCAAAAGGCAAATATAACGGGATAGGGACTCTGGAGGTGGCTCCCACCACAAAGGCGTAGCACGCAGCTCCCATACCCCAGTCTAATATCACGGAATAGGGACTCTGGAGGTGGCTCCCGCCACAAAGGCGTAGCACGCAGCTCCCGTATTCTGGTCTAATATCACGGAATGGGGACTCTGGAGGTGGCTCCCGCCACAAAGGCGTAGCACGCAGCTCCCGTATTCCGGTCAAGGAAATAATCTCATACATTAAGTCAGGTGGAGCCAAAACCATGTACGTCAAATTCTATGTAAAATCATATTTCATAAATCAACCAACTTACTCGATATAATATTTCTTGAAATAAAAATACTTTAATAACAAATCAATTCATATGATTAAATATCGTATATACCTTTAATACGTAAAATAAATATTATGTTAAAAAAAAATATATAATTATAATTAAAAATATTTCAAATAACTATAGTTGTTGTCTACTCACAATCCTTTGGATGATCTCACTGTACACCTCGACCTGAAACTTCGGGATCCACAGGTGACGTCGGATCTACGTGGCCTAGAGATTAACAATAATTAGTATCTATACATGCTCAAAGCATTACACAATTTTGAATGTAACTTAAGTCCCATAAATCTACCCCATATACTAATTTCTCATACTCAAAACAACATATCCTTAATTGTTAATATCATTTCCATAATCATTTTCTCCATAATTCAACTCCATAATCATGTCCTTATCAATTCGTTTCTAGTATTCCATGCCTTAGAGATTTTCATAATCCATAACCATCCTTTGATACTATATTTCTCTTAGGCAATAAATTCCTTAATATCAAGTTAGATTAGAAAATCATAACTTGAGTTTGGTAAGGAATTTGGAAGTGATCCCAATTGTTTTATTTCAACCAATATATCTAATTTATGAATAAAATAACTAACTTATACAACTAGAACAAAATTTTGATCAAATTTGATAAATCCCGAAACCATGCTGAAACAGAGATCAACACAGAACAGTAAACTTCACCGAATTTTATCTTTTTAACCGCTTATCGGTTTTGGGTGATTCAAAAACCAAAATTCTCATATTGAAGTCTAGTTTCTAGGAAAAATATCAAAAAAATACAAACCCTAATGTACCGAACCCAGAAAATCCGAACAGCAAGCATGCTCAGTTTTCTCTGTTTTGCTTTTTCTTCCCATTTTCTTGTTCATGCTTTCAAATCCTTTTAATTCTTACCAAGAATGAGTAAAATTCATACTTAATAGATGGATTTCAGAACTTAACATGTTTATGGAGCTATGATCTTAGCATGCCCAAGTAGATATCTAAAGAAAATGAAGAATTTATCAAGAAACTAACCTTGGATGTAATTGTTGTTGAGATTTTTGGTGTTGTTGTTTGAAGAAAATTTTGAGAGAGAAAGAGTGGGATGATGGGAGGCCGGCTGAACTTGAAGAATGAATGAAAAATGTGTAAAATTTTCGGGAGAAAAGATGAAGTCAAAAGATATTTTTCTTGTTTTTGGGATAATTGCATATTAGTCCCTCAACTTTTTATAAATAACCATTAAGCCCCTAAACTTTTTTAGTATGTTCAATTTGATCCTTTCTTCTTTTATTTTCTTCACTTATAACTTCTTACTAATTTCCAAGTTTGTCCTTAAAATTTTCGGGATTTAACTTTACATGATTATACGTAACCTCGGTTGTTACAACTTACCCCCCATAGAAAAATTTCGTCCTCGAAATTTACTTACCAACTTGATTGAATAAGTGAGGATATTGAGTCTGCATATCTTCCTCCCTTTCCCATGTAGCTTCTTCGTATAAATGATTCCTCCAAAGAACTTTCACTAATGGAATAGTCTTAGTCCTTAGAACTTGGTCCCTTCTGTCCAAAATCTCAACCGGCTGTTCTTCATAAGTTAAGTTTTCCTCAATTTCCATAGGCAAATCCTTCAATATATGTGAAGAATCGAAAATGTACTTTCGGAGCATGGAAACATGGAACACATTATGAATTCGTGACAATTCTTCTGGTAAGGCCAATCTATAAGCAACTGGGCCAATCCGTTCAATGATCTCATACGGCCCTATATATCGAGGGCCCAACTTTCCTCTTCTTCCAAACCGGATTACTCCTTTCCAAGGAGTCACTTTTAAAAACACCATATCACCAACTTCAAACTCTAAATCTTTTCTCCGATTATCTGCATAGCTCTTTTGTCGATCTTGAGCTATTTTTATCTTTTCCCGAATTACCTTAACTTTGTCTGCAGTCATCATAACAATTTCTGGACCTAGTAATTTCCTTTCATCTGTATCATCCCAACACACTGGAGTTCTACACTTTCTTCCATACAAAGCTTCAAACGGAGCCATGTCGATACTGGACTGATAACTATTGTTATACGCAAACTCTGCTAGGGGCAAGTGTTCATCCCAGTTTCCTTTGAATTCCATAATACAAGATCTGAGCATATCTTCCAAAATTTGAATTGTCCGTTCAGATTGCCCATCTGTCTGAGGATGAAAAGCAGTACTGAACTTGAGTTTAGTGCCCATAGCATTCTGCAAACTTGGCCAAAATCGAGATGTGAATCGGGGGTCTCGATCAGATACAATCGATACTGGGGCACCATGTAACCTAACAATTTCATTCACATAAAGTTTAGCCAATCTTTCCATGGAAAAAGTCTTCTTAACTGGCAAAAAGTGAGCTGATTTTGTCAGACGATCAACAATCACCCAAATGCTGTCATAACCAGACTGTGTTCTTGGCAATCCCGAAACGAAATCCATAGCAATATCTTCCCACTTCCATTGAGGAATAGGTAGGGGGTTCAATTTCCCAGAAGGTTTTTGATGCTCGGCTTTAATTTGTTGGCATACCAAGCATCTAGAAACAAACTCAGCTATGTCTCGTTTCATACCTTGCCACCAATAATGTTCTCTTAAGGTTCGATACATCTTCACGCTACCGGGATGTAACGCATATGGTGCATTATGAGCTTCCTCCAAAATCACCTTCCGGAGTTCTTTATCCTGAGGCACACAAAGCCTATTTCTCATTATCAGTACATCATCATCCTTTAATTGATAGTCAGTCCTCACACCATCCCTTACTTCTTGCTTTAACTTTACCAGCATAGGGTCATTATTTTGTGCTTCACGTATCCAATCAATATGAATCGGTTTAACCTTCAAGTGGGCTATCAGAAGATTATTCTCATCAACCATCAATTCTAAAGGTAAAGACTTCAACTCATTTTGTAAGGGTTTCTGAATTGCTCGGATATGAGCAAGAGAACTAGAAGACTTTCTACTAAGAGCATCGGCCACTACATTGGCCTTTCCTGGGTGATAGTCAATTACACAGTCATAATCTTTTATCAATTCCAACCATCTCCTTTGCCTCAAATTTAATTCTTTCTGATCCATCAGATATTTCAGACTCTTATGATCAGTGTAGATTGTACATTTTTCTCCAAATAAATAATGCCTCCAAATTTTCAGTGCAAACACCACTGCCGCTAACTCTAAATCATGAGTGGGATAGTTTTGCTCATGCTGTTTCAGTTGTCGAGAAGCATAAGCTATCACCTTCCCATGTTGCATCAAAACGCAACCCAAACCTCGCCTCGAGGCATCACTGTATACCACAAAGCTTCCATTCCCTGATGGTAGTGTAAGAACTGGTGCTGTGGTCAATCTACGTTTGAGCTCTTGGAAAGCTTGCTCACATTCATCAGTCCACTCAAACTTAGCATGCTTCCTTGTTAATTTTGACAAAGGAGAGGCAATCATGGAAAATCCTTCGACGAATCTTCGATAGTACCCTGCCAATCCGAGAAAGCTCCTAACTTCTGTGACATTAGTGGGTCTTTCCCAAGCAACTACAGCTTCTATCTTTTGTGGATCTACAAAAATACCTTCCTTAGATACTACATGACCAAGGAATGCTACTTTGTCTAGCCAGAATTCACACTTGGAAAATTTAGCATAAAGTTGCTTTTCACGCATAGTCTGCAACACCGTTCTCAAATGGCTTACATGATCATTCTTATTCCTGGAATAAACTAGGATGTCATCGATGAAAACAATAACAAACTTATCTAAGTAGGGCCGAAACACCCTATTCATCAAATCCATAAAGACTGCAGGTGCATTAGTTAGCCCAAAAGGCATAACTAAGAATTCATAATGACCATATCGAGTTCTAAAAGCAGTCTTTGGAATATCAGATTCTTTAATCTTCAATTGATGATAACCCGATCTTAGGTCTATTTTGGAGAACACACTTGCACCTTGCAACTGATCAAACAAGTCATCAATCCTTGGCAAAGGATACTTATTCTTAATGGTGACCTTGTTCAATTGTCTATAGTCGATACACAATCGTAAAGATCCATCCTTTTTCTTTACAAATAAAACCGGTGCTCCCCACGGTGAAGTACTAGGCCGAATGAAACCTCTGTCAACTAGGTCTTGCAACTGCACTTTCAATTCCTTTAGTTCCGAAGGTGCCATTCTATAGGGTGCCTGAGAAATAGGAGCACTGCCAGGGATTAAGTCAATAGTAAACTCCAATTCCCTGTCAGGAGGTAAACCGACCAATTCTTCAGGAAAGATCTCAGGAAACTCTTTGACCACAGGTATAGTTTCCAACTTTGCCTCATGTATGTCCTTGTTAATCACATAAGAAAGGTAAGCAGAATACCCTTTTTGCAAGTATCTATTGGCTGCCATCTTGGAGATAAGGCAAGAAGGTAAAACTTTCCTTTCTCCATGAAAAGTAAACTCCGAGTCTCCTGACTTCTTAAAAGTCACAGTTTTGGAAAAACAATCTATCACTGCATTGTGTTTAGACAACCAATCCATTCCCAAAATCACATCGAAATCATACATTCCTAATGGAAACAAATTAACTGGTAATTCATGCTCCTGAACCATAACGGTACAATCCGGATAAACCACATCAATTTTTAAAGTTTCTCCCACTGGGGTACTAACGACCATAGGGATATCTAATCTCCTAGATTCTCTACCCAAATGCATGACATATGAATTAGCAACAAAAGAATGAGTTGCACCTGGATCTATTAAGATCCTAGCATTTGCCTTAGAAATTGGGAGAGTACCTGTAACCACTTCAGGAGTAGCCTGAGCCTGTTGTTGGGTCATAGCATAAATTCTGGCTGTAGTTCGAGGTCTACCAGGCTGTCCACTCTGTCGAGGGCCAGTAGATGAACCAACTTGAGATTGTACCCCAATTCTATCTCTAACTGCTGTCGGCTGATGTGCAGCAGTAGGTTGGGTCCTTTCTCTTTGTCCCACTGACAACTGACTAGTAACTCCCTTGTTCTCCAGCTTGGGACAATCACGTTTCATGTGTCCCGGTTCTTTGCAGTAAAAACACACACCCTGTAGTCTCCAACATTCACCAGGGTGATTCTTCCCACAATGGGGACACTGAGGATAAGTCAATGTACGAGATCCTCCTGACCTCCCAGGTGGCAATCTAGTCTGCTGTTGAGGTCCAATGATAAATCTACTAGAAGAACCACTAATAGGTTTTCTGTCTAATCCCTCCTGAAATCTCAAGGGTTTGGAACCACTCACACTACTTTCTACATAACTTTTCTTAGGCCTCACGTCCTCACTGGAGAATTGCCCTTTTCTTTTTCTGAACATCTCTTCTCTATCTTTCATTTCTTTCAGATTCTGTTCAGCTTTAATTGCCATGTTGACCCATTTATTAAAATCATCTGTATCTAGGGTCGTCAACCTATCTCGAATACTAACATGTAGCCCATCTTGGAATTTCTTGCATCTATCAGCATCGTTGGCTACTATCGATGGAGCAAATTCTGATAGTTCACTGAATTTTTGCTCGTACTCTGCTACTGACATACCACCCTGTTTTAAATTCATAAACTCAGTCCATTTCTTTTCCCGCAAGGCCCGAGAATAGTATTTTTCTTCAAACTCTCTTCGAAAATCTACCCAGGTTATGGCAGGACGTCCAACATACCTTTGCACTGTAGTTTTCCACCATGTGTGTGCATGATCCTCCAAAAATTGTACCGCACATGGTAATCTCATAGGCTCGGGAATCTGAAGAGTTATGGAAGTAGTCTCAAATTTTTGTAGCCATGACCAGGCTAAATCTGATTCCAAAGACCCTGTGAAAATCTTGCAACCCATATTCTTCAAATCTTTACAGTAATCAACTATCCCCTTTTCAGTAGGGGCAGTCAAAGCGGGAATTACTCTTGCCAAGGCCGCAACTGCCTCAGCTAAATTACGATCAGCTGCTGGAGGTGCTGCTGAGGGTGCAGCAACAGAAGATGAACCAGCAGCTGAAGCTTGTTCTCCAATTTGCTCATCAACATTCACATTTCTATTCCTATCCCTATTTTGGGGTAGGGGATTGATTCTAGGCCTTCCTCTTCGACGTGGTGGCATCGTGTCTGATTTCCTGCACAAGTGACCATATTTTAATACTTCAACAAACAGTTTCTAAGTCTACAGAACCTATAACCTTGCTCTGATACCAAATTGTAACACCCTGTCCGGATAATCTACCTAAAATCCGGCAGAGTTTCCTTTATATCTCAACTATAACCCTCCTGCAAATAACACTCAAATTCATATCCTCAACCAGCAATATTTCTCAATACTATTACCACATATATCCATACATATTCAAAAATTATTCATGATCAATTTATGCTCAAATCAAAACATATTGATCTATTGTCTCATATCTTCAAATATATACAATATATCTAGAAATAAACCTATCTCAGCAAAGTTTACTAGATAAAAAAATACCAAAAGACCAAATCTTCTAGAAATTTAGATATGATGCCCACCACGTCAATATACTCTTGAAACAGAGAGTAGAGGAAGGCAGCAATCCTGACACCTAAATGTGTCCTGAAAATGAGAAATAAGAGGAGGTGAGATATATGAATATCTCAATGAGTAGACAACATTTAAAGCGTGTGAAAACCATAATGGAATTCTGTAAAGTATAATTGACATTTTCAAAATAAATAATAATAAAACCATAATGAGTAATTCAAAGACGTAGCAAGCTTTTCAAATGTATAACGATATTATAATATTAAATCAATGAATAAAATCCGTAAAGTAAATCAAGTTTCGTATAATTGGGCTCCAACTTTCTGTCATGCACAAGAATACATCCATGAAATAACCAGGCAATATCCATGTAGGCATACTAGTAGCCGGCCCCAAAGGCCAATACCACCATAGGACGCCCCAAAGGCATATGTGTCACTATGATGTGCCCCCAAAAGGCAAATATAACGGGATAGGGACTCTGGAGGTGGCTCCCACCACAAAGGCGTAGCACGCAGCTCCCATACCCCAGTCTAATATCACGGAATAGGGACTCTGGAGGTGGCTCCCGCCACAAAGGCGTAGCACGCAGCTCCCGTATTCTGGTCTAATATCACGGAATGGGGACTCTGGAGGTGGCTCCCGCCACAAAGGCGTAGCACGCAGCTCCCGTATTCCGGTCAAGGAAATAATCTCATACATTAAGTCAGGTGGAGCCAAAACCATGTACGTCAAATTCTATGTAAAATCATATTTCATAAATCAACCAACTTACTCGATATAATATTTCTTGAAATAAAAATACTTTAATAACAAATCAATTCATATGATTAAATATCGTATATACCTTTAATACGTAAAATAAATATTATGTTAAAAAAAAATATATAATTATAATTAAAAATATTTCAAATAACTATAGTTGTTGTCTACTCACAATCCTTTGGATGATCTCACTGTACACCTCGACCTGAAACTTCGGGATCCACAGGTGACGTCGGATCTACGTGGCCTAGAGATTAACAATAATTAGTATCTATACATGCTCAAAGCATTACACAATTTTGAATGTAACTTAAGTCCCATAAATCTACCCCATATACTAATTTCTCATACTCAAAACAACATATCCTTAATTGTTAATATCATTTCCATAATCATTTTCTCCATAATTCAACTCCATAATCATGTCCTTATCAATTCGTTTCTAGTATTCCATGCCTTAGAGATTTTCATAATCCATAACCATCCTTTGATACTATATTTCTCTTAGGCAATAAATTCCTTAATATCAAGTTAGATTAGAAAATCATAACTTGAGTTTGGTAAGGAATTTGGAAGTGATCCCAATTGTTTTATTTCAACCAATATATCTAATTTATGAATAAAATAACTAACTTATACAACTAGAACAAAATTTTGATCAAATTTGATAAATCCCGAAACCATGCTGAAACAGAGATCAACACAGAACAGTAAACTTCACCGAATTTTATCTTTTTAACCGCTTATCGGTTTTGGGTGATTCAAAAACCAAAATTCTCATATTGAAGTCTAGTTTCTAGGAAAAATATCAAAAAAATACAAACCCTAATGTACCGAACCCAGAAAATCCGAACAGCAAGCATGCTCAGTTTTCTCTGTTTTGCTTTTTCTTCCCATTTTCTTGTTCATGCTTTCAAATCCTTTTAATTCTTACCAAGAATGAGTAAAATTCATACTTAATAGATGGATTTCAGAACTTAACATGTTTATGGAGCTATGATCTTAGCATGCCCAAGTAGATATCTAAAGAAAATGAAGAATTTATCAAGAAACTAACCTTGGATGTAATTGTTGTTGAGATTTTTGGTGTTGTTGTTTGAAGAAAATTTTGAGAGAGAAAGAGTGGGATGATGGGAGGCCGGCTGAACTTGAAGAATGAATGAAAAATGTGTAAAATTTTCGGGAGAAAAGATGAAGTCAAAAGATATTTTTCTTGTTTTTGGGATAATTGCATATTAGTCCCTCAACTTTTTATAAATAACCATTAAGCCCCTAAACTTTTTTAGTATGTTCAATTTGATCCTTTCTTCTTTTATTTTCTTCACTTATAACTTCTTACTAATTTCCAAGTTTGTCCTTAAAATTTTCGGGATTTAACTTTACATGATTATACGTAACCTCGGTTGTTACAACTTTCAATTTTTTGGTTTCACCCATGCCTTTTTATTCTCTGGTTTCATCCAGATCTTTTTCAAAATTCTGGTTTCACCCATGCTTTTCAATTTTTGGTTCCATCCAGATCATTTTCAATTTCTTGGTTTCACCCATTCCTTTTTATTCTCTGGTTTCATCCAAATCTTTTTCAAATTTCTGGTTTCACATATGCCTTTAATCTCTGGTTCCATCCAGATCATTTTCAAAATTCTGGTTTCATGCATGCTTTTCAATTTCTGGTTCCAACCAGATCATTTTCAATTTTCTGGTTTAACCTATGTCATTTCAACTTCTGGTTTTATCCGGATCCTTTCAATTTTTGGTTTCATCCTGATATTTTTCAATTTTCTGGTTTCACCCATGCTTTTCAATTTATGGTTTCGTCTAGATCTTTTTCAAATATCTGGTTTCACGCATGCTTTTCAATTTCTGGTTCCATCCAGATCATTTTCAAATTTCTGGTTTCACCTATGTTATCTCAATTTTCATGTTTCATTCAGATCTTTTTCAATTTTCAGTTTCATCCATACAGGTAAGGCCTTCGAGCACCATTTTTAAAGACCTTCGGGAACCATTTTAAAGACCTCCGGGCACCATTTTAAAGATCTTCGGGCACCATTTTTAAGACCTTGGGGCACCATTTTTAAAGACCTTCGGGCACAATTTTAAAGACCTTTGGGCACCATTTTTAAAGACCTTTGGGCACCATTTTAAAGACCTTCGGACACCATTTTTAAAAACCTTCGGGCACCATTTTAAAGACCTTCGGGCACCATTTTTAAAGACCTTCAGGCACCATTTTAAAGACCTTCGGGCACCATTTTTAAAGACCTTCGGGCACTATTTTTAAGGACCTTCAGACACCATTTTAAAGATCTTCGGGCACCATTTTTAGAGACTATCGGACACCATTTTAAAGACCTTCAGGCACCATTTTTAAAGACCTTCGGGCACCATTTTTAAAGACCTTCGGGCACCATTTTAAAGACTTTTGGGCACCAATTTTAAAGACCTTCGGGCTCTATTTTTAAAGACCTTCGGGCACCAGTTTCAAAGACATCCATGCACCATTTTTACTATCTTCGGACACCATTTTAAAGACCTTAGGGCACCATTTTTAAGACCTTCGGACACCATTTTAAAGACCTTTGGGCATCATTTTTAAGATCTTCGGGCACCATTTTTAAGACCTTCGGGCATAATTCTTTCTTTTGAAATCGAACCGATTTCCTTATGGCGAGTCGAGCCTTGATTAGTCAGGGCTTTAAGGACGAAATCTTCAATTTACAGCTTTTAAAAAAAAAAAAATAATTAAAAAAAATGAATGAAATGAAAAAAAAATGAAAAAATGACGAAAAATAAGAAAAGAAAAAAGAAAACCCCTTTCCCTTTCCTTCACATGTGATTTCACTAACCGTACAAAATTAGTGTTTGTTTATCTTTGCTTGATTCCTGATTCTCAACAATAGCTAAAGAGGGGCAGCTGTTGACACCTAATTTTGTCTAGACCCCTAAATCAGGTATATTTTCTTCCTAAATTGATATTTCAGAATGCTAAAAGGCTTTTCTCATCCTGCAGGTGGTACTCCGAGGCTTAGTCTAAGAAAGCAGACAGAAAAAGTCAAACTCAAAAAAGTCAACCCCAAAAAAAGTCAACCCCAAAAAAGTCAACCTCAAAAAAGTCAACTACTAAAAAAGTCAACCCACTTTCAAAATCAAGATTTGAGGTTCAATTGAAAAACGATGAAAGAATTTTGATAATCCGAGGTCTACATTGACAGATATGGAGTTTGGAAGTTGGGTTACGAGATTCAGTAGAAAGGAAATCCAAATTCGAGAAATTTAGGGAAAAGTGCTTAAACGATCAAATTGGTCAGAATAGAAGTTCCCAAATGAAAGATAAGCACGACTACGGGTAATAGAGAAACCACTTGGAAGAAAAACTGATAGAAAAGTCAATTCGAAAGAAAATCGAGAATTAGGGTTTTTTGGTGGATTTCAGTAAAATTTGGAAGAATTACAGAAATGGCCAGATTCGGAAGATATAAAGCCCTTAATTGATGTGAAATGATTAAATAAGGATAGCCCAAGGCTTAGTTTGAAGAAAATCTGAAAATTGAACTTGTTTTGAGCAAAACCGAGTTTCGGAGATAAAAAGGCAAAATTGGAAAATATGGGAAAATAGCAAATGAACTCCAAAATTTCTGAAAATTTTCAAATCTCATTCTTAAACCATTTCGAAGAGATTGGAAAAAGAAAATCTTGATTCGGAGTTCATTTGTAAAATGGCCAAATACCGGGTCTCCTATGTAGTAATTCAAGCAGATAAATCTCGGAAACATAGCAAACGAGTTCCAAAAATTTTGAAAATTTGAAAATCTCATTTTTAAATTATTTGGAAGATATTGGTGAAACAAAATCTTGATTCGGAGTTCGTTTGCAAAATGGCCAAATCTCAGGTCCCCTATGTAGTAATTCAAGCAGATAAATACCGAAAAAATAGAAAATGAGCTCCAAAAATCATGAAAATTTCAAGATCACATTTTTAAATTATTTGGAAAATATTGGTGAAGAAAAATCTTGATTCGGAGTTCGTTTAAAAAATGGTAAAATTCGGGTGCATAAAAGGGTTAATTTCGGAAATAAATCTGAAATAAATAGCAAATGGACTCGAAAAATTTTGAAAACTTCCAGAACTCAATTTTTTTATTATTTTGGAAGTATTGAAAAAAGAAATTTCTATTTTGGAGTCAGTTTGCTATTTATTTAGGTTCGGGGGGCAAAAAGGTTATTTCACCAAAGAAACCAAAAAGGGCAAATTTGTAATTGATGAAAATATGAAAGAAGAAGGAATTGCTGGGATTTTTCTTCCCTTGGTCAGCCAACATAGAGGATAAGAAGGAAGCTTGAACAATTTAATTCCCTAGTCATTATCAAGCCACATGCTACCACTAACACCTTGCAAATTGTCCCCCCTTCATCCAATGGCTTAGGTGCCTTGTAGGAAAGTTGAATGCACCATCCAATGGCCAAATTTAAATGCCAAGATAAAATATTTATTTGTCATAAATGAACCCTCATCTAATGGCCAAGAATGGAAGAAAAAAGATGAGCACAATTCATCCAAGGGTGAGCATCTATTCGGTTAAGCAAATAAGTGCTTGAGATTATCTCTTTTCATCCAATGGACAAGGGATGAGTACACATGTTGAGGGCTGGATTTAATCTACAAGATTTCATTTTTATGTTGTCCTCATCCAATGACCAAGAATGGAAGAGCACAACTCATCCAAGGTTAGGCACTCAAGGGGGGCAAGCAAGGGAGTGCATGGGATTGGTCCTCTTTTGCATCTAAGGGCTAAGGTTACTACAAGGGCTGAGTACACATCTTAAGGGCTGCTATCAATTGGCAAGATGACATTTTTTTGTTGTCATCAAAATATCTTAATCTAAAGGCCAAGATTGGAGGAGAAAAAGTGCAATTCTCATCCAAGGGTTAGAGGGCCATTCGGCCAAGGCTAAAGGGAGGGGGGTGATTTTGATTTTTTCAGATTTTGTTGGTTGGAAACAGTAGATAATTTGGCAAAGAAAAAGTTTTTGAAAGAAATAAAAAAAAATAGGTTTGCAATAGAGAGCTTGAAAGGTAGTCATCTCTACCAAGCTCTAGCATAGCTTTCTTCTTGATTCCCATGGTGTTTTCTTGATTTTCTATCTTGTTTACCTACTACATTTTTCATAGAAATAAAGTTTTTTAATGTTTACTTATGTTTTCATCTCTTCTTCTTCATTAAAATGGTGGAAAACAAATTTTTTTTATGGTTTCATGCTATGGCCGAATATGGCACATTTACTTGCCTTGGTTTTTCCTTTTTTTTCTTCCTTGCATGTTGTTGTGAAAAATAATTTTTACAAGGTTTTTAGAGTATCCTAAGGTTCTTATTTTTTACAAAATATGAAGCAAAAAGGTTGAAATGGCTACATGATCTTGGCTAGACCAAGTGACCATGGTTAGGAGAGAGGCTATGCCCATTTTTACCTACCATGAAGCTCACCTTATTTTTTCTGTTTTACATGGTTTATTTTCTATTTTATTGCGATGGAAAGGCTTCATGATCTTGGCAAGACCAAGTGATTATGGTTAGGTGAGAGGCTATGCCCGTTTGATACCAACCATGGAGCTTAACTTTCCTTGTTTTACTTACTAGTTTTGCTTTTTATTTGTTTTTTATGTCTATGTTAATATTTTATATATATGTTCTTTACATTATTTTCTATGCTATATTTACTTATATATTTCATTTCCATGCTTGATATTGCATCCTTGCATATTCGGCCATTGTTGTTCATATGCTCATGTTGTGCTTTTTTTCATGTATCATGTCTTACATGTTTGCATTTTCTTCATTTTGTTCCATGACCATTCGACAACTTCATTTTTGTATGCCTTGCATATGCATTTTCCTTTTGCTTCTTAACTTTTTTGTATCTCCATGTCATGAACTTGTACATTTTGATTTTAGTATGCCATGTGCTTATTAAAATGCTATGATAAAAATGCCATCATATTGTTCCATGACCATTCGGCAATCCCATTTTTGTTTGCCTTGCATGTACATTTTCCTTTTGTTTCTCAACTTGTTTACATTTCCATGCCATGAGCTTGTGCATTTTGATTTTATTATGTTATATGCTTATGAAAATGTCATGACATTATGCATCTTAATATGATTTGTCATGTACTTGTGTCATTTACTAAATAGGATTGCATTAGAGTCTCATGTGATCATTTGGCCTCTTTATGCATCTCTTGCTTTGTCATGCATTTGCATTTTGTTTAGGTAACATGCTTTGCATTATCATATCTTGAAATTGCATATTAGTCGCTGTTTGTTCTAGCATTGACATTAGTTTCATGGGTCATTGTATGTTCATAGTATTGCTATGCATGTTCATTACATTTTAGGTCTATGCCATATTGGTATTGCTATGCATATTGAGTCTTAAATCACATTGGTATCGTCATGCATTACTATGCTATTTAGGTCTTAGGTAACATTAGCAGTTTCATGCATATTCATAACATATTAGGTCCAAGTCATATTTGCATTATCAAGCATTGCATGCATATTGAGTTAGGATAGCATTTATTGCCATGCAAATTCATGCTAGGCATTTAGGTTGTCTTGAATTGTCATGCATTTCCTTTACCATTTAGACCTTTAGACCATGCATTTCATATATTTCATTTGCTGTATGTTCATGCATTCTATGTCATTGCCACTTGATTTGTGACTTAGGCCAATTAATGGCTCAAAGTCATGCTCTTTTGAGCATACTTGTGGAAAATTAAAGAATTGTCAAATTGATTGTTCTACCTTTGTATTTTTTTTTTTTACTTAGCCAATTTTTGTCCAAGGTTTTTAAATGTTTTAGCTACTGTCCTTAGGTCTTTAGGATGATCCCCAACAATCTCTACTTTGATTTTTGAATGAATTTATCAAAGGCAAAAAATGTGTTTTGACAAAACAGTTTTTTTCACCCAGTACTCAAACTTCTCTGATTTTTTTGGGCAGCCATCTTTAATCAGAAAATCAATCCAATTTTTTCTCGTGTATTTTTACATGTTCTGAATCTCCAGTATTGTTTTTAGATTTTTTTGAATTTTTAAAAATAGGCTAAACAATCGTGTGGCAAAATCGGACTGTAGAGGCAGATTTGAAATCAAAAGAGGAATAATGGTTGAATTTGGCTAAGGCATTTAGAGGGGGTTGGTTAGAAGATTTAGCTACTGTCTTAGGGTAATTTCTAAGCCTTTTTAAACTTTAAAACTGATTTTATAAATCTTGGGTTAAGGGTAGTTAAGTCTGAGATTTTAAACTTAGGAAATTAGAGCCATTTTAAAATGGTTTGGTAAGGGTTTTAATTTTTATTCAAGTTTTCCTCAAAATTGTTTTCAAACAATCACAAAGTTTTGTTTTTTTTAGAAAATCTAATTTGACATATTTTCCTAAGGTAGACGGATATCTTTTTAGATATACAGATTTCTTTATTTAGAGGAAAAAATACATTTTCACTCATTGTATTTTCCATGTTCATGCATTTTATTTAAATGTGTGATATTTGCTATGATATTTTCCATGGTATTATTATTATTTTAATTCACATTTTATGATCTTATATTTGTTTACCATATGATTTTGAATGTTTCATGATATCCTATGCTTTTTATTTAGTTATTTTTGTCATATTGTTTAGCATATACTATGTTCATGCATTATTATTATTATTTTTATTTTCATTTTCATGCATATTATATGTTAGCATTATTTTAATTTCATGTCATTTCTTGTCATTTAGATCATATTCCATGTCATTTAGGTTATTTTATTTATAACATGCCATGTCATTTAAAATATGCCATATCATTTAAAATTGACATGTCATTTAAATTATTTTATCTCATTTAGAATATACCATGATACTTACGGTTTTTCATTTTACCTAGAATATACTATGTCATTTAAATTATGTCATATCATTTAGGTTGCATTATATTATCTAGACTTTGCCATGTCATTTTATTTATGTCATACATGTTCATGTTCATATTTTTAAATGTTTTGAAAAAGATAATGATTTTCAATAAAAATAAAGATATTCCCGAGTTAAAATAATTCATGAGTTTTCTACCGGATTTGCTGGAGGGAATATCATCAATTATCATTAATAAAGGAATATCTTTCCTTCAAAAAACGAGAATGATTCGGAAAGTTTTTCAAAAGAATAAAAATTTCTATATTTTGCCGATTTTGTCGGGGAATATAGGAAAATTTTAAATTAATAAATTCCGGATCATTTTCAATTAAAATGGATTTATTTTTCTTTAAATTGGGAATTAACTTGAAATACTAAATTAAAATCGACTTTTTTACTGTGACTCGAAATAACACACGATTAATAAGGTACTGTTTTATACGGGCGTTATGGGGGTGCTAATCCTTCCCCACAAGTAATCGAGTCCCGAACCCGATTCTTCGATTTTCTCTGGTTTGTAATGCAGACTTGAAATTGGTTTTAAAAATGTTTTAATTAGTTTTAAAATGTTTTATAAAACCGGTTTTAATAGGTGGCCGATCACACCTAGCTAAAAACGATTGGTGACGACTCCATGTCTTTTTGCAAGGCTATTTTCATACCCTCGACCGTTTATTTTATTTCAAGAGGAATTAAGTTGTCTTTTCCTCTGCTTCTATTTTGCCCCTCACTGGAACGGGATCCTCGCGATTCGTTATCATGTATCGACAACCCCCTCTAAATGCCTTAAGCCAAATTCAACAATTGTTATTCTTTTGAATTCAAATCTGCCTCTATTGTTTAGTTTTGACACATGATTTTTTAGCCTATTTTTAAAAATTAAAAAACATTTAAAAAAAAATACTTGAGACTCAAAAAATTTAGAACTACACGAGAAAAAATTGTCTTAATTTTCTGATTAAATATGACTGCCCAGAAAAATCGAGAAAGTACGAGTAGTGGATGAAAAACTGTTTTGCCAAAATACATTTTTTTTGCTTTGATAAAATCATTTAAAAATCAAAGTAAAAATGTTAGAGACTATTCTAAAGACCTACAAACAGTAACTAAAACATTTAAAAACCTTGGACAAAAATTGGCTAAGTAAAAAAATCACAAAGGTAGAATAATCAATTTGACAACTCTTTAATTTTCCACAAGTATGCTCAAGTGGGCATGACTTTGAGCCATTGTTTGCCCTAAGTCATAAATCATGTGGCATGACATGAAATGCATGAAAATACAGCAAAGTGAATGCATGAAAGGCATGGTTTAAAGCCTAAGTGATATGGAAAATGCATGACATAAATAACCTAAATGCCTAGCATGAGTTTGCATGGCAATAAATGATATCCTAACTTAACATGCATCAACTAGTGTCTAAATCACATGGAAAATGACATGAAATAATGAAAATGGCCTAGTGCCTAAATGACATGGCATATGAAAATGGCCTAATGTCTAAATGTCAT
The DNA here is from genome assembly GCA_030761205.1 of Fremontodendron californicum. Classification (NCBI taxonomy): domain Eukaryota; kingdom Viridiplantae; phylum Streptophyta; class Magnoliopsida; order Malvales; family Malvaceae; genus Fremontodendron; species Fremontodendron californicum. The sequence goes on from JAULJL010000003.1 coordinate 23,394,951, forward strand.
GGAAAAACAACATAGCATATGAAAATAGCCTAATGCTTAAATGACATATAAAATGACATGGAATAATAAAAATGGCTTAAAGCTAAATGACATGTGAAATGACATGGCATATGAAAATGTTCTAATGTCTAAATGACATGTGAAATGACATGGCATATGAAAATGGCCTAATGTCTAAATGTCATGGAAAAATAACATGGCATATGAAAATGGCCTAATGCTTAAATGACATGGAATAATAAAAATGGCCTAAAGCTAAATGACATGTAAAATAACCTAGATGTCTAAATTAAATAGCAAATATCATGGCCTAGAAAAATGACCTAAACCTTAGAGAAAATGCACATGGCCGATTGGCCTAAGAACCAAAGTGTTGTGAGAAATGTCATGTAAAATGACCTAAATAAATGTTATGGAAGATGATATGAAAAATGGAAATGACCTAAACTATATGAAAACAGCCCCAAGATACAAAAATATGACATAAGTCAAAATAACAAGATGGTTAGCAAAAATGTAAATATACATAAAGATAAACAATAATAAAAATAAGCAAGTTAAAGTAAGCAAATAAATAACAAAGAGATGAGCTCCATGGTTGGTACATTGGACAAAGCCCCCTTAACCATTATCTCTTGATTTTCATCAAGGTCATGAAGCCTTTTCAATCTTGAAATCATAAAAAAAAAAAAAAAAAAAAAAAACTAAGGTAAAAAAAAAAAACTAAGGTAAAAAAAATATGAAGATGAGCTCCATGGTAGGTATATAGGACAAAACCCACCCTAACCATTATCACTTTATTTTCATCAAGATCATGAAGCCTAACCATTGTTTTATTTATTTTTTGAAAAGCAAGAATTAACAAGAAAGATGTAAAAACAAATGGTAGGAAATCACATGGAAAACAATAAATAAAGCATGAGGAAGAAGAAGAAAAAATGTAGTAGCAATGGTATAATGGCTACCTTAACAAAAGCTTTTCTTTCTTTCTTTCAAAAACCTTTTTTTTTTTATAAATTAGCTACTAACTTTCACTCCTAAATGATCAGCCTATATGGGAAAAAATAAAACATTCCTTTTCCTCCTTCCTCTTGGCCGAATGGTATGCTCACCATTGGATGGTTTTTTTGCACTTTTTCTCCTATCATCTTGGCACTTTGATTAAGATATTTTCATGACAACATAAAAATGTCATATTACCAATTAATAGCAGCCCTTAAGATGTGTACTCATCCCTTGTAATAACCTTAGCCCTTAGATGAAAAAGAGGACCAATCCCATGCACTCCCTTGCTTGGCCCTTTGAGTGCCTAACCTTGGATGAGTTGTGCTCTTTTATTCTTGGCCATTGGATGAGGATTCTTTCATGACAACATAAAAATGTCATCTTGGCATTTAATCCCAGCCCTTAACATGTGTACTCAGCCCTTGTACATGGCCTAAGCTATTGGATGAAAGGGAACAATCCCATGCACTTCCTTGCTTAGCCAAATGGATGTCCACCTTTGGATGAGTTGTGTTCTTCCATTCTTGGCCATTAGATGATGGTTATTTCATGACAAATAAAAATGTCATCTTGGCATTTAAATTTGGCCATTGGATGGTGCATTCAACTTTTCTACAAGGCACCTAAGCCATTGGATGAAGGGGGGACCATTTGCAAGGTACTAGTGGTAGCATATGAGCTTGATAGTGACTAAGGAATTAAATTGATCAAGCTTCCTTCTTCTCTCTATGCTGGCTGATCAAAGGAGGTAAAATCCCAGCAATTCTTTATTCTTTTATATTTTTCTTAATTACAAATTTGCCCTTTTTGGTTTCTTCGTTAAATTAACTTTTTGACTCCCGAACCTAAATAAATAGCAAACGGACTCCAAATTTAGATTTTCATTTTTCACTTCTTCTGAAATGAAAAAAAATTGAATTCTGGAAGTTTTCAAAATTTTATAAGTCCATTTGCTATTTATTTCAGATTTATTTCCAAAATTACCACTTTCATGCACTCGAACTTTACAATTTTTTAAACGAGCTCCAAATCCAGATTTTTCTTCACCAATCTCTTCCAAACAATTTAAAAATATGATCTGGAAGTTTTCATAATTTTTGGAGCTCATTTGCTATTTTTTCGGGATTTATCTGCTTGAATTACTACATAGGGAACCCGAATTTTGGCCATTTTGCAAATGAACTCCGAACTCCGAATCCGGATTTAATTTTTCCAATCTCTTCCAAATAATTTAAGAATGAGATCTGCAAATTTTTAGAATTTTTGGAGCTCAGTTACTATTTTTTCGGGAATTATCCATTTGAATTTCTACATAGTGGACCCGGGATTTGTCCATTTTGCAAACGAACTCCGAATCAAGATATTATTTCTCCAATCTCTTCCAAATAATTTAAGAATGAGATCTGAAAATTTCCAAGTAATTTAAGAATGAGATCTGTAAATTTTCAGAATTTTTGGAGCTCATTTACTATTTTTTCGGATTTATCCTTTTGAATTTCTACATAGTGGACTTGGGATTTGGCCATTTTAGAAACGAACTTCGAATCAAGATTTTTTTCTCCAATCTCTTCCAAATAATTTAAGAATGAGATCTGCAAATTTTCAAAATTTTTGGAGCTCATTTACTATTTTTTCGGGATTTATCCTTTTGAATTTCTACATAGTGGACCCGGGATTTGGTCATTTTGCAAACGAACTCCGAACCAAGATTTTATTTCTCCAATCTCTTAGAAATGATTTAAGAATGAGATCTGCAAATTTTCAGAATTTTTGGAGTTCATCTGCTATTTTTTTCAAATTTTCCAAATTTGCTTTTTTGCCTCCAAAGCCAAGTTTTGCTCAAAACAAGTCTGATTTTCAGATTTTCTTCAAACTGAGCCTTGGGCTATCCTTGTTTAATCACTCCTCATCAATTAGGGGCTTTAGTTTTACCGAATTGGGCCATTTCTGTAATTCTTCAAAATTTCACCAAAATCCACCAAAAACCCTAATTCTAAGTTTTCTTCTGAATTGACATTTCTTTTGGTTTTTCTTTCAAGTAGCTTCTCCATTACCCGTAGTCAGTGCTTATCTTTCATTTGGGACCTTCAATTTCGAACAATTTGATCGTTCAAGCACTTTTCCCCCAATTTCTCGAACTAGGGTTTCCTTTCTATTGAGATTCTGTAACCCAACTTTCGACCTCCATATTTTTTAATGTAGACCTCGGATTATCAAAATTCTTTCACCATCTTTCAATTGAAATCCAAATCTTGATTTTGAAAGTGGGTTGACTTTTTTAGTAGTTGACTTTTTTAGGGTTGGCTTTTCTGGGGTTGATTTTTTTGAGGTTGACTTTTTTGAGTTTGACTTTTTCTATCTGCTTTCTTAGACTAAGTCTTGGAGTACCACCTGCAGGGTGAGAAAAGCCTTTTTGCATTTTGAGTCATCAATTTAGGAAGAAAACATACCTGATTTAGTGGTCCGGACAAAATTAGGTGTCTACAATGGTCTCGGGGCTCGACTCATTTGATAAAACAGAATGAATTCGATTTAAAACATAACAAAATACCTCAACGATGGTCCCAGGGCTCGACTCATTTGATAAAACAGAATGAATTCGATTTCAAACATAAGGAAATACCTCGACGATGGTCTTGGGACTCGACTCATTTGATAAAACAAAATGAATTTGATTTACAACAAAAGGAAATACCTCGAGATGGTCTCGGGGCTCAACTTATTTGATAAAATAGAATGAATTCGATTTAAAACAAAAAGGAATACCTCGACGATTGGTCTCGGGGCTCGACTCATTTGATAAAACAGAATGAATTCGATTTAAAACATAAGGAAGTACCTCAAAGATAGTCTCGGGGCTCGACTCATTTGATAAAAAAAAATGAATTCGACTTAAAACAAAAGGAAATACCTCGACGATGGTCTTGGGGCTCGACTCATTTGATAAAACAGAATGAATTCGATTTAAAACAAAAGGAAATACCTCAGCGATGGTCTCGGGACTCGACTTATTTGATAAAATAGAATGAATTCGATTTAAAACAAAAGGGAATACCTCGACGATGTCTCGGGGCTCGACTCATTTGATAAAACAGAATGAATTCTATTTAAAACATAAGGAAATACCTCAACGATGGTCTCGGGGCTCAACTCATTTGATAAAACAGAATGAATTCGACTTAAAACAAAAGGAAATACCTCGACGATGGTCTCGGGGCTCGACTCATTTGATAAAATAGAATGAATTCGATTTAAAACAAAAGGAAATACCTCGACGATGGTCTCGGGGCTTGACTCATTTGACAAAGCAGAATGAATTCGACTTAAAACAAAAGGAAATACCTCGACGATGGTCTCGGGGCTAGACTCATTTGATAAAACAAAATGAATTCGATTTAAAACATAAGGAAATACCTCGACAATGGTCTCGGGGCTCGACTCATTTGATAAAACAAAATGAATTCGATCTAAAACATAAAGAAATACCTCGACGTTAGTCTCGAGGCTCGACTCGTTTGATAAAACATAAGAATTCAATTTAAAACAAAAGGAAATACCTCGATGATGGTCTCGGGGCTCGACTCATTTGAGAAGCAGAACGAGTTCGATTTGGGAAAGCTAAAGTTTTCCTAATTCCTGCATTGTTAGCTAAATGCAATGATGAGAATGAAATTCTTTTCAAATGCTTGAATGTTTCCTAAGGATGAATGCAATCAAATGATTGTGTCATGATTTCTAATCGATGGTTTCTTTGAGGTTCACTGATTATCTAACTTCGTGAAGGAGTCTTCAAGTGTTCACTGATTCCCCACTTAAGGAACCCTTTACTCAAGATAAATTGTCAAACAGTCCCAGTTTCTGAATTCATTGAAATTCACAAATTTCTGACTTCATGACGGAGTCTCCAACACATTCACTGTTTTCCTTTTCTTGGTGAATTTTTCATCAGGGTTATTGGTTTCCAAACCTTTTCTAAGATTTAAATACATTCCTTAGTAATACTTTGAAATCCTTTTATTTAAAGTTTTTTATGTTTACTAATCATCATTCAATTTAATAACAAACAAAATGCATCTCAAAAATGTATGAAAGAAAGTATGAAACAAGCAAATGTCATAAAAGGGATAACAAAAATTTATTGCAAAAAAAATGTTTTCAAATGATAAAAGTGGACATCAAGTATATATGTAAAGTTATAGGTTGTAGATGCCCCAGATGTGGAATTTCTTGGACCCCTCCTTTTTCATACCATCTAAAATTTCTTTTGAACGAACAATTTACTTGGGTAATCCCTCGGCTTCCATAGTTACGTCAGACTGAGTTGTTCCCCTTTTCTCTGATTTTCAAATACTTTTTCCCCCTTTACATGGAGCATTGATTCAAACAATAGTCAATACTAGAGCCACCCTTTGCGGGTTTTCAACTCAAGTGTCCCCCATTCGGTATTAAGTCGCCCTTTGCGGGTTTCTGGCTTACCTCTCCCTTTTTTTTTTTACTTTACCACGCATCTGAGAATTCTAAATGCTTCCAAGGTAAAAATATCAAGTCAAAAGATAGGATGAATTATGAGAAAAACCTTCCAAATTAAATATCTATGCTTGATCAAAATGAACTTTTAAAGCACGTAATGTAGGCCAAGGTTCGGGTTTAGAAGGAAAGGATAAAATAGGCCCAAAATGTGTTTAAGGGTGATTGGATCAAGGATCATTTCCTCAGGAGAATTCGTTCTTGAAACATTTGTCCCTTTTTTTTTTTACTTTTTTTTTCAATCTCTTTTCTTTCATTGCTAGCTTTCATTTGCCATTCTTTGATTTCACATTTTCCAATGGCTCTCTTTTTTTGCCATGATTTTGATTATTTTTCCTCGTATTTGCCCTCTAGTGTAGAGGGTGATCCTTGATCACGGTTCAACGAAAGAAATAATTCCTAAGGTTCAAAAGGGTGACTAGGGATAATTTCTTCTTAGTGAAGGGAATATGAAAGATGGTCATTCATCATATCAAGCATGAATATTCTCTTTGAAAAGCAATTATCAGGGGAGGTAGATATATAGAATTTCCATTTTTACACTTGGAATCATTCGAATTCCCATGTGCATAGCATCACACTTTTTTTTTCTTTTTCTTTTTCTTTTTTCTTCAAGCGTAATACTTCTTCAATTCAACAGCATTCATGGGATTTCTAAAATCATCCCCGTCCATTCGAGTTAGAATCAATGATCCTCCAGAAAAAGCTCTTTTTACTATATAGGGTCTTTCCCAATTTGGGGCCCATTTTTCTCGCGGATCCTTCACTATAGGGAGAATTTTCCTCAATACTAACTCCCCTCTCGGAATTGTCTGGGGCGAACATTCTTGTTGTAGGCTTGAATCATCCTTTTTTGATACAATTGCCTATGACAAATTGCCTTCAATCGTTTCTCCTCGATGAGATTCAGCTGTTCATAACGAGCTCTAACCCATTCTGCCTCTTCTAGGCCAACCTCCCTCAAAACACGAAGTGAAGAAATCTCAACTTCAATAGGTAACACTGCTTCCATACCATATACCAAAGGAAACGGCGTTGCCCCTGTAGATGTGTGAAAACCGAAGTCCGATATGCGTGAAGAGCAAAAGGCAAGATCTCATGCCAATCCTTGTACACATCAGTCATCTTCTCGATAATCTTCTTGATACTTTTGTTGGCTGCTTCTACTGCCCCATTCATGTTCGGACGATAAGGTGCCGAATTGTGATGCGTGATCTTGAACTGAGTACACATCTCTCTCATCTTCTTATTGTTCAGATTGAGAGCATTATCTGAAATAATTCTTGTTGGCAATCCATATCGACATATGATTTCCTTCTTAACAAATCTGCATACCACCGACTTTTTTACATTCACGTAGGAAGCAACTTCTACCTATTTTGTGAAATAATCTATGGCCACCAGGATGAAGCAATGTCCATTTGAAGCTTTTGGGGTAATAGGGCCAATCATATCCATTCCCCACATCGAGAATGGCCACGGTGCGATCATGACAAGCAATGGCGATGGTGGGACATGGATCTTATCTGCATATATCTGGCATTTATGGCACTTCCGGGAATAACTGATACAATCTCCTTCCATTGTCAGCCAATAATACCCTGCCCTCATAATCTGCTTAGCAAGCATGTGACCATTGGCCTAGGTGCCACATATCCCTTCATGGACTTCCTCTATGATTCTTCGAGCTTCAGTAGACCCGACATATCTCAATAGGACTTGGTCTTTCCCTTTCTTGTAGAGAATCTCACTGTCTAGAACAAAACTCATCGCTAGCCTTCTCAGAGTTCTCTTTTCGTTTTCTGTTGCTCGCTCTGGATACTATTGATTTTCAATGTACTGCAAAATGTCGTTATACCAAGGGAGACCATCTGCTTCTTCTTCGATACTCAAACAATTAGTAGGAGATTCATATATGCTCATCTTGGTCAGCACAACTTCCGCCCCTTCATTCACTTTAAACATTGATGACAAAGTAGCCAGAGCATCCGCCATTCGGTTTTCTTCTCGAGGGATTGTAATTGAAAGTCACTTCTTCAAACATCTCCAATAAACTCAGTATGAGTTCTCGGTATCAGATTAATTTTGTATCTCGGGTTTCCCATTCTCCGCGTAATTGGTATATCACTAGGGCCGAATCTCTGAAAACCTCTAGGTTTTTTATTTTTCTGTCTACGACAGCACGAAGGCCCATTGTACATGCCTCATATTTTGCAGTATTTTTTTGTACAATCAAAATCCAATCTGGCAGTGAAGGGATAATAATCTTCTTCTGGGGATATGAGCACTGCACTGATTCCGTGCCCTATGGCATTAGATGCCCCATCAAAGTACATCTTCCATATTTTCTTCTTCAAGGGAACCTCATCCGCTTGCGAAATATACATTAAATCTTCATTTGGGAAATCAAAGTTCAACGGCTCATAATCTTCCACTACCCGACTTGCTAAAAATTCAGCCTCTACACTGCCCTTGATAGCTTTTTGACTCACATATACAATGTCGTACTATGACAACAAAACTTGCTATCTTGCCATCCTCTCTGACAAAGAAGGTGCTTCCAACATGTACTAGATTGGATCTAGCTTGGCGATCAACCACGTTGTGTGGTACCGCATGTACTGTCTGAGCCTTCGAGCAGTCCAAGATAAGGCACATCACAGCTTTTCTACCGATGAATATTTCAACTCATAAACTGTGAACTTCTTGTTGAGGTAGTAAACCGCCTGTTCTTTCTTTCTAGTATCATCAAGCTGCCCCAAAACACAATCCATGGATCTCTCAAATACTGATAGATACAATATCATCAATTTATCCAGAACATGTGGCATTAATACTGGTGGGTTTGATAGATAATGCTTAACCTTTTCAAAAGCAATCTGACACCTTTCATCCCACTCTCTTGGATCACGTTTTCGAAGTAGCTTAAATATTGGATCATATTTGTCAATTAATTGAGAAATAAACTGAATAATGTAATTCAGTCTCCCAAGAAAACCTCTTACTTCTTTTTGAGTACGTGGAGGTGGCAAATTCTGGATGGCCTTCACTTTATCCGGATCAATCTCAATTCCCTTTTTGCTAACAACAAAACCCAACAATTTCCCCGAAATGACTCCAAAAGTGCATTTTGTTGGGTTTAGCTTGAGTTGAAACTTTCTTAGTCTTTCAAAGTGTTTCTTAAGATTTGCAATATGCTCCTCTTCTCAATCATATCATCATCATAGACCTCAATTCCCTTATGCATCATGTCATGGAACAAGGTCACCATGGCTCTCTGATATGTTGCCCCAGCATTCTTCAATCCAAACAACATTACCTTGTAGCAGAATGTTCCCCACATTGTAACAAATGTGGTTTTCTCCATATCTTCCGGTGCCATCTTAATCTGATTATATCCCGAAAATTTGTCCATGAAAGAAAACAAGGAACTTTTCACCGTATTATCCACCAAAGTATCAATGTGGGGCAAAGGGAAATTATCTTTTGGACTGGCCTTTTTTAGATCTCGATAATCAACTCACATCTGCACCTTGCCATCCTTCTTTCATACTGGAACAATATTTGCCACCCATTCCTGATATTTTGCCACCTCTAAAAATCCAGCGTCAAACTGCCTCCTCACCTCCTCTTTTACCTTTAACAGCATGTCCAACCTCATTCTCCTCAACTTTTGCTGAATTGGATTGCACTCAGGCCTTAAAGGGAACTTATGAACCACAATGTCTGGATTCAAACCCGACTTGTCTTGGTATGACCATGGAAATACATCTACATATTCCTGAAGCAAGGCTATCAATTCACCCTTTATTGATGACGATAATGTAGTCCCAATTTTAACCTCTTTTATCTCTTCAATACTTCCCAAATTTAACAATTCCAGTAGCTCCTCATGAGGAAGTACTTGTTTCTCTTCTTTTTCTATTTTTCTTAATAAGTCCGGAGGTAGACCATAATCCTCAATATCTTCATTGACCTCAAAATCACCCGTGCAAATGGGTCTCTCAAAATCAATTTCAGAATTACTGACAGGATGGTCCTCATATTCCGTATCCGTACACTTGTAAATAGGTGGGGAAGAAACAATTTAGGAAACATATATACAATGAAAGCAAAGTAAATAGCATAAATGAAAGAATGTGGGCACATTATTATGAAGGAAATGCATCATGTTTATTATTTATTGAATGAAAATTTTTAGACAAAAGCCTATTACAAAAGAAATTCTTAATATCTTCGGGCAAAGATATTTATGATTTGTTTAAAAGCATTACGTTGGAATAGACCTAAAGACTATAGGCAACTCAGTTGCACTCCAATTGGTCAGTCTATATCCTGGTGGACAAGGTCGCACCATCCAGTTAGCATTCTCACTTTCAATTCTTTCCTCACTGGTCATGCAGATCTCCATATCATGTATCTGCTCATCCTATTCACCTGGAATCTCTCGAAGGCTTGATCAATCATTATAAGTACATCATCTAAATTCTTTTCTCCAAACAGAAAATCAGCCTAGCGGTTATTGTGAAGGATTGGTGGGAATGTCATAGGCTCCCACTCAATATCCACACTCGCGAGACGGGCCATCCTCCTTTGTCGGTTATTTTCAATTTGTTTCCTCTTCTCATGGGCCTTCGAAAGATATCCTAAGCCAAACCGGTCCTTCTTTCCCACTATTTCAATAGCCTGGGCCATTCCTTAAAGATAATTTCCGAGACCTTTACCATTCCTGCAGTCTTTCCTACGGTAGTCCTCACTCCCAATCTTTTATTCTTGGACCACTTCGGTTTTGGAATTTTTTGTCCCTCAGCGACGAATATTGCATTCACAAATCCAAGGATTGGAAGGAGCATTCCACAGCCTCTTCATTCGGATCAATGTAAGGGGAACCAGTAGATGCAAAGGCTATGATGTCCTCTTCTCCCGATACAGTGACCAAACGTCCCTCCATAACAAATTTCAACTTTTGGTGGAGAGATAAGGGTACAGCCCCTGCTAAATGTATCCAAGGCCTTCCCAACAAGCAATTGTAAGACGGGGTAATATCCATGACTTGGAAATTGACCTTATAGGTGCAAGGACCTATCTCCATTGGGACCTCGATAGTTCCCATTACCTTTCGTCTAGTTCCATCAAAGGCTCTAACCACCGTGCAACATGGAAGCATATAAGAAATATCAACTGGCAATTTGGACAAGGTTGCCAAGGGTAGCACATTTAATGAAGAACCGTTATCCAAAAGGACCCTCGGTAATATGTGGTGGTTGTTATGTGAAGAGCTTTGGTTGATCCGATACCATTGGGTGGTATTTCATCATAACTGAAATAGATATGATCGTCTGCTGCAATGTTTCCCACCAACCTATCTAGTTTTTCCATCGATATGTTGTTGGCAACATATGCTTGATTAAAAACTCCCAACAAGGCATTTCAGTGTGGCTTTGAATTCAGTAGCAAATATAGGATTGAAATTCTTACTGGCTGATTCTGAAGTTGCTCAACCACACTATACTCATTATGCTTTATGAACTTTAAAAACTCGCAAGCTTTCTTTTCGTTCATCGGCTCTTTTATCTTGTTAACCGGGGCGACCCCCTCTCTACTTCTTTTGACGAATCCATCTCAATATGGATTGGTTCAGCTGCCCTCTTTTCTTTGTCCATTCCTCCATCCTTTCTCGTTGATCCTTGTTCAACAACCTCAGAGGCATAACACCTTTCACTTCGTGTTAAGTGCCCTACACCTGTGATATCTTGCTGACTCCAAGACCCTGGCATAACCATACTGCAGTCATACTTCCACGGTGCAATTGTGTTTTCCTTGTATGAGAAGGAAGAAGGCAAATCTATGATTAACTTAGGTGCATTTTCCTCAATAATTGGCATAACTTTCTCCTCTGGTTCATCATAATAGATGATCAAGGGTCTTCCTATCCCGTAGCCAGCTGCATTCTCAATAACCTCTACTTCCTTCTCTATCTCCTAGTAAAACTGAGCCTCTCCTTCATCTATCATCTTTTGGACTTTAGCTAGAAAATCCCTACATTCTTGTATGATATGACCTTTACATCCATGGAACGGGCACCAATTCTGCACCCTGTTTGCAACCATTTTTAAGCTGTCTGCATCCCCTACCATTCATGCCTTAACCAACTCGACCCATATTGTTATCATTGGAGTGTTGACTTCCCTGACATCCCTTTTTACCCTTTTGACTTCCCCTGTCCATACTGCATTTACCCAATTCTCAGCATGATCGAGCAATGGGTTTCCAGCTACATTCGGCCCATTCTTTGACCCAAACTTCACAACTCCGGTATTGATTAAACTTTGGACTTTTTTTTTAAGGCAATACAATCCTCAGTCGAATGCCCCTAAGTTCTTGCGTGATATGCGCAGTTGGTATTTGCATTGTACCACCTTGGGTATGGTGGGGTCAAAGGTTTAAGATATACGGCTGCGACAAGTTGGCCTTGCAGTAATTTGGGATATAGCTCACCATAAGTGGTAGGAATGGGATCAAACTGGTGTTTTTGATCGTTCCTTGGTGAACGTTGGTCATTGCGCGCGGGACCTTGAGTATTTGCGATAGTGTTTCGGGGAAGGGTTATCTGTGGGGATATACCAGTTGGAAATGGCTGTTGTGGTATATTGGTATAAGGGAATGGATTTTGGGTAAGGTGGTTCACATTGGGGTAGTAAATATTATACCCTGGGTAAGGTGTGTAGGGTGTAGGAGGTGAATAAGATATAGTAGGAGTATAGGGCCTTGGTGGTGTATATGGTGTGGAAGGTGTATATAGATATCGGTTGATACTAACTACGTGGGTCTCCTCTTTCTTCCTAGCAGAGAATACCTTCTTCGGAGTAGTAGACTCACCCCCTTCCATTTTCCCATTCTTAATGGCCGACTCTATCATCTCCCCGGATATCACCATGTCTCCAAAGTCCTTGGTGGCACTCTCCACCGATTTATCATAATATGGTGCTTTCAAGGTATTGATGAAAAACACTATAGTTTCTTTGCTAGTTAAAGGGAGTTGCACTTGTGTAGCCAGATCCCTCCACCTTTGTGAGTATTACTTGAAACTGTCAGTAGTCTTCTTTTCCATGTTCTGTAGTGATATCCTATCAGGTACCATATTAGATACATGATTATAATACTCCATGAAAGCCCTGACTAAATCCGTCCACGAACGAATCTTGGTACAAGTTAGTTGGTTATACCATCGGGTTACAGACCCTGTCAAGCTATCTTGGAAACAGTGGATAAGCAGTTTCTCATTATCATCGTGCCCCGTCATCCTTCTGCAGTACATGGTCAGATATGCTGATGGGTTGGTAGTCCCATTATATTTCTCAAAGTTTGGTACTTTGAACTTTGGGGGAATTACCAAATCGTGTACTAAACTCATCTCTTTGGCATCCAGACAACCAAATAACTCCGCCCCTTCAATGACCCTCAGCCTCTCTTTCAACAGTTGATATTTTTTCTGGGATTCTGCCATGTCAACCCTTCTTCAGCTCGATCATCTTTGCCTTTTACTTTTCAGCTAGTTCCTCAAAGTCTGGAACATTAACATCCACAGGGTCAGCTCTAATATTACATTTTTCGGGAACATAGTTCTGTGCCTCAGCAGCTGGCTGGATATAAACATAGGAGGATGCCCCAATTGGCAGCTCTTGGCCTTTTTTCTATATGTTTTCAGGTTGATCCTCTTCATTTACTACCCTTTTCCCGGTGATCGAATTCTTTCCCGGCCCTTTTTGTTTCATCATGGCACTCATCATTTCAATGAGTTTAGTCATCTGTTCTCGTGACTCCTCCTAAGACTTAGCCAACTGTTCCTGCAGTTCTTTTTGAGTTCTTTCCACTCTTTCAATTCTAGCAAGCTGATCATTCTCCATAGTTCTGGCTTGAGATCGAGTATTGTAAGGGTGTCGAAAATCTGGTTCTTTCACTATGCGACCAATTGTACCTTTAGTTTTGAAAACCATGAACTAGAAATTATTAATAGAATTTTTTTTTAATGTTTTATAAAAAATGAATGACTAAATGTTTAATGAATGAACAAATGAATAATTATAAAGAATAAATGAATGGACAAATAAATGAATGACTAACTATATGAGTATGAATGAATGATATGCTGAATAAATGAATGAATAATTATAACTATGAATAAATGTATGAATGAATGAACAAAATATATAAAGGACAGAATAAGTGAATGATAAAAATATGTATGCTCTTGAAAGTATTGGCCCCGGAATAATTCCAACCAAACGATCTTTCATTGATTTCTTGGAATTAAATACATCAAAGATAGAATAAAAAGACCGTTGCCTAAGACAAGTCCATAATTTGCCTTTCGAAGTGATGTTACAAAATATTAGTCCTATAGTAACTTCCTCTGATCTTGGACTTTCCTTCACAGTCTCCTTTTGATTGCCTTACTCTTCAATCTAACCCCTACTTGTTCACGGCTCCTTGACGTGTCAGCAGAAACATCACTGTATAAGCTTTCCTTAGCTTGCTTTTCCAGTTGATTGGCTCGGGATTTCTCATGCTTCGCTCTCTCTTTCCAGTAGTTACTTCCTTCTTGAGGTTTTTGACCTCTTACTCCCATTCCCCGGAAGTCTTGAGGGTTCCTTCAAATCAGAGCTCAAAGCAGTACCTCTTGTTCTCCAACCGTAGGATGGATTTTGGCACTTTTTCTCCTCTAATCTTGTCCCTTAGATTAAGATATTTTCATAACAACATAAAGATGTCATCTTGCCAATTGATAGCAGGCCTTAAGATGTGTACTCAGCCCTTGTAATAACCTTAGCCCTTAGATGAAAAATAGGACTAATCCCATGCACTCCCTTGCTTGGCCCTTTGAGTGCCTACCCTTGGATGAGTTGTGCTCTTCTATTCTTAGCCATTGGATAAGGATTCTTTCATGACAACATAAAAATGTCATCTTGGCATTTAATCCCAGCCCTTTACATGTGTACTCAGCCCTTGTACATGGCCTAAGCCATTAGATGAAAAGGAACAATCTCATGCATTTCCTTGTTTGGCCGAATGGATGTCCACCTTTGGATGAGTTGTGCTCTTCCATTCTTGGCCATTAGATGAGGGTTCTTCCATGAAAAATAAAAATGTCATCTTGGCATTTAATCTTGGCCATTGAATAGTGTATTCAACTTTTCTACAAGACACCTAAGCCATTGGATGAAGAGGGGACCATTTGCAAGTTACTAGTGGCAACATGTGAGCTTGATTGTGACTAAGGAATTAAATTGATCAAGCTATCTTCTTATCCTCTATGCTGGCTGATCAAAGGAGGTAAAATCCCAGCAATTCCTTCTTCTTTCATATTTTCTTAATTACAAATTTGCTCTTTTTGGTTTCTTCGATAAAATGACCTTTTTGGCCATCGAACCTAAATAAATAGCTAACGGACTCCAAATTCAAATTTTCATTTTTCAATACTTCCGAAATTAAAAAAAAAAAAATTGAATTCTGGAAGTTTTCAAAATTTTTTGAGTCCATTTGCTATTTATTTTGAATTTATTTCCAAAATTACCCTTTGATGCACCCGAACTTGCCATTTTGTAAACGAGTTCCGAATCCAAATTTTTCTTCACCAATCTCTTCCAAATAATTTAAAAGTGTGATCTAGAAGTTTTCAACATTTTTGGAGCTCATTTGCTATATTTTTGGATTTATCTACTTGAATTTCTGCATAGGGGACATGGGATTTGGCCATTTTGCAAACGAACTCCGAATCCGTATTTTATTTTGGCAATCTCTTCCAAATAATTTAAGAATGAGATCCACAAATTTTCAGAATTTTTGGAACTCATTTGCTATTTTTTCAGGATTTATCCTTTTGAATTTCTACATAGTAGACCCGGGATTTGGTTATTTTGCAAACGAACTCCGAATCAAGATTTTTTTTTTTTTTTTTGCCAATCTCTTTGAAATGTTTTAAGAATGAGATCTGCAAATTTTCAGATTTTTTGGAGTTCATTTGCTATTTTTCCCAAATTTTCCAATTTTCCAATTTTGCCTTTTTGCCTCCAAAGCCCGGTTTTGCTCAAAACAACTCCGATTTTTAGATTTTCTTCAAACTGAGCCTTGGGCTATCCTTGTTTAATCACTCCTCATCGATTACATGCTTTAGTTTTACCGAAACGGGCCATTTTTGTCATTCTTCCAAATTTTACCGAAATCCACCAAAAACCCTAATTCTCGGTTTTCTTTCGAATTGACTTTTCTTTCAGTTTTTATTTCAAGTAGCTTCTCCATTATCCGTAGTCAGTGCTTATCTTTCATTTTGGACCTTCAATTTTGACCAATTTGATCGTTCAAACATTTTTCTCCAAATTTCCCAAACTAGGGTTTCTTTTCTACTGAAATTTCGTAACCCAACTTTCGACCTCCATATCTTTCAATGTAGACCTCGGATTATCAAAATTCTTTCACCATCTTTCAATTGAAACTCAAATCTTGATTTTGAAAGTGGGTTGAATTTTTAGTAGTTGACTTTTTTAGTAGTTGACTTTTTTAGGGTTGACTTTTTGGGTTGACTTTTTTAAGGTTGAATTTTTTTGAGTTTGACTTTTTCTATCTACTTTCTTATTAAGTCTCGAAGTACCACCTGCAAGGTGAGAAAAGCCTTTTTGCATTATGAATCATCAATTTAGGAAGAAAACATATCTGATTTAGCGGTTCGGACAAAATTAGGTGTCTACATTGGCATTTAAACTTGGTCATTGGATGTTGTATTCAACTTTTCAACAATTAAGCCATTGGATGAAGGGAGGACCATTTGCAAGGTACTAGTGGTAGCATGTGACCTTGATAGTGACTAAGGAATTAAATTGATCAAGTTTCCTTGTTTTCTTCTATACTGGCTGATGGAAGGAGGTAAAATCCCAGAAATTCCTTCTTCTTTCATATTTTTCTTAATTACAAATTTTCCTTTTTTAGTTTCTTCGATAAAATGACCTTTTTGACCCCCGAACCTAAATAAATAGCAAACGGACTCCAAAATCAAATTTTCTTTTTTCAATACTTCTAAAATAATAAAAAATTGAATTCTGAAAGTTTTCAAAATTTTTCAAGTCCATTTTCTATTTATTTGGATTTTTTCTTCCAAAATTGCCCTTTTATGCATTCGAACTTTCACCAATTTTAAACGAGCTCCAAATCAAGATTTTTCTTCACCAATCTATTCCAAATAATTTAAAATTGTGATCTGGAAGTTTTCATAATTTTTAGAACTCATTTGCTATTTTTTTTGGAATTTATCCTTTTGAATTTCTGTATAGTGTACCCGGGATTTGGCCATCTTGCAAACGAACTCCGAATCAAGATTTTATTTCACCAATCTCTTCCAAATAATTTAAGAATAAGATCTGAAAATTTTCAGAATTTTTGGAGCTCATTTACTATTTTTCTGGGATTTATCCTTTTGAATTTCTACATAGTGGACCCGGGATTTGGCCATTTTGCAAACAAACTCTGAATCAAGATTTTCTTTTTCCAATCTCTTAGAAATGATTTAATAATGAGATCTACAAATTTTTAGAATTTTTGGAGTTCATTTGCTATTTTTCCCAAATTTTCCAATTTTGCCCTTTTACCTCCAAAGCCCGGTTTTGCTCAAAACAAGTCTGATGTTCATATTTTCTTCAAACTGAGCCTTGGGCTATCCTTGTTTAATCACTCCTCATCAATTAGGGGCTCTAGTTTTACCGAATCGGGCCATTTCTGTAATTCGTCCAAATTTCACCAAAATCCACCAAAAACCCTAATTCTTGGTTTTCTTCCGAATTGACTTTTCTTTCAGTTTTTCTTTCAAGTAGATTCTCCATTACCCATAGTCAGTGCTTATCTTTCATTTGGGAACTTCAATTTTGACCAATTTGATCGTTCAACCACTTTTCCCCAAATTTCCCGAACTAGGGTTTTCTTTCTACTGAGATTCTGTAACCCAACTTCCGACCTCCATATCTTTCAATGTAGACCTCGGATTAACAAAATTCTTTCACCATCTTTCAATTGAAACTCAAATCTTGATTTTGAAATTGGGTTGACTTTTCTAGTAGTTGACTTTTTAGGGTTGAGTTTTTCTAGTTGACTTTTTTGGGGTTGACTTTTTTTGAGTTTAACTTTTTTTGTCTGCTTTCTTAGACTAAGTCTCAGAGTACCACCTGCAGGGTGAGAAAGCCTTTTTGCATTCTAAATCATCAATTTAGGAAGAAAACATACCTGATTTAGTGGTCCGGACAAAATTAGGTGTTTACAGCTGCCCCTCTTTGGCTATTGCTGAGAATCAGGAATCAGGCAAAGATAAACAAACACTAATTTTCTATGGTTAGTGAAATCACATGTGAAGGAAAAGGGAAAGCGGTTTTCAATCATCACTCTTTTTTTCATCATCATTTTTTTTTTTGAAAAGGCTATAAATTGAATATTTTGTCCTCATATTGAGTTCCCGGACTAATCAAGGCTCGACCCGTCTTAAGGAAACGAGTTCGATTTGCAAGAGAAGAAAAGACCTCGACGATGGTCTTGGGGGCTTAACCTGTCTTGTGCTAAGCTGTGTTTAAAATTCTGGGTATCTCCTCCAAAAGCTTCGGCTATCACCACCAAAGACTTGTTCACTTTTAAAACTGAAAAACTCTGAATATCTCCATCAGAGGCTTTGGTTATCACCACTAAAGACTTGTTCATTGTTTAAAACTGTAAAAACTCTAGAAACTTGTGCCTGGAGATCTTAAGAATGGTGCCCGAAGGTCTTATCCATGATTTAAAAAGAAAAATACCTTGACGACGTTCCCAAGGCTCGACTCATTTGAGAAGCAAAATGAATTCGATTTAAAAACAAAAGGAAATACCTTGACGATGGTCTCAGGGCTCGACTCATTTGATAAAACAGAATGAATTCAATTTAAAACATAAGGAAATACCTCGACGATGGTCTCGAGCTCGACTCATTTGATAAAACATAAGGAATTCGATTTAAAACATAAGGAAATACCTCGACGATGGTCTCGGGGCTCGACTCATTTGATAAAAAAGAATGAATTCGATTTAAAACAAAAGGAAATACCTCGACGATGGTCTCGGGGTTTGACTCATTTGATAAAACAGAATAAATTCGATTTAAGACAAAAGGAAATACCTCGACGGTGGTCTCGGGGCTCAACTCATTTGATAAAACATAATGAATTCGACTTAAAACAAAGGGAAATACTAAAGATGATCCTGGGTTTGATTCATTTTGAAAAAATAAATTTAACTTAAAAATGAAAGGAACATACCTCGACGGCGGTCTCGGGGATCAACTCATTTGTGAAGCAGAACGAGTTCGATTTGGGGAAGTCAAAATTTTCCTGATTCCTACAGTGTTAGCTAAATGCAATGATGACATGCTTTGCAAAGGCTTGTATGTTTCCTAAGGATGAATGCAATCAAATGATTGTGTCATGATTTCTAATCCATGGTTTTTTTTAGGTTCACAGATTATCTAACTTCATGATGGAGTCTTCAATTGTTCACTTATGCCCCACTTAAGGAACCCTTTACTCAAGATAAATTTGTCAAACAGTTCCAGTTTCTGACTTCGCTAAAATTTACAAATTTCTGACTTCATGACAGAGTCTCCAACACATTCATTGTTTTCCTTTACTTGGTGAATTTTCCATCAGGATTAATGGTTTCCAAACCTTTTCTAAGATTTAGATCTATTCCTTAGTAATACTTTTAAAATCCCTTTATTTAATGATTTTTATGTTTACTAATCATCATTCAATTTAATAATAAACAAAATGCATCTCAAAAATGTATGAAAGAAAGTATGAAACAAGAAAATGTCATAAAAAGGATAACAAAAATTTATTGCAACAAAATGTTTTCAAATGATAAAACTGGACATCAAGAAT
This sequence comes from Fremontodendron californicum, assembly GCA_030761205.1. NCBI lineage: Eukaryota > Viridiplantae > Streptophyta > Magnoliopsida > Malvales > Malvaceae > Fremontodendron > Fremontodendron californicum. The sequence goes on from JAULJL010000003.1 coordinate 23,414,426, forward strand.
ATATGTAAAGTTATAGGTTGTAGATGCCCCGGATGTGGAATATCTTGGACCCCTCTTTTTTCAAACCATCTGAAATTTCTTTTGAACAAACAATTTACTTGGGTAATCCCTCGGCTTTCGTAGTTACGTCAGACTGAGTTGTTCCCTTTTTCTCTGATTTTCAAATACTTTCTCCCCCTTTACACGGAGCATTGATTCAAACCTTAATCAGTACTTGAGCCACCCTTTGCGGGTTTTCAACTCAGGTGTCCCCCATTCGGTATTAAGTCACCCTTTGCGGGTGTTCGGCTTAAACCTCTCCTTTTTTTTTACCACGCATCTGAGAATTCTAAATTCTTCCAAGGTAAAAATGTCAATTCAAAAGATAGGATAAATATCCATGCTTGATCAAAATGGACTGTTAAAGCACGTGATGTAGGCCAAGGTTAGGGTTTAGAAGGAAATGATAAAATAGGCCTAAAATATGTTTAAGGGTGATTGGATCAAGGATCATTTCCTGAGGAGAATTCATTCTTGAAACATTTGTCCCCTTTTTTTTGGACTTTTTTTTTTTTTTTTCTATTTTTTTCAATCTCTTTTCTTTCATTGCTCGCTTTCATTTGCCATTCTTTGATTTCACATTTTCAGTGGCTCACTTTTTTTTGCAATGATTTTGATTATTTTTCCTAGTATTTGCCCTCCAGTGTACATGGTGATCCTTGATCAGGGTTTAACGAAAGAAATAATTCCTAAGGTTCAAAGGGGTGACTAGGGATAATTTCTACTTAGTGAAGGGAGTATGAAAGATGGCCATTCATAATATCAAGCATGAATATTCTCTTTGAAAAGCAATTCTCAGGAGAGGTAGATATATAGAATTTCCATTTTTACACTTCAAATTATTCGAATTCCAAGGTGCATAGCATCACACTTTTTCTTTCTTTTTTCTTTTTTCTTTTTTCTTCAAGCGTAATACTTTTTCAATTCATCAGTAGTCACGGGATTTCTGAAATCATCCTCGTCCATTCCAGTTAGAATCAATGCTCCTCCAGAAAAAACTCTTTTTACTATATAGGGTCCTTGCCAATTTGGGGCCATTTTCCTCACGGATCCTTCACTATAGGGAGAATGTTTCTCCGTACTAACTCCCCCTCTCAGAACTGTCTGGGACGAACCTTCTTGCTGTAGGCTCGAATCATCCTTTTTTGATACAATTGCCCATGACAAATTGCCTTAAATCTTTTCTTCTCGATGAGATTCAGCTGTTCATAATAAGCTCTAACCCATTCTGCCTCTTCTAGGCCAACCTCCATCAAAACACAAAGTGAAGGAATCTCAACTCCAAAAGGTAACACTGCTTCCATACCATATACCAAAGAAAACGGCGTTGGCCCTATAGATGTGAGAACCGAAGTGCGATATGCATGAAGAGAAAAAAGCAAGATCTCATGCCAATCCTTGTACACATCAGTCATCTTCTCGACAATCTTCTTGATGTTTTTGTTGGCTACTTCTACTGCCCCATTCATCTTCGGACGATAAGGTACCGAATTGTGATGCGTGATCTTGAACTAAGTACACACTTCTTTCATCATCTTATTATTCAGATTGAGAGCATTATCTGAAATAATTCTTGCTGGCAATCCATATCGGCATATGATTTCCTTCTTAAGAAATCTGCATACCACCGACTTTGTCATATTCGTATAAGAAGCAGCTTCCACCCACTTTGTGAAATAATCTATGGCCACCAGGATGAAAAGATGTCCGTTTGAAGCTTTTGGGGTAATAGGGCCAATCATATCGATTCCCCACATCGAGAATGGCCATGGTGCGGTCATGACATGCAATGGCGATGGCGGCACATGGATCTTATCTGCATATATCTGGCATTTATGGCACTTTCGAGAATAACTGATACAATCTCCTTCCATTGTCAACCAATAATACCCTATCCTCGTAATCTGCTTAGCAAGCATGTGACCATTGGCATAGGTGCCACATATCCCTACATGGACTTTCTCTATGATTGTTCGAGCTTCGACAGACCCGACACATCTCAATAGGACTTGGTCTTTCCCTTTCTTGTAGAGAATCTCACTGTCTAGAACAAAACCCATTGCTAGCCTTCTCAAAGTTCTTTTGTCATTTTCTGTTGCCTGTTCTGGATACTGTTGACTCTTGATGTACTGCAATATGTAATTATACCAAGGGAGACCATCTGCTTCTTCTTCGATACTCAAACAGTAGGCAGGAGATTCATATATGCTCATCTTGATCGGCACAACTTTCGCCCCTTTATTCACTTTAAACATTGATGACAAAGAAGCCAGAGCATCTGCCATTCGGTTTTCTTCTCGAGGGAAGTGATTGAAAGTCACTTCTTCAAACTTCTCTAATAAACTCAGTATGAGTTCTTGATATCGGATTAATTTTGTATCTCGGATTTTCCATTCTTCGCGTAACTGGTATATCACTAAGACTGAGTCTCCAAAAACCTCCAATTTTTTTATCTTTCTATCTACGGCAGCACAAAGGCCCATTGTACATGCCTCATATTCTGCAGTATTGTTTGTACAATCAAAATCCAATCTGGCAGTGAAGGGATAATAATATTCTTCTGGGGATATGAGCACTACACCGATTCCATGCCCTATGGCATTAGATGCCCCATCAAAGTACATATTCCATATTTTCTTCTTCAAGGGAACCTCATCCGCTTGCAAAACATACATCAAATCTTCATCTGGAAAATCAAAGTTCAACGGCTCATAATCTTCCACTGCCCGACTTGCTAAAAAATCAGCCACTGCACTACCCTTGATAGCTTTTTGACTTACATATACAATGTCGTATTCTGACAACAAAACCTGCCATCTTGCCGTCCCCCTAACAAAGAAGGTGCTTCCAACATGTACTTGATTGGATCTAGCTTGGCGATCAAACACGTCCTTTGGTACAACATGTACTGTCTAAGCCTTCGAGCAGTCCAAGCTAAGTAACAGCACAGCTTTTCTACCGACGAATATTTCAACTCATAATCTGTGAACTTCTTACTGAGGTAGTAAATCGCCTATTCTTTCCTTCCAGTCTCATCAAGCTGCCCCAAAACACAACCCATAAATCTCTCAAATACTGATAGATACAATATCATCGGTTTATCCAAAGCTGGTGGCATTAATACTGGTGGGTTTGATACATAATGCTTAACCTTTTCAAAAGCAATCTGACACCCTTCATCCCACTCTCCTAGATCACGTTATCGAAGTAGCTTAAATATTGGATCACATTTATCGGTTAACTGAGAAATAAACCTCTTACTTCTTTTTGAGTACGAAGTGGTGGCAAATTCTGGATGGCCTTTACTTTATCTGGGTCAATCTCAATTTCCCTTTTGCTAACAACAAAACTAACAATTTCCTCGAAGTGACTCCAAAAGTGCATTTTGTCGGGTTTAGCTTGAGTTGAAACTTTCTTAGTCTTTGAAAGAGTTTCCTAAGATTTGCAATATGCTCCTCTACTCCTTGTGACTTTGTAATCATATCATCAACATAAACCTCAATTCCCTTATGCACCATGTCATGAAACAAGGTCACCATGGCCCTTGATATATTGCCCCAGCATTCTTTAACCCAAATGGCATTACCTTGTAGCAGAATGTTCCTCACATTATAACAAATATGGTTTTCTCCATATCTTTCGATGTCATCTTAATCTGATTATATCCCGAGAATTCTTCCATGAAAGAAAACAAGGAACTCTTTGCTGTATTATCCACTAAAGTATCAATGTGAGGCAAAGGGAATTATCTTTGGGACTGGCCTTGTTCAAATATCGGTAATCGATGCACATACGCACCTTGCCATCCTTCTTTGGTACTAGAACAATGTTTGCCACCCATTCTGGATATTTTGCCACCTCTAAGAATCCAGCACCAAACTGCCTCTTTACCTCATCTTTACCTTTAACAGCATGTCCGGCCTCATTCTTCTCAACTTTTGCTGAATTGGCTTGCACTCTGGCCTTAAAGGGAGCTTATGTACCACAATATCTGGATCCAAACCCGGCATGTCTTGGTATGACCATGCAAATACATCTACATATTCCCGGAGCAAGGCTATCAATTCACCCTTTATTGATGACGATAATGTAGTCCAAATTTTAACCTCTTTTATCTCCTCAATACTTCCCAAATTTAATAATTCTAATAGCTCCTCATGAAGAAGTACTTGTTTCTCTTCTTGTTCTGTTTTTCTTAATAAGTCTGGAGGTAGACCATAATCCTCAATATCTTCGTCGGCCTCAAAATCACCCGCGTAAATGGGTCTCTCAAAAGAGTGTATCTTATTTAACCTTGCACTAAAAAGATCAATTGTAAGTATAGTAGTTAGCAAGGGTCGAGTCCTCAGGGATTGGGTTTTAATTTATGAGTTATTAGTTTATAACTTACATTCAAAGAAAACAATAAAAGAAAAGGGGTTTTTGAAGCCAGATTTAAACTAAAGTAAATAATAAGAATAAGATGCAAGGCGGTATAACCAGCCAATAAAAATATATATACTAAATTAGGCGGTATAACCAGCCAATAAAAATATATATACTAAATTAGGCGGTATAACCAGCCAATAAAAATAAAACAAAGTTAATATACAAATTAGGCGGTATAACCAGCCAATAAAAATAAATATACTTTTAAAAATAAGCAAACTAGAAAAGTAAGAAAACAAGTAAGTAAGAAGAATCAAATATGAAAAATATGGTTAAGGTTTCATTCTCCACCACTAGACATCATTAAGAATCAATTTCAGATCTATCAATATCAACCAACTATCAAAGTTAACAACCGTAGATAACAACAAGCTCTGTTATCCCAATCTTTCCTTAGTTTGTCGTTAAATAGAACAAGCTCTCTATTTAATCTCTAACCATCAAACAACCTAGAATAAGCTCTCTAGATTCAATTTAATGGCAGCTTTATGATGAGAAAGATAGGTTGATCTAAGCAACAAACACATAAGCTCGGATTGTTCAACTTAGGTTATGTTCCACTTTGCAATTATTGAAAACTTGACCATAATCATTAATCACAAATTGCCACTTATGAATAGGAAATCAAGACAATTACACGGATCAAGACTCCTAAACTAGCAATAGATAATTATCAAGATCTATCTAGTTGTACACCTAAACAAATCAAGACAACATCATGAACAATTCTTGTAGAAGAACATAAGCAACTTTGATAGAAAATTAATGATAGATAGAATCTGAAAATCAATTATAAAACATGTCTAGAGCTTTGAAATCACCCTTAACCAAATAGAAGTTTAGCCTAGCATAGGCATTGTAAACATAAACATAAAATTAAAGAAAATCTAAGAAGAAAATAAAAGAAAGAAAGAAGAAGAGGAAGAATATTAATTATCCAACCTCTTGCTCTCTCTAAAGAAAAAGAAAACTAGAGAAAAGAAAGAAAACTAGAGAAAAGAAAGAAGAAGAAAACTTAGAGAATTTTATTAAAATGGCTAATATCCTACCTATGTACAATATGATCCTCTACAATCATCCAAGGCCCTCTATTTATACACATTTTGGAGGGCTAAATGACAAGAGACAAGCTTTACAAATTTCAAAGGTAGGTATAATAGGTGGGTGCATTTTTCTAACAATTTTCGTCATATTGTATGACCATTTTGATCAGCCAACTTGATGGTCGATTTTGTCAATCTTGGAAGCCTGATCTGATCACATGGTCTTCTAGAAAAATGTTCCCCTATGAGTTACTGATTCATAGCCGTTGGAATCAGCTCATTTTCTGATGTGGAGAAGAAGATATAGGCAAAATACGAAAACAGGTCAGCACAGACGTCATTGCACATCAGCCAACTTGATGGTCGATTTCTTCAATATTGGAGGCTTTATCTGATCACATGGTCTTCTAGAAAAATGTTCCCCTACCAGTTAGTGATCCATAGCCGTTGGAATCAGCTCATTTGCTGCTGTGTATTGGACGATATGGTCAAAATGCGAAAACTGCTCAGGACAGACGTCATTGCACATCAGCCAACTTGATGGTTGATTTCGCTAGGGAAAACGACTCCGTTTCAAGAAGTGTAAAACATGAAAAAGATAGATATGCCTCTTTGCTTTGCACGGTTAAAATTTCAGCCTTATTGCTTCATTGAAACTCCAGATATAGCTGATATGGCAAAAGGTGTCGGAACTGGAACTGAACTGGATTTGCCCTTAATTCTAGTAATCTGAAATCACTCAAAGAAACTTGTGAAAAACACCAAATTACATAAAAATATAAAAGATCATAAACACAATTAGACTAAACAATAATAACTCGTATTTGACACAAAACAATAATAAAACATAACTAAAAACTATATAATTATACGAGTTATCACACCCCCACACTTAGATTGTTGCTAGTCCCTAGCAACGACTCAATAAAAATAAAATAAGAAAATCTAATCTAATCCATTTTCGTAGGAAATCACGGTGGCACTTAGCATGTGACACAAGCCTTTAAACCCCTAGGTGTCCCTAGTGGACGAGTTTAGTCTCGTGAGGGTTTACTAGAACGATACCCACAAACATTGAAAAACTAAAATATAAATAAACTACATATACTAAAAATATTTACTCCTATTCCTTTCAATATAAATTAGAGACAATCTTTGAACAAGTCTTATAAACTAATCAATAGCTTAAAGAATTTCACAAAAAATCACGCTTGAATGTAAATTGTTTGAGTAAAGCCAATATTAACATAACATATTTCAATCAAAATAGTGCACATTCAAACTTAATCTCAACTTCTCACATGGGATACTCTCATGATTTTCACTCTTTAAAGTAGTGGTAAAGTGTTTACACTCAATCAATCTCATGAAAATAGTTCTACCATATGCTTGCTTGTCTACCTATTCTCCACTAAAAGATCATGCAACTTCATAAATCAAGAGGTCTTTAATCAAGGTTGTAATGGGGCCAAGAGGTAATAATGTGGTTAAAGAATAAAAAGGAAAAGATATCACAAACATTCCAAAGACTTCATAGAATTTAGAGACAAAATAAGATTTTGCAAATAAAACTTTCTCAATATTCTTTAGAAGTACATAATCACATAGGCTGAATATTTCATGTTGAGCCTTTACTTCATTCTAACCAACTTTCGAACATCTTTTTCTTTTCTTTAACTAGAAGTTCAAGAGATTATTCAAAAAAAAATTTTTTTTTTTCACATGGGAATGTATTTGGCAATATTCCCTCTATTTTTCTCTTGACTTTTGCCTTTCTCCTCCCCCACACTTATCTTTTGTTCTAACCCAAATTTTCAAAAAATATCCCTTGTTTTTGCAATATGTCTCAAACATTCTAGTCCATCTTTAGAACAAGGGTAAAGATATAAATGTGTTTAGGCTAGGTGTAAGATGTGGTTACCAAATAAATAGCTTATTCAATGTAGGCTCAAATTGGTTCACTAGAGGGATGTTCTCTTGGAACATCAATAAGGGATGGCTGTTTGGCCCTAGTTAAAAAGTCCTAATGCCTCTATCATATTCATGTTGTTACATGCATCAATATAGTCTCAAATGGTTTAAAGCAAGTTCTAGAGAATCATGTAATCATAAGAGCACTCAAGAAAGAAATTAGATTGATTTGTATAATGCATCAATCATTATAGGCTCAAAAACTCACAAGGATGATTATACAAGTCAGATTAAGTCTAAACATGCTTCTTTCTCAATCAACATATCATATTAACATTGGCTCATAAAAAGATTGATATCAAGTTCAATTCTCATGAAAATCTTCTCACTAATAAATCTGTTTTAGACTTATGCAATTCATATCTCATCATTGTATTAAAAAGGAACTAAAACACACTAAAAATAATAATAATAAAGACTCATAAAAAAAATAGTAGACAAAAATAAAAGAAATCCTAAATCATTCCCCCCACACTTAATTCTTACATTGTCCTCAATGTAAGTCTATTAACCCAAATGAAAGAATCATGTGTAAGAGAAAAGAACTAATAACATAAGAATAGGAACAACTAAGACTCAAAACAAAACAAACTCATGCAACCTAAATAATCCTAAAATACTAAACAAAAATTAACAAGTAAACATAAAAAAATAAAAATAAAAACAATAAAAATAAAAATAATAAAAGAAAAGAAAAAGGAAAAGAAAGAGAAAGCAAATCTGAATATGGAAGGTTGGCAATTTCTTCTTTAATTGGGTTGCCTTCCCAATTAACACTTGAGTTAATGTTTTGAACCTAACCAACACCCCTTCTTGGCTTTTTAGGCTTGTCAGGCTCATACATGAAATTTTCCAAATTAATGCGTTTGAGAGGAAGCTTTCTTTTTACAACAGTGGATGCATTCTCCATTACAAGTATTATTCCATCATCCTTTGTGGTGCATATCTCATCGAGGAATGGAGCATATTTTGATACTTGTTGAATGGCATCCACAAACAAGTTGTTTAAGGTTTCTGGCATGTGTTGTTCATGTTCTTCCTCCATGAACTTTGCAAATCTACTAGAAAAAGGTGGAGAAGAAACATTAGTAAAAAGTGGAACCTTAAACGTTACCTCAGGTGCCGAAATACTCTTATTTGGATTTGTGGCTTCATTATCCTCAAGAATAGAATCCATCTCTAATTTTGTCTCATCCTCATCTTGTTCCTCATTCCTCAAGGTCACAATCGTAGCATTCTCCTTTGGTTTAATCATCGTTTGGGCAGGGAGTTCTTCAGATCTTTGTGCTACCCATCCCACCATACTACTAGTCAATTGGATCATTTGCTTTTCCAAACTCTGGATGCTTGCCCTTGTTTCCTGTTGAAATTGCAATGTATCAGTAACAAGAGAATAGACAAGATCTTCTAAAGAAGTACCTGAGTTTTGAGTCATATGTGGTGGTTGAAAAAGATCTGGTTCTTGGGACCATGATTGATTGAAGCTAGATGGATGAGTGTAATTGGCATAAGGATCTACTTCTTGGTAATTTTCCGAATAGCCATAAGTAGTATGATCCCACCATCCCTCATGGTAAGTGTTTGAGTAATGATCATACTGTTGGTCTTGGAACACTTGATGGCCTTGACATCCTCCCATGGCCAATTGTTGAACTAGGGAAGTGAGATTGGCTTGTTGATTCTCCATGTTCATGTATGCCACCAACTCTTCAAGTGTTAGATTGCTCAACTCCATCGTTTTTTTTTTTTTTTTTTCAAAATTTGATAAGAAAAACTTGTATGTACAAGAAAATAAAACTAATTAGAACTGAAAATAAGAATAAACCAAGTAACAAATAGACTAAAGAAAACAATCCCCGGCAACGGCGCCAAAAATTTGATGCACCCAAAAGAGTGTATCTTATTTAACCTTGCACTAAAAAGATCAATTGTAAGTATAGTAGTTAGCAAGGGTCGAGTCCTCAGGGATTGGGTTTTAATTTATGAGTTATTAGTTTATAACTTACATTCAAAGAAAACAATAAAAGAAAAGGGGTTTTTGAAGCCAGATTTAAACTAAAGTAAATAATAAGAATAAGATGCAAGGCGGTATAACCAGCCAATAAAAATATATATACTAAATTAGGCGGTATAACCAGCCAATAAAAATATATATACTAAATTAGGCGGTATAACCAGCCAATAAAAATAAAACAAAGTTAATATACAAATTAGGCGGTATAACCAGCCAATAAAAATAAATATACTTTTAAAAATAAGCAAACTAGAAAAGTAAGAAAACAAGTAAGTAAGAAGAATCAAATATGAAAAATATGGTTAAGGTTTCATTCTCCACCACTAGACATCATTAAGAATCAATTTCAGATCTATCAATATCAACCAACTATCAAAGTTAACAACCGTAGATAACAACAAGCTCTGTTATCCCAATCTTTCCTTAGTTTGTCGTTAAATAGAACAAGCTCTCTATTTAATCTCTAACCATCAAACAACCTAGAATAAGCTCTCTAGATTCAATTTAATGGCAGCTTTATGATGAGAAAGATAGGTTGATCTAAGCAACAAACACATAAGCTCGGATTGTTCAACTTAGGTTATGTTCCACTTTGCAATTATTGAAAACTTGACCATAATCATTAATCACAAATTGCCACTTATGAATAGGAAATCAAGACAATTACACGGATCAAGACTCCTAAACTAGCAATAGATAATTATCAAGATCTATCTAGTTGTACACCTAAACAAATCAAGACAACATCATGAACAATTCTTGTAGAAGAACATAAGCAACTTTGATAGAAAATTAATGATAGATAGAATCTGAAAATCAATTATAAAACATGTCTAGAGCTTTGAAATCACCCTTAACCAAATAGAAGTTTAGCCTAGCATAGGCATTGTAAACATAAACATAAAATTAAAGAAAATCTAAGAAGAAAATAAAAGAAAGAAAGAAGAAGAGGAAGAATATTAATTATCCAACCTCTTGCTCTCTCTAAAGAAAAAGAAAACTAGAGAAAAGAAAGAAAACTAGAGAAAAGAAAGAAGAAGAAAACTTAGAGAATTTTATTAAAATGGCTAATATCCTACCTATGTACAATATGATCCTCTACAATCATCCAAGGCCCTCTATTTATACACATTTTGGAGGGCTAAATGACAAGAGACAAGCTTTACAAATTTCAAAGGTAGGTATAATAGGTGGGTGCATTTTTCTAACAATTTTCGTCATATTGTATGACCATTTTGATCAGCCAACTTGATGGTCGATTTTGTCAATCTTGGAGGCCTGATCTGATCACATGGTCTTCTAGAAAAATGTTCCCCTATGAGTTACTGATTCATAGCCGTTGGAATCAGCTCATTTGCTGATGTGGAGAAGAAGATATAGGCAAAATACGAAAACAGGTCAGCACAGACGTCATTGCACATCAGCCAACTTGATGGTCGATTTTGTCAATCTTGGAGGCCTGATCTGATCACATGGTCTTCTAGACAAATGTTCCCCTATGAGTTACTGATTCATAGCCGTTGGAATCAACTCATTTGCTGATGTGGAGAAGAAGATATAGGCAAAATACGAAAACAGGTCAGCACAGACGTCATTGCACATCAGCCAACTTGATGGTCGATTTCTTCAATATTGGAGGCTTTATCTGATCACATGGTCTTCTAGAAAAATGTTCCCCTACCAGTTAGTGATCCATAGCCGTTGGAATCAGCTCATTTTCTGCTGTGTATCGGACGATATGGTCAAAATGCGAAAACTGCTCAGGACAGACGTCATTGCACATCAGCCAACTTGATGGTTGATTTCGCTAGGGAAAACGACTCCGTTTCAAGAAGTGTAAAACATGAAAAAGATAGATATGCCTCTTAGCTTTGCACGGTTAAAATTTCAGCCTTATTTCTTCAGTGAAACTCCAGATATAGCTGATATGGCAAAAGGTGTCGGAACTGGAACTGAACTGGATTTGCCCTTAATTCTAGTAATCTGAAATCACTCAAAGAAACTTGTGAAAAACACCAAATTACATAAAAATATAAAAGATCATAAACACAATTAGACTAAACAATAATAACTCGTATTTGACACAAAACAATAATAAAACATAACTAAAAACTATATAATTATACGAGTTATCACTCCTCATGAAGAAGTACTTGTTTCTCTTCTTGTTCTGTTTTTCTTAATAAGTCTGGAGGTAGACCATAATCCTCAATATCTTCGTCGGCCTCAAAATCACCCGCGTAAATGGGTCTCTCAAAATTAATTTCAGAATTACTGACAAGAAGGTCCTCATATTCCGCATCCGTACACCTGTAAATAGGTGGGGAAGAAAGAATATAGGAAAATATATATACAGTGAAAGAAAAACAAATAATATAATTGAAAGAATATGGACACATCAAATATAAAGATAATGCATCGTGCTTGTTATTTATTGAATGAAAACTTTTAGACAAAAGCCCATTACAAAAGAAATTCTTAATATCTTCGAGTAAAGATATTTAAGATTTGTTTAAAAGCATTACGTTGGAATAGACCTAAAAACTATAGGCAGCTCGGTTGCACTCCAATTGGTCAGTCTATATCCTGGTGGACAAGGTCGCACCATCCAGTTAGCATTCTCACTTTCAATTCTTTCCTCCCTGGTCAAGCAGATCTCCATACCATGTATCTGCTCATGCCTATTCACCTGGAATCTCTCGAAGGCTTGCTCAATCATTATAAGTACATCATCTGAATTCTTTTCTCCAAACAGAAAGCTGGCCAAGCGGAAGCTGTAAAAGATTGGTGGGAATGTCATAGGTTCCCACTCAATATCCATACCTACGAGACGGGCCATCCTCCTTTGTCGGTTCTTTTCAATTTGTTTCCTCTTCTCATGGGCCTTCGGAAGATATCCTAAGCCAAACCGGTCCTTCTTTCCCACTATTTCAATTGCTCGGGCCATCCCCTGAAGATACTTTTCGAGACCTTTACTAGCCCTATAGCCCTTTCCTACGGTAGTCCTCACTCCCAATCTTGTATTCTTGGACCACTTCGGTTTTGGAATTTTTCGTCCCTCAGTGACGAATATTGCATTCACAAACTCCAAGGATCGAAAGGAGCATTCCACAGCCTCCACATTCGGCTCAATGTAAGGGGAACCAGTATACGCAGAGGCTATGATGTCTTCTTCTCCAGATACAGTGACCAAACGTCCCTCCATAACAAATTTCAACTTTTGGTGGAGAGATGAGGGTACAGCCCCTGCTGAATGTATCCAAGGCCTTCCCAACAAGCAATTGTAGGATGGGGTAATATCCATGACTTGGAAATTGACCTTATAGGCGCAAAGACCTATCCCTATTGGGACCTCGATAGTTCCCATTACCTCCCATCTAGTTCCATCAAAAGCTCTAACCACCGTGCAACTTGGCAGCATATAAGAAATATCAACTGGCAATTTGGACAAGATTGCCAAGGGTGGCACATTTAATGAAGAACTGTTATCTAAAAGGACCCTCGGTAATATATGCCCTGTGCAGGTGGTTGTTATGTGAAGAGCTTTGGTTGATCTGATACCATTGGGTGGAATTTCATCATAACTGAAATAAATATAATCGTCTGCTGCAATGTTTCCCACCAGCCTGTCTAGTATTTCCATCGATATGTTGTTGGCAACGTATGCCTGATTCAAAACTCTCAACAAGGCATTCCTGTGTGGTTCTGAATTCAGTAGCAAAGATAGGATTGAAATTCTTGCTAGTTGACACTGCAGTTGCTCAACCACACTATACTCAGTATGCTTTATGAACATTAAAAACTCGCAAGCTTCCTTTTTGTTCACCGGATCTTTTATCTTGTTAACTGGGGCTGACCCCCTCTCTACTTCTTTTAATGAATCCATCTCAATATGGATTGGTTCAGCTACCTTCTTCCCTTTATCTATTCCTCCATCCTTCCTCGTTGATCCCTGTTCAACAACCTCAGAGGCATAACATCTTCCACTTCGTATTAAGTGCCCTACACCTGTGATATCTTGCTGACTCGAAGACTCTGGCATAACCATGCTATAATCATACTTCCACGGTGCAGCTGTGTTTTCCTTGTATGAGAAGGAAGAAGGCAAATCTATGATTAACTTTGGCGCAATTTCCTCAACAATCGGCATAACTTTCTCTACCAGCTCATTGTAATAGATGATCAACGGTTTTCTTATCTCATAGCTAGTTGCGTTCCCAATAACCTCTACTTCCTCCTCTGTTTCTTTATAAAACTGGGCCTCCCCCTCATCCATCATCTTTTTAACTTTAGCTAGAAAGTTCCTGCATTCCTATATGATATGACCTTTACATCTATGGAACGAGTACCAATTCTGCACCCTTTTTGCAACCATTTTTAAATTGTCTGCATCCCCCACCATTCCTTCCTTAACCATCTTGACCATACTGTTAACATTGAAGTCTTGACTTCACCGATATTCCTTTTTACCCTTCTGACTTCCCCTGTCCATACTATATTTACCCGGTTCTCAGCATGATAGGGCAATGGATTTCCTATTACATTCGGCCCATTCCTTGTCCCGAACTTCACAACCCTAGTGTTGATCAGGCTTTGGACTTTCTTTTTAAAGGCGAGCAATCTTCAGTTGAATGTCCTTGAATTCCTACGTGATACGCGCAGTTGGTATTTGCATTATACCACATTGGATATGGTGGTGTCAGAGGTTTGAGGTATACGGGTGCAACAAGTTGACCCTACAACAGTTTGGGATATAGCTCACCATAGGTGGTAGGAATCAGATCAAATTGAGGTTTTTGATCGTTCCTTGGTGAATGTTGGTCATTGCGCCCGGCTCCTTGAGTGTTTGGGACAGTATTTCAGAAAAGGTTTATCTGTGGGGATATGCCAATTGGAAACGGCTGTTATGGTATATTGGTATAAGGGAATGGATTTTGGGTAAGGTGGTTCACATTGGGGTAGTAAGGATTATACCCCGGGTAAGGTGTATAGGGTATAGGAGGTACATAAGATGTAGTAAGAGTATAGGGCCTTGGTGGTGTATATGGTGTTGGAGGTGTATATGGGTATTGGTTGACACTAACTGTGTGGGTCTCTTCTTTCTTCCTAGCAGAGAATACCTTTTTCGGAGTAGCAGACTCACCCCCTTCCATTTTCCCATTCTTAATGGCTGACTCTATCATCTCCCTGGATATCACCATGTCTGCAAAGTCCTTGGTGGCGCTCCCTACCAATTTATCATAATATGGTGCTTTCAAGGTATTGATGAAAAGCACTATAGTTTCTTTGCTAGTTAAAGGGGGTGCACTTGTGTGGCCAGATCCCTCCACCTTTGCGAGTATTCCTTGAAACTCTCAGTAGTCCTCTTTTCCATGTTCTATAGTGATAGCCTAACAGGTACCATATCATATACATGCTTACAATACTCCATGAAAGCCCTGGCTAAATCCATCCACAAACAAATCTTGGTACGACTCAGTTGGTTATACCATCTAGTTGCAGACCCTGTCAAGCTATCTTAGAGACAGTGGATAAGCAGTTTCTCATTATTATCATGCCCCGTCATTCTTCTGCAGTACATAGTCAGATGTGCTAATGGGTTGGTAGTACCATTATATTTCTCAAAGTTTGGTACTTTGAACTTTGGGGGAATTACCAGATTGTGTACTAAACTCGTCTCTTTGGCATCTAGACTGCCAAATAACTCCGCCCCTTCAGGGGAGATGGTAACTTGGAGAGCTCTATGAATGGTTCTTATGTCGATTATGTATAAATGTGGGGACAACCCAGGAGTTCAACTACTCGAAATTTGGGGGTCTGTGAGTTATGCACCTCTGTTGGTGCAAAGACAGGTTGAGTCTCGACAATTCACACCCATGACTCATAAGCTAGGATCATCAGAGTTCACTTATGGAGAGGATGGGTATTCTGGAAAGGTGCGGGCAGTGATTGAAGCATGGAAGAAAACTCACCGGATAAAAGTGGCCAGAGATGCTGACATCGTCACACCTGATTATCTGATATGGAGGGAATTAAGGCTGTTGACATTGGATAGGGAAGAGGTCCAGTTCATGAATCCGCCACAGAAGGAAGTGCCAACAGAGTTAGAAATCGCAAGGGTGGAATTCGAAAGAGAAAAGGACCAGATGAGTAAGGAGATTGCCTGATTGCAAGATGAGCTTGAGGACATGAGAAAAGGGGAACCAGCTCGGGAAAGAGAAAAGGAAAGGATCAAGAGAGAAAGGAACACTGTCAATGGAGATCTCAGGGATTTGCACTTGGAAAACAAAAGTTACTGCTTCGCGCTCAAATTTGAAGAAACACTCAAGACTTCCGGGGAATGGGAGTAAGAGGTCAAAAACCCCAAGAAGGAGAATAACTATTGGAAAGAGAGAGCGAAGCATGATGAAGCTCGAGCCAATCAACTGGAGAAGCAAGCTAAGGAAAGCTTACACGGTGATCCTTCTACTGACATGTCAAAGGTCCGTGAACAAGTAGGGGTCAGATTGAAGAGCAAGGCAATCAAAAGGAGACTATGAAAGAAAGTCCAATATCAGAGGGAGTTGCTATAGGACTAATATTTTGTAACAGCACTTTGAAAGGCAAATTATGGACTTATCTTAGGCAGTGATCTTTTATTCTATCTTTGATGTATTTAGTTCTAGGAAATCAATGAAAGACCGTTTGGTTGGTGTCGATACGTGATCCCGTCGCGAGGACCCGTTCGAGTGAGGGGGAAACAGAAGTAGAGGAAAAGACGACTTAATTCCTCTTGACTGAAATAAAGGTCGAGGGTTTGAAAACAACCTTGGAAAAAGTCATGGAGTCGCCACCAATCTTTTTTAGCTAGGTATGATCGGCCACCTATTAAAACCAGTTTGTAAAACATTTTAAAATTAATTAAACGTTTTTTAAAACCAATTTCAAGTCTGCATTTTAAACCAGAGAAAATCGAAGAATCGGGTTCGGGACTCTGTTACGTACGGGGAAGGATTAGCACCCCCAGAACGCCCGTATAAAACGATACCTTATTAATCATGCATTATCTCATGTCTCGGTAAAAAGTCGATTTTCAATTTGGTATTTCAAATTAATTCCCAATTTAAAGAAAAATAACTCCATTTTTTAATTTAAAGCGATTCGGAATTTTTTAATTCAAAAGTTTTCTATATTCCCCAACAAACGTGGCAAAATATAGAAATTTTTATTAACTTGGAAAATTTTTCGAATCATTCTCATTTTAAAGAAGATATTCCGTTATTAATGATAATTGATGATATCCTCCCCAGCAAACCCGGCAAAGAACTCATGAATTATTTTAACTCGGGAATATCTTTATTTTATTGAAAATCATTATCTTTTTCAAAACATTTAAAAAAAATGAACATGAACATGTGTGACATAAATAAAATGACATAGCAAAGTCTAGATAATATAATGCAACCTAAATGATATTACATAATTTAAATGGCATAGTATTTTCTAGATGAAATGAAAAATCCTAAGTATCATTTTATATTCTAAGTGAAATGAAATAAAATGATTTAAATGACATGGCAATTTTTAAATGATATGGAATATTTTAAATTACATGGCATATTCTAAATAATATAACCTAAATGACATGAATATGATCGAAGTGACATGAAAAGACATGAAACATAATATGATGCTATCATGGAATATGCATGAAAATAAAATAATAATGCATGAATATAATATATGCTAAATGATGTAACAAAAATAAATTACTAAATAAAAAGCATAGGATAACATGAAATATTCAAGACCATATAAAAAACAATAATAATCATAAAAAAGTGAATCAAAATAATAATAATACCATAAAATATCATAGCAAAAGGCACATATTAAATAAAATGCATGAACATGGAAAATGCAATGCATGAAAATGTATTTTTTCCTTTAAATAAGAAAATCCGTATATCTAAAAAGATATCCGGATACCTTAGGAAAATATATCAAATTAAATTTTCTAAAACAAAAAAACTTTGTGATTGTTTGAAAACAATTTTAAAGACTTGAATAAATATTAAAACCTTAGCCAAAACCTTTGAAAATGGCTCTTATTTCCTAAGTTTAAAATCCCGGACTTGACCACCCTTAACCCGAGATTTATAAAACCATTTTTAAAGTTTAGAAATACTTAGAAACTATCTTAAGATAGTAGCTAAAGCTTCTAACCAACCCCCTCTAAATGCCTTAGCCAAATTCAATAATTGTTTTTCTTTTGAATTGAAATCTGCCTCTACTGTCCGGTTCTGACACACAATTTTTTCGCCTATTTTTAAAAATTCAAAAAATGTAAACAAAATACTCGAGACTCAGAACATGTAAAACTACACGAGAAAAAAATGGCTTAACTTTCAGATTAAAGATGACTTCCAAGAAAAATCGAGAAAGTACGAGTACTAGATGAAAAACTGTTTTGCCAAAACACATTTTTTTGCCTTTGATAAAATCATTTAAAAATCAAAGTAAAAATGTTGGAGACTCTCATAAAGACCTACAAACAGTAGCTAAAACATTTAAAAACCTTGGACAAGAATTGGCTAAGTAGAAAAAATCACAAAGGTAGAATAATTAATTTGATAACACTTTAATTTTCCACAAGTATGCACATGTGAGCATGATTTTGAGCCATTGATTGGCCTAAGTCATATATCATGTGGCATGACATGAAATACTTGAAAATACAGCAAATTGAATGCATGAAATGCATGGTTTAAAGCCTAAGTGATATGGGAAATACATGGCATAAATAACCTGAATGCCTAGCATGAGTTTGCATGGCAATAAATGTTATCCTAACATGCATGAGCTAGTGTCTAAATGACATGGCAAATGACATTAAAAATAATGAAAATGGCCTAGTTCCTAAATGACATGGGAAATGACATGGCATATGAAAATGGCCTAATGTCTAAATGTCATGGAACAACAACATGGCATATGAAAATAGCCTAGTGCTTAAGTGACATGGAATAATAAAAATGGCCTAAAGCTAAATGACATGTAAAATGACATAGAACAATAAAATGACCTAAACTTAAATGATATGGAATAAAAAAAATGGCCTAAAGCTAAATGACATGTGAAATGATATGGCATATGAAAATGGCCTAATGTCTAAATGTCATGACAAAATAACATGTCTTATGAAAATGGCCTAAAGCTAAATGACAATACACATGGCCGAATGGCCTAGGAACCAAAGTGTTGTGAGAAATGTCATGTACAATGACCTAACTAAATGCTATGGAAGATGATATGAAAAATGGAAATGGCCTAAACTCTATGACAATAGCCCCAAGATGCAACAATATGACATAGGTCAAAAGAACAAGATGGTTAGCAAGAATATAAATATACATAAAGATAAACAATAATAGAAATAAGCAAGTTAAAGTAAGCAAATAAATAACAAAGGGATGAGCTCCATGGTTGGTACATTGGACAAAGCCCCCTAACCATTATCTCTTGATTTTCATCAAGGTCATGAAGTTTTTTCAATCTCAAAATCATAAAAAAAAAAAAAAAAAAAACCTAGGTAAGAAAAAAATATGGAGATGAGCTCTATGGTTGGTATATTGGACAAAGCCCACCCTAACCATTATCACTTGATTTTCATCAGGATCATGAAGCCTAACCATTGTTTTATTTATTTTTTGAAAAGCAAGAACAACAAGAAAGTTGTAAAAAAGATGGTAGGAAATCACATGGAAAACAAGAAATAAAGCATGAGGAAGAAGAAGAAAAAATGTAGTAGCAATGGTAAAATGGCTACCTTAACTAAAGCTTTTCTTCCTCTCTTTCAAAAACCTTTTTTTTTCTTAATTAGCTACTGACCTCCCCCCTCAAATGCTCAGCCACTTAAGGAAAAATAAAGCATTCCCCTTCCTCCTTCCACTTGGCCGAATGGCATGCCCACCATTGGATGGTTTTTTGCACTTTTTCTCCTCCAATCTTGGCCCTTTATTAAGATATTTTCATGACAACATAAAAATGTCATCTTGCCAATTGATAGCAGCCCTTAAGATGTGTACTCAGCCCTTGTAATAACCTCATCCCTTAGATGAAAAAGAGGACCAATCCCATGCACTTCCTTGCTTGGCCCTTTGAGTGCCTACCCTTGGATGAGTTGTGCTATTTTATTCTTGGCCATTGGATGAGGATTCTTTCATGACAACATAAAAATGTCATCTTGGAATTTAATCCCTGCCCTTAACATGTGTACTCAGCCCTTGTACATGGCCTAAGCCATTAGATGAAAAGGAACAATCTCATGCACTTCCTTGCTTGGCCAAATGGATGTCCATCTTTGGATGAGTTATGTTCTTCCATTCTTGGCCATTAGATGAGGGTTCTTTCATGACAAATAAAAAATCATCTTGGCATTTAATCCTAGCCCTTAACATGTGTACTCAGCCCTTGTACATGGCCTAAGCCATTGGATGAAAAAGAACAATCCCATGCACTTCCTTGCTTGGCCAAATGGATGTCCACCTTTGGATGAGTTGTGTAGACACCTAATTATGTCCGGACTCCTAAATCAGGTACATTTTCTTTCTAAATTGATGTTTCAGAATGCTAAAAGGCTTTTCTCATCCTGTAGGTGGTACTCCGAGGCTTAGTCTAAGAAAGTAGACAAAAAAAAGTAAAACTCAAAAAAGTCAACCTATGAAAAAGTCAACCTCGAAAAAGTCAACCCCAAAAATGTCAACTACTAAAAAAGTCAACCCACTTTCAAAATCAAGATTTGAGGTTCAATTGAAAAACGGTGAAAGAATTTTGATAATCCAAGGTCTACATTTAAAGATATGGAGTTCGGAAGTTGGGTTATGAGATTCAATAGAAAGGAAACCCTAACTCGGAAAATTTGGGAAAAAGTTCCTAAACGATCAAATTGGTAAGAATTGAAGGTCTCAAATGAAAGATAAGCACTGACTATAGGTAATGGAGAAGCCATTTGGAAGAAAAACTGATAGAAAAGTCAATTCGAAAGAAAATCGAGGATTAGGGTTTTTTAGTGTATTTCAGTGAAATTTGGAAGAATTATAGAAATGGCCCAATTCGAAAGATCTAAAGCCCTTAATTGATGATAAATTATTAAAAAAGGATAGCCCAAGGCTCAATTTGAAGAAAATCTAAAAAATTGGACTTGTTTTGAGCAAAACCGGGTTTCAGAGATAAAAGGGCAAAATTGGAAAATATAGGAAAAATAGCAAATGAACTCCAAAAATTTTGAAAATTTTCAAATGCCATTATTAAATTATTTGGAAGAGATTGGCGAAAGAAAATCTTGATTCAGAGTTCGTTTTCAAAATGGCCAAATCTCAGCTCCCCTATGCAGTAATTCAAGCAGATAAATCCCGAAAAAAATAGCAAATGAGCTCCAAAAATTATGAAAACTTCCAGATCACATTTTTAAATTATTTGGAAAATATTGGTGAAGAAAAATCTGGATTCAGAGCTCGTTTAAAAAATGGTAAAGTTCAAGTGCATAAAAGGGTAATTTCAAAAATAAATCCAAAATAAATAGCAAATGGACTCGAAAAATTTTGAAAACTTCCATAATTCAATTTTTTATTATTTTGGAAGTATTGAAAAAAGAAATTTCAAATTTGGAGTCCGTTTGCTATTTATTTAGGTTCGGGGGGCAAAAAAGTTATTTCACCAAAGAAACCAAAAAGGGCAAATTTGTAATTGAGGAAAATATGAAAGAAGAAGGAATTGCTAGGATTTTTCTTCTTTTGGTCAGCCAACATAAAGGAGAATAAGGAAGCTTGAATAATTTAATTCCCTAGTCACTATCAAGCCACATGCTACCACTAACACCTTGCAAATGGTCCCCTCTTCATCAAATGGTTTAGGTGCCTTGTAGGAAAGTTGAATGCACCATCCAATGGCCAAATTTAAATGCCAAGATGACATTTTTATTTTTCATAAAATAACCCTCATCTAATGTCCAAGAACGGAAGAGAAAAGATGAGCACAACTCATCCAAGGGTAGGCACTCAAGAGGGGCAAGCAAGGGAATGCATCGGATTAGTCCTCTTTTGCATCTAAGGGCTAACGTTACTACAAGGGCTGAGTACACATCTTAAGGGCTGCTATCAATTTGCAAGATGATATTTTTATGTTGTCATCAAAATATCTAAATTTAAAGGCCAAGATTGGAGGAGAAAAAGTGCAATTCCCATCCAAGGGCTAGGGGGCCATTCGGCCAAGGCTAAAGGGAGGAGGATGTTTTCATTTTTTTAGAAGTTTTTTGGCTGGAAAAAGTAGCTAATTTGGCAAAAAATAGGTTTTGAAAGAAAGAAAAAAAAAGTTTTCAATAGAGAGCTTGAAGGTAGTCATCTCTACCAAGCTCTAGCCTAGCTTTCTTCTTCATTTCCATGGTGTTTTCTTGATTTTTCTCCCATGTTTTCCTACTAAAGTTTTCATAGAAATAAAGTTTTTTAATGTTTACTTATGTTTTCATCTCTTCTTCTTCTTTAAAATGATGGAAAACAATTTTTTTTCTATGGTTTCATGCTATGGCCGAAAATGGCACATTTATTTGTCTTGGTTTTAAATCTTTTTCTTCCTTGCATGTTGTTGTGAAAAATGATTTTTACAAGGTTTTTAGAGTATTCTAAGGTTCTGATTCTTTTACAAAATATGAAGGAAAAAAGGTTGAAATGGCTACATGATCTTGGCTAGACCAAGTGATCATGGTTAGGAGAGAGGCTATGCCCATTTTTACCTACCATGAAGCTCACCTTATTTTCTGTTTTACATGGTTTATTTTATGTTTTATAGAGATGGAAAGGCTTCATGACCTTGGCAAGACCAAGTGATTATGGTTAGGTGAGAGGCTATGCCCATTTGATACCAATCATGGAGCTTAACTTTCCTTGTTCTACTTACTAGTTTTGCTTGTTATTTGTTTTGCATGTCTATGTTAAATCATTTATATATGTGTTCTTTACATTATTTTCTATGCTATATTTACTTATATATTTCATTTCCATGCTTGATATTGCATCCTTGTATATTCGGCCATTGTTGTTCATATGCTCATGTTGTGCATTTTTTTTTCATGTATCATGTCTTACATGTTTGCATTTTCTTGGTTTTGTTTCATGACTATTCGGCAACTCCATTTTGTATGCCTTGCATGTGCATTTTCTTTTTTCTTCTTAACTTGTTTGCATCTCTATGCCATGAACTTGTACATTTTAATTTTAGTATGCCATGTGCTTATGAAAATGCTATGATAAAAATGCCATCATATTGTTCCATGATCATTCGGCAATCCCATTTTTGTTTGCCTTGCATGTGCATTTTCCTCTTGCTTCTTAACTTGTTTGCATTTCCATGCCATGAGCTTGTGCATTTTGATTTAGTATGTTATATGATATTGAAAATGTCATGACATTATGCATCTTAATATGATTTTTTCATGTACTTGTGTCATTTACTAAATAGGATTGCATTTGAGTCTCATGTGATCATTTGGCCTCTTCATGCATCCCTTGCCTTGTCATGCATTCGTATTTTGTTTAGGTAACATGCTTTGCATTATCATATCTTGAAATTGTGTATTAGTTTCAGTTTGTTCTAGAATTGACATTAGTTTCATGAGTCATTGTATGTTCATAGTATTGCTATGCATGTTCATAACATTTTAGGTCTAGGCCATATTGGTATTGTCATGCATATTGAGTCATAAATCACTTTGGTATTCTCATGCATTACTATGCTATTTAGGTCTTAGGTCACATTAGCATTTTCATGCATATTCATAACGTATTAGGTCCAAGTCATATTTGCATTTTCAAGCCTTGCATGCATATTGAATTAGGATAGCATTTATTGCCATGCAAATTCATGGTAGGCATTTAGGTTGTCTTGAATTGTCATGCATTTCCTTTACCATTTAAACCTTTAGACCATGAATTTCATACATTTCAGTTGCTGTATGTTCATGCATTCCATGTCATTTCCACTTGATTTGTGACTTAGGCCAATTAATGGCTCAAAGTCATGCTCTCTTGAGCATACTTGTGGAAAATTAAGGAATTGTCAAATTGATTATTCTACCTTTGTGATTTTTTTTACTTAGCCAATTTTGTCGAAGGTTTTTAAAATGTTTAGCTACTGCCCTTAGGTCTTTAGGATGATTTCCAACAATTTCTACTTTGGTTTTTGAATGAATTTATCAAAGGCAAAAAATGTGTTTTGACAAACAGTTTTTTTCCACCCAGTACTCGAACATCTCTAATTTTTTTGGGTAGTCATCTTTAATTAGAAAATTAATCCAATTCTTTTTCCTCTATATTTACATGTTTAGAGTCTCCAGTATTTTTTTTAGAGTTTTTTGAATTTTTAAAAATAGGCTAAAAAATCATGTGGCAAAACCGGACAGTAGAGGCAAATTTGAAATCAAAAGAGGAATAATGGTTGAATTTGGCTAAGGCATTTAAAGGGGGTTGGTTAGAAGATTTAGCTAATGTCTTAGGGTTGTTTCTAAGCATTTTTAAAATTTAAAAATGATTTTATAAATCTCGGGTTAAGGGTAATTAAGTTCGGGATTTTAAACTTAGGAAATTAGAGCCATTTTTAAAAGTGTTTGGTAAGGGTTTTAATTTTTATTCAAGTTTTCCTCAAAATTGTTTTTTAAACAATCACAAAGTTTTATGTTTTTAGAAAATTTAATTTGATATATTTTCCTAAGGTAGCCGGATATCTTTTTAGATATACGGATTTCCTTATTTAAAGGAAAAAAATACATTTTCATGCATTGCATTTTCCATGTTTTTATTTAATATGTGATTTTTGCTATGATATTTTATGGTATTATTATTATTTTGATTCACTTTTTTATGATGATTATTGTTTTGTATATGGTCTTGTATATTTCATGTTATCCTATGCTTTTTATTTAGTCATTTGTTTTTGTCACATCATTTAGCATATATTATATTCAAGCATTATTATTTTATTTTCATGCATATTCCATTATAGCATTATATTATGTTTCATGTCATTTCATGTCACTTAGATCATATTCCATGTCATTTAGGATATTTTATTTATAACATTCCATGTCATTTAAAATATGCCATATCATTTAAAAATTGCCATGTCATTTTAAATCATTTTATCTCATTTAGAATATATAATAATACTTATGACTTTTCATTTCACCTAGAATATACTATGTCATTTAAATTATGTCATATCATTTAGGTTGCATTATATTATCTAGACTTTGCCATATCATTTTATTTATGTCATACAAATTCATATTTTTAAGTGCTTTGAAAAAGATAATGATTTTCAATAAAAATAAAGATATTCCCAAGTTAAAATAATTCATGAGTTCTCTACCGGCTTTGCTGGAGGGAATATCATCAATTATCATTAATAAAGGAATATCTTTCGTTCAAAAAATGAGAATGATTCGGAAAGTTTTCCAAAGAAATAAAAATTTCTATATTTTGTCGATTTTGTCGGGGAATATAGGAAAATTTTGAATTAATAACTTCCGGATCATTTTCAATTAAAAATGGAATTATTTTTCTTTAAATTGGGAATTAACTTGAAATACTAAATTAAAAACCAACTTTTTACCGAGACTTGAGATAACACACGATTAATAAGGTAACGATTTATAAGGGCATTGTGGGGGTGCTAATCCTTCCCCGCACGTAACCGACTCCCGAACCCGCTTCTTTGATTTTCTCTAGTTTATAATGCATACTTGAAATTGGTTTTAAAAATGTTTTAATTAGTTTTAAAAATATTTTAATTAATTTTAAAATGTTTTATAAATCCGATTTTAATAGGTGGCCGATCACACCTAGCTAAAAAAGATTGGTGGCGACTCCATGTCTTTTTGCGAGGTTATTTTCATACCCTTGACCGTTTATTTTATTTCAAGAGGAATTAAGCCATCTTTTTTTCTGCTTTTGTTTCGCCCCTCACCCGAACGGGTCCCCAGCGATCCTGGATCATGTATCGATAGTTTTTCCAGAGGAATTAAGTCGACTTTTTCTCTTTTTTTTTTTTAAATGTCACGCCTATGGAAAATGAATAAAGAAAGCCTTGCGATGAGACTTGTTATTGTTATTTTATTTAGGTTGCAACAAGTTGTGTTCTTCCATTCTTGGCCATTAGATGAAGGTTCTTTCATGACAAATAAAAATGTCATCTTGGCATTTAAATTTGGCCATCGGATGGTGCATTCAACCAAAGCCATTGGATGAAGGGAGGACCATTTACAAGGTACTAGTGGTAGCATGTGAGCTTGATAGTGACTAAGGAATTAAATTGATCAAGCTTCATTCTTCTCCTCTATGATGTCTGATCAAAGGAGGTAAATCCCATCTATTCCTTCTTTCATATTTTTCTTAATTATAAATTTACCCTTTTTTGTTTCTTCGATAAAATGACCTTTTTGACCCCCGAACCTAAATAACTAGCAAACGGACTCCAAATTCGAATTTTTTTTTCAACACTTCCAAAATAATAAAAAAAAATTAAATTTTGTAAGTTTTCAAAAATTTTCGAGTCCATTTGCTATTTATTTCGAATTTATTTCCAAAATTGCCCCTTAATGCACCCGAACTTTTGTCATTTTGTAAACGAGCTCCGAATCCAGATTTTTCTTTACCAATCTCTTCAAAATAATTTAAAAGTGTGATCTGGAAATTTTCAATATTTTTGGAGCTCATTTGTTATTTTTTCATGATTTATCTGCTTGAATTTCTACATAGGGGGCCCGAGATTTGACCATTTTGCAAACGAACTCCGAATCAAGATTTTCTTTCACCAATCTCTTCCAAATAATTTAAGAATGAGATCTGCAAATTTTCAGAATTTTTGGAGCTTGTTTACTATTTTTTCGGGATTTAGCCTTTTGAATTTTTTGCATAGTGGACCCGGGATTTGGCCATTTTACAAACGAACTCCGAATCAAGATTTTCTTTCACCAATCTCTTCCAAATAATTTAAGATTGAGATCTGCGAATTTTCAAAAATTTTGGAGCTCGTTTACTATTTTTTCGGGATTTATCCTTTTGAATTTCTACATAGTGGACCCCGGATTTGGCCATTTTGCAAACGAACTCCGAATCAAGATTTTTTTTCTCCAATCTCTTTGAAATGATTTAATAATGAGATATGCAAATTTGTAGAATTTTTGGAGTTCATTTGCTATTTTTCCCAAATTTTCTAATTTTGCCATTTTGCCTTCGAAGCCCGGTTTTGCTCAAAACAAGTCCGATTTTTAGATTTTTTTCAAACTGATCCTTGGGCTATTCTTCTTTAATCACTCCTCATCAATTAGGGGCTTTAGTCATACCGAATCGGGCCATTTCTGTAATTCTTCCAAATTTCACCGATATCCACTAAAAACCCTAATTCTCGGTTTTCTTCCGAATTGACTTTTCTTTTAGTTTTTCTTCCAAGTAGCTTCTCCGTTACCCTTAGTCAGTGCTTATCTTTCATTTGGGACCTTTAATTTCGATCAATTTGATCGTTCAAGCATTTTCCCCAAATTTCCCGAACTAAGGTTTCTTTTCTACTAAGATTCTGTAACCCAACTTCCGACCTCCATATCTTTCAATGTAGACCTCGGATTATCAAAAAAAATTCACCAACTTTCAATTGAAATTCAAATATTGATTCTGAAAGTGGGTTGACTTTTTTGGGGTTGACTTTTTTATGGTTGACTTTTTTTGAGTTTGACTTTTTCTATCTGCTTTCTACCTACAGGGTGAGAAAAGCCTTTTTTGCATTTTGAATCATCAATTTAGGAAGAAAACATACCTGATTTAGTGGTCCGGACAAAATAAGGTGTCTACAGCTGCCCCACTTTGGCTATTGCTGAGAATTAGGAATCAGGCAAAGATAAACAAATACTCATTTTGTCCGGTTAGTGAAATAACATGTGAAGGAAAGGGAAAGGGGTTTTCATTCATCATTTTTTCATTTTTCATTTTCTTTTTTTTTTTTTTGGTTGAAAAAGCTGTAAATTAAAGATTTTATCCTTAAATTGAATTCCCAGACTAATCAAGGCTCGACCCGTCTTAAGGAAACGGGTTCGATTTGTAAGAGAGGAAATGACCTCGACGATGGTCTCGAGGTCTAACCTGTCTTGTTCTCAGCTGTGTTTAAAATTTTGGGCATCTCCTCTAGAAGCTCCGGCTAACACCACCAAAGACTTCCTCAAGCAAATGTAAAACTCCGGATATCTCCACCAGTGGCTTTGGCTATCACCACCAAAGACTTGTTCATTTTTAAAACTTAAAAACTCTGGATATCTCCACCAGAGGCTTTGGTTATCACCACCAAAGACTTGTTCATTGTTTAAAACTGTAAAAACTCTAGAAACTTGTGCCTGGAGGTTTTAATAATGGTGCTCGAAGGTCTTATTCGTGATTTAAAAAGAAAATACCTTGACGACGGTCCCAAGGCTCTACTCATTTGAGAAGCATAATGAATTTGATTTAAAAACAAAAGGAAATACCTTGACTATGGTCTCAGGGCTCGACTCATTTGATAAAACAGAATGAATTCGATTTAAAACATAAGGAAATACCTTGATGATGGTCTCAGGGCTTGACTCGTTTGATAAAACAGAATGAATTCAATTTAAAACAAAAAGAAATACCTCGACGATAGTCTCGGGGCTCGACTCATTTGATAAAACAGAATGAATTCGATTTAAAACAAAAGGAAATACCTCGACGATGGTCTCGGGGGTAAATCATTTGATAAAACAGAATGAGTTTGATTTGAAGCACAAGGAAATACCTCGACGATGGTCTTGGGGCTCGACTCATTTGATAAAACAGAATGAATTCGATTTAAACAAAAGAAAATACCTCGATGATGGTCTCATGGCTCGACTCATTTGATAAAACAGAATGAGTTCGATTTAAAACACAAGGAAATACCTCGACAATGGTCTCGGGGCTCAACTCATTTGATAAAACATAATGAATTCGATTTAAAACAAAAGGAAATACCTCGACGATGGCATCGGGGCTTGACTCATTTGATAAAACAGAATGAATTCGATTTAAAACAAAAGAAAATACCTTGACGATGGTCTTGGGGCTCGACTTTGATATAACAAAATGAATTCGATTTGGGGAAGCCAAAGTTTTCCTGATTCCTGCAGTGTTAGCTAAATGCAAAGATGAGAATGACATGCTTTGTAAATGCTTGTATGTTTCCTAAGGATGAATGCAATCAAATGATCGTGTCATAATTTCTAATCCATGGTTTCTTTGAGGTTCACAGATTATCTGACTTCATGACAGAGTCTTCAATTGTTCACTGATGCCCCACTTAAGGAACCCTCTACTCAAGATAAATTGTCAAACAATCTCAGTTTCTGACTTCGCTGAAATTCACAAATTTCTAACTTCATGACGGAGTCTCCAACACATTCACTATTTTCCTTTACTTGGTGAATATTCCATCAAGATTATTGGTTTCCAAACCTTTTCTAAGATTTAAATCTATTCCTTAGTAATACTCTGAAATCCTTTTTATTTAAAGATTTTTATGCTTACTAATCGTTATTCAATTCAATAACAAACAAAATGCATCTCAAAAATGTATGAAAGAAAAAAATATGAAACAAGCAATTGTCTTAAAAAGGATAACAAGAATTTATTGCAACAAAATGTTTTAAAATGATAAAAGTGGACATCAAGAATATATGTAAAGTTATAGGTTGTAGATGCTCTAGATGAGGAATATCTTGGACCCCTCCTTTTTCAAACCATCTGAAATTTCTTTTGAATGAGCAATTTACTTGGGTAATCCCTCGGCTTCCGTAGTTACGTCAGACTGAGTTGTTCCCTTTTTCTCTGATTTTTGAATAGTTTCTCCCCCTTTACATGGAGCATTGATACAAACCTTAATCAGTACTTGAGCCGCCCTTTGCGGGTTTTCAACTCAGGTGTCCCCCATTCGGTATTAAGTCACCCGTTGTGGGTTTTCGACTTGAACCTCTCGTTTTACATTCCCTTTTTTTTGTATTCTACCATGCATCTGGGAATTCTAAATGCTTCCAAAGTAAAAATGACAATTCAAAAGATGGGATGAATTCTGAGAAAAACCTTCTAAATTAAATATCCATGCTTGATCAAAATGGACTTTTAAAGCACGTAATGTAGGCCAAGGTTCGGGTTTAAAAGGAAATGATAAAATAGGCCCAAAATGTGTTTAAGGGTGATTGCATCAAGGATTATTTCTTGAGGAGAATTCATTCTTGAAACATTTATCCCCCATTTTCTTTGGACTTTTTTTTTTTTTCTTTCATTGCTGGCTTTCATTTGCCATTCTTTGATTTCACATTTTCCAATGGATCTCTTTTTTTTGCCATGATTTTGATTATTTTTCCTCGTATTTGCCCTTCGGTGTAAAGGGTGATCCTTGATCAGGGTTCAAGGAAAGAAATAATTCCTAAGGCTCAAAAGGGGTGACTAAGGATAATTTCTTCTTAGTGAAAGGAATATGAAAGACGGTCATTCATCTCTAAGGCTCAAAAAGGGTGACTAAGGATAATTTCTTCTTAG
Source organism: Fremontodendron californicum (assembly GCA_030761205.1). Taxonomy (NCBI): domain Eukaryota; kingdom Viridiplantae; phylum Streptophyta; class Magnoliopsida; order Malvales; family Malvaceae; genus Fremontodendron; species Fremontodendron californicum. Next base: position 23,444,527 of record JAULJL010000003.1, read on the forward strand.
TGAAAGGAATATGAAAGATGGCCATTCATCATATCAAGCATGAAGATTCTCATTGAAAAGCAATTCTGAGGGGAAATAGATATAAAGAATTTCTATTTCTACACTTGGAATCATTCGAATTCCCATGTGCATAGCATCACACTTTTTTTTTCAAGCATCATACTTCTTCAGTTCATCAGCATTCATGGGATGTCTAAAATCATTCCCCTCCATCCGATTTAGAATCAATGCTCCTCCAGAAAAAGCTCTTTTTACAACATAGGGTCCTTCCCAACTTGGAGCTCGTTTTCCTCGCGGATCCTTCACTATTGGGAGAATTTTCCTCAGTACTAACTCCCTCTCTCGGAACTGTCTGGGACGAACCTTCTTGTTGTGGTCTCGAATCATCCTTTTCTGATATAACTGCCCATGACAAATTGCCTTCAATCTTTTCTCCTCGATGAGATTCAGCTATTCATAACGAGCTCTACCCATTCTGCCTCTTCTAGGCCAACCTCCATCAAAACACTAAGTGAAGGAATCTTGACTCCAATAGGTAACACTGCTTCCATGCCATATACCAAAGAAAACAGCATTGCCCCTGTAGATGTGCGAATCGAAATGCGATATGCATGAAGAGAAAAAGGCAAGATCTCATACCAATCCCTGTACACATCAGTCATCTTCTCGACAATAATCTTAATGTTTTTGTTGGCTGCTTCTACTGCCCCATTCACCTTCAGACGATAAGGTGTCAAATTGTGATGCGTGATCTTGAACTGAGTACATACCTCTCTCATCATCTTATTATTCAGATTGAGGGCATTATCTGAAATGATTCTTGTTGGAAATCCATATCGGCATATGATTTCTTTCTTAACAAATCTGGATACCACTGACTTTGTCACATTTGTATAAGAAGCAGCTTCCACCCACTTTGTGAAATAATCTATGGCCACCAGGATGAAGCGATGCACATTTGAAGCTTTCAGGGTAATAGGCCCAATCATATCCATTCCCCATATTGAAAACGGCCATGGTGCCGTCATGACATGCAATGGCGATGGCGGCACATGAATCTTATCTGCATAGATCTGGCATTTATGACATATCCGAGAATAACTGATACAATCTCCTTCCATTGTCAGCCAATAATATCCTGTCCTCATAAACTGCTTAACAATCATATGACCATTAGCATGGGTGCCACATATCCCTTCATGGACTTCCTATATGATTATTCGAGCTTCGGCAGACCTGACACATCTTAGTAGGACTTGATCTTTCCCTTTCTTGTAGAGAATCTCGCCATTTAGAACAAAACTCATTGCTAGCCTTCTCAGAGTTCTTTTCTCGTTTTCTATTGCTCGCTCTGGATACTGTTGATTCTTAATGTATTGCAAAATGCTGTTATACCAAGGGAGACCATCTGCTTCTTCTTCGATACTCATTTTGTCTCTTCTAGGCCAACTTCCATTAAAACCCTGAGTGAAGGAATCTTGACTCCAATAGGTAACACTGCTTCCATGCCATATACCAAAAAAAACAGCATTGCCCCTGTAGATGTGTGAACCGAAGTCCGATATGCATGAAGAGCAAAAGGCAAGATCTCATGCCAATCCTTGTACGCATCAGTCATCTTCTCGACAATCTTCTTGATACTTTTGTTGGCTGCTTCTACTGCCCCATTCATGTTCGGACGATAAGGTGCCGAATTGTGATGCGTGATCTTGAACTGAGTACACACCTCTCTCATCTTCTTATTGTTCAGATTGAGAGCATTATCTGAAATAATTCTTGTTGGCAATCCATATCGACATATGATTTCCTTCTTAACAAATCTGCATACCACCGACTTTGTTACATTCACGTAGGAAGCAACTTCTACCTATTTTGTGAAATAATCTATGGCCACCAGGATGAAGCAATGTCCATTTGAAGCTTTTGGGGTAATAGGGCCAATCATATCCATTCCCCACATCGAGAATGGCCACGGTGCGATCATGACAAGCAATGGCGATGGCGGGACATGGATCTTATCTGCATATATTTGGCATTTATGGCACTTCCGGGAATAACTGATACAATCTCCTTCCATTGTCAGCCAATAATACCCTGCCCTCATAATCTGCTTAGCAAGCATGTGACCATTGGCCTGGGTGCCACATATCCCTTCATGGACTTCTTCTATGATTCTTCGAGCTTCAGTAGACCCGACATATCTCAGTAGGACTTGGTCTTTCCCTTTCTTGTAGAGAATCTCACTGTCTAGAACAAAACTCATCGCTAGCTTCTCAGAGTTCTCTTTTCATTTTCTGTTGCTCGCTCTGGATACTATTGATTTTTGATGTACTGCAAAATGTCGTTATACCAAGGGAGACCATCTGCTTCTTCTTCGATACTCAAACAATTAGCAGGAGATTCATATATGCTCATCTTGATCGGTACAACTTCTGCCCCTTCATTCACTTTAAACATTGATGACAAAGTAGCCAGAGCATCCGCCATTCGGTTTTCTTCTTGAGGGAAATAATTGAAAGTCACTTCTTCAAACATCTCAAATAAACTCAGTATGAGTTCTCGGTATCGGATTAATTTTGTATCTTGGGTTTTCCATTCTCTGCGTAACTGGTATATCACTAGGGCTGAATCTCCGAAAACCTCCAATTTTTTTATCTTTCTGTCTACGACAGCACGAAGGCCCATTGTACATGTCTCATATTCTGCAGTATTGTTTGTACAATCAAAATCCAATCTGGCAGTGAAGGGATAATAATCTTCTTCTAGGGATATGAGCACTACACCTATTCCGTGCCCCATGGCATTAGATGCCCCATCAAAGTACATCTTCCATATTTTCTTCTTCAAGGGAACCTCATCCGCTTGTGAAACATACATTAAATCTTCATTTGGGAAATCAAAGTTCAACGGCTCATAATCTTCCATTACCCGACTTGCTAAAAATTCAGCCACTACACTGCCCTTGGTTGCTTTCTAACTCACATATATAATGTTGTATTCTGACAACAAAACATGCCATCTTGTTGTCCTCCCTGACAAAGAAGGTGCTTCCAATATGTACTTGATTGGATCTAGCTTGGCGATCAACCACGTCGTGTGGTACAGCATGTACTGTCTGAGCCTCCGAGCAGTCCAAGCTAAAGCACAACACAACTTTTCTACCGACGAATATTTCAACTCATAATCTGTGAACTTCTTGCTGAGGTAGTAAACCGCCTGTTCTTTCTTTCCAATCTCATCAAGCTACCCCAAAACACAACCCATGGATCTCTTAAATACTGATAGATACAATATCATCGGTTTATCCAGAGCCGGTGGCATTAATACTAGTGGGTTTGATAGATAATGCTTAACCTTTTCAAAAGCAATCTGACACCCTTCATCCCACTCTCCTAGATTACGTTTTTGAAGTAGCTTAAATATTGGATCACATTTATCGGTTAACTGAGAAATAAACCGAGCAAGTAATTCAGTCTCCCAAAAAAACCTTTTACTTCTTTTTTAGTACGTGGAGGTGGCAAATTTTGGATGGCCTTCACTTTATCCAGATCAATCTCAATTCCCTTTTTGCTAACAACAAAACCCAACAATTTTCCCGAAGAGACTCCAAAAATGCATTTTGCTGGGTTTAGCTTGAGTTGAAACTTTCTTAGTCTTTCAAAGAGTTTCCTAAGATTTCAATATGTTCCTCTTCTCCTTGTGACTTTGCAATCATATCATCAACATAGACCTCAATTATCTTATGCATCATGTCATGAAACAAGGTCACCATGGCTCTCTGATATGTTGCCCCAGCATTCTTCAACCCAAACGGCATTACCTTGTATCAGAATGTTCCCCACATTGTAACAAATATGGTTTTCTCCATATCTTCCAGTGCCATCTTAATCTGATTATATCCCGAGAATCCATCCATGAAAGAAAATAAGGTACTCTTCGCCTTATATTATCCACCAAAGTATCAATGTGAGTCAAAGGGAAATTATCTTTGGGACTGGCCTTGTTCAAATCTCGGTAATCGACGCACATTTGCACCTTGCCATCCTTCTTTGGTATTGGAACAATTTTTGCCACCTATTTCGGATATTTTGCCACCTCTAAGAATTCAGCGTCAAACTGCCTCTTCACCTTTTCTTTTACCTTTAACAGCATGTCCGGCCTCATTCTTCTCAACTTTTGCTAAACTGGCTTGCATTCTAGCCTTAAAGGGAGCTTATGAACCACAATATCTGGATCTAGACCTGGCATGTCTTGGTACGACCATGCAAATACATCTACATATTCTCGGAGCAAGGCTATCAATTCACCCTTTATTGATGATGACAATGTAGTCCCAATTTTAACCTCCTTTATCTCTTCACCATTTCCCAAATTATCATTTCCAATAGCTCCTCATGAGGAAGTACTTGTTTTTTCTCTTGTTCTATTTTCCTTAATAAGTCCGAAGGTAGACTATAATCCTCAGTATCTTCGTCGGCCTCAAAATCACCCGTGTAAATGGGTCTTTCAAAATCAATTTCAGAATTACTGACAGGAAGGTCCTCATATTTCGCATCCGTACACCTGTAAATAAGTAGGGAAGAAACAATATAGGAAAACATATATACAACGAAAGCAAAATAAATAGCATAAATGAAAGAATATGGACACATCAGTATGAAGGAAATGCATCGTGTTTGTTATTTATTGAATGAAAACTTTTAGACAAAAGCCTATTAAAAAAGAAATTCTTAATATCTTCGGGCAAAGATATTTAAGATTTTTTTAAAAGCATTACATTGGAATAGACCTAAAGACTATGGGCAGCTCGGTTGCACTCTAATTGGTCAGTCTATATCCTGGTGGACAAGGTCGTACTATCTAGTTAGCATTCTCACTTTCAATTCTTTCCTCCCTGGTCATGCAGATCTCCATATCATGTATCTGCTCATCCCTATTCCCCTGGAATCTCTCGAAGGCTTGCTCAATCATTATAAGTAAATCATCAGAATTCTTTTCTCCAAACAAAAAATCGGTCGAGCGGAAGCTGTGAAGGATTGGTGGGAATGTCATATGCTCCCACTCAATATCCATACCCGCGAGATGGGCCATCCTCCTTTGTAGGTTCTTTTCAACTTGTTTCCTCTTTTCATGGGCCTTTGGAAGATATCCTAGGCCAAACCGGCCTTTCTTTCCCACTACTTCCATTGCTCGGGCCATCCCTTGAAGATATTTTCCAAGAACTTTTCCAGCCCTGCAGCTCTTTCCCACTGTAGTTCATACTCCCAACCTTGTGTTCTTGGACAACCTTGGTTTTGGAATTTTTCGTCCTTCAGCAACGAAAACCGCATTTACGAACTCCAAAGATCGAAAGGAATATTCTACGGCATCTTCATTGGGTTCAACATAAGGAGATTCAGTAGATGCAAAAGCTATTATGTCATTTTCTCCTGATACAGTGACCAAACGCCCCTCCATCACAAATTTCAACTTTTGGTGGAGAGATGAGGGTACAACCCTTGCTGAATGTATCCATGGCCTTCCCAACAAGAAATTATAGGACGGATTAATATCCATAACCTGAAAGTTCACCGTATAGGTGCATGGGCCTATCTCCAGAGGAACCTCAATAGTTCCCATTACATCTCTCCTGGTACCATCAAAAGCTCTAACCACCGTGCAACTTGGCAGCATATAAGAAATATCAACTAGCAACTTAGACAGGGTTGCCAAGGGTATTACATTTAATGAAGAACCATTATCCAAAAGCACCATCGGTAATATATGCCCCTTGCAAGTGGTTTTTATGTGAAGAGCCTTTGTTGACCCAATACCATTGGGTGGTATTTCATCATAACTGAAATATATATGGTCATCTGCCGCAATGTTTCCCACCAGCCTGTCTAATTTTTCTACCGATATGTTGTTAGCCACATATGCCTGATTCAACACTCTCAACAAGGCATTTCTATGTGGCTTTGAGTTCAATAGCAAAGATAAGATGGAGATTCTTGCTGTTTGGCATTGCAATTGCTCAACCACACTATACTCACTATGCTTTATGAATTTTAAAAACTCGCAAGCCTCTTTCCCGTTCATCGGCTCTTTTATCCTGTTCACCGGGGCTGCCCCTTTTCTACTTCTTTTGACAAATCCATCTCAATATGGATTGGTTCAGCTGCTTTCTTCCTTTTGTCCATTCCTCCATCTTTTCCTGTTAAACCCTGTTCAAAAGCCTCAGGAGCATAACACCTTCCACTTCGTGTTAAGTGCCCCACACCTGTTATATCTTGCTGACTCCAAAACCCTGGCATAACCATGCTGCAGTCATATTTCCATGGTGCAGCTTTGTTTTCCTTGTACGAAAAGGAAGCAGGTAAATATATGATTTGCTTAGGTGCGATTTCCTCTACAACTGGAGTAGTCTTCTCTGGTTTATCGTAATAGATGATCAAAAGGTCTTCCTATCCCGTAGCCAGCGCATTCTCAATAACCTCTACTTTCTCTTCTATTTCTTCGTAAAACTGGGCTTTCCCCTCATCCATCATCTTTTGGACTTTAGCCAGAAAATCCCCACATTCATGTATGATATGACCTTTACATCCATGAAATCGGCACCAATTCTCCACCTTGTTTGCAACCATTTTTAAACTGTCACTATCCTCCACCATTCCTACTTTTACCATTTCGACCCACACTTTTATCATTGGACCTCTTGACTTCACTGATATGCCTTTTCAACCTTCTCTTTTCCCCTGTCAATACTGCATTTACCCTGTTCTCAGCATGATCGGGCAATGGATTTCCTGCTACATTCGTCCCATTCCTTGTCCCGAACTTCACAACCTCAGTTTTGATCAAACTTTGGACTTTCTTCTTAAAGGCAATACAATCCTCAGTCGAATGCCCTTGAATCCCTGCGTGATATGTGCAGCTAACATTTGCGTTGTACCACCTTGGATATGCTGGTGTCAAAGGTTTGAGGTATACAGGTGCAACAAGTTGACTCTGCAACAGTTTGGGATATAGCTCACCATAAGTGGTAGGAATCAGATCAAATTGGGATTTTTGATCATTCCTTGGTGAACGTTGATCATTGCGTCAGCACCTTGAGTGTTTGGGACAATGTTTCGGAGGAGGTTTATTCGTGGGGACACGCTAGTTGGAAAAGGTTGTTGTGGTATATTGGTATAGGGGAATGGATTTTGGGTAAGGTGGTTCACATTGGGATAGTAAGGATTATACCCCGGATAAGGTGTTTAGGGTGTAGGAGGTGCATAAGATGTTGGAGGAGTATAGGGCCAGGGAGGTGTATATGGTGTGCGAGGTGCAAATGGATATTGGTTAATACTAACTGCGTGGGTCTCCTCTTTTTTCCTAGCAGGGAATACCTTCTTTGGAGTAGCAGACTCACCCCCTTCCATTTTCCCATTCTTAATGGCAGACTCTATCATCTCCCCGGATATCACCATGTCTGCAAAGTCCTTCGTGGCACTCCCCACCAATTTATCACAATAGGGTGCTTTCAAGGTATTGATGAAAAGCACTATAGTTTCTTTGCTAGTTAAAGGGGGTTGCACTTATGTAGCCAGATCCCTCCACCTTTGTGAGTATTCCTTGAAACTCTCAGTAGTCTTCTTTTCCATGTTTTGTAGTGACAACCTATCAGGTACCATATCAGATACATGCTTATAATACTCCATGAAAGCCCTGGCTAGATCCGTCCACGAATGAATCTTGGTACGACTCAGTTGGTTATACCATCGGGTTGCAGACCCTGTCAAGCTATCTTGGAAACAGTGGATAAGCAATTTCTCATTATCATCATGCCCCGTCATTCTTCTACAGTACATGGTCAGATGTGCTAATAGGTTGGTAGTCCCATTATATTTCTCAAAGTCTGGTACTTTGAACTTTGGGGGAATTACCAGATAACTCCGCCCCTTCAACGGCCCTCAACCTCTCCTCCAACAGTTGATATTTTTTCTGGGATTCTGCCATTTCAACCCTCTTCAGCTCAGTCATCTTTGCCTTTTCCTTTTCAGCTAGTTCCTCAAAGTTTGGAACGTTAACATCATTTGGGTCAGCTCTAATATTACCTTTTCTGGGAACATAGTTTTGTGCCTCAGCAGCTGGCTGGATATAAACTTAGGAGGTTACCCCAATTGGCAGCTCTTGGCCCTTTTGTTGTATGTTTTTTGTTGATCCTCTTCATTTACCACCCTTTTCCCGGTGACCGAGTTCTCCCCTAGCCTTTTTTGTTTCATTATGGCACTCATCATTTCCATGAGTTTAGTCATCTGTTCTCGTGACTCCTCCTTAGACTTAGCCAACTGTTCCTGCAGTTCCCTTTGAGTTCTTTCCATTCTTTCAATTCTAGCAAGCTGATCGTTCTCCATAGTTCTAGCTTGAGATCGAGTATTGTAAGGGTGTCGAAAATCCGTTTCTTTCACTGTGCAACCAATTGTACCTTTAGTTTTGAAAACCATGAATTAGAAATTATTGACATAATAATTTTTTTTAATGTTTTATAAAAAATGAATAAATGAATGACTAAATGTTTAATGAATGAACAAATGAATAATTATAAAGAATAAATGAATGACTAAGTATATGAGTATGAATGAATGATATGCAGAATAAATGAAAGAATAATTATAACTATGAATAAATGTATGAATGAACGAACAAAATATATAAATGACAGAATAAGTGAATGATAAAAATATGTATGCACTTGAAAGTATTGGCCCCGGGATAATTCCAACCAAACGGTTTTTCATTGATTTCCTGGAATTAAATACATCAAAGATAGAATAAAAAGATCGATGCCTAAGACAAGTCCATAATTTGCCTTTCAAAGTGTTGTTACAAAATATTAGTCCTATAGTAACTCCCTCTGATCTTGGACTTTCCTTCACAGTCTCCTTTTGATTGCCTTACTCTTCAATCTGACCCCTACTTGTTCAAGGCCCCTTAACGCGTCAGCAGAAACATCACTGTGTAAGCTTTCCATAGCTTGCTTCTCCAGTTGATTGGCTCGGGCTTCCTCATGCTTCGCTCTCTCTTTCCAGTAGTAACTCTCCTTCTTGAGGTTTTTGACCTCTTGCTTCCATTCCCCGGAAGCCTTGAGGGTTCCTTCAAATCTGAGCTCGAAGCGGTACCTCTTGTTCTCCAAGTGTAATTCCTGAAGATCGCCCTTAGTAGTGTCCCTTTCTCTCTTGATCTTTTACTTGTCTCTTTCTTGACCTGATTCCCTATTTTTCATGTCCTCAAGCTCTTCTTGCAGCCGGGCAATCTCTTTGCTCATTTGGACCTTTTCTTTTTGAATTCTGCCCTTGCAATTTCTAACTCTGATAGCACTTCCTTCGGTGGTGAACTCAAGAACTGAACTTCTTCCCCATTAGATGCCAACAACTTGGCATTAATCCTCCTTTGCCTCCATGCTAGGTAGGCGGGTGTAACGATGTCGGTATATCTGGCTACCTTAATCTGACGGGTCTTTTTCCATGCTTCAATTATTCCCCGCACCTTTCTTGAGTAACCTTTTTCTCCATAGGTGAACTCTAATAGAGCCAGTCCATGATTTGCAGGTGTGAACTGTCGAGATTCAACCTGTCTTTGCACCAAAAAAGGTGCGTAGCTCACGACTCCCCAAATCCCGAGTAGTGGAACCCCTGACTTTTCTTTGCATTTGTACAATATCGGCATAGGGATCATCCATGGAGCTCTCCAAGTTATCATTTCACCTTTAAGATTTTGGAACAGGTTGATCCACTGCTCTTCATTTCTGTTTTCGGGATAATCTATTTTAAGGAATTCACTGATCGGTACTACGGTTTTCAAGTATGGTTTGAAAGAGACATCTTCCCTTCTCCAAAATGACTCTGAATCCAAACATAGAGAAGCTGCATACATCCCCTGAATCTTTCTATTCTTTCCCTTTTGCAGAAGTTCAAAGATCGAATAGTTTCTGCTAGGATGGCTGGACACGGATCTATCTTATGCCTTAACTTCTCAAAAAGGTCAACTATGGCCAACTCGAAATGTCCTAGTGTCCCCGGGAAGATAACCAAACCAATATGGCTAAGGCAAAAATATCCCTAGCAATCTCTCTATTCGGGTGACTTCGGATCAAAGATTGGAGAGCATCCCATGGAATACACTCACTTTTCCTTTCTTAACCACATGTGCATCGACCCATTTGCTATCTATTCCCACAATCCTAGCTAATTTCTTCTTGAACCCTAATGTCTTCAAATCCTTCAAATAAATCCGATCAGGGATAGCATCCTCAATACGCAACAAAGCCGAATATTCCTCTATGGTCGGAGTCATATCTTCTTTGTTGAAAGTGAAGCATCGGTAAGCAGGATTCCAAAAGTGCATCATAGCCCGAATCAACTCACTATTAATCTTAACCGAAATCAACAATTCTATGTCTCCATATATCTGAGTGAAAATCCTCTTTTCTGACACATCCCAATGACTCCAAATATCCATCAACCCTCGAAGATCATTTTGCTGGTAAACTAAATCTACCCGTTCTGGCAATGCTGATATATATCCCTCCTTTAAATAATCCCCATCTCTTCGCTGATCTAACTCCGAACACTGCCGCACCCCTGCATGCTCTTCCACTATCGAACTAGCCTGACCTTCCATGAAAACCCTCTTGGTTGAAGATTATCTCGAGGCCAATAATTTTTCCTATGCATTATGATGACACAAAAAATGCATGAAAAAGAAACAAGTCAGTAGAGGTGAAGAAATCAAATAATAACAAAATAATACAACAAATGTCCCAATGAAAATTTGGCATTACAACGCCTTTGGGGACGGAATTTTGAATCTATGATGGGCAAAACGATGTGCGTTCATCACTGCCCGATTTGCAAAATTTATTCGGGATGTAACATAGGTAATAAAAGGTTAGAAGTGTCCCTCCATGTATTCCTAACTTCGGTAATTCTATCAAAAATCTGGCAGAGCTTCGCATATGTTGGCTCTATGGTTCACTATATGGGAGTGAATGAAGTCCTAAAAAGGCTCCGAATTGTTCCTCATTGTTGCCTGTGAAGGCTCGTAAGGCACCCCGATAAAAGCGGGTTCAATTCGTTAGAATATATTACCCTAGCCCATGCAGATTGTTAATCACGGGAGCTTAGGTAATTTATACTCCGGAAGTATTTTGCTAACCCATGCGGATTGTTAATCACGGGAGTGTAGCTACTTTACTTCCACTTAAAGGGACGGAACTCGGGTGTAGGTCTCATGATATGCAAATGCGAGTGCAATGTGTGTGAGGAGGCACAACAAACCTTTCACCACCTATTATACAACCCTGATTCTAAATACCCCAACAAGATTAGACAACATAAATCATCAATTAATCAATAAATGAATATACGCACCAAAATAACTAGAGAACAATTATAATATGTATGCACATGAATATGGACATATTTAAGAGCATTTTATTATTTTTGAAATTCTCCTTATATTTTTTTTTAAATGTGGGAATTAAAATTAAATACCAATTAAACCCGACAAACCGAGACTTTGATAACACACGACTAGTTCTAGGCCTGACTCTCTAAATGCTCCCCAGCGGAGTCACCAAGCTGTCGATACGTGATCCCGTTGCGAGGATCCGTTCGAGTGAGGGGGAAACAGAAGCAGAGGAAAAGACGACTTAATTCCTTTTGATTGAAATAAAAGGTTGAGGGTTTGAAAACAACCTCGGAAAAAGTCATGGAGACACCAATCTTTTTTAGCTAGGTGTAATCGGCAACCTATTAAAACCGGTTTTGTAAAACATGTTAAAATTAATTAAAACATTTTTTTTAAAACCAATTTCAAGTTTGCGTTTTAAACCAGAGAAAATGGAAGAATCGGGTTCGGGACTCGGTTACGTGCGCGAAAGGATTAGCACCCCCACAACGCCCGTATAAAAGGGTAAGTTATTAATCGTGTGTTATCTCAAGTCTCGGTAAAAAGTCGGTTTTAAATTTGGTATTTCAAATTAATTCCCAATTTAAAGAAAAATAACTCCATTTTTTAATTGAAAGTGATTCGGAATTTAATTTTTCTATATTCCCTAACAAACGTGGCAAAATATAGAAATTTTTATTAACTTGAAAAAAATTTCGAATCATTCTCGTTTTAAAGAATATATTCCGTTATTAATGATAATTGATGATATCCTCCCCAGCAAACCCGGCAGAGAACTCATGAATTATTTTAACTCGGAAATATCTTTATTTTATTGAAAATCATTATCTTTTTCAAAACATTTTAAAAAATGAACATGAACATGTGTGACATAAATAAAATGACATAGCAAAGTCTAGATAATATAATGCAACCTAAATGATATGACATAATTTAGATGGCATAGTATATTCTAGATGAAATAAAAAATCCTAAGTATCATGGTATATTCTAAGTGAAATGAAATAAAATGATTTAAATGACATAGCAATTTTTAAATGATATGGCATATTTTAAATGACATGGCATATTCTAAATAATATAACCTAAATGACATGGAATATGATCTAAGTGACATGAAATGACATGAAACATAATATAATGCTATCATGGAATATGCATGAAAATAAAATAATAATGCATGAATATAATATATGCTAAATGATGTGACAAAAACAAATGACTAAATAAAAAGCATAGGATAACATGAAATATTCAAGACCATATACAAAACAATAATCATCATAAAAAAGTGAATCAAAATAATAATAATACCATAAAATATCATAGCAAAAATCACATATTAAATAAAGTGCATGAACATGGAAAATGCAATGCATGAAAATGTATTTTTTTCTTTAAATAAGGAAATCCGTATATCTAAAAAGATATCCGGCTACCTTAGGAAAATATATCAAATTAAAATTTCTAAAACAAAAAAAAAACTTTGTGATTGTTTGGAAACAATTTTAAAGACTTGAATAAATACTAAAACCTTAGCCAAAACCTTTGAAAATGGCTCTAATTTCCAAAGTTTAAAATCCTGGACTTGACCACCCTTAATCCGAGATTTATAAAATCATTTTTAAAGTTTAAAAATACATAGAAACTATCTTAAGACAGTAGTGAAAGCTTCTAACCAACCCCCTCTAAATGCCTTTTGTTTTTCTTTTGAATTCAAATCTGCCTCTACTGTCCGGTTCTGACACACAATTTTTTAGCCTATTTTTAAAAATTCAAAAAAATATAAAAAAAAAATACTGGAGACTCAGAACATGTAAAACTACATGAAAAAAAATTGGCTTAATTTTTTGATTAAATATGACTGCCCAGAAAAATTGGGAAAATATGAGTACTGGATGAAAAACTGTTTTGCCAAAACACATTTTTTTGCCTTTGATAAAATAATTTAAAAATCAAAGTAAAAATGTGGGAGACTCTCATAAAGACCTAAAAACAGTAGCTAAAAGATTTAAAAACCTTGGACAAGAATTGGCTAAGTAAAAAAAATCACAAAGGTAGAATAATCAATTTGATAACCCATTAATTTTCCACAAGTATGCACAAGTGAGCATGACTTTGAACCATTGATTGGCCTAAGTCATATATCATGTGGAATGACATGAAATGCATGAAAACACAGCAAAGTGAATGCATGAAATGCATGGTTTAAAGCCTAAGTGATATGGAAAATGCATGGCATAAATAACCTAAATGCCTAGCATGAGTTTGCATGGCAATAAATGTTATCCTAACTTAACATGCATGAACTAGTGTCTAAATGACATGGCAAATGACATTAAAAATAATGAAAATGGCCTAGTGCCTAAATGACATGGGAAATGACATGGCATATGAAAATGGCCTAATGTCTAAATGTCATGGAACAACAACATGGCATATGAAAATAGCCTAATGCTTAAATGACATGTAAAATGACATGGAATAATAAAAATGGCCTAAAGCTAAATGACATGTAAAATGACATAAACAATAAAATGACCTAAACTTAAATGACATGGAATAATAAAAATGGCCTAAAGCTAAATGACATGTGAAATGATATGGCATATGAAAATAGCCTAATGTCTAAATGTCATGGAAAAATAACATGTCATATGAAAATGGCCGAATGACCTAGGAACCAAAGTGCTGTGAGACATGTCATGTAAAATGACCTAACTAAATGCTATGGAAGATGATAAGAAAAATGGAAATGGCCTAAAGTATATGACAATAGCCCCAAGATGCAAAAATATGACATAGGTCAAAAGAACAAGATGGTTAGCAAGATTATAAATATACATAAAGATAAACAATAATAGAAATAAGCAAGTTAAAATAAGCAAATAAATAACAGAAGAGATGAGCCATGGTTGGTACGTTGGACATAGCCCCCTAACCATTATCTCTTGATTTTCATCAAGGTCATGAAGCTTTTTCAATCTCAAAATGATAAAAAAAAAAAAAAAAAAAAAAAAAAAAAAAAAAAAAAACCTAAGGTAGGAAAAAAATATAGAGATGAGCTCCAGGGTTGGTATATTGGACAAAGCCCACCCTAACCATTATCACTTGATTTTCATCAAGATCATGAAGCTTAACCATTGTTTTATTTATTTTTTGAAAAGCAAGAACAACAAGAAAGTTGTAAAAAAATGGTAGGAAATCACATGGATAACAAGAAATAAAGCATGAGGAAGAAGAAGACAAAATGTAGTAGCAATGGTAGGATGGCTACCTTAACTAAAGTTTTTTTTCCTTTCTTTCAAAAACCTTTTTTTTCTTAATTAGCTACTAACCTCCCCCCTCAAATGCTCAGCCACTTGAGGAAAAATAAAACATTCCCCTTCCTCCTTCCTCTTGGCCAAATGGCATGCCCACCATTGGATGGTCTTTTGCACTTTTTCTCCTCCAATCTTGGCCCTTTGATTAAGATATTTTATTCTTGGCCATTGGATGAGGATTCTTTTATGACAACATAAAAATGTCATCTTGGAATTTAATCCCTACCCTTAACATGTGTACTCAGCTCTTGTACATGGCCTAAGCCATTGGATGAAAAGGAACAATCCCATGCACTTCCTTACTTGGCCAAATGGATGTCCACCTTTGCATGAGTTGTGTTCTTCCATTCTTGGCCATTAGATGAGGGTTCTTTCATGACAAATAAAAATTTCATCTTGGCATTTAATCCCATCCCTTAACATGTGTACTCAGCCCTTGTACATGGCCTAAGCCATTGGATGAAAAGGAACAATCCCATGCACTTCCTTGCTTGGCCAAATGGATGTCCACCTTTGGATGAGTTGTGTTCTTCCATTCTTGGCCATTAGATGAGGGTTCTTTCATGAAAAATAAAAATTTCATCTTGGCATTTAAATTTGGCCATTGGATGGTGCATTTAACTTTTCTACAAGGCATCTAAGCCATTGGATGAAGGGAGGACCATTTGCAAAGTACTAGTGGTAGCATGTGAGCTTGATAGTGACTAAGGAATTAAACTGATCAAGCTTCCTTCTTCTCCTCTATGCTGGCTAATCAAAGAGGTAAAATCCCAGCAATTCCTTCTTCTTTCATATTTTTCTTAATTACAAATTTGCCCTTTTCGATTTCTTCTGTAAAATGACCTTTTTGACCCTCGAACCTAAATAAATAGCAAACGGACTCCAAATTCAAATTTTCTTTTTTCAATACTTTCGAAATAATAAAAACTGAATTCTAAAAGTTTTTAAAATTTTTATACTTAGTCATTTATTTATTCATTTACTCTTTCATATTTTTATACTTAGTCATTTATTTATTAATTTTATTTATTCATTCGCATTTAGTCATGCATTCGTTTTTAATAAAACATAAAAAAAGAATAAAAAAAAGATGTGTCAATAAATTCTAATTCATGGTTTTCAAAACTAAAGGTACAATTGGTCACACTCAGAAAGAATCGGATTTTCGACTCCCTTGCAATACTCGATCTCAAGCCAGAGCTATGAAGAACGATCAGCTTGCTAGAATTGAAAGAATGGAAAGAACTCAAAGGGAACTACAGGAACAGTTGGCTAAGTCTCAGGAGGAGTCACGAGAACAGATGACTAAACTCATGGAAATGATGAGTGCCATGATGAAACAAAAAGGGTCGGGGGAGAATTCGGCCACCGGGAAAAGGGTGGTAAATGAAAATAATCAACCTAAAAACATACAGCAAAAGGGTCAAGAGCTACAAATTGGGGCAACCTCCTATATTTATATCCAGCCAGCTGCTGAGGCACAGAATTTTGGTCTCGGAAAGGTTAATATTGGGGTTGACCCAATGAATGTTAATGTTCCATACTTTGAGGAACTAGCTGAAAAGGAAAAGGAAAAGATGACTGAGCTGAAGAAGGTTGAAATGACAGAATCCCAGAAAAAATATCAACTGCTGGAGGAGACGCTGAGGGCCGTTGAAGGGGCAGAGTTATTTGGCAGTCTAGATGCCAAAGAGATGAGTTTAGTACACGATCTGGTAATTCCCCCAAAGTTCAAAGTACCAGACTTTGAGAAATACAATGGGACTACCAACCCATCAGCACATCTGACCATGTACTGCAAAAGAATGATGGGGCACGATGATAATGAGAAACTACTTATCCACTGTTTCAAAGATAGCTTGACAAGATTTGCAACCCGATGGTATAACCAACTGAGTCGTACCAAGATTCGTTCGTGGACGGATCTGGCCAGGGCTTTCATGGAGTATTATAAGCATGTATCTGATATGGTACCTGATAGGCTATCACTACAGAACATGGAAAAGAAAAGAAGACTAGTGAGAGTTTCAAGGAATACTCGCAAAGGTGGAGGGATCTGGCTACACAAGTGAAACCCCTTTTAACTAGCAAAGGAATTGCAGTGCTTTTTATCAATACCTTGAAAGCACCATATTATGATAAATTGGTGGGGAGTGCCACCAAGGACTTTGCAGACATGGTGATATCCGGGGAGATGATAGAGTCTGCCATTAAGAATGGGGAAATGGAAGAGGGTGAGTCTGCTACTCCGAAGAAGGTATTCCCTGCTAGGAAGAATGAGAAGACTCGCACTGTTAGTATCAACCAATATCCATATTCACCTCCCACACCATATACACCACCAAGGCCCTATACTCCCACTACATCTTATATACCTCCTACACCCTACACACCTTACCCGGGGTATAATCCTTACTACCCCAATGTGAACCACCCTACCCAAAATCCATTCTCTTATACCAATATACCACAATAGCCATTTCCAACTAGCATATCACCACAGATAACCCTTCCCCGAAACACTATCCCAAATACTCAGGGTCTCGTACGCAATGACAAACGTTCACCAAGAACGATCAAAAACCCCAGTTTGATCCCATTCCTACCACCTATGGTGAGCTATATGCCAAATTACTGCAAGGCCAACTTGTCGCACCCATATATCTTAAACTTTTGACCCCACCTTACCCAAGGTGGTACAATGCAAATACCAACTGCGCATATCACACAGGAATTCAGGGGCTTTCGACTGAGGATTGCATTGCCTTAAAAAAAAGTCCAAAGTTTAATCAATACCAAAGTTGTGAAGTTTGGGTCAAAGAATGGGCCGAATGTAGCGGGAAACCCATTTCCCGATCATGTTGAGAATCGGGTAAATGCAGTATGGACAAGGGAAGTCAAAAGGGTAAAAGGGGATGTCAGGAAAGTCAAGACTCCAATGATAATAGTATGGGTCGAGATGGTTAAGGCAGGAATGGTGGGGGATGCAGACAATTTAAAAATAGTTGCAAACAAGGTGCAGAATTGGTGCCCGTTCCATGGATGTAAAGGTCATATCATATAGGAATGCGGAGATTTTTTGGCTAAAGTCCAAAAGATGATGGATGATGGGAAGGCCCAGTTTTATGAGGAGACAGAGGAGGAAGTAGAGATTATTGAGAATGCAGCTGCATATGGGATAGGAAGACCCTTGATCATCTATTATGATGAACCAGAGGAGAAAGTTATGCCAGTTATTTAGGAAAGTGCTCCTAAGTTAATCATAGATTTGCCTTCTTCCTTCTCATACAAGGAAAACACAGCTGCACTGTGGAAGTATGACTGCAGCATGGTTATGTCAGGGTCTTTGAGTCAGCAAGATATAACAGGTGTAGGGCACTTAACACGAAGTGAAAGGTGTTATGTCCCTGAGGTTGTTGAACAGGGATCAACGAGGAAGGATAGAGGATGGAGGAATGGATAAAGGGAAGAAGGCAGCTGAACCCCATATTGAGATGGATTCGTCAAAAGAAGTAGAGAAGGGGTCAGCCCCGGTTAACAAGATAAAAGAGCGGATGAACGAAAAAGTAAGCTTGAGAGTTTTTAAAGTTCATAAAGCATAGTGATTATAGTGTGGTTGAGCAACTGCAGCGTCAGCCAGTAAGACTTCAATCCTATCTTTCCTACTAAATTCAGAGCCACACCAAAATGCCTTGTTGAGAGTTTTGAATCAGCCATATGTTGCGAACAACATATCGGTGGAAAAACTAGATAGGCTGGTGGGAAACATTGCAGCAGACGTTCATATCTATTTCAGTTATGATGAAATACCACCCAATGGTATCGGATCAACCAAAGCTCTTCACATAACAACCACCTGCAAAGGGCACATACTACCGAGGGTCTTTTTGGATAATGGTTCTTCACTAAATTTGCTACCCTTGGCAACCTTGTCCAAATTGCCAGTTGATATTTTTTATATGCTATCAAGTTGCACAGTGGTTAGAGCTTTTGATGGAAATAGACGAGAGGTAATGGGAACTATCGAGGTCCCAATAGAGATAGGTCCTTACACCTATAAGGTCTATTTCCAAGTCATGGATATTACCCCGTCCTACAGTTGCTTGTTGGGAAGGCCTTGGATACATTCAGTAGGGGTTGTACCCTCATCTCTCCACCAAAAGTTGAAATTTGTTATGGAGGGACATTTGGTCACTGTATCGGGTGAAGAGGACATCAATAGCCTCTGCATCTACTGGTTCCCCTTACATTGAGCCGAATGAGGAGTCTATGGAATGCTCCTTCCGATCCTTGGAGTTTGTGAATGCAATATTCATCGCTGAGGGACGAAAAATTCCAAAATAGAAGTGGTCCAAAAATACAAGATTGGGAGTGAGGACTACCATAGGAAAGGGCTGCAGGGCTGGTAAAGGTCTCGGAAAGTATCTTTAGGGGATGGCCCGGGCTATTGAAATAGTGGGAAAGAATGACCGGTTTGGCGTAGGATATCTTCCGAAGGCCCATGAGAAAAGGAAACAAATTGAAAAGAACCGACAAAGGAGGATGGCCCATCTCGCGGTATGGATATTGTGCGGGAGCCTATGACATTCCCACCAATCCTTCACAGCTTCCGCTCCGCCGGTTTTCTGTTTGGAGAAAAGAATTTAGATGATGTACTTATAATGATTGAGCAAGCCTTCGAGAGATTCCAAGTGAATAGGGATGAGCAGATACATGATATGGAGATCTGCACGACCAGGGAGGAAAGAAATGAAAGTGAGAATGCTAACTAGATGGTACGATCTTGTCCACCAGGATATAGACTGACCAATTGGAGTGCAATCGAGATGTCCATAGTCTTTAGGTCTATTCCAACGTAATGCTTTTAAACAAATCTTAAATATCTTTGCCCGAAGATATTAAGAATTTTTTTTGTAATGGACTTTTGTCAAAAAGTTTTCATTCAATAAATAACAAACACGATGCATTTCCTCCTTATTAATGTATCCATATTCTTTCATTTATGCTATTTATTTTGCTTTCATTGTATATGTGTCCATATTAATGTGTCCATATTAAGAATTGCTTGTTGAATTTAGCTAAGGCATTTAGAGAGGGTTGGTTAGAAGCATTAGCTACTGTCTTAGGATAGCTTCTTAGTATTTTTAAACTTTAAAAAAGATTTTATAAATCTCGGGTTAAGGGTGGTCAAGTTCGGGATTTTAAACTTAGGAAATTAGAGCCATTTTCAAAGGTTTTGGCTAAGGTTTTAATATTTATTCAAGTCTCTTAAATTGTTTTCATACAAATCACAAAGTATTTTGATTTTTAAAGATTTAATTTGATATATTTTCCTAAGGTAGCCGGATATCTTTTTAGATATACGGATTTTCTTAATTAATGAAAAAAATACACTTTCATGCATTGCATTTTTCATATTCATGCATGTTGTATAACATATGATTTTTTATTTTTTTTCATGATAATTTCTATGATATTTGTTATTATTTTGATTTATATTTTTTGGTATTAAATTGTTTGTCATATGGTTTTGAATGTTTCATGTTATCCTATGCTTTTTATTTAGTCATTTATTTTGTCACATTATTTAGCATGTTCATGCATTTTGTTATTTTATTTTCATGCATATTTCATGATAGCATTATTTAATGTTTCATATTCCATATCACTTAGATAATATTCCATGTCATTTAGATTATCTTATTTAGGATATGCCATGTCATTTAAATTTGTCATATCATTTAAATCTTATTCATTTCATTTAGAATATCATGATGCTTAGGATATCTCATTTCATTTAGGATATGCTATGCCTTTTAAATTATATCACATTATTTAGGTTGCATTATATTATCTAGACTTTACTATGTCATTTTATTCATGTGCCACATTTTCATATTCATATGTTTTGAAAAAGATAATGATTTTCAATAAATAAAGATATTCCCAAGTTAAAATAATTCATGAGTTCTCTGCCGGGTTTACTGGGGAGGATATCATCAATTATTATTACTAACGGAATATCTTCTTTAAAATGAGAATGATTCGAAAAATTTTCCATACTTATAAAATTTTTTATATTTTGCCACGTTTGTTGGGGAATATAAAAAAAAAAATTGAAATAATAAATTCCGGATCACTTTCAATTAAAAAATGGAGTTATTTTTCTTTAAATCGAAAATTAATTTGAAATACCAAATTTAAAACCGATTTTTTACCGAGACTTGAGATAACACACGATTAATAAGGTACCGTTTTATACGGGCGTTGTGGGGGTGCTAATCCTTCCCCGCACGTAACCGAGTCCCGAACCCGATTCTTCGATTTTCTCTGGTTTAAAACGCAGACTTGAAATTGGTTTTAGAAAATATTTTAATTAATTTTAAAATATTTTACAAAACCGGTTTTAATTGGTGGCCGATCACACCTAGCTAAAAAAGATTGGTGGCGACTCCATGACTTTTTCCGGGGTTGTTTTCAAACCCTCGACCTTTTATTTCAATCAAGAGGAATTAAAGTCGCCTTTTCCTCTGCTTCTGTTTCCCCCTCACTCGAACGGATCCCCGTGACGGAATCACGTATCGGCATTCACAATAAGCCCACAACACTTAATGAATACTTAATCTGGCCCAATCTCATTTTAATTTCATTAATCACCTTTTGTGTGTGACCCATTAGGCCCTTAACATGTTGGCAGTAAATATAATAAATTCAATTAAGAATTTCCTATTTATATTTATAGAGCATGAGCGGCATCTAGCAATGCATCATGACCACCCAAATGCCAAGAGAGTCATCAAGCTTCGACTAGCCTTTCATGTACAATATGTCTGTGTAATTCGATCCCTTCATCAAATATCCCGGGATAGGAAAGGGCATGGTTCAGTGTCTACTCTTAACACATTCTATATTAAATCTGCAGCTTTAATATTAACTCCTTAAGTATTGCCTTGGCCAAGGACTTCCATAAGTTAATATAAGCCAGATACATGTGAGATATGTCCTCTTAATCACTTGGGGTGATAAATCCTATCTGGACCACTCATTCATCTTCGTATGCTTCATGTCATACCCAATAACACCCTACCATAAGCATCCTCATGATTGGGACCCGTTCGTGATGAAATCTAAGTATGACAATTCACATACAAGATGACCTGGTGTCACAAGTCAAAGGATTACTTACACTGTTGACACATGAGAGTATTTTTCATAGACACTTGAGTGAAATATCAAATGGAACTCTCATAGCGGGTCATGTTCAGTGAACTTGTTCAACTAACAAGCACCCATATGTTATCCCCAAATATCTCTATACTTTCAACCTATGAGATCAGTTGCATGCATCAAGTGTATGAAGGCTTAACATATGCCAGTCTTTGAGCATTGTCAATGCCCTGTCTTGACAATACAATGACCAGGAACTTTTTAGAAACACGGCAATGATGCATAAGGATCCTCATTATTGTAACACCTTACAATTCCTTTGCAATGCCATTGTGTCTCATAGGCTTTATCTTCACAAGTCATTTATAACAATTATAACAATACTAATGGATAAAGAAATACATCAATTTTTAATTAATAAACTATAATGTGCAATACATGAATATATAAATAGTGTTTTACAAGCCTAACTAGATTGGCTTGTAGTGCTTACACCAACATTCTCCCACTAGCACTAAAGCCACTCACCCATGTACTTAAGCCCATATCCTTCCATGTGACGATTGTGTTTCTGCTAGGACAGAACCTTAGTGAAAGGATCAGCTATATTGTCCTCTGTGGGTACCCTTTCCATACTTATATCACCTCTTTGAATTATGTCTCTAATCAAGTGATATTGCCGCAATACATGTTTGGATTTGTGATGATGAGACCGTGGTTGCTTAGCTTGCGCTATGGCTCCATTGTTATTATAGTAAAATGGTATTGGATCAACAATGCTTGGAACCACACCAAGTTCAGTTATGAACTTCTTAATCCAAACAGCCTCCTTCGCTGCCTCACACGCGGAGATGTATTCATCTTCTGTTGTTGAATCTGCAGTTGTAGTCTGTTTGGAACTTTTCCAACTGACTGGAGCTCCATTTAAGGTAAATATATAACCGCCCTACGATTTACTGTCATCCCTATCAGTTTGGAATTCAGCATTTGTATAACCCTTTACTTGGAGTTCAGCCCCTCCATAGAAAAAGAAAATATCCTTAGTTCTTCTCAAGTACTTGAGGATATTCTTCACAGCAGTCCAGTGAATTTCACCAGTATTTTGCTTTGGTATCGGCTCGTGACACTCAGAGCGTACGATACATCTGGTCTTGTGCACAACATGGCGTACATGATAGATCCTATTGCCGAAGCATACGGGATCCTATCCATCTGTGTCCTTTCTACATAAGTTTTAGGACACATCTCTTTCGAGAGTTGTGCACCATGTACCATAGGCAAGTTACCTCCTTTGGAGATATCCATGCTAAACCTCTTTAGCACCTTGTCTATGTAAATGGATTAGGACAATTCAAGCAACCTTTTCGATCTATCTCTATAGATCTTAATTCCCAGAATATATGCTGCTTCTCCCAAATCCTTCATGGAGAACTGTTTGGATAGCCAAACCTTGGTGGTCTGAAGCATAAGTACATCGTTTCCTATGAGCAATATGTCGTCGACATATAGTACCAAGAAAACAATTGCATGTCCGTTTACCTTTTCGTAAACACATGGTTCATCAAGATTCTTAATGAAACCAAATTCTTTAATTGTTTCATCAAACCTTATGCTCCAACTCCGAGATGCTTGCTTTAGTCCATAAATGGACTTTTGCAGCTTGCATACCTTATTAGATATGGCCTTGGATGAAAAACCTTCAGGTTGTGTCATATACGCTTCCTCTTGCAAATTCCCGTTAAAGAATGCAGTTTTTACATCCATCTGCCATATCTTATAATCATGGTATGCAGCAATAGCAAGCATAATCCTAATGGACTTTACCATGGCAACTGGTGAAAAGGTTTCTTCAAAATCAATGCCTTCAACTTGCTAATAACCTTTTGCAATCAATCTGGCCTTATACGTTTGTATGTTGTCATCCATATCTGTCTTTATCTTGTAGACCCATTTAAATCCTATGGGTTTTATCGCTTAAGGTGGATCAACTAAAGACCAAACTTGATTAACTTCCATGGCATCCATTTCGGATTTCATGGCTTCTAACTAAACAAGTAAATAGAATGATAAATTTACACTGTCCATTTTTTACTAAAATATTAAAAAATCCTTCTATCTTTTTTTTATAAATTTTCAAATAAACTACTATCCTTTTATCCTATATATCTGATTGAACTCTTAAAATATAATTTTTATTCAATTGAGCCCTTAGTAAATAGAAACCGTTAAGTCCCACTATTTTTGCCACATAATCTCCAGTGTTGTCAAGGGCGCAAGGCGCACTCTAGGCGCTAGAACCCTTGTATTGCCTTAGACGCAAGGCGCAAAAAAAACGCTCGCCTGAGTGAAGTAAAGCGCAATATTTATATGTGTGTCTATGCATGTATATATATATATATATAATAATAATAAGCTTAAGATATATAATTATAATAATAAACTCTAAAGAGTGATCTAGTTTATCTACAAAACATGCAATTTATTTTTTGCCCAATATGCATGATTTCCTTATGGTTCCATATCTGTTGTTGAATACTCAAATATTGAGAAGTGGAGAGTTTGATATTATCTCCTTTCTTACTAGTAAAGGTACATCTAATGAAAAAGTTAAAATTAAAGAAATTAAAGAGAATTTCAATCAGGCGAGATTTTTTTTTACGTCTATCGCCTTACAAAAAAGCGTGCCTAGGCGCACCAGGCGTGCGCCTGATCAAATGAGCCTCGCCTGAAAGGGTCTGAGGCGCTTTTGTTATCTAACGCTAAGGCGCAAGGCGTAGGCACGCCTAGGCGCACGCCTTGACAACACTGATAATCTCTACATTTTCTTATTTGTGTAAGGTGAATATCTACATTAAAAATACGTGGCAAAAATAAGAATTCTGTAAAAGTTGAGGCTGCAAACCGACAACAACCCGAACTCGAAAATAATCCGAATCTGAAATAATTCAAATCCAAATTGACCCGAATGACGTGAACTCGAATTGACCCAAACAATTAACAAATGATGTGTTTTGTCTCGGAAAAAAAAAAAAAAAAAAAAAAAAAAACTAAAGTATATACCTCTACTGCACTACCTCAGCCACAAAGAATAACAATTTTCTTTTATAACAGGGAAAGAAAAAGAATAACTCATTCCATTTAATCAAATTTCACACCCATGTGCTAGGCTTGGTTTCTGATCTAGACTTTTGAGCTAAGAAAGTAAGCTTGGCTGGCTTACTATAAAAATAACAAATTTGGAACTGCTTCTCAAATTGCAAAACCTTTTGACTTTACTCTATTTCTTACAAGATAAACTGAGCATTTGCCTTTTCTAACTCAGAGCTGCAGCTACATCCTGGGAAAAGAATGACAAAGTAGGAACTTGTACAAATCCCACTCCCACCCATATCTTGGGCCATGCCGGATAAATTTAAGACGCCTCAAATCAAGACATACATAAGTGGTACTACTTGGCTGAGTTTTTCAAAAATGTCATGCTTGAATTCAAACAGTCTGAGCCACTTTTGTAGCGTTCTCCTCCTGCAATGGTTGAGTTTGGGTAAAGGCACTAAACAAAGTGATAGACCAGCAAAAAGGAAAATATTATAACCAATAATTAGCAGAGCAAACCCACATGATTTAAAATTCTTATTGAATACTATTGCACAATGTTCAACCTTATTTTTATAAATAAAAAAAAAACCACAATAATCTATTATGCTTAGCATCAAAATATTAATCGATTATGCTATGAACAACCCATCAGTTAACAGCTTGCAGATCCAAGTAGATGAAGAAATAGCTTTAAGGATCACCAAAGTAGTAGACAACAACTTAAACTGAACATTGGACAGGGTTGCCAAATCCATGTAAAAACAGACAAGAAAAGCAGCAACAGCAATGCAGAAAAAGCACAGCCTTCCAAACTTATAAGACCGCTACTTTTTCAACAGTTAGAGCTGCATAATTTACTTGGATCACTTATTTCAATATCTCTCTCCTAATATTTTTCTCAATCTTGAACAGGAATGAAGAAATATTTGAGACTGGTTCTAAGCATTGGATTTTTATTTATTAATTTATTTATTAGGTTTCTCTTGATGCAGGATAGAAATAAGCTAATTGAGGGATTAAACTACATAAGATTTTGTTTTGTCATTGTATCTAATGAATGTAATTGTGATTTATATGTAATTTATAATTTTAACCTGTTTCAGCTACTTTTTAAAGTAATTACTGTTTTGCGTATTTACCAAGCATTAGGCTTTATGATTCTATTTTATCATGTATGTATTAGGATTTAGGGCTTAACTTATAACTACTATATAGTTTCAGTTTAAATAGCTTAGGCTTAACATGAAGTACTATAAAAAAATTTCCAGCATTGTAGCTCCTATAATTGTGTGATGCAATCAACCTTACTGTGACTCCTCAGAAATACTAGATGTGAAGCTTAGCGATTTCTTCTTTTCTTCTCTTTTTCTTTAACCCAATTTTCTCTATTATCTCAAGAACTCAAATAAAAATTTTCCATAAGCCCTTATCACCTAGCAGTCCTACATCAGTTACAAAGATACAAAGCGGAAAGAAGCTACTTTGAGAAATTTAACTATTTAGATACTTTATTTTGTCCCTTTGTTGTATTTTATGAGCTTAATTGCAATTTTCATATAGGTTTAGGTTTTTTAGATTATTTAGGGTATTTTATACTAGTCAGTATTTTGCTTACCTTTCAAATGTTAGGCTATAGGGTTATATTTGGTATTTGCATTTAGGGTTTAGGGCTTAGCTCATAAGTACCTATTTATTTATAACTCAATAGCTGTGGTTTAATATAAAATTATTATCAGAAAATTTCTAGCATTACTGCTCTTATTATCCAATGATCAATCAGCCTTTCGTGTGACTTTTGAAGAGCCCTGGGTGTGAAGCTAAGAGATTTCTTCTCCTCTTTTCCTCATTCAACATTCTCTGTTGTTCTAAGAACTCAAGGTAAAAAAGATTTCCAGAAAGCTTATTCACCTGGCTATCCTAACAAACAGTAAAACAGGCAATAAATTTAACTCTTTGTGCTATGTTATAATGTAATTTATGATAACACTTCATGTTTAAAAAGATAATTTAAAGAAACTAGCCACAGCAAGTTCCGAACAGAGTGATCGTACAAGGATTAGGAACTGCACAAATAAACCAGACAAAGAGGATAAAAGAAACCGTGTACTTAGAGGAATGGCAAAGCACACTCCACTAGCATCACCAGACTAACTTGATGTTAATGGTACTCAGAAGAAAATCTTATCAGAACAATACTAACAATCAAAAATTTTATAGGGATCGATGGCAGCAACCAGTGAATTCCTATCAGAAGAAATTGGCCAGAATCTGTAATATTTCCTTTACATAGTTGTGGTAAATAAAATCTAATTCTTTTTTCAAGCTGACAATCAAGAGAGGTAATGTCAATAACTTTCAACAATCAAGCCAAATAAGCAGAAGCTTTCACCAAATAGCATGTCAATCTTCAAACTTAGGAGACTTGGTTGACAAGAAAGGGCATAAATAGTCCTTGCAGAAAAAGACTGTATGTTTCAAACAATTAAATGACTCACAGACAGTATTACCATCAAAATTTAAATCTACAATGAAGTTAGAGACAGAGTTATTTCTAAATTGAGCTATCTGTAAGAGCTACTGAACTGAACCTATTGCAGAAGGAAGTTTAGGTAGCAGGCTGCTAAAAGAAAAAGAGTAAAGCATAGCTCTAACGAGTGATAATGTCAGCGGAAAGTCTAAGGGAGAAGAACAGACAGATGCTTACATCAATAGCCCGAAGAGTCCTAACAGGCGATGGATTTAACTGAGAAACTTCAGCACCAGGAGAAGATCCATTTCCACTAATACCATCATTATGACCCTGTAAAAAGGAAAAAGAAAATTTTAAAAAAGATAGAGAAGGAAGCATCAAGTAGTTTTGAATAACAGAAGAAGAAGAAGAAGAAGAAGAAGGGTTATACCAGAAACGAATTTCTATTGTGTTGCTGACGGTCTTCAAAAAGAGAAGAGTAATAAGCGGGATCATAGATGGCACCTCCTAAAGCGTCATCAGAGTCATTGTGAGAGCACTGTCTAAGTATGGAATTGGAAAGAGTTGCAGGGCTCAGAAAACAGCTTCTCAAATCGAAATCAGGGTCTCGTGGACCGGCACCACTGTCTACATATGAAACACCCAGCCTATATATTTGAATCCATAACAGGGAAGAGCAGAACCTCACACAAAACCCCACGATCTCCATCGCAAGCGTTAGTCTGAGCGAGAAGATGAACAACATTCCGTTACTCTCGCTCGACATGTTCCAAATATCGTGGGAAAAGAGGATGAACCAGGAAATGTCGAGCAGAATGGCGCAGAAGAGCAAAACGGCGTAGGTTCGGCCTAAGCTCTGACTGCTGCTCTCGATGGCCACCAAAGCGAACAATGCTATGCCCAAATTGATCAGCAAGACACCGTTGTATAATGCGCCGAGGGATCCGATCAAGGAGCACCCAATCTGACCAATCAAATAACAGCTTTTACAAAGAGAAAAAGAAACCCTAGATTTATTTTTATTTTCTTCAAAAAAACAAAAACAAAAAAGAAAGAAAGTAATTACTTGGATGTAAATGAGGATGACGGCCACATACTGGAGCCTATCATAATCGCGAAGACAAGCGTGAATCTCATCTCTCACATTCTGAGAGCAAAAACAAACCATCATCTGCTGCGATTCATCCAATTTGATTGCCTCCTCAATGCAATCTAATCAAAACCAACTCTTCTTTTTCTGTTTCTTTGGGTTTGGCGGGACGAAATGCAACAAAAAATTATCAGATATTCTCAACTCCTGCTACTGCAATGTAATTGAGATTTTTAACTGAAAGAGAGCCACAAACCTCCTCTCCTTGTTCTTTGCTCTTCCCAAACTAACTTTTCCCTCTTCCTCTTTCCCACTTTTTTCTTCTTTTCCCTTTTGGTTTTCATTTTGTATTTTTTTTTTCTTTAAAAAATAATTAGAAATTAATTTTGGCTTATTTTGTTATGTATGGTATGCTCTGATTTCGGTTGACCATTAGTTATAAACTCTGAATATTTCCTTCTTCTTTTTTTCTCCTTTCTAATAGTAAAGAGGGCTCTTACAGTTTTAAGGCTATTAAAATTATTTGATCCAATCCTAGACTATCGAGTTTGAATCCCAGATACATTTGCTCAATTTGGATGGACGGTTAAATTGATTTTAATAAGATTAAAAATAGCGATGACAATGAAATTAGTTATTATAGCGTGAGATTGAAATGAGTGATGAAATATGTGTTTGGATTTAAATATAACGATGACGGTGAGGTGAATTATAACGAGAAAGAAAAATAACTATTAAGTACATTAGATTAAAATATGTATATAATAAATAATTAAAAAATTATTAAAATTATATTTATATTAAAATTAAATTTATATTAAATTATTAAAATTATATTTATTATTTAAAAAATAAATTAATTATTATATATAAAAATATAATATTTAATTTAAAATTTAAATAAATTTAAATAAAAAATAATGGAAGGGTAAAAAAAATATTTATCTCTTTACCAAAAGTTCAATGAATACAACCCCTGCCCCTTTAGTTAAATTAGAGAGGATAGTGGAGGTTGCACCCATTGGAGGTGCATCCAAATGCACACCAACGAGGGTGCAATCAGTTGGGAGGGGGAAAAATCCCCTCCACAAACTCTCTTTGGTTCTCATCGCATTGTAAACACGATGGAATCCAAAAAGAGATTAAGAAAAAACCCTATAAAGTAAATCAAGTCCAAACTGCCCAAAGCCCCAGAGTCTTGAAGTCAATTCTAACATCAAGGTAATTTGTTAAGAAAATTATTTTTAATATATATAGATAATAGAGTTTTTTAAATTTTAAAAACAGGATTAAAAAATTAAATATGTTTATTTTTTAAAATTAGTTTTTTTTTTTATGTTTTAAATATATCTTACAAGATATGTATCATTTTATTAATCTTACTGTAAGATCTAAAAATTTCACTCACAATAGAAGATATAATATTTCATTTCCTAAAACTATCTTTAAACATTTCTTAAAGCATGAGATACTGCCCATAAATTGCTTGTCGTGTAGATATTATTATGCCTGGTAGCATGCTTTGCTTAGGTTCATAATGTATAATTTAACAATGTACCATGATAATGTAGGACTATCATGGCACCAAAATTATGTCAGATAAACCTAGAGCCATTTTGATATATTTATATGCCATACGATTTTTTATTTTTCGTTAAAACTATCATATACCTCATTATGTAAAGTCATGTAATATAATAATATAATATTAAGGATATTTATGTCATTATCTTGTAGAAGTTTAGGACTATTCTCTCGTAGATTATGTTAGGATTTCAGCATACGATCAAACATGTAAATCATAGATTAAAAAATCGGATCGAATCAATTGAATCGGAAGTTGTCCGGTCTGGTACGATATATAAAATCGGGTGATAATCGAATCAGTAAAAAACTGGTTTAACGGATAAAAAATCGAAAAAATCAATTTGAAATATATATATATATTTTTATAATTAATGAGATTTGAATTTTTAACTTTTTAATTATCTATTAAAGATTATTCTATTAAGTCAAATACATATTTTTATTAATTATTTACTATATTTATTATAATCAAATTTTAGACATTTAAATCATTGTTTAAGTGAATCTGTCGGTTCAACCGATTGAACCGATAATCGGAGATCTAATCGCTTTGACCTCCAATCCATTTTTTTAACATTGATGTAAACCAAACCAAAAATTAAATTTTAATTCCCAACAAAAAGAACACAATGATTTTACTACTAGTGTTTGAATCCTCATGTTGTTTCGGTTTTATTGTCATTGATAATACATTGAATACGTTTATGACAAAAAAAAATGAATTTAGAGTTAAAATTAAATTATTATGATAAACTATGCAAAATATCACAACTTGATGACAACTTTTAAAGTAATGTATAGATATAAAATAACACAAATACAACATGAATACACGATTCAAGTCATTATCTGTACAATTATATATATATATATATTTAAAAAAAAATTAAGATGGATATCAAAATTTAATTCATTTAAATTATATTGATATCCATCATTTCTATTCATATTAAAATATATATATATATATATATATATATAAACATAACAACTATCATACAATAACTCATAATTTATAACATCATTTAACATTTTTTTTTTACTATTTAATCAGCATAATATTTTTTTCTTTTGATTCAACACCAAAAGTTTTTTAAAAAAATTAGTTATATCAACCAATCTCATATTATTATTCAATATTTTAATTTTTACCGATAATTTATCAATAAAATAATTTTTATTCAATAATATGACTTTATATTTCAAAAAAAAAAAATAAATAAAGAACCAATCATTATACAACACGTGACACAAAATTAGAAGTTATTTGAATAGTGCCGCACACGAACATGACATAAAAGAATAATTAAAATATGGCACGAGACGAAAAATAACATGACTTCGACATGAATACACAAACATGTCAAAATTTATATAAAACCAACTTGACACAAAATTGAGAATTATTTGAATAGTGCCAATTAAACCTGAAAATTTCGAACATGAAACGAACATGAATAAATAACTAAAACACAATACAACACAAAAAATAACACTAACACAACACGAATGTGTCAAAATATATCAACAAGACAAAAAATTATAAAACACAAAATTGAGAGTTATTTGAATAATGCTAATTAAACCTGACAATTTCGAACCCGACACGAACACGAAACTAAAACACAATACAACACAAAAAAAAATAACACTAATACAACATGATTCCCAAATGTATCAAAATCTATACATAACGTGTCAAAATTTATATATATGTTAGATCCTTAATACAATTATAACACGTAAAAATGATATAAATACAACATGTGATAATTATAAAAAAAATTATTATATATATATATAATTGTTTGCCACGTGACAAGCAACTACCTCGAGGGAGCAAATGCTCCCTCAATTGAGGGAACTCCTTTTATTATATTTACTAGTCGGATGCCCGCGCTTCGCTTCAGACATATAAAGAATAAACATTTAAATAGTATAATGCAACAAATTGAAGATGAAAAAGATAAGATTATATAAAAAGTGAACATTTAAATAGTGTAATGCAATAAATTTAAATATGAAAGAGTGAATGAAGATAAGCTAAAGTATCAAACTATTGCATCAAAAATACATAAATATTTGCATTAACAGTTACAATAAATATGAAATTTTAGAGTAATTCACCTTTTAATAGTTTGGTCAGCGTTAGCATTGAATCACAATAAAATCCATGGATAAAGCTGATTTCTTGTAAGGCTCTATACCATGCTATCATGGACAGGAAACAATTATTAATGCAAAAGATCAAATGCTGCAAGAAAACATTTCTAGTGTTTGAAAGGAAATATTGATGACTAACCAAATTTAGCTAAATGCTGAAAAAAATATTTTCAGTGTATTGTTAATGTCAGAACCAACACTATTCTGTCTCCAATCTGAAATCAATAATGAATAATTACAAATAAAATTAACTTTTATCAATAAGATTTTTCTAGGGAAAGAGGACAACAAAAGAATTAAATTTCAAGAAACACCATGATAATTGACAGGAAAGAGAAGTTCAAAGCAAAAGGCAAAACATCATATGTCTATTCAAAAATAAAATGATTTATGATTTCAATATCTAAGGCCTAGGAAACATCTTATACAATACAATCTAATAGAGCATGAATATAGATTCATTTATAGGAAAAATTCCAACTTGTCAAAAAATTCAAACGAATAGTCACCACATGAAAATTAAAGAAATTAAAAGACAATTGAAAAAGACAACATGCATCAAACAAAGTTAATATTCGTTTCGTGAAATAAATTTGCATCAAAGTCGATTATATATGATAAAATATTGATCAAGTAAGATATAATCTAGCACCCAGAAACTTCAATTGAATATATTTTTCAATAAATTTAGAATTAATGGTTGCTTGCCATTGGCTTATTTCCTCTTTTTCTCTCAAACACCAAACTGTGGAATCATCTTAAGATGTTATGAGTTGGAAGTCATTTCACATTGTAATGAGTACCAATCACTCCAGCCGTGTCTTAAGACTTTGGTTACACTTATAACAAATAGTAAGGACATTATTCCACTGGCAAACTAAGTTTATTTGAATCCTCAAAATGTTTTTGCAAACAAAATGACTCATTCCTCTAAGGAAGAAAAGAATTAGACAAAAACCTAAACCTTAAAAGTGTTGGAAAAAAGGATTTGATGCCCAGAGCTGAATCATAAGCCATAAGGACAAAAGGCAAGCACAATAGGGAATATGCCATCTATTTTCCAGTATTAAGTCATGATTATAATAGAGTGTGTCAAATATATTTTTTGTGTTAAAATATTTACAGAAATTGTAACAACAAATGCATATTTTAGCAAACTACTCAAATTGAGTTACAAACAAATAAGCAGCAACTTGATAATTTAGTTTCAATTGAATATAGGCATTGGTGTTCTTACTCTGTAGCTATAATTTGTTCAAAGAGTACCCTGACCATGTCAAGCCCACGCTTCACCCTCAAAAGGTTTCTAGTATGACTCCCAGCTTTCCTCACATGTATCATATATGAGCAACTCTACCCGTTTATTGTCAGGTGTTATCAGTGGGTAAATTTTCAAGTTATAGACAAGTTAAAAGCTTTTCAGCTAAGTCTATGCTATAAGCCATGATCCAGTTCAATTGGGCACGTCTCTCTAGTTCATATTAATCAGAAATTAAAATTGATTTTCCTTTTAGTTTCAGTTAGTCTAACATATAGCTCAAGTGGAGATCAAATGCTCAATTTCAATAAGCCAAGCACTTGAATAACAGTCTCTACTCATATCTTAAAAAAGCTAAAAATTAAAAAACCTATACCCAAAAAAATGGGCTTCAAATGAAAATTGAACAATGCTAACAATCAAATAAATGCTCCATCCTTGACTAATACTATCTACAATACAGGCAAATGATAAATATAGGTGTATTTAAAGCAACCCTCCTTGATCTTTTCAACCTATTCTACTTTGACTGATCTCTAGTAGTCATTTTATAAAAGGTATGGATATTAAAATCAATCAATTGAAGTCAAGAAAAAAGAAAAGCAAATTCACATACTTGCATGCCAAAAAAAAAAAAAAAGAAAAAAAGGAAAGTTTAAACTTAAGACCAGGAATATTCTATCAATTTCATGAATGATATGCAGAGCCATCCAAAATACTTCAGTGAAGCTATAAACAAAGAGAAAAATTGTCTTAAACTATCATTCATAAAGCGCCTTAAATGCATACAATAACATAATCAAAAGTAAATAAATTTAACTATAATCACCTGTACCAGAACTGTTGCTGCAAATGAATGGTAGTCAGCAAATCTTTCAACTAAGAACAAAACATAAACTCATACACTAAAACAGAAAAATAAAGGAACAATAAAGAAATAAATTATCATTTAGGTTAGGATTATTGAACCAACATGACCACTAAAATCAAACCATCATTTTACTACATTGAATAATACGCATCACTTATTTTAGAGGAAGTTAAAACACAAAAGTTTATGAAATGCAAGTCAAATATGGGGGAAAAAGGGAAAACTAACTTCAAACGTAAAGAAAGTTTTGAACCATGATTGCAAATAACTTCAATGAATAACATTAAAATTTTAATACTTATATCAACATACATGATACCATTAATTATATGAAATCTATTGCATCAGTCTTCAATTCACTATGAAAATGCCTCCATATTTATATATATAGTATAAAATTAAAGGGAGAGAGGGGGAAATGATACCCTGAAGAATTACTCTAAAGATTAGTAGAAGGAGAGGGACAACCGGATTGTTGTGGCAATGAGACATCAAATGTTCCTATTTGATCTGTCAATCCTCGCAGGCCATGCTCCACGCTGCCACTAATCACTGTGGATGCATCTTCTTCTCCAGATCCATCTGATTCACCTTCTTGCTTGAGAAATTGCTTACACCAATGCACCTACACAACCCCATGTCTAAGCATTTCTGCATCCCTGCCCACGTGGTCTCCATGTCTAACTGCTCAAAATCTTCTTCCTTGGGTACAGCATCGCAAGTCCAAGGCTTCAGTTTCACAGGCCAGTGCACCAAGTGCATGTCTACATACTTTATTCCCAGGTTCCTACAACAGTTAATAATTTATTGAAAAAAATTAGTATCCATAAGATCTTGGTAAATCAAGGCAATATATATATGCTTTGAAAGCTGAAAATGCTCTACCTATGCTGCTACACTCATAAACTTCAACTTCAAGTGATGGTAGGTCTAAATAAAGATTTCTATGTTTAGATACTACTGTAGACACCTAATTTTGTCCGGACCACTAAACATGTATGTTTTCTTCCCATATTGATGTTTCCGAGTATAAAAAGACTGTTTTCATCCTGCAGGTGGTACTCCGAGACTTAGTTTAAGAGGGCGAGCACACAAAGACAAACTTGAAAAAAAGTCAACCCCGAAAAAGTCAACCCCAAAAAGTCAACTACTAAAAAAGTCAACCCACTTTCAAAATCAAGATTTT
This sequence comes from Fremontodendron californicum, assembly GCA_030761205.1. Classification (NCBI taxonomy): domain Eukaryota; kingdom Viridiplantae; phylum Streptophyta; class Magnoliopsida; order Malvales; family Malvaceae; genus Fremontodendron; species Fremontodendron californicum. Next base: position 23,480,171 of record JAULJL010000003.1, read on the forward strand.
AAGTTCAATTGAAAAATGGCGAAAGAATTTTGATAATCCGAGGTCTACATTGAAAGATATGGAGTTCGGAAGTTGGGATTTGGAGATTCAGTAGAAAAGAAACCCTAATCCAAGAAATTTGGGGAAAAGTGCTTAAACGATCAAACTGGTCGAAATTGAAGGTTCCAAATGAAAGATAAGCACTGACTACGGGTAATGGAGAAGTCACTTGCAAGAAAAACCGAAAGAAAAGTCAATCCGGGAGAAAACCGAGAATTAGGGTTTCTAGTGGATTTCGGTGAAATCGGGAAGAATCACAGAAATGACCCGACTTGGTAAGACCAAAGCCCCCAATGGATGAAGAATGGTTAAAAAGGATGGCCCAAGGCTCAGATTGAAGAAAATCTGAAAATCGAATTTGTTTTGAGCAAAACCGGGGTTTGGAGGTAAAAGGGCAAAATTGGAAAAATTTGGGAAAAATAGCAAATGGACTCCGAAAATTATGGAAAATTTGTCAATCTCATTCTTAAATCATTTGAGGGAGATTGGCGAAAGAAAATCTTGATTCCGAGTTCGTTTGCAAAATGGCCAAATCCCGGGCTTCTTATGTAGTAATTCAAAAAGATAAATCCCGGAAAAATAGCAAATGGACTCCAAAAATTCTGAAATTTGGCAAATCTCATTTTTAAATTATTTGGAAGAGATTGGCGAAAGAAAATCTTGATTCCGAGTTCGTTTGCCAAATGGCCAAATCCCGGGCCTCCTATGCAGTAATTCAAGCCGATAAATCCCGAAAAAATACCAAATGAGCTCCAAAAATTATGAAAACTTCCAGATCACACTTTTTAATTATTTTGAAGAGATTGGTGAAGAAAAATCTTGATTTGGAGCTCGTTTAAAAAATGGTAAAAAGTAGGGGCATAAAAGGACATTTTGGGAAGAAAAAATCCAAATAAATAGCAAACGGACTCGGATAATTTTGAAAACTTCCAGAACTCAATATTTTATTATTTTGGAAGTATTAAAAAAAGAAAAATTGAATTTGGAGTCCGTTTGATATTTACTTGCATCCGGGGGGCAAAATGGTCATTTCACCCAAGCAACCGAAAAGGGCTTTTTTGGGCCTTTCAAAAATCAGAGCTGGGCTGGAAAAGAGAAGTGCTGGCCTGCCCAAGCCCAAAGGAAGGAGGAAGCTTGATTTTTTTTTTTTTTCAATCAAGTGGTTAAAAATCAAGAGTTAGTTAACCATTCTCTTTGATCAAGCCATGGTGATTAAACCACATAGGTTAAGAATGATGTCAACATTATTTTTGCATAGCTGTAATTTGAGAGGGCTGAGATGCTAATCTAAAGGTGGTAATTTCATGACTTTTCATCTTGAATTATTGGCCATTTGATGGAAAATAGGTTACACAAAAATGACAACATCTTTGAGGCTATATAAGCATCATTTAGGCCAACCCTAGAGGGGGGAGGCAGATTTTGTTTTTTCTTTTCCATTTTGGCTGATTTCTCTTAGTTTTTCTTAGTTTTTATCTTCTTGGTTGAGAGCAAAAAAAGAAAAGTTTAGAAAAAAAGGAAAGTTTGAAGAGAAAAGCTTGAAATATTAGCTTCTTGAGGTTGCTCTTGAGCACCAACTCTTGCACTTTCATTTTCTATTCTTATTTTTTGCTATTTTAATCTCTACTTGGTGAGTTTTCATTTTAAAATAATGTTTCTTGTTCTTCCTTCATTTCCTTTCTTAAGTATTTTTTTTTACATTTTGTTTTTACAATAAACTCACCATGGCCAAATGGCCTACATTATTTATTTTAAGTTGTTGTTTCGATTCATTTTACCATATTGTTTATGCTATTTTCTTTGTTTTTGATGTTTTAAATGTTATGTTATTTCATGTTCTTGAGTTATATTTTAATTTGGTTGCTTTGTTTGTTGCCATTTATGTCTTAGATATCATGTTTTTGCATTTTTAATTTTCTGTTTTCATGTTGTTTAAATTTGAGCATGTTTTAAAGTTACCATATTAAGTGTTTGTGAAAATGCTTGTGTGATTCTTTGCATGATTCTTGTTTTATATCTTAGTTGAGCATGTTTTAGATTTAGCATATTAAGTGTTTGTGAAAATGCTTGTGTGATTTTTGTGTTATGACTTAGTTTTTCATGCTAGTATGCCAAGTGTTTGAGAAAATGCCATGCTTGTTGGAGCTTGAGGCCATTTGGCTACTCCATGTGTTTTGCATTGTGTGTTGCATTTTTTGTCATGCTAGTTGTTAGGTTTTTGCATTTGCATGATATTTGGTTGGATTTTTGAATTAAGCATGCCTTGTGTTTGTGAAAATGCCATGCATATCTTAGGTCTAGGTTGCATTTATTGCCATGCAAGTTCATGTTAGGTCTAGGCCATATTATTTATGTCATGCATTTTCCTTACCTTTAGGTTTAAATCCATGCATTTCATGCATTATGTTTGCTGCATTATTTCATGCATTTCATGTTCATGCCACTTGAATAACGACTTGAACCAATTAATGGTTCAAAGTCATGCTCTCTTGAGCACACTTGTGGAAAATTAAGTTTGTCAAATTGATTATTCTACCTTTGTGATTTTTTTACTTAGCCAATTTTTATCTAACTTTCAAAAAGTCCTAGCTACTGTTTTCAAGTCATTATATGAGTTTCAAATATTTTTATTTTGATTTTTAAATGATTTTATCAAAGACAAAAAAAATGTGTTGGCAAAGCAGTTTTTTTTTCCACCCAAAACTCGTACATCTCCGATTTTTCTGGGAATTCATCTTTGATCAGAAAATTAAGTCGATTTTTTTCCGTGTATTTTTACATGTCCTGAGTCTCCAATAAATTTTTCAGAATTTTTGGAATTTTGAAAAATAGGGTAAAAAATCGTGGATTAAAACTGGAGAGTGGAGTCAGAATTGATTTTAAAGAAAAACAAAGCAGTTTTTTCTCCTCCAAAAACTCGTACATCTCTGGTTTTTCTGGGAATTCATCTTTGATCAGAAAATTAAGTCGATTTTTTTCCTTGTATTTTTACATGTCCTGATTCTCCAATAATTTTTTCAGAATTTTTGGAATTTTTAAAAATAGGGTAAAAAATCGTGGATTAAAACTGGACAGTGGAGTCAGAATTGAATTTAAAGAAAAACCAATTTTCTGTTTTGGTTAATTTACTTAGAGTGGGCTGATTAGGAGGGTTAGCTACTGACTTAGGGTAATTTCTAAGCCTTTTTAAACTCTAAAAATGGTTTTTCAAGTCCCGGATTAAGGGTAGCCAAGTCCGGATTTTTTAAACTTAGGAAATTAGAGTCATTTTAAAAATTTTAGCCCAGTTTTTATTTTTAATTCAAGCTTTTCAAAATTGTTTTCAAACAATCACAAAGTATTTTGGTTTTAGAATATTTAATTTGACATATTTTGCTAAGGTAACCGGATATCTTTTTAGATATACGGATTTCCTTAATTAAAGGAAAAAATACATTTCATGCATTGCATTTTTATATTCATGCATTTTATATAATATGTGATTCTTGCCATAATAATTTCTATGTGTCATGACATTTAGGTTGCATTATATTATTTAGATTTTGCTATGTCATTTTATTTATGTCATGCCTATACATATTCATTTCTTTTAAATGTTTTCAAAAAAGATAATGGTTTTCAATCAAAATAAAGATATTTCCGTGTTAAAATAATTCATGAGTTCTCTACCGGGTTTGCTGGAGGGAATATCATCAATTATTATTAATAAAGGAATATCTTTCTTTCAAAAAAAAAAAGAGAATGATTCGGAAAGTTTTCCAAAACTAATAAAAATTTCTATATTTTGCCACGTTTGTTGGGGAATATAAGAAAATTTTGAATTTATAAATTCCGGATCATTTTCAATAAAAAATGGAATTATTTTTCTTTAAATTGGGAATTAATTTGAAATACTAAATTTAAAACCAACTTTTACCGAGACTTGAGATAACACACGATTAATAAGGTACCGATTTATACGGGCGTTGTGGGGGTGCTAATCCTTCCCCGCACGTAACCGACTCCCGAACCCGCTTCTTTGATTTCTCTGGTTTAAAACGCAGACTTGAAATTGGTTTTTAAAATGTTTTAATTAATTTTTAAAATATTTTATAAAACCGGTTTTAATAGGTGGCCGATCACACCTAGCTAAAAAAGATTGGTGGCGACTCCATGTCTTTTTTAAGGTCATTTTCAAAACCTTCATTTCTAGAGGAATTAAGTCGACTTTTCCTCGGTTTTTTCTTTAAATGTCACGCTTAACGAATAATAAAGTCTTGCGATGAGACTCGTCGTTATTTTTTAGGTTGCGACAGCTTGGCGACTCCACTGGGGACATATTAGAGAGTCAGGCCTAGAATTAGTCGTGTATTATCAAAGTCTCGGTTTTTGTTGGTTTAATTGGTATTTGATTTTAATTCCCACATTTTTTTAATAAGGAGAATTTTGAAAATAATAAATTGTTTTTAAATATGTTCATACTCATGTGCATGCATTTTATTTTTGTTTTCTAGTTATTTAAGGTTGTATATTATAATTGCTTGTTGGTTAATGCGTTACACTATTCTTGAATGTTTTAATTGCTAGGGCATTTAGAATAAGGTTTGTAGAATAGGTGGTGAAAGGTTTATTATTCCTCCACACACACTACACGTGCATTTGCATAACATGAATCCTATACCCGGGTTCCGTCCTTTTAAGTGGGAGTAAAGTAACTACGCCTTCGTGATTGATCCTCCGTATGGGCTAGTGAAACACTTTCGGAGTATAAAGTACCTAATGCCTTCGTGATGATCCTCCGCATGGGCATAGGAAAATATACTCTAACGAATTGAACCCGCTTTTATCGGGGTGCCTTACTAGCCTTCACCGGCGACAGTGAGGAACAATTCGGAGCCTTAGAACCGATTCACCCTCATATAGTGAACCTAGGCGAAGCCATGCCGGATTTCCGTTAGATATACCGAAAATAGGAACACATAGAGGGACAGTTCTAAACCTTTTGTTACCTATTTTACACTCCAAATAAGTGTGGTAGATCGGGCAACGATATACGTACATCGCCCGTAATAAATGTGATACTCCGCCTCGAAGGCATCGTGATGCCTAAATAAGCAGATATTGTTGGGGCAGATGTTCATTAGCTGTTTTAAAAAAAAAAAAAAAAAAACTTTTTTCAAGCATTTTGCATGTTGCACATTTCATGCATGTGTGAATAGAGCATGTACATTTTTGGTTGTGTTATTGATCTCATTCTTTGCAATAAACAGTTGGTAATTTCATTTGATGATTTCATAAAACCGGTAGTGTCACATGAACATTTGCATATGGTACCATAGTGGGATCCACCCTGAAATTCTTTTGAAAATAATGTGATTGGTTTTTCATAAATAAAAAAAAAAACACAAAAAAAAACATGTAAAAAAAAATCATAAATTTGGAGGCAATCTTGCATAAAGAGATTTTTGTATAATCAAGATTTAGGTCCCACCAATTTCGTGTAATCATTGATTTCTTTGTATATACCTTTGTGTTAATTCATTTATTTTGCATGTATCATTTTGACATCATGTTATAGTCATAGCATACATGGTCATTCATTGTTAGGACACGTTTATGACATGCATAGTCATTATCTGTATATACCTGGCATTAGATTGCATCCATAGCATAAATAGTCATCATAATTTCTCTATATATGTTCATGCATTAATCATCAATTTATTCATGCACATAGGAATAGAGCGTGTACATTCATAATCTTAATCTCATGACATTTTCATTTGCATGAAAGGGGTTCGAGATATGAGGAATGAATCGGAGGAACGATTGGGTGCTTTGGAACACAATCAAGATGAATATGGACATGAAATCCGAGAGGTGAAGGAACAACTTGCCAAATTGCTGAAAATGGTTGAGGATATGGGTAACAGTAAAGGTGAACTTTCTCAGGGCTTCGCATCATCTTCAGATCAACCAAAACCATTAGGTCCAGAACATACAATCCTTGCTGGATCCTGCACTTGTCAATGCCACAAAGGTTGCAATCCTGATGAAATTGTGGACAAAATCATGAAAATAATTAAACCTGAAAGCCTGATACCAAAGACATAAACCTCGAATCCAGTACCATACCTGCAAAGTGTTCTAGGTCCAAACCAGTATCCCCACCCTACTATGGTCCAATCGTCCATTGGGACGACCACTACGGGATTCCTGAATCCCACTCCATCGTTACCAACTACCAGTTCATACTATTTCCCTCATCAATCACCTTATCCAGTACCTGGGATAGGAACCTCGAGCTATGTACAACCTCCAAAGGCCCCGTGTCCAAATCCATACCCTTACCATGCTGTTCCGCCACATCCCCATGTAAACACTCCGGTTCGAACCTTAGTGCTACCACCAAGTGCCCCAACTCCTAGGCCATGTGTGACTAAGAAACGATCCCAGAATAAGACCCAAATGCATTTTGATCCCATTCCAATCAGCTACCAAGAGCTCCTCCCTATACTGATCCAAAATCACATGGTTGCCTGTGTCCCATTGAAACCCCTGTTACCACCATATCCAATGTGGTATAATCCAAATGAAAGATGTGATTATCACTGTGGAATTGTTGGCCATAGCATCGAAGATTGTATAGCAGTCAAAAGGAAAGTGCAAGCTCTCATAGATGCCAAGTGGTTGGATCCAACGACACTGATTGATAAAGGACTGGGAAAACGCCATTAGGATTGGGAGATTTACAGCATTGAGGTGGAAAGACTTCGGTCTTATATGATGTAAGAGGATTTCACTTTTTCAGTAGCCGGCTCTTATAGCCTTAGGATGCTAGGAAGAATAAAGTGATTGTAAAGACAGTTTTAACTACTGCTCAAATTTTGTAAAACATGGTTTATACCATTGTGAACATTGATATGGGAATGAATTGAGTATGCTTCAAATTTATAAGATGTTGATGATTAAGTTCCTCCGATTCTTATTTCCTCCGTGATATCTTCCCCTTTGCATTTTGCATCCCATCAATTATTTGTCAGGTTGCATTCATAACAAACATAGTCAGCATAATTTCTTTGTATATGTTCATGCATTAATTTGCTTATTACATACATCATGTTAGCATTAGGTCGCATTCATGACACACATGGTTAGCATGATTTTCTTTGTATATACTCTATATCAATCATTCATTGTTTGCATGTATCATAATTGACACCGTGTTGCATTCATAGGATATATGATCATTCATTGGGAAACATGCTAAAATGCACATGATCAGTCCATGCATATATCCATGTGTTGATTTGTTTATTCTTTGTTTGCAAGATGTTGGCATTGTGATTGCATTTATCACATATATGGTCAGCATGTTTCCATTGTACATATCCATACATCATATTGTTTAGGCTTCACATGCATCAAATTGCATTCATGGCTCATTCATCATGACATACATTTGGGGGAAATAAAATAGAAGTTGGCTTGGCTTTAGGAGTCTTTGAAAGAATTTCCATTTCAAATCAGAAGAAGTACTGAGTACACTTTTAATACAGGCTGGTGCTATGGAGGATGAACAAGTTGCCCGAATGGAAAAAATGGAAAGGGAACAGAGAGAATTGCGAGAACAGCTAGCAAAATCTCAAGCAGAATCTAAGGATCAGATGACTAAACTGATGGAGGTAATGTTTGCTGTAATCAAGGGAAAAGGATACACCAAAAACTTTGTCGCCGGAGAAGGGTTAGAGGTACAAAAGGGCCAAGATGAGGTCGCAATAAGTGATGCCCAGAACACTGTTAACCCCGTCAATGTCCTAAACTCAGATGATCCAGCTGAACAGGCAAAGTTGAAAAGGGTTGCAGTAAATGAGGTTGAGTTGGCAGATTCTCAAGGGAAATATCAGTTGTTAGATGAAAGGCTCCGGGCAATAGAAAGAACAGATGTATTCGGGAGTGTGGAGGCGAAAGAACGATGCTTGGTCCTCGATTTAGTCATTCCTCCTAAGTTCAAGACCCCTGACTTTGTGAAATATGACGGGACGACCCATCCATCAGCCCACATCACTATGTTCTGCCGAAAGATGATAAGTCAGATAGATAATGATAAGCTTTTAATTCACTGCTTTCAGGATAGCCTCAGCGGGTCCGCAATTAGGTGGTATAGTCAGTTGAGCAAGGATCAGATTCGCTCTTGGAATGATTTGGCTGGGGCTTTTCTAAACCAGTACAAGCATATGACCGACAGGACACTTGATCGTCTCACTTTGCAAAATATGGAGAAAAAAGCTACTGAGAGCTTCAAAGCATATGCACAACGGTGGATGAGCCTGGCTGCCCAAGTACAACCGCCCTTGACACAAAAGGAAATCACTATCCTTTTTGTGAATACACTGCAAGCCCCGTACTATGACAGACTCGTCGGCAATGCTTCGAAGAATTTTGCGGACATGGTAATTTCAGGGGAGATGATTGAGAATGCTATCAAGAATGGGAAACTTGAAAGAGAAGGAACATCCAATACCGAGAGAAATAAGGCACCAAGAAAGAAAGAGGAAGATGTCCAAACCATGGAAGATTTCATCCCATATTCCCAATTTCCCTCATACCAATCATGTTACCCTACTGAGGTATCTCCAAGCCTTTATCCTTTCCTACCTACCCAAACACCTAATCCTATACCAGCCCTTGCAACAAGGCCTACTTCTAGAAAACGACCGCGAGAAAATCAAGAAAGAATTCCAATCCCCATCCCTGACTTACTGCCATTACTAATAAAGAATCATTACCTTACCCCGGTACTTTGAAAATAGCTCCGAATCCATCAGCAAGGAGTTATGACCCTGACAGCAAGTGTGATTATCACCTAGGGGTAGTTGGGCATTCAACTGAAAAATGCAGACAACTGAAGGAAAGGATTGAAAGTCTTATCCGTGATGGTATTTTGACACCGGAGCTTATCGATCAATGGAAGGCCACTTAGCCCTAAATCAATTTCTTTCAGGGTTTTAGGGGGAGAATTACTACCTTTGAAGGATGTCAATAGGAGCATTTTTGACGCATGTAGTTTTATACACTGTGATGATGAAAGCACTTGTCTCATGTTAACATCTACATGAATTAAATGAATTTTAAATGCTTTGTGTTTGTTGTGTTTTAAATAAACGTGAATTTACAAAAACAAGCATTAAGGAAGTTTTAATAATGGATAGTCTCAAGAAGATTGATGATCAGTGTTAGAAATGACCTAACACCATCCCCCTCTTTTTTGGGCTTCTCTATACCTAAACCTTGAATCAATAACACTTGAAAGACCTAATGCTTCAAGGAAAAATGAATGAAAAAAGAGAAGCATTGTCATTGCAAAATAAGCAAGGATATAAATCCTAGTCTAGGCTATGAACAAAGGAACGAACTTTTTGAAATTTTTCGAATTCCTTGAAATTCAAACAAATGAGACATTCTTTCAAGAGTCTAGATTTTGATAATTTGGTGTGTGTCAAGATTGTGCTAAAACCATTCATGACCTTTCCCAATAACCACAAAACACTAATTGCCCAAACATCACTTCATGATTGACATCATGGGGCACAATGATTAAACTAGATTATCCCTTGTCCCAGAGAAAACCTGTTTTTGGGTCGTATTTTCCTTGTCTCTTCAAAGAACTCAGATTGGAAACTCAGCCTTTTCAAAACAGACCTAGACTTGCCATGTTCCTCGTTGATACAAATTCGCATGGATAATCAAATTGGGGCATCATATGTGGAAATGATGGATACATAGTGAAGAAGGATGGGCTAATGCATGAATCATTGGGGGCATGCGACGAAAAAAAGAAAAAAAAGAAAAATCATGATATCATGCATATGAGAATTCGGATGATTCCAAAGTGCAAAATGAAATTCTGAATATCTATTTCCCCTGAGGATTGCTTTTCAATGAGAATATTTGGGCTTGATATGATGAATGGCCATCTTTCATATCCCTTTCACAAGAAAAAAATTATTATCCATAGTCACCCCTTTTGAGCCAAAAGAATTCTTAATTCTTTGAACCCTGATCAAGGATTACCCTCTACACTGGGGGGCAAATGCGAGGAAAGATCTTTTCAAAGATCATTGAGAAATGAGTGACAGCTCAGGGACAGACACAAAGCAAATGGAGCCCCGAATAAATACGGGCGCACTCTGTCAAAGAAAAAAGAAGAGGAAAAGATGACGAAATGAAAGCCAAGAAAAACAAACAAAAAACACAATAAAAAAATGTGTGTGAAAGACATGGCAAATTGAAAGCCAAAAGCAAGGAAGAAAAAGAGCAAAATCAAAAAGAAAGAAATGTCCAAGAAGAGACACATGCTTCAAAGAAAATCCTCTTCAAGAAAGGATCCTTGATATGATTACCCTCAAACACATATTTTGGGCCTATTTATCCTTTCTTTCTGAACCCTGAGCCATGGCCTACATTACGTGCTTTAAAAGTCCATTTTGATCAAGCATGAATGTTTAATTTGAAGGGTTTTCCTCAGATTTTATCCCATCTCATCAAATTCTCATTTCACTAAGGAAGAATTTAGAATTCTCAAGTGCATGGTAAAAAAAAAAAAAAAGAGAAAAATTGAAAAGAATGGGACTCTAGGGCGAAAACCCCAAAAAACGGGCGGTCTAGAGTAGAATGGGAATTTTCGATGCCATCGATGATAGTGCCGATACCCCAAAAGAAAAGATCTTATTAAAGGAGTGGTCATCGAGGAACATCTAGGAATTCCTGAACCCCCCAAATTGTCAGCTCTCATTCGGAGGATTGTCTTCAAAAACTGAAACTTTGTTCCCAAGATTAAACTTTCCGGTTTAAACATCCCAGCCAATCTTGATGCTTGACAAAATGCCTTGATATGGAAACTAAAAGAATGTTGAATTTGTTTGGTTCTCAATGAATTCATGATTTATAAAACCTGTTCCATTTGTGAGCCTAGAAGGGATATACATTTTTGTCATGAAGTTTTCCTGGAAAAGCCAGAATCTTGTTATACCAAGCCTTTCCAATCCCAGTTGAAAAAACCCAGATTGATACTTAGAGAAATTTCTAACAATGATCATCAGTCTTCAAAAGATTTGTACATCACACATTGTGGGGTTAATATTTTTTGTTCAGAAGTTTTCAAAATGCGAAAACAAATAAAGAGATTTTTTTGAAATACCCATTTTGATGTTGGCATGAGACAAGGATTTTTCTAACTCAAAGGTGTAGAACTGCCAGGATAGGTCTTGACTTCCAGATATGAGAAGAAGAAATAGAACCCGGTTCAGATCTCTGTTGATGAAAGTTTGAAAATTGTTGGGGCAAAGAGAATAGCCAAAATGAATTGAAGATATACTCTGATTTGAAGAGGAAAAATGAATTTGAAAGGCTAAGCCAAAGTCTAGAAAAACAGCCGGGGGCACTTGCATCACTCATGAGCACTCATCTCTTTATCGAGCTTTTGCATCTACACAGTGTCGGCAAGCATTTGCATCATTCATGGGTATTTGCATTGGCATTATTCCATAAGCATCTGTATTTTACCTTTACATTTACATTCTTCATGGAATTCGTATTTGTGTCATCTCAAATAATTACATCATTTCTAGAATCATTGCATTTTCATTAATGTGTGGTAATTGTAGTTACACCATTCATAAACCAGTTACATGAACACAATTAGTAGGGGCATCTGCATCATGAAACATGGGCATCAATCCAAGTCATTTACATTTGCATTAAAGACGTTTGCACCAGTTTAAGTCATTTCGTATCTTATTCAACATATGCATTTGCATCAAAAAGCATTCGCATCTTCTCAAAATCTTTAGATTAATTTTCAACAATTCTCCAAAGACAATTTTTAAGACCTCCGGGCATAACTTTTTCAGGGGTAAGGCCTCCGGGCGCCAATTTTTAAGACCTCCGGGCATAATTTTCAATTTTTAAGACCTCCGGGCATAATTTTTCAATTCACAGGTAAGACCTCCGGGCAACATCTTTAAGACCTCCGAGCATAACTTTTTCAGGGGTAAGGCCTCTGGGCGCCAATTTTTAAGACCTCCGGGCATAATTTTCAATTTTTAAGACCTCCGAGCATAATTTTTCAAATCACAGGTAAGACCTCCGGGCAACATCTTTAAGACCTCCGGGCATAACTTTTTCAGGGGTAAGGCCTCCGGGCGCCAATTTTTAAGACCTCCGGGCATAATTTTCAATTTTTAAGACCTCCGGGCATAATTTTTCAATTCACAGGTAAGACCTCCGGGCAACATCTTTAAGACCTCCGGGCATAACTTTTTCAGGGGTAAGGCCTCCGGGCGATAATTTTTAAGACCTCCGGGCATAATTTTCAATTTTTAAGACCTCCGGGCATAATTTTTCAAATCACAGGTAAGACCTCCGGGCAACATCTTTAAGACCTCCGGGCATAACTTTTTCAGGGGTAAGGCCTCCGGGCGGCAATTTTTAAGACCTCCGGGCATAATTTTCAATTTTTAAGACCTCCGGGCATAATTTTTCAAATCACAGATAAGACCTCCGGGCAACATCTTTAAGACCTCCGGGCATAACTTTTTTTTCAGGGGTAAGGCCTATGGGCACCATTTTTAAGACCTCCGGGCATAATTTTTCAAATCACAGGTAAGACCTCCGGGCAACATCTTTAAGACCTCCGGGCATAACTTTTTTTTTTCAGGGTAAGGCATATGGGCACCATTTTTAAGACCTCCGGGCATAATTTTTCAAATCACAGGTAAGACCTTCGGGCAACATCTTTAAGACCTCCGGGCATAACTCTTTTTTTTAGGGGTAAGGCCTATGGGCACCATTTTTAAGACCTCCGGGCATAATTTTTCAAATCACAGGTAAGACCTCCGGGCAACATCTTTAAGACCTCCGGGCATAACTTTTTTTTTCAAGGGTAAGGCCTATGGGCACCATTTTTAAGACCTCCGGGCATAATTTTTCAAATCACAGGGAAGACCTCCGGGCAACATCTTTAAGACCTCCGGGCATAACTCTTTTTTCAGGGGTAAGGCCTATGGGCACCATTTTTAAGACCTCCGGGCATAATTTTTCAAATCACAGGTAAGACCTCCGGGCAACATCTTTAAGACCTCCGGGCATAACTTTTTTCAGGGGTAAGGCCGCTGGGCACCAATTGGTAAGACCTCCGGGCACCAGTTTTTTAAGACCTCCGGGCACCAATTTTAAAGACCTTCGGGCATAAATTTTTCTTTTGAAAATCGAATTCGTTTTCTTAAGACGAATCGAGCCTTGTTTAGGCAGGGAATTAAATTTAAGGACAAAATCTTCAATTTATTGTTTAAAAAAAAATAAAAAATAAAAAAAAATAAAAAAAAAATTGAAAAATTGAAAAAGAGAAAAAAAATAGAAAAAAGAAAAAAAAAGTAGAAAATGAAAAATGAAAAATGAAAAAAAAAATAGAAAATGAAAAAAAAAATGAAAATGAAAAAGAAACCCCTTTCCCTTTCCTTCACATGTGATTTCACTGACCGTACAAAATTAGTGTTGGTTTATCTTTGCCTGATTCCTGATTCTCAGCAATAGCCAAAGAGGGGCAGCTGTAGACACCTAATTTTGTCCGGACCACTAAACATGTATGTTTTCTTCCCATATTGATGTTTTCGAGTATAAAAAGACTGTTTTCATCCTGCAGGTGGTACTCCGAGACTTAGTTGAAGAGGGCGAGCACAAAAAGACAAACTTGAAAAAAAAGTCAACCCCGAAAAAGTCAACCCCAAAAAGTCAACTACTGAAAAAGTCAACCCACTTTCAAAATCAAGATTTTAAGTTCAATTGAAAAATGGCGAAAGAATTTTGATAATCCGAGGTCTACATTGAAAGATATGGAGTTCGGAAGTTGGGATTTGGAGATTCAGTAGAAAAGAAACCCTAATCCAAGAAATTTGGGGAAAAGTGCTTAAACGATCAAACTGGTCAAAATTGAAGGTTCCAAATGAAAGATAAGCACTGACTACGGGTAATGGAGAAGTCACTTGCAAGAAAAACCGAAAGAAAAGTCAATCCGGGAGAAAACCGAGAATTAGGGTTTCTAGTAGATTTCGGTGAAATCGGGAAGAATCACAGAAATGGCCCGACTTGGTAAGACCAAAGCCCCCAATGGATGAAGAATGGTTAAAAAGGATGGCCCAAGGCTCAGATTGAAGAAAATCTGAAAATCGGATTTGTTTTGAGCAAAACCGGGGTTCGGAGGTAAAAGGGCAAAATTGAAAACATTTGGGAAAAATAGCAAATGGACTCCGAAAATTATGGAAAATTTGTCAATCTCATTCTTAAATCATTTGAAGGAGATTGGCGAAAGAAAATCTTGATTCCGAGTTCGTTTGCAAAATGGCCAAATCCCGGGCTTCTTATGCAGTAATTCAAAAAGATAAATCCCGGAAAAATAGCAAATGGACTCCAAAAATTCTGAAATTTGGCAAATCTCATTTTTAAATTATTTGGAAGAGATTGGCGAAAGAAAATCTTGATTCCGAGTTCGTTTGCAAAATGGCCAAATCCCGGGCCTCCTATGCAGTAATTCAAGCCGATAAATCCCGAAAAAATACCAAATGAGCTCCAAAAATTATGAAAACTTCCAGATCACACTTTTTAATTATTTTGAAGAGATTGGTGAAGAAAAATCTTGATTTGGAGCTCGTTTAAAAAATGGTAAAAAGTAGGGGCATAAAAGGACATTTTGGGAAGAAAAAATCCAAATAAATAGGAAACGGACTCGGATAATTTTGAAAACTTCCAGAACTCAATATTTTATTATTTTGGAAGTATTAAAAAAAGAAAAATTGAATTTGGAGTCCGTTTGATATTTACTTGCATCCGGGGGGCAAAATGGTCATTTCACCCAAGCAACCGAAAAGGGCTTCTTTGGGCCTTTCAAAAATCAGAGCTGGGCTGGAAAAGAGAAGTGCTGGCCTGCCCAAGCCCAAAGGAAGGAGGAAGCTTGATTTTTTTTTTTTCAATCAAGTGGTTAAAAATCAAGAGTTAGTTAACCATTCTCTTTGATCAAGCCATGGTGATTAAACCACATAGGTTAAGAAAGATGTCAACATTATTTTTGCATAGCTGTAATTTGAGAGGGCTGAGATGCTAATCTAAAGGTGGTAATTTCATGACTTTTCATCTTGAATTATTGGCCATTTGATGGAAAATAGGTTACACAAAAATGACAACATCTTTGAGGCTATATAAGCATCATTTAGGCCAACCCTAGAGGGGGGGAGGCAGATTTTGTTTTTTCTTTTCCATTTTGGCTGATTTCTCTTAGTTTTTCTTAGTTTTTATCTTCTTGGTTGAGAGCAAAAAAAGAAAAGTTTAGAAAAAAAGGAAAGTTTGAAGAGAAAAGCTTGAAATATTAGCTTCTTGAGGTTGCTCTTGAGCACCAACTCTTGCACTTTCATTTTCTATTCTTATTTTTTGCTATTTTAATCTCTACTTGGTGAGTTTTCATTTTAAAATAATGTTTCTTGTTCTTCCTTCATTTCCTTTCTTAAGTATTTTTTTTTAACATTTTGTTTTTACAATAAACTCACCATGGCCAAATGGCCTACATTATTTATTTTAAGTTGTTGTTTCGATTCATTTTACCATATTGTTTATGCTATTTTCTTTGTTTTTGATGTTTTAAATGTTATGTTATTTCATGTTCTTGAGTTATATTTTAATTTGGTTGCTTTGTTTGTTGCCATTTATGTCTTAGATATCATGTTTTTGCATTTTTAATTTTCTGTTTTCATGTTGTTTAAATTTGAGCATGTTTTAAAGTTAGCATATTAAGTGTTTGTGAAAATGCTTGTGTGATTCTTTGCATGATTCTTGTTTTATATCTTAGTTGAGCATGTTTTAGATTTAGCATATTAAGTGTTTGTGAAAATGCTTGTGTGATTTTTGTGTTATGACTTAGTTTTTCATGCTAGTATGCCAAGTGTTTGAGAAAATGCCATGCTTGTTGGAACTTGAGGCCATTTGGCTACTCCATGTGTTTTGCATTCTGTGTTGCATTTTTTGTCATGCTAGTTGTTAGGTTTTTGCATTTGCATGATATTTGGTTGGATTTTTGAATTAAGCATGCCTTGTGTTTGTGAAAATGCCATGCATATCTTAGGTCTAGGTTGCATTTATTGCCATGCAAGTTCATGTTAGGTCTAGGCCATATTATTTATGTCATGCATTTTCCTTACCTTTAGGTTTAAATCCATGCATTTCATGCATTATGTTTGCTGCATTATTTCATGCATTTCATCTTCATGCCACTTGAATAACGACTTGAACCAATTAATGGTTCAAAGTCATGCTCTCTTGAGCACACTTGTGGAAAATTAAGTTTGTCAAATTGATTATTCTACCTTTGTGATTTTTTTACTTAGCCAATTTTTATCTAACTTTCAAAAAGTCCTAGCTACTGTTTTCAAGTCATTCTATGAGTTTCAAATATTTTTATTTTGATTTTTAAATGATTTTATCAAAGACAAAAAAAATGTGTTGGCAAAGCAGTTTTTTTTCCACCCAAAACTCGTACATCTCCGATTTTTCTGGGAATTCATCTTTGATCAGAAAATTAAGTCGATTTTTTTCCGTGTACTTTTACATGTCCTGAGTCTCCAATAAATGTTTCAGAATTTTTGGAATTTTTAAAAATAGGGTAAAAAATCGTGGATTAAAACTGGACAGTGGAGTCAGAATTGATTTTAAAGAAAAACAAAGCAGTTTTTTCTCCTCCAAAAACTCGTACATCTCTGGTTTTTCTGGGAATTCATCTTTGATCAGAAAATTAAGTCGATTTTTTTCCTTGTATTTTTACATGTCCTGAGTCTCCAATAATTTTTTCAGAATTTTTGGAATTTTTAAAAATAGGATAAAAAATCGTGGATTAAAACTGGACAGTGGAGTCAGAATTGAATTTAAAGAAAAACCAATTTTCTGTTTTGGTTAATTTACTTAGAGTGGGCTGATTAGGAGGGTTAGCTACTGACTTAGGGTAATTTCTAAGCCTTTTTAAACTCTAAAAATGGTTTTTCAAGTCCCGGATTAAGGGTAGCCAAGTCCGGATTTTTTAAACTTAGGAAATTAGAGTCATTTTAAAAATTTTAGCCCAGTTTTTATTTTTAATTCAAGCTTTTCAAAATCGTTTTCAAACAATCACAAAGTATTTTGGTTTTAGAATATTTAATTTGACATATTTTGCTAAGGTAACCGGATATCTTTTTAGATATACGGATTTCCTTAATTAAAGGAAAAAATACATTTCATGCATTGCATTTTTATATTCATGCATTTTATATAATATGTGATTCTTGCCATAATAATTTCTATGTGTCATGACATTTAGGTTGCATTATATTATTTTGATTTTGCTATGTCATTTTATTTATGTCATGCCTATACATATTCATTTCTTTTAAATGTTTTCAAAAAAGATAATGGTTTTCAATAAAAATAAAGATATTTCCGAGTTAAAATAATTCATGAGTTCTGTACCGGGTTTGCTGGAGGGAATATCATCAATTATTATTAATAAAGGAATATATTTCTTTCAAAAAAAAAAAAAAAGAGAATGATTCGGAAAGTTTTCCAAAACTAATAAAAATTTCTATATTTTGCCACGTTTGTTGGGGAATATAGGAAAATTTTGAATTTATAAATTCCGGATCATTTTCAATAAAAAATGGAATTATTTTTCTTTAAATTGGGAATTAATTCGAAATACTAAATTTAAAACCAACTTTTACCGAGACTTGAGATAACACGCGATTAATAAGGTACTGATTTATACGGGCGTTGTGGGGGTGCTAATCCTTCCCCGCACGTAACCGACTCCCGAACCCGCTTCTTTGATTTCTCTGGTTTAAAACGCAGACTTGAAATTGGTTTTTAAAATGTTTTAATTAATTTTTAAAATATTTTATAAAACCGGTTTTAATAGGTGGCCGATCACACCTAGCTAAAAAAGATTGGTGGCGACTCCATGTCTTTTTTAAGGTCATTTTCAAAACCTTCATTTCTAGAGGAATTAAGTCGACTTTTCCTCGGTTTTTTCTTTAAATGTCACGCTTAACGAATAATAAAGTCTTGCGATGAGACTCGTCGTTATTTTTTAGGTTGCGACAACTACTATACATCTTTAAGTTTTAATCTTTTTCCTTTCCAATTACTATAAGTTTTCCACAACTTTTGGACAGTGGTTAATTTGATCGCTTTTGTACGGTTTGATTATCGTAAAGCTTGTTTGAGTGCTGAAACAGGATCATGGTAATCATCGCTGCATAGATGTCACAAAAACATCTTTCCTTCGGATGCTTTAATTCTCGATTGCCATTCTTAAAGCATTTCCAACTGCTGGCTCAGAACCATATATTTTTGCGGTATCAAAATGCCTGTATCCCATCTGCAACCAGCCATGAACCATCCCATCAGTAGTATTTCTCATGCTGGCTAAAATAAACAGAACATAGAAAATCAAAAAACATACATACTTAAATACATGCATGCAATATATATTCATATAAACACATACATTGATACATACATACATTAAAACTTGTTAGGCCAGTGGATAAAAACATAATTATGAGGACCGAGGAGGGCTTGTCTTTGTCCTCAGTGTGGGCCTGCATGAACTGGAATTCAATCAATTTCACTGTGTTTCAATGAATACACTAAAGAAAGTTTAAGACAACTGCCTCTGCTCACATAAGAAAAATAAAAAAATAAATCAGATCTGGAGAGCCAAGGTCCAATTCGGTGATGAAATTGTTGTGGAATTCTTTGGCATTAAGCCAACCTGTTTGAGGCAAGAAACGACCCATGCTAAGACTGAGAATCATAAACAAAATTGAACCCAACATTAGAATCGCTAAAATCGACCTCAAACAGGCTGAATCTGGCAAATTTTTTGTTAAAAACCTACCAAAAAAATCTTTAAAAAAAGACAACAAATACTGGTTCCTCCGTTGATATGATCATAGACGGTCCCAACTCATCGGGTCCGGCAACAAACACCCCTTGTCTCCCCATCTTCCTGACTCCTTCTTTTTCTTACACTTTTTTCTTTAGACATCTTCTCTCCTCTTCCTCTGTATGCTTCTCGATCCTTTCGTTTCCTTTTTTTTTTTCCTTTCCATTAATGGTTCTACACAGTACAACCCTAATCGATCATTGTAAGCCTAATCTACCTTATTATCTAATCAAATACCTAAAATAACCCCCAAAATATGATTAGAGACATTGCTTAGCTGGTCCAAAACCCATGCCTTAAAATTTCAAATTCAAGCATGAGATTCATTCGGGGGGTGTCGCAACCTCAAAAAGTGTCTGAAAAATTGTCCCGTCACGGGACATCGGCCATTCGTTAAGAGTGTGACATAAAAAAAAATAAATGAAAAGACGATTTAATTTCTCTTGAAATAAAGGTCGAAGGCATGAAAATGACCTTGAAAAAGAAATAGAGTCGCCACCATATTTTTTGACTAGGTGTGATCGGCCACCTATTAAAACCGATTTTGAAAAATATTTTGAAATTAATTAAAACATTTTAAAACCAATTTTGAAGTCTGCGCTTTGAACCAAAGAAAACAAGTGCGGGTTCGGTAGTCGGTTACGCATGGGGAAGGATTATCACCCGCACAACGCCCATATAAAATGGTACCTTATTAGTCATGTGTTATCTCGAGTCTCGGTGAAAAATCGATTTTATATTTGGTATTTGAAAATAATTTCCATTTTAAAAACAATCCTACTTTTGTTCGAAAATGATCAAGAATTTGTTATTGAAAAAATTTTCTATATTCCCCGGCAAACCGGCAAAAATATAGAATTTTTATTGTTTTTGAAAATCTCTCCATCATCCTCTTTTAGAAAGGTATTCCTTCGTTAATATAATTGATGAAGACTCCCCGGTAACCCAGAGAAAAATTCATGAATTATACTAACTCGGGGATATTGCCTTATTTTATTAAAAAAATATCAATTTAAAAAATTTAAATGATCATGAATGTATAAATTATCAATAAAACATGAATGTATAACATGCATAATTAACATGGCATGGCAAGCAATTTATTATAACATGACAAAATTTAAATGACATAGCCAAAAGAATGAATGGCATGGAATATGAATCAAAGACATGGCATATGAATGATATGGCGCATGAATGAATGACATGGCATGGCATGTGAATGAATGATATGGCATGTGAATGACATGGCACATGAATGAATGACATGTCATATGAATGTCATGGCACATGAATGAATGACATGACACATGAATAAAGGACATGGCATAGTCTAGATGACATGACACATGAATGAATGACATGGCATATGAATGACATGGCACATGAATAAATGGCATGGCATAATCAAAATGACATGGCACATGAATGAATGACATGGCATAATCTAGATGGCATGGCATGTGAATGAATGACATGGCATAATCTAGATGACACAGAATGTGAATGGATGACATGACATATGAATGAATGACATGGCATAATCTAGATGGCATGGCATATGAATGAATGACATGGCATATCAATGACATGGCACATGAATGACATGGCACAATCTAGATGACATGGCATGTGAATGGATGACATGGCGAATGAATGACATGGCATATGAATGACATGACATGACATAATCTAGAAGACATGGCACGTGAATGGATGACATGGCATATGAATGACATGGCACATGAATGAATGACATGGCATAATCTAGATGGCATGGCTTGTGAATGAATGACATGGCATGCTTGACATGGCAAAATCTAATTATGACAACATGAATATAAAATGACTTCAACATGGAATATTCATGGACATAGAATTTTCATGTGAGGAATCATACAAATAGCATATATTGAAAAATATTACCACATTTTCAGGAAAACTCGACAAAGCTTGGAAAATAATTCTTTCTTATGACATTTATATGATTTCGAATAAAACAAAATACAATATCTTTCTATTTCATAAACAAGTGCATTGAACAATTTCCTAACCTCTCCGGCAACCCGGTAAAGATTAAAAACTAGTTCTCACCAAATGTTTAGGAAACCGAAAAATACGTTTTATGTCAAATTAAAATAAAAAACATTTTAAAATATGCAATGCATGAAGGTGTATTTCTCTCTTGAAGTAAGGACATCCGTATACCTAAAAAGATATTCGACTACCTTTGAAAGAAACTTAAATCAGATTTTCAAAACTGAAAGACTTTGGGCTCGGATTTAAAAATTGGAATTTTTGGGATGAAAAAGGCCTCATGGCCGAATACCCTTTAAAAAAAGCTCTAGTTTTCCTATATTTTTGAAACTTGAGTTGACAACCCTTGACCCGATTTTTGCAAAATCGATTTTTATCCTTGAAATGACATGGAAATCAACCTAATACAGTAGCTAATGACCCAAATCAGCCCCCACTTTGTATACAAATAAAAACAAAAAATTATTAGTTTTAAAAAACAATTCTGACTCCTAAAACCAGTTTTGAAAAGCTATTTTTTTACCCTTAATAAAAAAATTCAAAAAATTATGGAAATATTAGTATAGACTTAGAACATAATGATATCCGTGGGAAAAAAATCAGCTTAATTTTTGGACCAAGGATGCCTTGACAGAAATTTCACCAAAGTCAGAACAGTGAGCTAAAAACTATTTTATTGAAAACCATTTTTCCAACCTTGATAAAAAAATCTAAAAATCTTGGAAAAAATACCAGGGCATCCTCCAAAGGTCCAATACATATGGTAAAAAAATAATTTTATTTTGACAAAAATGTGTAGTGAAAAAAATCCCAAAGTCAGAATATCTAACCTAAACTATCACTCTTTCAACTAGTATGGACAAGGGGTTTTTGGCTAGAGATCATTGGTTGATCTTAGCCAAAACCTAGTTGAATATGGGATGAAATACATGATTTTATAGCCAACAAACATATGACAATGAATCAATCATGAGTTAAAAATATGAACAAACAAACAAGCAAGAACAAGCACAAAAACTCCCCTAGGTTTCGGCCAAAGCAAGGAATATGTAAAAAATATTGTCAACTTGATTATTTTGTAAAGAATAAAGGAAAGAAAACCTTTTATTCAACAAAAAGTTAACAAATCACATGGAAAAAGAAAAGAAAAAGAACATGATATTGTTGGTGTAAAACAATATATATATATATATATATTCATGTATTGCAGATTATAGTTTATTAATTATAATTGAGGTATTTCTTTATCCATAAGTATTGTTATAATTGTTATAAATGACTTATGAAGATAAAGCCCATGAGATACAATGGCATTGCAAAGGAATTATAAGGTGTTACAATTATGAGGATCCTTATGCATCAATGCCGTGTTTCTAAACTATTCATGGTCATTGTATTGTCAAGACAGGGCATTGACAATGCAAAGACTGGCATATGTTAAGCCTTCATGCACTTGATGCATGCAACTGATCTCATAGGTTGAAAGTATAGAGATGCTTGGGGATAACATATGGGTGCTTGTTAGTTGAACAAGTACACTGAACATGACTCGGTATGAGAGTTCCATTTGGTATTTCACTCAAGTGTCTATGGTAAATACTCTCATGTGTCAATAGTGTAAGTAATCCTTTGACTTGTAACACCAGGTCATCTTGTATGTGAACTGTCATACTTAGATTTCATCACGAACGGGTCTCAATCACGAGGATGCTTATGGTAGGGTGTTATTGGGTATGACATGAAGCATACGAAGATGAATGGGTGGTCCAGAGAGGATTCATCATCCCAAGTGATTAAGGGGACATATCTCACATGTATCTGGCTTATATTAACTTATGGAAGTCCTTGGCCAAGGCAATACTTAAGGAGTTAATAATAAAGCTTTAGATCTAATATGGAATGGGTTAAGAGTAAACACTAAACCATGCTCTTTCCTATCCCGGGATATTTGATGAAGGGATCAAATTACACAGACGTATTGTACACGAAAGGCTAGTCGAAGCTTGATGACTCTCTTGGCATTTGGGTGGTCATGATGCATTGCTAGATGCCGCTCATGATCTATAAATATAAAGAGGAAATTCTTAATTGAATTTATTATATTTATTGCCAACATGTTAAGGGCCTAATGGGTCACAAACAGAAGGTGATTAATGAAATTAAAATGAGATTGGGCCAGATTAAATATTCATTAAGTAAAGTTGGCTTAATGTGAATATTTAATAATATATGTATAAGGGCTTTAGTGCAATAAGTCCAAGAGTTGGCATACACTAAACCTAGTAATATATATACACCTCTTATGTTGTTGCCGCCTCCTTAATGTAAGCTAACCTGAAAATCGGCGCCTCACCCTCCTTTGTGTATGGTTCGGCCGAATAGCTTAAGAGAAGAGAGAATATGATTCTTTCATTTTCTTGAGGTTAAATAAGAAAGAGGAGGAAGGTTTCTCACAACCTAGACTACTAGCATCGTCTTGGCAAAGCATAATCTCAACCTTGTGAAGGATTTTAGATCACCTGTGTGGATTACTGTTAGAGGTCGGACAATTGGACGACTTTGATCTTCGACAAGCTAGCATTGTGTGCAAGAACAATAACATCAAGAATCTATGATGTGGTTTCGGCAATCTCCATTACAGAGGTATGTGATTTTGATTGTTATCTTTTTTTGACAGCTTGATCGTTTTGAATTCATAGGCAGATCCTTGTAGGGATTCTGTTTCTCTATGTTTTATTTTATTCCGCTACGTTGTATGTTTAACTTGGTGGTTAAATTATACATTATCTCTATTTGAGCATGAGACGAATCCCAACAGATATCAATGAAAATAATTGAAGAAGAAGAGAGGGAATAGCTAGTTGCTACCTAGCAATTGTTTTCCATATCAAGTTCTCAAAATTTTCCTTCCTTCTCCTTCTCCTTCTCCCTCTTTCTCTTTCTATCTTTTTCTTATTTTCTCCTCCAAGAGTGTTGTGAAAATGCCTTGAGAAAAAAATGAATCCTCTTCCCCTTTTGCTTGGCCAACCCTTGGTATTCTATAGGGAGTGTGTTTTATGTTTTTGCCCTTTGTCATGATTTGCATGCTCCTCTAACATCTGTGCCACATGGCTAAAAAATGTCCTCTCCTTGCATGATGCTTTTCTTAAATTAAGGGTGCTTGTCCCCTGTAGCAACCTCCCTAAAAAGGGGTACCGAAATTTAATCTTGCCCCCGTCGTGGGGACAAACGACCCTCGTTAAAGGGTGGTGACATTGGGGGAAAATAGAGGAAAAGACGACTTAATTCCTCTTGAAATGAAAGGTTGAGGGTATGAAAACAACCTTGAAAAAGAAATGGAGTCGTCACCAATCTTTTTTGGCTAGGTGTGATCGACCACCTTTTAAAACCGGTTTTTATAAAACATTTTAAAAATCAATTTTATAGTATGCGCTTTGAACCAGAGAAAACAAGTGCGGGTTTGGGAGTCGGTTACGTGCGGGGAAGGATTCCACCCCCACAACGCCCGTATAAAAAGGTACCTTATTAGTCGTGTTTTATCTCGAGTCTCGATAAAAAATCGGTTTTAAATTTGGTGTTTGAAAATAATTCCCTAAAAAAAATCATATTCTATTTTGAAAATGATCCGAAATTTATTAACATAAAATTTTTCATGTTTTCCTACAAACTCGGGAAAACCTAGAATTTTTCTTTATTTTGAAATTCTCCGAATCATCCTCTTTTTTTGAAAAAAAAAAGATATTCTGCTGTTAAAGATAATTGATGATATCCTCCTCGATAGACCTAGTAGAGAATTCATGAATTATTTTAACTTGGGAATAATCTTGATTTATAAAAAAAAATATTATTTGCTTTTCATGTATTTTAAAAATCATAGAAAATGACCATGAATATGCAAAAATGTTACTAAGATAAAAATTAAATAAACATGCATATTTATCATGGCATGGCAAACATTTTATTATGGCATGGTAAAAGAAATAATGACATGGTATGCTTGACATGGCAAAAATTCTAAATGACATGGCAAGTGAATGAATGACTTAGCATACTCTAAATGATATGGCACATTAATGAATAACATGGCATATGAATGACATGGCATGTGAACGAATAACATGGCATATGGATGACATGGCATGTGAATGGATGACATGGCATATGAATGGATGGCATGGCATATGAATGAAATGACATATGAATGAATGACATGGCGCGACCTAGACGACATGGCATATGAATGGATGACATGGCATAATCTAGATGACATGGCACGTGAATGGATGACATGGCATATGAATGACATGATCTATGAATGAATGACATAGCCTATGAATGACATGGCATATAAATGACATGGCAAATTCTTGATGACATGGCATATGAATGAATGACATAGCCTATGAATGACATGGCAATATGAATGACATGGCATATGAATGAATGACATGGCATATGAATGAATGAATGACATGGCATGTAAATGAATGACATGACATGCTTGTCATGGCAAAATCACAAAATGACATCATCATAAAATATTCATAATCACATGAACACATCATTATGGATTATTCATGTGAGGAATCATATAAATAACAATATGTCGGAAAATATTACCGTGCTTCCTGGAAAACCCGGCAAAGCTTAGAAAATAATTCTTTCATATGATATTTACATGGTTCCAAGTAAAATGAAAACCATATGTCTCGATTCCATAAACACGTGCTTTGAATAATTTCCTAACCTCCCCGGAAACCAGGCAAAGATTGGGAAATAATTCTCGCAAAATGTTTAGGTAACCCAAAAATACGTTTTTATCCCAAATTAAGTAAAAACATTTTTAAATATGCGATGCATGAAGATGTATTTCATTCTTGAAATAAGGACATCCGTATACCTAAAAAGGTATCCGACTACCTTTGGAAGAGACTTAAATCGAATTTTCAGAATCAAAAGACTTTGGGCTCGGATTAAAAAAAAATTAGAATTTTTGGGATGAAAAAGGCCTCATGGCCGAACCCCCTCTTTAAAAAGCTCTATTTTTCCTAGTTTTGAAACGAGTTGACCACCATTGACCTGACTTTTATAAAATCAAATTTTGTGATTGAAATGACATGGAAATTAACCTAAGACAGAAAGCAATATCCCAAATCAGCCCCCTATTTGTATCCTAACAAAAATAGAAAATTACTATTTTTAAAAAACAAATCTGACTCTCACAGACAGTTTTGAAAACTATTTTTTTGCCCTTCTAAAAAATTTCAGAACAATTTGTAAAAATTAGGATAGACCTAGAACGTGTTGACCTCCATGGAAAAAAATCAGCTTAATTTTTGGACGAAGGATACCATGACCGAATTTTTACCAACATCAAGACGGTGAGCTAAAACTGCTTTGTTAAAAACCATTTTTTTCAACCATGATAAAAAAATCTAAAAATATTGGGAGAAATACCAAGGCATCCTCTAAATGACTACTGCATGTGGTAAAAAAATAAATTTATTTTGACCATGGATGAGTAGTGAAAAAAAATCCCAAAGTCAAAATACCCAATCTAAACTATCACTTTCTCAACTAGTAGAGGCAATGGATTTTTGGCTTGAGATCATTGGTTGATCTTGGCCAAAATCCTAGTTGAAATGCCATGAAATGCATGGTTTTACAGCCCACAATCATATGGCAATAGATTAATCATGAGTGAAAAATATGAACACAACCAACAAGCAAGAAATATCAAGTAAGAACAAGCACAAAAACACTTAGAGAGGGATTCGGCTAATGCAACAAAACATGCAAAAAAATTTGTCAACTTGGTTATTTGATAAAGAATGAGGAATAAAGGATTGAAAACCTTTAAAATTTATTTTTCAAAACCTTTTTATTCATCAAAAAGTTAACAAATCACATGAAAAAAAAGAGAAGAAAAAGAATCACAGCATCAAAGAAAAACATTAAAGAAGAAGAAGGGAGGTGATAGCTACTTACCTATTACTTTCCAAATCAAGATTGCCAAATTCTTCTCTTCTCTTCTCCTATTTTTTTTCTTATTTCTTTTCTCTCAAAAGTGAAATGCCTTAAGAAAAAAAAATGAATCCAACTTTTTTTTTTCACCATGGTCGGCTGCCTCTTTTATTTGTGTAGAGAGGTTGCTTATTTTTTAAGCCTTGTCTCCTATCTCTACAAAATATCTTGGCCACTTGTCAAGATCATATGGCTCACTATTAAAATATCATCCTAGGTGGCATTTTTAATCCTACTTGGCATCATCTCATAGCCTTCACATGCTCTTCACATGGCCTTCACATGGCTTTGCAATTTGGAGACCTCCCATTGGCTTAAAATGCCATGTAGGCAAAGTAGTGGAGAATCTTGTCCTTTTAAAAATGTCATCTTGCTATTCAACCTTGGCCATTTTATTCATGATGATCACACTCCCTCTTTCATCAGCAGCTGGTCAAAAATGGCCTAGAAATTTCCAGGCCATTCTTCTTTTTTATTTGCAGAATGACCATTTTCTCAGTTTTTTGGTAAAATTGCATTTTGGCCCCGAAACTTAATTTACTTGCAAATGGATCATTTTGGATTTTTCTTTTCCAACTCATTCAATCTAATATAAAACTTAGTTCTGGAGGTTTTCACATTTTTTCGAACTCATTCTCTATTTTTCCTGGATTTTTCTCTAAAGTTTCGGTTTAGTGCCTCCCAAACTTTGTTTTTTTCATTTGAGCTCCAATTTCGTATTTTTCTTCTCCAATGCCTTCCAAAAAAATAAGACTTAGATATGGAGGTTTTCATAATTTTCTGAGCTCGTTTCTTATTTTTTTCCAGAATTTTCTCTTGGAATTTTGGATTAGTGCACCCGAACTTCACCTTTTTCATTTGAGCTTCGATTCTGGATTTTTCTTCTCCAATACCTTCCAAAAAATATAAAACTCAAATCTGGAGATTTTCATAATTTTCTGAGTTCGTTTCCTATTTTTCCCGGAATTTTCTTTTGGAATTTCGGGTTAGTGCGCCCGAACTTCGCCTTTTTTTATTTGAGCTCCGATTTTGGATTTTTCTTCTCCAATCTCTTCCATAAAATATAAAAATCAAATCTGGAAGTTTTTAAAATTTTTTGAGCTCGTTTCCTATTTTTTCTGAAATTTTCTTTTGGAATTTCGGGTTAGTGCACCAAAACTTTGCCTTTTTTCATTTGAGCTCCGATTCTGGATTTTTCCTCTCCAGTCCCTTCCATCTAATATAAAACTCAGGTTTGAAAGTTTTCATAATTTTCTGAGCTCGGATTCTATTTTTCTCGGATTTTCCAAGATTGCTCTTTAACCCTTGAAACCTCGGTTTAACTCAAAACGGGTCCTATTTTCGGATTTTCTTTTTCCACTATCTTTGTTATATATTGAATTGGAGTTGGTCTGAAAACGCCCAATTTTTACGACCGAATTCCTCTCGGATTTAGTCTTCCCCTTTCTAATATCGAGAATTTTCTCGTTTTTCCATTTGTTCTCCGACTACCTCTTCCTTGGGATCCACTTCAAACTGGGACTTGGTATATTTTTGTTTATTTATCCTTTATCAACTGGGGGTTTCAATTTCACCGAAATGGGCCATCTCTACAATTTTCCCCAAATTTGTGAATTTCCTATTTATTGTTTAAATCTTTATTTTCTCCAATTCTTCTTTCAACTCCGCGTCAAAATTGGACCTTCTAATATCCGTAGTTACTGATCTTATTCCATTTGGGACCTCTAATTTCATCCAATTTGATCGTTTTCGCACTTTTCCCCAAATTTGCCAAATTATGTATTTCTCTACACTTAATTTTTGCAACTCGTCTTCCAAACTCTATATCTTTCGTTGTAGACCTTGGATTATCAAAATTCCTTCATCATTGTTCAATTCAACTTCAAATCTTGATTTTGACTGAGGGTTGACTCTTTCAATGGTTGACTTTTTAGGGTTGACTTTTTTTGAGTTGACTTTTTTGTGTTGACTTCTGAAATAAAGTCTTGGAGACCCATCTATGGAATGGTGGAAGTCTCTTTGCGTTCCGAGAAGTTGAAAAGAGAATTTGCCTCGATTAGGGGGTCCAAACAAAATTAGGTGTCTAGAGTTGCCCTTTTTTGACTATTTCTGAGGATCAGGAATCAGGCAAAGATAAAATAGACAATAATTTTGTCCGGTTAGTGAAATCACATGTGCAGGATAAGAAAAGGGAATTTCCATTTTTTATTCATCATTTTTTTTTATTTTTTTTGATTTTTTGCAAACTGTAAAATAATAATAAAAAAAATTGTCCTTAAATTGAGTTCCTTGACTAATCAAGGCTCGACTTGTCTTAAGGAAACGAGTTCGATTTGCAAGAGAAGACAATACCTTGGCTGAAATCCTGGGGCCTTACCTCATCTCGGCATGATTTTGTTTAAAAACAGATTTGTCCTTAAATTAAGTTCCCTGACTAGTCAAGGCTAGACCCGTCTTAAAGAAATGAGTTTGATTTGCAAGAGAAGAAAATACCTCGACGGAAGTCTCGGGGCCTTACCTCATCTTGGTGCAGCTTTGACTAAAATGATAAGATTTGTCCTTAACTTGAGTTCCCTGACTAATCAAGGCTCGACCTGTCTTAAGGAAATGAGTTCGATTTGCAAGAGAAAGACAATACCTCGGCCGAAGTCCCGAGGCCTTACCTTATGTTGGTGCAGCTTTGTTTGAAACATAAGATTTTTCCTTAACTCGGGTTCCTTGACTAATCAAGGCTCGACTCGTCTTAAGGAAACGAGTTTGATTTGTAAAACTTGGATGTCTTGTCCGAAAAGTCTGGTTGTCTTGTCCAGGGAAATTTAGATGTCTTGTCCGAGAAATCTGGTTGTCTTGTCCAAGAAAGTTTGGATGTCTTGTCTGAGAAATCTGGTTGTCTTGTCCAGGAAAATTTGGATGTCTTGTCCTAGAAATCTGGTTCTCTTGTCCAAAAAAATTTGGATGTCTTATCCGAGAAATCTGGTTGTCTTGTCCAGGAAAATTTGGATGTCTTGTCTGAGAAGTCTGGTTTTCTTGTCCAGGAAAAACTGGATGTCTTGTCCGAGAAATCTGGTTATCTTGTCTAGGAAAAACTGGATGTCTTACTTCCTTTTGTGCCAGCTGTTTTGGACTTAAGAAAGAAAACTTTCCATGGTTCTTGCAATGTTAGTCAAATGCAGTGATGCTAATGACAGGTTTTGCAAATATGTTATGAGTTTTAATCCATGATTTCATTGAGGTTCATGAATCTTTTCAACTCTATTGTTCACTCTACTTGATGAGCTTTTCATCGTTATGGATTCGTTGAGACTCACAAATTTCCTGATTCTGTGATAATGTCTTCAACCTATCCATGGTTCGCCCTACTTGATGAGCTTTTCTCTATGGTTTCACCGTGATCCACAAGTTTTTAACTTTGTGACGGTGTTTCCAGCCTATCTCTGATTTGCCCTTCTTAATGGGCCCTTTTCTACTGTGGGTTGATGCGCTTAGTCCATCCAATGTTTGCCCTACTTGATGAGTTTTTCAGCATTATGGATTGTCACGAGTTTTCTCCAAATTTTAGTGGTATCCAAACCTCTTCTAAAATTTAAATCTACTCTATAGTAATACAAAGAAATCCTTTTATTTAAAGATTTTTATGTTTACTAATCATCATTCAATTTGATAACATTGAAAATGCATTACAACATGTATGAAAGATGGTATGAAATAGCCAAATGCCATGAAAGGGCCAACAAGAGTTCATTGCAAAAAGGTTTAGATAACAAAAATGAATATCAAGGATTAAAAGGAAAATGCAAAGGAGAAGGTATAGATGCCCAGACGCAGAATATCCTGGACCCTTCCTGTTTTAGTTCCTCTAAAATATCTTTTCAGCTTGCCATTTGTTTGGGTGACTTCTCGACTTTCGCTGTTGCTTCAGACTGAGCTTTACCATTTTTCTCTCAATTTTCGATACTTTCTCCCCCTTTACACAGAGCATTGATCCAATCTTTGATCAGTACTTGGGCCGTCCCTTGCGGGTTTTCAACCCAAGTGTCCCCCGTTCAATTTTAAGTCGCCCTTTTCGGGTTTCGGCTTAAACCTCTCCTTTTACATTCTTTTTTTCATTTTTCTTTTTTCTATTTTTCATTTTTCATTTTTCATTTTTTCATTTTTCTTTTGTGTTCTACCATGCATCTAAGAATTCTAAATACTTCCAAGGTAAAAATGACAATTCAAAGGATGGGATGAAATCTGAGAAAAAACCCTTTAAGTTAAATACCCATGCTTGATCAAAATGGACTTCAAAAGGCCCAAAATGTTCGTGTTTAGAAAGAAAATATAAATAGGCCCAAAATGTGTTTACGGGTGATCAGATCAAGGATCATTTCATGAGGAGAATTTCATCATTTTTTGTTTTTGAAACATTTGTCATTTTTTTGGACTTTCCTCTCCTTTTTTGACTTTGTTTCTTTTCATTCTTGGCTTTCATTTGCTATTCTTTGATTTCACACATTTTTTGTGTGTCTTTTTCTTTTTGCTTTCGATGGCTCTTTTCGCCATGATTTTTTTTTGGAAGGGATTTTTCCTCGCATTTGCCCTCCAGTGTAGAGGGTGATCCTTGATCAAGGTTTAAAGAAAAAAAGAATTCCTAAGGCTTAAAGGGGTGACTAGGGATAATTTCTTCTTAGGGGAAATAGATATATAGAATTCTCATTTTTAGATTAGGACTCATTTGAGTTCTCATATGCACAATATCACACTTTTCTTTTTTCTTTTCTTCTTTTTTTCTTCAAGCATAGTATTTCTTCAATTTGTCGGCGTTCACGAGATTTCTCAAGTCATCACTGTCCATCCGAGTTAAGATCAATACTCCTCCAGAAAAAGCTTTTTTCACCACCTAGGGTCCTTCCTAATTCGGAGCCCATTTTTCGCGAGGATCTTTCATGATAAGGAGAACTTTCCTCAGTACCAACTCTCCCTCTCGAAACTGCCTAGGGCAAACCTTTTTATTATGGGCTCGAATCACCTTTTTCTGATACATCTGCCCATGGCAAATTGCCTTCAACCTTTTCTCTTCGATGAGATTCAACTGTTCATAGTGATCTCTAACTTATTCTGCCTCTTCTAGGCCAACTTCCATCAAGACACGAAGTGAAGAGATTTCAACCTCAATAGGCAGCGCTGCCTCCATCGTGTATAATAGAGAAAATGGCATGGCACCCGTAGATGTGCTAACCAAAGTACAGTATGCGTGGAGAGCAAACGAAAAGATCTCATGCCAATCTTTGTACACATCAGTCATCTTTTCAACAATCTTCTTGATGTTTTTATTGGCTACTTCTACTGCCCCATTCATTTTCGGACAATAAGGCGCCAAATTATGATGCTTGATCTTGAACTGGGTACATATTTTCCTCATCATCTTATTATTCAGGTTGAGACTTTATCCAAAATTATTCTTTCTGGAAGTCCATATCGGCACACAATCTATTTCTTGACGAATCTACACACCACTGACTTTGTTACATTGGCATAAGAAGCTGTTTCTACCCACTTTGTGAAGTAGTCTAAGGCCACCAGGATAAAACGATGTTCGTTTGAAGTTTTTGGGGTAATGGGCCCGATCATATCAATTCCCCATATCGAAAATGGCCATGGAGCAGTCATGACATGCAGCGGTGATGGCAGCACATGAATCTTGTTGGCATATATCTATCATTTATGGCACTTCCAAGAATAATTAATGTAATCCCCTTCCATGGTTAGCCAATAGTATCCTGCCCTCATAATCTGTTTAGTCAGCATGTGGCCATTGACATGAGTGTCGCATATCCCTTTGTGGACCCCTTCGAGGATTCTCTGAGCTTTAGCAGAAACAATGCATCTCAACAGAATCTGGTCTTTCCCCTTCTTGTAGAGGATTTCACCATCCAAGACAAAACCCCTCGCTATTCTTCTCAAGGTTCTCTTATCATTTTTCGTTGCTTGTTCAGGGTATTGTTGGCTCTTGATGAATTGCAAGATGTCGTAATACCAAGGGTAATCATCTACTTCTTCTTGGATGCTCAAGTAGTGGGCAGGAGACTCGTATATGCTCATCTTGATTGGCATAACTTTGGCTCCTTTATTCACATTAAACATTGATGATAAAGTGGCTAAAGCATCTGCCATTCAATTATCTTATCGGGGCAAGTAATTGAAAACCACCTCTTCGAACTCCTCAATCAAGCTCAGTATAAGCTCTTGATATCGGATTAACTTTGCATCCCGGGTTTCCCATTCTCCGCGCAGTTGGTATATTACCAGGGCTGAATCTCCAAAGACCTCTAGTATTTTGATCTTTCTTTCTATGGCGGCACGAAGGCCCATAGTACATTAGATTCTATTGGATTTTGATTGTACAAACAATACCAACTGCACGGAGGCCCATAGCACGAAGGCCCATAATCTTCTTCAGGGGATATGAGCACTGCACCGATTTCATGCCCCATGGCATTAGATCCGCCATCAAAATACATTTTACAGGTTTTCTTCTCGGAGGAAGTCCCTTCTACTTGCGAAACACACATTAGGTCTTCATCAGGGAAATCAAAATCCAGAGGCTTGTAATCCTCTACTGCTCGACTTGCTAGGAATTCGGCTACTGCACTACCCTTTATAGCCTTTTGGCTCACATATACAATATCATATTCGGAGAGCAACACTTGCCACCTCTCTGTTTTTCCTGACAATAAAGGTACTTTGAATACTTGAAGGGATCTAATTTTGCAATTAGCCATGTCGTGTGATACAACATGTACTGCCTGAGCCTCTGGGAAATCCAGGCTAGGGCACAACAAAGCCTTTCTACCAATGAATACTTCAACTCGTACTCAATGAACTTTTTACTGAGATAGTAAATGGCTTGTTCTTTCTTTCTAGTTTCATCATGTTGCCCCAGCACACATCCCATGGACCTTTCAAATACTAACATATACAATATCAACGGCTTTCCTGGGACTGGTGGCATTAGTATCGATGGGTTTAACAGACAATGCTTGACCTTATCAAAGGGTATCTAGCATCTTTCATCCCATTCCCCTGGATCACGCTTTCGGAGTAGCTTGAAGATCGGGTCACACTTATCGGTCAGTTGAGAAATGAGCCGAGCGATATAATTCAGCCTACACAAAAAGCTTCTTACATATTTTCGAGTACGAGGTGAAGGCAAGCACTGAATAGCTTTCACTTTATCCAGATCAATGTCAATCCCTTTTTGGCTAACAACGAAGCCTAGTAGCTTTCCTGAGGTGACTCCGAAAGTACACTTTGTATGGTTGAGTTTAAGTTGAAAATTTCTCAACCTTTCAAAGAGCTTTTTAAGAGTCGCAATGTGTTCGTTCTCTCCTTGCGACTTTGCGATCATATCATGGACATAAACTTCGATTCCCTTATGCATCATGTCATGGAACAAAGTTACCATGGCTCTTTGATATGTTGCCCCAGCATTTTTCAACCCGAATGGCATCACCTTATAGCAAAAGGTTCCCCATATTGTCACGAATGTGGTTTAATCCATATCTTTCGGTGCCATCTTAATATGATTATACCCTGAGAACCCGTCTATGAAGGAAAACAAGGAATTCTTGGGGTATTATCGACTAGAGTACCAATGTGAGGTAACGGGAAATTATCCTTAGGGCTTGCTCTATTCAGATCTCGGTAATCGACACACATCCGGACTTTATCGTCTTTCTCCAGAACTGGATAATGTTTGCTACCCACTTTGGGTATTTTGCCACTTCTAAAAATCCAGCTTCGAATTGCTTTTTCACTTCCTCTTTCACTTTTAATAGCATTTCGGGCCTCATTCTTCTCAATTTTTGCTGAATCGACTTGCAATCTGGTTTCAACGAAAGTTTGTGAACCATGATATCAGGGTCCACCCAGGCATATCTTGGTATGACATATCCGCGTATTCTTGGAGTAGAATTATCAAATCTTGCTTTATTGATGGTGAAATGGCAGTCCCAATCTTGACTTCTTTTATTTCATCCCCATTCCCCAAATTTATCACTTCTAACTGCTCTTTATGAGGCAAAACCTGTTTCTCCTCTTGTTCTATTATTCTCAACAAATCTGGAGACAAATCACAATCCTCTACATTTTCGTTAGCGTCGAAATCACCCTTATATATGGGTTTTTCAAAATCAACTTTAGAATTATTGACAGGACAGTCATTATATTTCGTATCTAGACACCTGTAAATAGGTGGGGAAAAAACAATATAGGAAAGCATATAGGCAATAATAACGAAAGAATGAAAGAATAAAAATGAAAGAATGTAAACACATCAATATGAAGAAAATGCATCGTGATTGTTATTTATTGAATGATAAGTCTTAAACATAAACGCATACAAAAGATTCTTAATGCCCTTGGGCAGAGGCAATTACGGTTGATTTAGAGCATTACACTGGAGTAGACCTAAAAACTATAGGAAGTTCAGTCACACTCCAATTGGTCAACTTATAACTCGAAGGGCACAGGTGCACCATCCAACTAGTGCTTTCCTTTCCCATCTCATCTGTTTCGGCCATGCCAACCATCATTCATTGTGACTGCTTATCGTTAACCCCGTAGAATTTCTCAAAGGCTTGTTCCAACATAACCATCACATCTTCAAAATTCTCGTCACCAAACTGGTAGCCTGCTGAGCGAAAAATGTGAAGGATTGGAGGGAAAGTTATGGGTTCCCATTCCATATCTACACTTGAAAGTCGGGCCACCCTCCTCTTTATGTTCTTATCATCTTGTCTCCTTTTCTCGTGGGCTTTAGTGAGATACCCAAGACTGAACTGGTCTTTCTTTACAGCCACTTCTATTGCTCTAGCCATTCCTTGGAGATATTTCCCTAGTCCTTTTTCGTTCGACAATATTTTCCAACTGTCGTCTTCACCCCTAACCTGGTATTCTTGGATAGCCTCGGCTCTGGAATTTTATATCCCTCGATGATGAACACAGTGTTGACAAATTCCAACAACCTGAACAAGCACTCTACGGCATCTTCATTCACTTCTATGTAAGGGGTATCTGTGGATGCAGAAGCTATAATATCCTCTTCTCCTAACACACTGACCAGACGTCCTTCTATCACAAATTTCAGCTTTTGATGGAGAGATGATGGCACTGCCCCGACAGAGTGAATCCATGGCCTTTCCAGCAAATAATTGTAAGATGGGGTGATGTCCATCACTTGGAACTCAACCTTATATGTACAGGGGCCTATCTGAAATGGGATTTTGATGCTTTCCATCACCTCCCGGTGAGTGCCATCAATGGCTCTGACATCAGTACGACTCGGCAGCATGTAGGTCATCTCCATTGGTAGTTTGGACAAGGTTGCCAATGGCATCACATTCAAAGAGGATCCATTGTCGAGGAGTACTCGTGGTAGAATGTGCCCCTTACAGGTAGTGGCGATATGAAGAGCCTTGGTGGATCGTATTCCATTTGGCAATATCTCATCATAACTGAAAGAGATGTAATTATCTGCTGTGATGTTCCCCACCAATTGGTCTATGTTTTCCATCGATATGTTGTTAGCTACATAAGCTTGGTTCAAAATTCTCAGCAGAGCATTTTGGTGCGCCTCTGAGTTTAATAGCAGTGCAAGAATTGAAATCCTTGCCGATTGGCTATGCAATTGTTCTACTACACTGTGTTTGATGAACTTTAAGAACTTGCAGGCTTCCTTCTTATTCATCGAATCTTTCACTTTACTAGCTAGAGATGAATCCTTCTCTACCTCGCCAGATTGTTCTACCTCCATAGGGTCTGGTCCCACTGTCCTTTTCCCTTTGTCTGGTCCTCCTGTCTTTCTCATTTGACCCGGTTCAACTATCTCAGGGGCATAGCATCTAACGCTTCGGGTTAGATGTCCCACTCCAGTCACATCTACGGTAGCTGTCTGATGGTTCGAAGATCCCGACATTGCCATATTGCATTCATAGTTCCATGGAATCGAATTATCCATTTTGTAAGGAAAAGGTGACGGCAATTCTATGATCATCTTCGGAGCGGGTCCCTCGATTACTGGAATAGCCTTTACCTCTAGCTCATCATAGTATATGATCAGGGGTTTGTCCATCTCGTAGATGGTTTCATTCATACTAATTTCAGGCACTTCTATCTTTTCAGAAAATTGGGCTTGGCCCATATCCATCATCTTTTGAACCTTTGCCAAAAACTCTTCGTAACCATAAATGGCATACCCCTTACACTCATGATATTGGCAAAAATCCTCTGACTGGTTGGCTATTCTCATCACTTTGAATTTTGGCTGAATTTAGACTGCCTTGACCATCTCTACCCAAACTTTAATCATTCGCGTTCTTACCTTTCTAACATCCCTTTTTACCTTCTCGACTTTTCCCGACATTATCGCGTTAACCTTGGCCTCCGTGTGATTAGGCAACAGGTTACTCGTGATATTAGGCCCATTTTTTTGTTCGAATTTCAATATTCTCACGTCAATAAGGCTCTGGAACTTTTTCTTGAAAGCAGTGCAGTTCTCTGTTGAGTGTCCTTGGATCCCCGCATGGTATGCGCAATAAGCGTTGGAATCATACCACTTGGGATAAGGAGGTTTTAAAGGCTGAAGATAAACATGTATGATGAGCTGCCCCTATAGAAGCTTCGGGTACAACTCGCTGTAAGTAGCGAGGATAGGGTCATATTGAGGCTTTTGGGTATTCGTCACAGGCCTTTGATCATTTCAGGGAATGTTTTGAGTGTTTGGGGTAGTGTTTGGTGGAATGGCTATTTAAAGAGATATGCCAGTCGGATATGGTTGTTGTGGTATGGCTGTATAGGGAAAAGGGTTTTGAGTGAGGCTGTTTATAGTCTGATAGTATGGATTGTAGGTTGGTAAGGTGTATAAGGTGCTGGAGGTGCAAAAGGTCGGTTATTGAAACTGACTGCATGAGCATCCCCTTCCTTTTTCTTGGCAGGAGTTGTTTTGTTATGGGCGACTTGTTCCCCACTTTCCATCTTTCCGCTCTTCATAGCGGTTTTAATCATCTCTCTGGATATGACCATTTCTACGAAATTCTTAGTGGAATTGCCCACCAAGTTTTCATAGTATGGTGCCTTCAGAGTATTGATAAAGAGAACCGTAATTTGTTTATCAGTCAAAGGTGGTTGCACCTGGGTAGCCATGTCTCTCTATTTTTGGGCATACTGTTTGAAGCTTTTAGTAGCTTTCTTCTCTATGTTTTGCAGGGATAGTCTGTCAGGTACCATGTCCGAAACGTACTTGTAGTGTTCTAGAAAGGCTCTAGCCAAGTCCGTCCTGGAGTGGATCTTGCTTCTTGTGAGCTGATTGAACCATCAAGTTGCAGGCCTAGTGAGGCTATCTTGGAAGCAGTGGATAAGCAATTTTTCATCACTCTCATGCCTGATCATCTTCTGACAATACATTGTCAAATGTGCGAAAGGATTGGTGGTCCTGTTGTACTTCTCAAAATCTGGCGTTTTGAACTTGGGTGGGATCACTAAACCGGAGACTAAACTCATCTTTTAGCATCGAGGCTTCCAAACAACTCAACCTCTTCCACGACCCTCAGCCTTTCCTCCAATAGCTGATACTTATTTTGTGATTCAGCCGTCTCAACCCTTTTCAGCTATGTCATTTTCATATTTTCTTACTCGGCGATATCATCTAGACCTGGGACCTCGATAGGGTTTGTCGGAATTGCCCCAAGATTCACCCCAATTGGCATCTGTTTCTATGCCCCTGTGTTGGTTTGAACATACACGAAAGGCATTTCAGCCGTCGATGGTGGAATTTTTGTATTCTGCAAAGATTGGATGTTTGTCAATACGGCTTCTTGCTGACCCTCTTTGCCCCCTTGATTTCCTGATTCTAATCCTAGGGCTGAAATTTCCGTGTGTCCCTTTCCCTTAACTGCGGCGGACACCAGTTCCATCTGGTTATTCATCTGATCTGTCGATTTGGCCTAAGATTTGGCCAATTGTTCCCTTAACTCATCCTGTGCTCTTTCCATTCTCTCTTGCGATCACGTATTATACTGATGCGGAGTGCTTCTCTCTGGGAGTTTTGGTGGACACCCAATTTTTAAACCTTGGTATAAATACCACGGATTAGAATTTCATGGCACATTATTCCTTTTTGCTTATTAAATGTGTGCAAGAATGAATGAATAAATGAATCAATGCATGACTGATCAAACAAATGAATGAATGTATGCTTCTATAATTGTGTGACATGAAATGATGCAAATAATGGTATCTACCTTAAGATCAAATTCTAACATAAAGGTTTTTCATTAATTCATAGAAACTTTTTTTCCATTCATCTCTCCCTCTCGAGTTACATAGAAATATCTAATCTGCTCGTACTGATCATGAGCCTCCTCTAGGAAGTTCAATAGACGCTGTCCATGCTCCCCTGTCGGGTTGATATCACACCTCAGAGTCTTCACTTTCTCCGACATTTCTTTGGCCTTGATCACAGCCTTACGGATCTGCCTAGTCAGGTGGTCTATATACTGTTGCCTCCCTAAGGTTTCAGTCTTCCACCTCATACTGGCATCGAAAGCTAAGTCATTTTCCTGGCTCCATTCGATCTTCCCCTCTCTATATTCTTGAATGATGGCAGTAGCCCTCTGGACTTGTAACTGGTGCTCTAGAGTCTGAATGGTTGCATGAAGCGTCTCATTCTCCATGCGCAGCATGGATGTCTTTTCCATCTCATTTCCCAATTTGACTTTCAATAGCTCATTCTCTTGTAGGCATCTTTCTAACTTGGCCGAGATCAATGAACGTGCATCTCCCCACTTCTGTCGCTCATGAGAAAATCTGGACTTCTTTTCTTTGCTTTCCTTAGCCTTCCCCTTCCAGAAGTCTAATTCTTTCTGAAGCTTTCCTATCTCTTTCTCATGGGCACCCAGAGACCTGCTAGTTCCAGTGAACTTTCCCTTGGCTCTTAGCTTCTTGTTCTCTTGATGCCAGTCCTTTATATCGGATTGTGCCGTGTCTCACTCTCTGGTCTTTTTTTGTTTCTTGACCTCTTGGATCTCAAGTCTGGTCTTCAAATCCTCGACATTCTCTTGAAGCTTATCACGTTCTCTCTTCAATTTCCTCTTATATTTTTCTAATTCTTGCCTGACAAGCTCAATCTCTGTTGGTACTACTGGCTTTGGCTGAAGGATTATCGGATAAACAGAGATATCCTCGGGAGGGAGCACCTTGTCGCGGATCCTCTTGGCTCTCTAAACCAAGTATCCGGGAGTAGCGTTGTCGATATATCTACCCAATTCTGATCGGTGCAACTTCCTCCATGCTTTGATGAGCTCACGTGTTTCCTTCATGTATCTGGGCCCATTATATGCAAAATCTACCAAAGTGAGCTCATGAGTCATCGGGATGAACTGCTCAGACCCATACTGTCTTCGTACTAGGAGTGGTGCATAGTTGATAACTCCCAAATTCCCATTAACGAAATCGACAGTTTGTCTCCACAGCTATTCAAGATGGATCCCATCGGCATCCACGGAGTTCTCCAAGTGACGTCCATTCAGGCTAAGTAACAAAGAGTCATGATCCATTGTTTCTTATCTCCCTTTCTTGGCCACTCTTTCTTGTAGAATTCCTTAAAGGGAATGAAAGTCTTTATGTAGGGATGAAGCTTTTCCTTATCAGTTCCCAAAAAATGACTTTGGATCCAAACATGCAGAAGCTGTGCACATCCTTCGAAACATCCCTCACCTTTTCTCCGACAAAAATTGAGTGACCTAAACGTCTCAGTAAGGATAGCAGGAGAAGGATCAATTTGTTTGCCCAGACACTCAAAGAAATCCATTAAGGCCATCTCAATGTGCCCTAAGATCTTCGAAAATATCACCAAACCATAGATTGCCAAGGCAAATACATCCACCACACGATCACTCTCCTGGTTACTCATGATATAGTCTCGCAAGAATACCCATGGGATACAAACACTCGAACCTTTCTTCTTAATATTCGGGGAGTCAATCGGAATCTCCATACCCAACATCTCGGATAGCTACTTTCGAAAACTAAATTTCTTTCGCTGCTTGCAATACATCTTATCAGGACTGGATGACTCAATACGGAGTAAGGTTGAGTACTCCTCGATGGTGGGTGTCATATCTTCCCGATTAAATGCAAAGCACCGGAAGGAGGGATCCCAAAACTATACCACTGTCCTAATCGACTACTCATCTATCTGGATCGGGAGAAGTAATGCTATGTCTCCATACTTCTTAGTGAACTTATTTTTCTTTGCTTTTCCCCATCATTCCCAAATTTCTTCTAACTCTGTCAAATCATTCTGACCCAGATATAAATGAACCGACTCGGGAAGAACAGACACAAAGTCTCTAGCCAAGCAGTCTCCCTTATTGACTTGATTCTTCTTTGAATCTATTCTAACCTTTCGGTATGTCTTGGAAGTAACTGACACCAACGCAAGATCTCGATGTTCCATGACCATAATGAAAACCCCTTTGATTGGAATTCGGCTTAAGGCAAACACTCCTAAATGATCATGATGCGTGCGATGAAAACAAAGCAAAACAAAACAAAAGGGAACGAGTCAGTACAAGGGTATAATAATAAAATCAATGCGATATTGAAATAAATAGCTAAAGGTAAGAAAGGTTCCTCCGAGTGTTCCTAGCTTCGGTAAGGTTGCATTAGGTTCACTGTCTCTGGTGAAGGCTTGTAAGGCACCCCAATAAAAGCGGGTACAATTTGTTAGAGTGTATTTCCCAGGCCTATATGGAGGTTATCACCTCACTAAAGCATAGGTAGTCTACTACTCTGAAAGTGTTTCGCTAGCCCATGCGGAGGTTAACACCTTATGAGAGAGTAGTTACTTTACTTCCACATAAAGGGCGAAACTCGGGTAGAGGGCTCATGTTCTGCAATGCAAGTATAGTGTGTGAAAAGGAACAAACAAACCTTTCCACCTATTCTATACCCTTATTCTGACACCCGAGCAATTTAATAAAGACAAAAATTCAACAATGTAAAACATTAGTTAAACAAAGGATAATAATGACATATAAAGCTGAATTAACAGAGAATAGTAAAAATATGCATGCACATGAACATATTAAAAACATTTTGTTATTTACAAAAATTCTCCTTATTTACAAAAATGTGGGAATTACAATTAAACACCAACTAAACCCGACAAACCGAGACTTTCAATAACACGCGACTAATTCTAGGCCTGACTCTCTAAATGTCCCTAGTGGAGTCGCCAAGCTGTCGCAACCTCCCTAAAAAGGGGTACCGAAATTTAATCTTGCCCTCGTCGCAGAGACAAATTGGCCCTTGTTAAAGGGTGGTGACATTGGGGGAAAATATAGGGAAAGACGACTTAATTCCTCTTGAAATAAAAGGTTGAGGGTATGAAAATGACCTCGAAAAAGAAATGGAGTCGCCACCAATATTTTCTGGCTAGGTGTGATCGGCCACCTATTAAAACTGATTTTTATAAAACATTTTAAAATTAATTAAAACATTTTAAAAGCCAATTTTGTAGTCTACGCTTTGAACTAAAGAAAACAAGTGCGGGTTCGGGAGTCGGTTACGTGCGGGGACGGATTAGCATCACCACAATGTCCGTATAAAACAATATCTTATTAGTAGTGTGTTATCTCGAGTCTCGTAAAAAGTTGGTTTTAAATTTGGTGTTTGAAAATAATTCCCTAAAAAAAATCATATTTTATTTTGAAAATGATCCAGAATT
This sequence comes from Fremontodendron californicum, assembly GCA_030761205.1. Taxonomy (NCBI): domain Eukaryota; kingdom Viridiplantae; phylum Streptophyta; class Magnoliopsida; order Malvales; family Malvaceae; genus Fremontodendron; species Fremontodendron californicum. The sequence continues at coordinate 23,523,034 of JAULJL010000003.1, forward strand.
TATTAACATAAAATTTTCCATATTTTCCGACAAACTCGGAAAAACATGAAATTTTTCCTTGATTTTGAAATTCTCTGAATCATAATCATTTTTTTGAAAAAAAGAAAGATATTTCGTTGTTAATAATAATTGATGATATCCTCCCCGGCGGACCCAGCAGAGAATTCATGAATTATTTTAACTCGGGAATAATCTTGATTTATAAAAAAAATATTATTTGCTTTTCATGTATTTTAAAAATAATAGAAAATGACCATGAATATGCAAAAATGTTACTAAGATAAAAATTAAATAAACATGCATAATTATCATGACATGAAAAACATTTTATTATGGCATGGTAAAAGAAATAATGACATGGCATGCTTGACATGGCAAAAAATCTAAATGACATGGCATAAGGAAATGAATGACATGGCAAGTGAATGAATGACTTAACATACTCTAAATGATATGGCACATGAATGAATAACATGGCATGTGAATGGATGACATGGCATATAAATGACATGGCATGTGAATGGATGAAATGGCATGTGATTGGATGAAATGGCATATGAATGAGATGACCTATGAATGAATGACATAGCATGTGAATGAATGACATAGCCTATGAATGACATGGCATATAAATGACATGGCAAATTCTTGATGACATGGCATATGAATGAATGACATAGCCTATGAATGACATGGCATGTAAATGAATGACATGGCATATGAATGAATGACATGGCATATGAATGAATGACATGGCATGTGAATGAATGACATGGCATGCTTGTCATGGCAAAATCACAAAATGACATCATTATAAAATATTCATAATCACATGCACACATCATTATGGATTATTCATGTGAGGAATCATATAAATAGCAATATGTCGAAAAATATTACCGTGCTTCCCGGCAAACCCGACAAAGCTTGGAAAATAATTCTTTCATATGATATTTACATGGTTTTGAGTAAAATGAAAACCATACGTTTCGATTCCATAAATGCGTGCGTTGAATAATTTCCTAACCTCCCTGACAAACCCGACAAAGATTGGGAAGTAATTCTCGACAAATGTTTAGGAAATCGAAAAATACGTTTTATGCCAAATTAAGTAAAAAACATTTTTAAATATGTGATGCATAAAGATGTATTTCTTCCTAGTAATAAGGACATCCGTATACCTAAAAAGGTATCTGACTACCTTTGGAAGAGACTTAAATCGGATTTTCAAAATCGAAAGACTTTGGGCTCGGATTTTAAAAAAAAAATCAGAATTTTTTGGATGAAAAAGGCCTCATGGCCGAACCCCTTCTTTAAAAGGCTTTATTTTTCCTAGTTTTGAAACCCGGGTTGACCACCCTTGACCCGACTTTTATAAAACCAAATTTTGTGATTGAAATGACATGAAAATTAACCTAAGACATTTACCAATTCCCAAATCAGCCCCCTCTTTGTATCCTAATAAAAACAAAAAATTACTCTTTCTTAAAAACAAATCTGATTCTCATAGGCAGTTTTGAAAACCTATTTTTTTGCCCTTCTAAAAAATTTTAGAACAATCTGTAAAAATTAGAGTAGACCTAGAACATGTTGATCTCCATGGAAAAAAATCAGCTTAATTTTTGGACCAAGGATACCATGACCGAATTTTTACCAACGTCAAGACATTGAGTTAAAACTGCTTTGTTAAAAACCATTTTCTCAACCATGATAAAAAAATCTAAAAATCTTGCGAAAAATACAAAGGCATCCTCTAAATGACTACTAGATATGGTAACAAAACCAATTTATTTTGACCATGGATGAGTAGTGAAAAAAATCCCAAAGTCAGAATACCCAATCTAAACTATCACTCTCTCAACTAGTAAAGGCAAGGGATTTTTGGCTTGAGATCATTGGTTGATCTTGGCCAAAATCCTAATTGAAATGTCATGAAATGCATGGTTTTTTACAGCCCACAATCATATTGCAACAGATCAAGCATGAGTGAAAAATATGAACACAACCAACAAGCAAGAAATATCAAGCAAGAACAAGCACAAAAACACCTAGAGGGATTCGGCTAAAGCAACAAAACTTGCAAAAAAATTTGTTAACTTGGTTATTTGATAAAAAATGAGGAATAAAGGATAGAAAACCTTCAAAATTTATTTTTGAAAACCTTTTTATTCATCAAAAAGTTAACAAATCACATGAACAAAAAGAGAAGAAAAAGAATTACAACATCAAAGAAAAACATTAAAGAAGAAGAAGTGAGGTGATAGCTACCTAGCTATTGCTTTCCAAATCAAGATTGCCAAATTCTTCTCTTCTCTTCTCCTATCCTATCCTATCCTCTCTTTTCTTTTTATTCTTTCTTTTCTCTCAAGAGTGAAATGCCTTAAGAAAAAAAATGAATCCCCCCTTTTTTTTCACCTTGGTCAACTACCCCTTTTATTTATGTAGATAGATTGCTTATTTTTTAAGCCTTATCTCCTATCTCCACAAAATATCTAGGCCACTTGTTAAGATCATATGGCTCACTATTAAAATATCTTCCTAGATGGCATTTTTAATCCTACTTGGCATCATCTTATAGCCTTCACATGCTCTTCACATGGCCTTCACATGGCTTTGCAATTTGGAGACCTCCAGTTGGCTTAAAATGCCATGTAGGCAAAGGAGTGGAGAATCTTGTCCTTTTAAAAATGTCATCTTGCTCTTAAACCTTGGCCATTTGATTCATGATGATCACACTCCCTCTTTAATCAGCAGCTGGTCAAAAATGGCCTGGAAATTTCCAGGACATTCTTTTTTTTTTATTTGCAAAATGGCCCTTTTCAGTTTCTTTGATAAAATTGCATTTTGGCCCCCAAACTTAATTTAATTGCAAATGGAACCAATTTTGGATTTTTCTTTTCCATATCATCCCATCCAATATAAAACTTAGTTCTTGAGGTTTTCACATTTTTTCGAGCTCATTCTCTATTTTTCCCAGAATTTTCTCTAAAGTTTCGGTTTAGTGCCTCCCAAACTTTGTCTTTTTCATTTGAGCTCCGATTTTGGATTTTTCTTCTCCAATGTCTTCCAAAAAATATAAAACTCAGATTTGGAGGTTTTCATAATTTTTCGAGCTTGTTTCTTATTTTTCTCGAAATGTTCTCTTGGAATTTGGGATTAGTGCACCCGAACTTCGCCTTTTTCATTTGAGCTCCGATTCCCGATTTTTCTTCTCCAATACCTTCCAAAAAAAATATTAAACTCAGATCTAGAGGTTTTCATAATTTTTCGAGCACGTTTCCTATTTTTTCAGAATTTTCTTTTGGAATTTCGGGTTAGTGCGCCCGAACTGCGCCTTTTTCATTTGAGCTTCAATTTCAGATTTTTCTTCTCCAATCTCTTCCATAAAATATAAAAATCAGATCTGGAAGTTTTCATAATTTTCTGAGCTCGTTTCCTATTTTTCTCAAAATTTTCTTTTGGAATTTCGGGTTAGTGCACCCGAACTTTGCCTTTTTTATTTGAGCTTTGATTCTAGATTTTTCCTCTCCAATCCCTTCCATCTAATATAAAACTCAGGTCTGGTAGTTTTCATAATTTTTTGAGCTCGGATTCCATTTTTTCTCGGATTTTCCAAGATTGCGCTTTAACCCCCGAAATCTCGATTTTACTCAAAACAGGTCCGATTTTTGGATTTTCTTTTTCCACTGCCTTTGTTATATATTGAATTGGAGTTGGTCCGAAAGCGCCCAATTTTTACGATCGAATTCCTCTCTGATTTAGTCTTCCCCTTTTCAATATCGAGAATTTTCTCATTTTTCTATTTTTTCTCCGACTGGCTCTTCCTTGGGATCCACTTCAAACTGGGACTTGGGATATTTTTGTTTATTTATCCTTTATCAACTCGGGGCTTCAATTTCACCTAAATGGGCCATCTCTGCAATTTTTCCCAAATTTGTGAATTTCCTATTTATTGATTAAATCCTTATTTTCCCCTTTTCCCTTCAAACCAGTTCTTCATTCAACTTCGCGTCAAAATTGGACCTTCCAATATCCGTAGTTACTGATCTTATTCCATTTGCGACCTCCAATTTCGTCCAACTTGATCGTTTGTGCACTTTTCCCCAAATTTGCCAAATTAGGTATTTCTCTACACTGAATTTCTGCAACCCGTCTTCCAAACTCTATATCTTTCATTGTAGACCTCAGATTATCAAAATTCCTTCCCATTGTTCAATTCAACTTCGAATCTTGATTTTGACTGAGGGTTGACTTTTTTAGTGTTGACTTTTTGGGTTTGAATTTTTTGAGGTTAACTTTTTCGATGTTGACATTTTGTGTTGACTTTCGAAATAAAGTCTTGGAGACCCATCTGTGGAATGGTGGAAGTCTCTTTGCGTTTCGAGAAGTTGACAAGAGAATTTGCATCGATTAGGTGGTCCGAACAAAATTAGGTGTCTACATCCCCTATTTGCATGATGTTTCCATTAAATTAAGGGTTTTCTAGCCTCTCATTGGCCAACAATGTCACCTAGATTATTCTTGTCTCCTATCTCTACAAAATATCTAAGCCACTCGTCAAATCATATGGCTTACTATTAAAATATTTTCCTAGGTGGCATTTTAAATCCTACTTGGCATCATCTCATAGCCTTCACATGCTCTTCACATGGCTTTGCAATTTGGAGACCTCCCATTGGCCTAAAATGCCATGTAGGAAAGTAGTGGAGAATCTTGTAATTTCTTAAAAATCTCATCTTGCTATTCAACCTTGGCCATTTGATTCAAGATGATCATAGCCCCTTCTCTAATCAGCAGGCTGGCCGAAAATGGTCTGGAAATTTCTAGGCCATTTCTCTTTTTTATTTGCAAAATGACCCTTTTCGATTTTTTTGGTAAAATTGCATTTTGGCCCCCCAAACTTAATTTAATTGCAAATGAACCCCAACTTTTGGATTTTTTCTTTTCCAATGCATCCCATCCATAAAACTCAGTTCTAGAGATTTTCATATTTTTCTGAGCTCGGATTCTATTTTCCCGAATTTTTCTCTAAAGTTTCGGTTTAGTGCCTCCCAAACTTTGTCTTTTTCCATTTGAGCTTCGATTCCAAATTTTTCTTCTACAATCCATTCCATAAAATATAAAACTCAGATCTGAAATATTTCATAATTTTTCGAGCTCGTTTTCTATTTTTCCCAGAATTTTCTCTTGGAATTTCGGATTAGTGCACCCCAACTTTGCCTTTTTCCATTTGAGCTCCGATTCTGAATTTTTCTTCTCCAATACCTTCCATAAAATATAAAACTCATATCTGGAAGTTTTCATAATTCTTCGATCTCGTTTTCATTTTTACCAGAATTTTCTCTTGGAATTTCGGATTAGTACATCCGAACTTTGCCTTTTTCCATTTAAGCTTCGATTCTGGATTTTTCTTCTCCAATCCTTTCCATAATATATAAAACTCAGATCTGAAAGTTTTCATAGTTTTTCGAGCTCAGATTCTATTTTTTCCGGATTTTCCAAAATTGCCCTTTAACCCTCGAAACCTCGATTTTACTCAAAATGAGCCCAATTTCTGGATTTTCTTTTTCCACTGTCTTTGTTATATATTGAATTGAAGTCGGTCCGAAAATGCCCAATTTTTACATCCGAATTTCTCTCCTATTTAGTTTTCCCCTTTTCTCAATATTGGGATTTTTTTTTTGTTTTTTTTTCTTCCAATCGGCTCTTCCTTGGGATCCACTTCAAATTGGAACTTGGGATATTTTTATTTATTTATCCTTTATCAACTGGGGGCTTCAATTTCAACAAATTGGGCCATCTCTGCAGTTTTCCCCAAATTTTGTGAATTTTCTATTTATTGATTAAATCCTTACTTTCCTTTTTCTCTTAAAACCAATTCTTCCTTCAACTCCACTTTAAAATTGGACCTTCCAATATCCATATTTATTGATTTTATTCTATTTGGAACCTCCAATTTTGTCCAATTTGATCGTTTACATACTTTTCCCCAAATTTGCAAAATTAGATATTCTCTTACACTGAATTTTTGCAATCTGTCTTTCAAATCTTTATCTTTCGTTGTAGACCTTTGATTATAAAAATTCCTTCACCATTGTTAAATTCAACTTTGAATCTTGATTTTCATTGAGAGTTGACTTTTTTGTGGTTGACCTTTTAGAGTTGACTATTTTTTGTTGACTTTTTGTGTGGACCTTCGAAACAAAGTCTTGGAGACCTATCTGTGGAATGGTGAAGGTCTCTTCGCGTTTCGGAAAGTTGAAAAGAGAATTTGCCTTGTTTAGGGGGTCCGGACAAAATTAGGTGTCTACAGGGGGATAGTTTTTAAAGAGTGTTATACTACCTCAAACCTTGTAGTCGGTCATAACAAAAACTCTACCAAGAAACCTTCTAGTTAGATTATAACAAATCACAACTATCCAATTGTCTAACCTTTACTGACGATTCACATAAATAAAAGATGATAAAATCTCTAAAAAAGATGGAAAGTGTTTGGCTAAAACTAGTGCTAGTTAGTGATTTCACTTTTGTGTATTATCAAGTCTATACAAGAGGTGACCAAGCATTACTTAATTAGAGAGGGATTCTGTTAGTAGTTTATAATGTTGGTAGATACTCAATCTTATATTAACTAGAAAAGTTAAGCTTATAGAATATATAAAACAATTAATTTTATTATAATTATAATTTCAAAATAATTAAATTTTGAAAATTATAATTGTTTATAAATAGTTGTCTTATAACGACACAACTCTTGTGTTATAAAAGTCGTCTTGTAAAGACATAATTTTTACGTGTAAAGTTGTCTTATAGAGACATAACTTTTACATGTAAAGTTGTGTTATAAAACAGCAAAACTCTTACAAAAGGGTATCTCATTGAAAGATACATCTGTTCGTTATCTAAATAAAGGGTTTTTCTGTTCAGTCATTTTTACTATTCTGCTTGGAGTGTTGAGGGCTTTGTTATATTTTGGAGGCATATTAAAGCCTTAAGGAAAGTGTTCTACTCGCCTCAAAGTCATCTTACTTTACTAACACTATTTTCTTTTTCTTGTTTCATTCTCTAATTTATCCAACAATCTTAAGGCTTTAATATCACAATTTTATGAGAAATTTTGATAAAGACATGGGTGAAAGACAATGATGGAATTATGGTTTATCACAAGAAGTTTATACTCAAAGTTCGGGTTGAAATAAAGTGGGTGAACTACACATGTATCAATGAACATTTCATCTCTGAAATAAATTTGGGTCTGATCAAGGAGAGTAGTAATTTTAGTCAAAAGAGGTACGCAATTTATTTTGTGCATTATTTCTAGTAAAATAAAAAAAAAATTGACCAAATATAGTAGATACTTTTATTTATGTGTATGGTTAGAATGCTATATCTAAATCTAATTAATGGTTATAATGCCATAAGTTTTTGCATGTTGATTGAAATTGGCTCATCAATTGGGTTTAATGAATTGAAAACTCAATGCTTATAAAACTGGTTATCAGAAATATATGAATTTCTCTACGATCAATAGACTTGTCCTTTATCATCTAGTAATGAAATTAAATTGGGTTTTAGTGGAATGATCGTCGTTTAAATATCATATCTTGGTTGCATATAAAATGAACAAACAAGTTAAAATTGGTCATGATTTTCATAAAACCTGATTTTTATATATGCATGAAAGTCGTCAATGCTTTTGAATTAGATAATAAATCAAAAGTAAGTTTATGCGTGATCATATAACGAGAATAGTTATGGTTGGCTTAGAATTATAGCCATAAGAAATGAGCTATAATATATATGTGTGTGTGTGTGATGAAAACTTGCATTTAGACATGATATGTGATATATATTGTTCAAATCATGGTATTAGTAACATTAATTTGGACGTCATCCATGAGTGAATATTTTTTAAGATGGAAAAATCTAGAGAAGTAGTATATATTTACTATTTCAATATATTTTGCCCATATGTGATTTATCTAGAATATGATTATTTTACCTTTGGTAAGTGTTTGTCTTATTAATACAATCATTACGACTATGGTATATATTCAAGGTAGATGGTTGCTTTGAAATAAATCATATATATATATAAGTTTTACATATGTATCTTTTTATCTTTTCTTATAATTTCTTATAATAAGAAAATCTTTGTCAAGTTAATGTTCCATTGATGAAATATATTGAATACTGTATGTATTGTTCTTTTATCTATTTTATTGGTGTGGCTCATTTGTATTTTTTTATTTTTTATTATAATTTGTTATATGTATGCCGCTTTTGTTCTCATTTAATTGTTTCATTTTGCTTCAAAAAATTTGATTCTTCTTTTTCCTTCTATATTTAATCTGAAGTTCATAACTTACATTGAAATTGAGTTTTACATGTGTAGATTCGATGTTCAATATATTTCATCATTTACTGTTGTCTCTCATGTTGAATCAGTGAACTACCAAGTTTTTTTAAGTGTTCTTTGTGCTTTGTATTAGGTTATGTCTTGGATTGGTCGCAACTGCCCTTGCTTTTAGGTCATTGTATTTCTCATATTTTAATTGTTGTTTTTTTCCCCATTATGTTGTACATGTTAATTCTTCTTTTATGTTTTATATGTTAGTATATGTTTAAATCCTTTTAGAACTTTAGAATCGATGTATACTTAAATCATATATGGATTAAGGCATGGTGTATCAATGATTCTTGATAAAATAAATCTATGGTGTGTTTTGCTCTTACTGTGATATAGTATGTCTTCTGGTTAGGTGAAGAGATAAAATATATGTTGTTAGCTTTAGTTTAAAAGCTTCTTCGTTTTCTTGAGAAATGGAGAATATATCAAAAGATTCTTCTCAATGTGATATCATACAACATTGTAATAATTATTTACATTCCTCTATTCAACTCGATGGTTCTATCAGGATTGAATTGACAACAATCTCAGATACAATCATTCCATCATACCAGTGTTGGTCGTGGGTTCAACATTCGATATTTTGTGAATTGAATCAGTTTTGGTAGCACCAGTGGGCCTGAAATTAATTATGGTGTTTGTTATAACAAGGTTCAATGAATTTGGTGGTTTGTATGGAGCTATACAAAAAACGTTATGACATATTTTAGAAACTAATAATCCTGATAATTCATCATGGATGAATGTTAATGATCTCTGTCAAACTGAATCTTTAGCAAAGGAAAGTAAAGGAAAAAAGGTTGCTGGAAACTGAATGATGATTCTGATTAGATGTTGGAATGTCAGAATATAGATGTTGAAATAGGATCTGGTATTTTGTCTGAGGCAGTTGATGATGTAATTTTGCCATGTTCTAATCTTACATCTCTGCTCAAATCACAGAAGCTGTGTATCAATAATCTAGCAGTAAAAGAAGTAAGTTACTTATTTCTTCATTACTATTAGTTATTTTGATGTCAAATGCATGAATTTTTGTTTTATACGTTTTTACACTTATGCTATCATTGTGTGATTTTTATGGTTTATCAATTTTTTATATGTTTGCAGTTAATTATATTGTTTCGACTGATCTTGGTGGACCAATTTATGAATACTGCTTTTGTGGATCACAAATGTGGTATGAGGAAAGGTTGAACAAGGCTAAAAAGGAATAAAATCTTAAATTATCACTTTATTGTGTTAAGGGTAGAGTATTTTTCATCAGTTCTTAAAGAAACTCCTCATCCTCTGAAAACATTATTGGATTACAAAGGAGGCAAAAAAGCAAAGAAATTCAGAGAAAATATTAGAGTGGACAACTCAATGTTCCAGTTTACCTCAATTAGTTCTAAGATAGATGGGGAAATTAACAGAAGATTATATGTTTTTAGAATTAGTGGACAAAATCATCATAGGATAGGATGTTTGTTGCCTGTTGATGGATCTATGCACAAATTTGCTCAGTTATATATCTATGATACTGAAAATGAGCTTTCCAACAGATTGCAAGCCTTCTATTGTCTTTAAAAAGATTTTGACATTGATGAAAATGTTGTCAAAGAGTTGATTGAAATGTATGATGAAACCAATGTCATTGTTAAAGCTTTTCGGATGGCTAGAGAGCGATTCAAAGAAGCTGATTTTATTCCAATTAGGTTGATATTGATTTCTGATAGGTTTGATAAACAATTTACAGATCCATCATCTTCTGAAGTTACTGTAATGATTGTGGGAGATGTCGATGAACTAATTAATCATCAAGATGTAATAGTTGAATGTCTTGGTCTGCAAAGGGTAAGTGATATGCACCCTCATGCATTCATGGCGATGCAATATCCACTTCTATTTCCATATAGTAGGGATAGATTCTATCTTAATGTTCATTATCTCTGTTTTGAACGCAAAAGAAAAACAAAGCATGGCTCAGCAATAGCTAGAGAGTTATATGCATATATTATTCAACAACGCCATAATGATGGATCGAAATTCATTAAAGATGGAAAGTTGTTCCCTCAATATGTCGTCAATGCTTTCACAAGTATTGAAGGAACGCATATTGAATATATAAAGAAAGAACAGAAGAAATTTTGGTTTGATGTTTACCAAGGTATTGTTGATGCATTGATTAAAGGTGACATAGATACTGAAGCTATAGGAAAACGTATCATTCTGCCTATGAGTTTCATAGCAGGGCCATGATACGTCATGGAAAACTATCAAGATGCTATGGCAATCTGCAGATATTTTGGATATTAGGATTTATTTGTTATTTTCACATGCAATGCTAAGTGGCCAAAAATAATTGCGACATTGAAATACATTGATGGCCAGAAACCGTACGATCGACCATATATCATTGAACGTGTTTTCCAAACCATATTCTGAATTTTTATGATTGAATTGGTAAAAAACAAACACTTATGGAGATGTTGTTGCAGGTTAGTACTTTTTCAATCTAAGTTTCATAAATTTTTGTGTAGTTATGATTAATCGTTCAAAATTTGATGATGTGTTCTTACTTTTTATCAGTAATTTACACTATTGAATCTCGAAAAAGAGGGCTTCCTCGTGCACACATTTTACTTTGGTTACATTCTGGCAGCAATTGTCTTTCTCCGACAGACTTTGAAAAGATCATATCTCCTTAAATACCTGATAAAATGATAGCCTTAGCCAAGTACAAAGCTTTGTTAGAGTTTAAGGTTCATGGCCCATGTGGTGCTATCAAACCAAATACTCCATGCATGAGCAAATTACAATGCAGCAAGCATTATCCGAAAAATTCCAAACTCTCACAAGTGATTCATGAAGATGAATTTCCTGTTTACAAAAAGAGAGAACAACCAAATTCTATGCTTCTTAACCCCAAAAATAGTTTTTGGGTTGACAAACATTACATTATTCCTCATAATGTACCGTTGTTGGTCAGGTTTCAATGTCACAAAAATGTTGAACTTTGCAATAAAGCAAGATCAATCAAATATTTGAATAAAGGCCCTAATAGAGTTAGAGTTTCAATTGAAGACAATGTTATCTCTCAAAGAAGACATGGACAGCAAACAACAAAAGCAGTTAATGAAATTCAAAATTATTTGGATTGTAGATATGTTTCAAGACATGAAGCTTTCTAGAGAATATTTACATTTGACATTCATTACATACAACCTGTAGTTGAAAGACACATTCATCTCCCAAATCAGCAAAAAAATTTCTTTTCGAGATGATGAATCTTTGTCCCAAGTTCTTCGAAAGCCAAACATTCAAAAAACTCAATTTACACAATGGATGGAAGCTAATACAAAACTTGAGAGTGCTAGATCACTTAGCTATGTAGAATTTCCAGAACAGTGGGTGTGGAATAGTATCGAACATGAGTGGAAACAAAAGAAGAAAAGAAAATACATTGGCAGGATCAATTATGTCCATCCAACTTCAGGAATGCTATATTTTTGTGTATTCTACTCAACATTGTCAAAGGTGCACGTAATTATGAAGAAATTAGAACAATTGATGAAATTTTGCACCCAACATTCCAAAAAGCATGCAATGTACTTAATTTATTAGACAATGATAAAGAATGAGATGATGCATTGAATCAAGCATCTTAATAGGCTATTACGAATCAACTAAGGCAACTCTCACTACAATTGTCATCTTTTGTTAGGTTGCATATGCTAAACTTTTGTGTGAAAAACATTGGAAAGCCATGTCAAAAGACATCCAATACCAATTGAAAAAAGTGTATAAGTTTCGAAATTATGTGATGCGAAAGGAATAGCTCAAAGAATACGTTCTCAATGCTTTGGGATTGCTCTTTAATGAAAACTCCACAGCAGTCACAAAATTCAATCTGCCAAAACTAGCTCTTAATGTTAACCACTATTCTATTGATAGATTACTAACGGAAGAATTAGACAACAACACAGATGATCTTCAGAGAGAACATGGGCCTTAATCAAACAACTTAATTTAGCACAAAAAAATGCTTATGAAAATATGCTGGGATCTGTTGTGAACAATCAAGGAGGTTTTTTCTTTGTGTACGGCCATGGTGATATAGGCAAAACTGTCTTATGAAAAACGATCATCTCAACAATTAGATCATGTGGTCATATTGTGCTACACAATGGATGGAAGCTAATACAAAATTTGAAAGTGCTAGATCAGTTACCTATATAGAATATTTGGAACAATGGGTTTGGAATAGTATTAAACATGAGTGGAAACAAAAGAAGCAAAGAAAATGCATTGGCAACATCAATTATGTCCATCCAGCTTCAAGAGTGCTATATTTTTTGTGTATTCTACTCAACATTGTCAGATGTCCAAGGAATTATAAAGAAATTAGAACAATTGAAGGGATTTTATATCCAACATTCAAGAAGCATGTAATGCACTTGGTTTATTAGACAACGATTAAGAAGGGATGATGCATTTAACCAAGCATCTTAGTGTGCTATTGCAAATCAACTAAGGCAACTCTTTAGTCCAATTGTCATCTTTTGTCAGGTTACAGATGCTAAACTTTTGTGTGAAAAACATTGGAAAGTCATGTCAGAAGACATCCACTACTAGCTAAAAAAAGTGTATCAATTTCAAAATTATGTGATATAAGAGGAACAACTCAAACAAAACACTTTCAATGCTTTGGAATTTCTCTTTAATGCAAACTCCACAACAGCCACAAAATTCAATCTGTCAAAACCAGCTCTTAATGTCAACCACTATTCTATCAATAGATTATTGATGGAAGAATTAGACTACAACACAAATGATCTTCAGAGAAAACATGAGCCTTAATCAAACAACTTAGGTCAGAACAAAAAAATGCTTATGAAAATATGCTGGGATCTGTTCTGAACAACCAAGGAGATTTTTTCTTTGTGTATGACCATGTGATACAGGAAAAACTTTCTTATGAAAAACGATCATCTCAAGAATTAGATCATGTGATCATATTGTGTTACACAATGGATGGAAGCCAATACAAAATTTGAAAGTGCTAAATCACTTACCTATGAAGAATTTCTAGAACAATGGTTGTAGAATAGTATTGATCATGAGTGGAAACTAAAGAAGAAAATAAAATTCATTGGCATGATCAATTATGTCCATCCAGTTTCAGGAGTGCTATATTTTTTGCGTATTCTACTCAACGTTATCAGAGGTGCACAAAATTATGAAAAAATCAAAACAATTGATGGAATTTTCTATCTAACATTTCAAGAAGAATGCAATGCACTTGGTTTATTAGAAAACGATAAAGAATGGGACGATGCATTGAACCAAGCATCTTAGTGTGCTACTGTAAATCAACCAAGGCAACTCTTCAGTACAATTCTCATTTTTTGTCAGGTTATAGATGCTAAACTTTTGTGTGAAAAACATTGAAAAGCCATGTCAGAAGACATTCAATACCAGCTGAAAAAAGTGTATCAGTTTCAAAATTATGTAATGCGAGAGGAACAGCTCAAAGAATACACTCTCAATGCTTTGGATTTGCTCTTTAATGCAAACTCCAAAACAGTCACAAAATTCAATCTCCCAAAACCAGCTCTTAATGTCAACCACAATTCTATCTATAGATTATTGATGGAAGAATTAGACTACAACATAGATGATCTTTAGAGAAAACATGAGCCTTAATCAAACAACTTAGTTCAGAACAAAAAAATGCTTATGAAAATGTGTTGGGATTTGTAGTGAACAACAAAGGAGATTTTTTCTTTGTGTATGTCCATGGTGATATAAAAAAAACATTCTTATTGAAAACGATCTCAACAATTAGATCATGTGGTCGTATTGTGTTACACAATGGATGGAAGCCAATACAAAATTTGAAAGTGCTAAATCACTTACTTATGTAGAATTTCTAGAACAATGGTTGTGGAATAGTATTGAATATGAGTGGAAACAAAAAAAAGCAAAGAAAATGCATTGGCATGATCAATTATGTCCATCCAATTTCATAAGTGCTATATTTTTTTCGTACTCTACTCAACGTTATCAGAGGTGCACGGAAGAAATCAGAACAATTGATGGAATTTTGTATCCAATATTCCAAGAAGCATGCAATGCACTTGGTTTATTAGGCAACAATAAAGAATAGGATGATGCATTGAACCAAGCAATCAGTGGGCTATTGCAAATCAACTAAGGCAACTCTTCAATACAATTGTTATCTTTTGTGGTTGTAGATGCTAAACTTTTGTGTGAAAAAACGTTGAAAAGCCATGTCACTTCATCCAATACCAGTTGGAAAAAGTTTACCAGTTTCAAAATTATGTGATGCGAGAGGAATAGCTCAAAGAATACACTCTTAATGCTTTGAAATTGCTATTTAATGCAAATCCCACAGCAGTCACAAAACTCAATCTACCAAAACTAGCTCTTAATGTCAATCACTATTATATTGATGGAAGAATTGGACTACAACAAAGATGATCTTTAGAGAGAACATAAGCCTTTATCAAACAACTTAATTCGGAACAAAAACATGCTTATGAAAATGTGTCGGGATCTGTTGTGAACAATCAAGGAGGTTTTTTCTTTGTTTATGGCCATAGTGATACATATAAAATTTCTTACAAAAAATGATCATCTCAACAATTAGATCATGTGGTCATATTGTGTTACACAATAGACAGAAGTCAATACAAAATTTGAAAGTGCTAGATCACTTACCTATGCAGAGTTTCCAGAACAATAGGTGTGGAATAGTATTGAACATGAGTGAAAGCAAAAGAAGCAAAGAAAACGCATTAGCAGGATTAATTATGTCCATCCAGCATCAGGAATGCTATATTTTTTGCATATTCTACTGAACGTTGTCAGAGGTGTACGAAATTATGAAGAAATCAGAACAATTGATGAAATTTTGTATCTAACATTCTAAGAAGCATGCAATGCACTTGGTTTATTAGACAACGATAAAGAATGGGATGATGCATTGAACCATTCATCTCAATAGGCTACTGCAAATCAACTTAGGCAACTCTTCACTACAATTGTCATCTTTTGTTAGGTTGGAGATGTTAAACTTTTGTGTGAAAAACATTGAAAAGCCATGTTAGAAGACATCCAATACCAGCTGGAAAAAGTGTATCAATTTCGAAATTATGTGAAGGGAGAGGAACAACTCAAAGAATACACTCCCAATGCTTTGGAATTGCTCTTTAATGCAAACTCCCCAATAGTCACAAAATTCAATCTACCAAAACCAACTCTTAATGTCAACCACTATTATATCGATAGATTATTGATGGAAGAATTGGACTACAACACAAATGATCTTCAGAGAGAACAATTACTTTAATCAAACAACTTAATTCCGAAAAAAATTGTGTTGGGATTTGTTGTGAATAATCAAGGAGGTTTTTTCTTGGTGTATGGCCATGGTGTTACAGGGAAAACTTTCTTATGAAAAATGATCATCTCAACAACTAGATCATGTGGTCATATTGTTTTTGTATTGTTTCATCTGGCATAGCTTCTCTGATATTACTAGGAGGCAGAACTAATCATTCTTGATTCAAAATTCTGCTTGATGTTGATGACCTTTCAACAATGGAAATTAAAAAGGGGACATAATTAGCAAGATTGCTCCAAAGAACTACTATCGAACTGTGGGATGAAGCACCGATGATACATAGAAACTGTCTTGAAGCATTTCATAGAAGCTTGTAAGACATAATGTGTATAGATCTTTTGAACAATCCAAATCAAATTTTAGGTGGGAAAACATTACTTTTAAGATGTGACTTTCTTCAAAATTTTCCTATCATTCCCTTTGCATGTAAACAATATATAATTGATGCATCCATATGCAAATCACCACTTTGGAAACATTGTAAGGTTTTGGTGTTGAAAACAAATATGAGGCTTCTGAGTAATTCTGTTGATGAAAATGAAAAAGCAGTGATCAATGAGTTTGCTAAATAGATTTTGAATATAGGACATGGCTACATGGAACCATTATCTATTGATCCTGTAGATGAATCAACAATTATAAGAATTCCTAATGTCCTGCTGCTCAATCTAGGAAATGATCCAGTTCAAACTATTTGCAAAGTTGTTTATCCAGGTTTCCTCCAAAACTATAGAGAAATAGCATATATGCAAGAAAGAGCTATAGTCACTCTATACAATGAAATAGTCGATCTAATAAATGACTATATATTGTTTGTCATTGCAACAGAAGTTAAAACTTATCTGAGTTGTGATACCATCTCAAGATCCTCATATGCTATCACTGATCAAGACCTCCTGTATCTTATTGATTTTTTAAATTCTTTAACTTTTTAGTGGAATTCCGAGTCATAAATTGTAGCTGAAAGTTGGAGCTACGATTATGTTATTAAGAAATATAAATCAGACAATGGGATTATGTAATGGTACAAGATTGATAATAACACAATTAGCTTCATATATCATAGAAGCTGTAATAATAATCGAAAATAATATAGGCGAGTAAGTATTCGTTCCAAGGATAAAACATGACAACCAAAGATACAAGAACAATAATGTTCTTACAGGTAACTCTTCCACTTAACTTTTTCTACCGCCTTTCTTATTTTTATTTTTTTACTTAATATAGTTGTTCTCATTGTGTCATTTGTTTGTTTCCAGATGTTATTGATCTTATCATATTGATTATCCAAGTTAACAAAGTGTATGTGGAAACAAATCCAGAACAAGTGCCAAAGCAAAACCTTCAACTCCAAAGCATAAGGTTAGTTTTACATCAAATGCATATAAGAACTGTGTTAGAATTCAAATAAATATCTTGACAATATTACATTTATGATGTGTTTGACCAAAAACTGTATCATATATGTACATCTTTCAAAATTATTTTCATAATTTATCATTGACAGGGAAGAAACAATCAATGTCACTTTGTGTGGAGACTTTGCACTTTCTGCTGATGGTGAACTGATGAACTCCAAAATAATCCAATCCTCATTTTAGCTATTGTAACTATGTTAGAATATAATCGTATGATTTGTTCTTTTTCAACTTTATATTTATTATTTGATGTTGTCATCATTTCAATAATTACCATGATTCATCAAACCCAATTGACTTGATTTGATTATCTTATAGTAGATTTCAATATGCTAACTTTCTATGTTCTCTATAGACAAAACATCTGTTGCTACATGCTCAACATCCCAAGTTACCTTGATCTTGATAGCCCCATTGTTGCTAAGATCAAAGTTGGATAATAATCACTATTTTATAATTGCACATTACAAACTATTATAGTTATATTTATTTAATATCAACCATTTTACAGCTTCCAACTATAAGTTGAACCGGTTTAACTCCAACAAGTTCATCAACGAGCACAACTGCTACCAATCGTTCAGGAAAATTTGAACCGTGTCACTATCCAACAACTTTTGCATATTGACCATAAAAAAGCATTTGTAAATATTCAATCAGTTTTTCACATTAAAAACTTTAAATAATAACATTCTTATTATCTATGCTAAATTTTTGCATTAATGTATTATTTTCTTTAAAATACTAACTACACATGCATTATACAAATCAAAAACACTGATTGCACACAAGGCTGGTACTATATGGCATGCAAAATTTGCCTCAAGAGTTTGATACAAGTTGGAGATACTCTTTGGCGTCCAAATCCAAAACATGGTAAAAGAACACCTTTCTTCTGGTATCTATATAAAAATCTCTTAATTCTAACTATTTTTTGCTTCTATGCTAATACATTAATACATGCTTTGCCTACTTTTTTAACTAAAGCTACAAACTATTGATGATTGTTACATTTGTTGCTTTTGGAGATGTAGTTGAAAAGTTAACTAGTGTAACTGTTGCAAGAGTTGCATAGATTGGCTAGAATGATAAATATATATTTCCTGAACCTATCAAGGAAAAATTCATCAGCCAAAAAACTCTTTTCAGTGTTAGCATAATCACAAAATCACTTGAAACGGGAGCTGTAGATTGTAGACACCTAATTTTGTGCGGACCACTAAAACATGTATGTTTTCTTCCTAAATTGATGTTTCAGAATGCTAATAGGCTTTTTTCATCCTGCGGGTGGTATTCCGTGACTTAGTCCAAGAAAGCAAACAGAAAAAGTCAAACTTGAAAAAAGTCAACCTCAAAACAGTCAACCCTAGAAAAGTCAACCTCGAAAAAGCCAAGCACTGGAAAAGTCAACCCACTTTCAAAATCAAGGTTCGAAGTTCAATTGAAAGATGGTGAAAGAATTTTGATAATCCGAGGTCTACATTGAAAGTTGGGTTACAGAATTTCAGTAGAAAGAAAACCCTACTTCAGAAAATTTAGGGAAAAATGCTTGAACGATCAAATTGTTCAAAATTGAAGGTTCCAAATGAAAGATAAGCACTGACTACGAGTAATGAAGAAGCTACTTGAAAGAAAAACTAAAAGAAAAGTCAATTCGGAAGAAAACCAAGAATTAGGGTTTTTGGTAGATTTCGATGAAATTTGGAAGAATTGTAGAAATGGCCCGATTCGGTAATACTAAAGCCCCTAATTGAGGAGGAGTGACTAAACAAGGATAGCCCAAGCCTCAGTTTGAAGAAAATCTAAAAATCAGACTTGTTTAGAGCAAAATCGAGTTTCGGAGGCAAAAGGGCAAAATTGGAAAATATGGGAAAAATAGCAAATGAACTCTAAAAATTTTGAAAATTTGCAAATCTCATTCTTAAATCATTTCAAAGAGATTGGTAAAAGAAAATCTTGATTCCGAGTTCGTTTAAAAAATGGCCAAATCTCGGGTCCCCTCTACAAAAATTCAACAGGATAAATCCCAGAAAAATAGCAAATGAACTCCAAAAATTCTGAAAATTTGTAAATCTCATTTTTAAATTATTTGGAAGAGATTGGAAAAATAAAATCTTGATTCAGAGTTCATTTGCAAAATGGCCAAATCTCGAGTCCCCTATATAGTAATTCAAGTAGATAAATCCCGAAAAAATAGCAAATGAGCTCCAAAAAATTATGAAAACTTCTAGATCACATTTTTAAATTATTTTTAAGAAATTGGTGAATAAAAATATAGATTCAGAGCTCGTTTAAAAAATGGTAAAGTTAGGGTGCATAAAAGGGGCAATTTCAGAAATAAATTCGAAATAAATAGTAGATGAACTCGAAATTTTTTGAAAACTTCTAGAATTCAATTTTTTATTATTTTGGAAGTATTGAAAAAAATAAATTCGAATTTGGAGTCCGTTTGCTATTTATTTAGGTTCGGGGGGCAAAAAGGTCATTTCACCGAAGAAACCAAAAAGGGCAAATTTGTAATTGAGAAAAATATGAAAGAAGAAGGAATTGTTGGGATTTTTCTTCCTTTGATCAGCCAGCATAGAGGAGAAGAAGGAAGCTTGAACAATTTAATTCCTTAGTCACTATCAAGCCACATGCTATCACTAACACCTTGCAAGTGGTCCCCCCTTCATCCAATGGCTTAGGTGCCTTGTAGGAAAGTTGAATGCACCATCCAATGGCCAAGTTTAAATGCCAAGATGACAGTTTTATTTGTCATGAAAGAACCCTCATCTAATGGCCAAGAATGGAGGAAAAAAAATGAGCACAACTCATCCAAGGGTAGGCACTCAAAGGGGCAAGCAAGGGTGGGATTAGTCCTCTTTTGCATCTAAGGGCTGAGGATATTACAAGGACTGAGTACACATCTTAAGGGCTGCTATCAATTGGCAAGTTGACATTTTGATGTTGTCATCAAAATATCTTAATCTAAGGGCCAAGATTGGAGGAGAAAAAGTGCAAATTCCATCCAATGGTGGAGAGGCCATTCGGCCAAGACTAAAGGAAGGGGGTGATTTCATTTTTTCACAAGTTCGGAGGCTGGAAACAGTATCTAAGAAAGAAAGACAAAGGTTTTTAAAGACAGAAAAAAGGGTTTTCAATAGGAGAGCTTGAAGGTAGTCATCTCTACCGAGCTCTAACATGTCTCTTCTTGTTTTCTATGTTGATTTCTTGATTTTCTATCTTGTTTTCCTACTACATTTTTCATAGAATTTTTTTTTTAATGTTGACTTAAGTTTTAATCTCTTATTTTTTATCAAAATGGTTGAAAAACAAATTTATTTTAGATAGTTAATGCTTGGCCGAATATGGCATTTTTGTTTGCTTTGGTTTTCTTTTTTTCTTCCTTGCATGTTGTTGTGAAAAAACTGGTTTTTAGAAGGTTTGTTTAAGTATTTTATATTCTGATTTTTTACAAAAAGATGAAGCAAAAAGGTTGAAATGACTACATGATCTTGGCAAGACCAAGTGACCATGGTTAGGAGAGAGGCTATGCCCATTTTTACTTACCATGAAGCTCACTTTAATTTTGTTGTTTGGCATGGTTAATTTTCTGATTTTTGAAATGGAAAGGCTTCATGATCTTTGGCAAGACCAAGTTATTATGGTTAGGTGAGAGGCTGTGCCTATTTTATACCAACCATGGAGCTTAACTTTCCTTGTTTTATTTACTAGTTTTGCTTGTTATTTGCTTTGCATGTCTATGTTTAATTTTTTATATGTTCTTTACATTATTTTCTATGCTATATTTGTTTCTATATTTCATTTCCATGCTTAATATGTTTTCCTTGAAGATCGGCCTTGTTGTCTATTGGAGTCATTTTGTGCATTTTTCATAATTCATGTCTTATATTATACACATGTTTGCATTTTCATATTTTGTCATATGGCCATTTGGCTACTCCATGTTGCTATGCCTCACATGTGCATTTTCATCTTGCTTCTTGGCTTGTTTGCATCTCCATGCCATGAGTTAGCATATCTTGATATTTAGTATGCCTTACATGTGCATTTTCATCTTGCTTCTTGACTTGTTAGCATTTCCATGCCATGAGCTTGTGCATTTTGATTTTAGTATGTCATATGCTTGTGAAAATGTCATGACATTATGCATATTGATATGATTTGTCATGTACTTGTGCCATTTACTAGGTAGGATTGCATTAGAGTGTCATGTAACCACATTCGGCCTCTTCCTGCATCACTTGCCTTGTCATGCATTTGCATTTGTTTAGGTAACACGCTTTGCATTATCATATCTTGAAATTGTGTATTAGTTGTTGTTTGTTCCAGCATTAACATTAGTTTCATTGGTCATTGTATGTTCATAGTATTGCTATGCATGTTCATTACATTTTAGGTCTAGGCCATATTGGTATTGCCATGCATATTGAGTCTTAAATCATATTGGTATTGTCATGCATTACTATGTTATTTCGGACTTAGGTTACATTAGCATTTTCATGCATATTCATAACATATTAGGTCCAAGTCATATTTTCATTATGAAGCATTGCATGCATATTAAGTTAGGATAGCATTTATTGCCATGCAAAATCATGATAGGCATTTAGGTTATTTTGAATTGTCATGCATTTCCTTTACCATTTAGGCTTTAGACCATGCATTTCATACATTTCATTTGCTGTATGTTCATGCATTCCATGTCATTGTCACATGATTTATGACTTAGGCCAATCAATGGCTCAAAGTCATGCTCTCTTGAGCATACTTGTGGAAAATTAAAGGGTTGTCAAATTGATTATTCTACCTTTGTGATTTTTTTTACTTAGCCAATTTTTTTCCAAGGTTTTTAAATGTTTTAGCTACTATCCTTAGGTCTTTAGGATGATCTCCAACAATTTTTACTTTGATTTTTGAATGAATTTATCAAAGGAAAAAAAATGTGTTTTGACAAAACAGTTTTTTTCACCTAGTACTCGAACTTCTCCGATTTTTCTGGGCAATCATCTTTAATCAAAAAATTAATCCAATTTTTTCTCATGTAATTTTACATGTTCTGAGTCTTCAATATTTCTTTTAGATTTTTTTGAATTTTTAAAAATAGGAAAAAAAATTGTGTGACAGAACCGGACAGTAAAGACAGATTTGAAATCAAAAGAGAAATAATGGTTGAATTTGGCTAAGGCATTTAGAGCGGGTTGGTTAGAAGCTTTAGCTACTATCTTAGGGTAATTTCCAAGCCTTTTCAAACTTTAAAAATTATTATATAAATCTCGGGTTAAGGGTGGTCAAGTCCGGTATTTTAAACTTAGAAAATTAGAGCTATTTTAAAAGGGTTTGGTAGGGGTTTTAATCTTTATTCAAGTTTTTCCTCAAAATTGTTTTCAAACAATCACAAAGTTTTTTTTTTTTAGAAAATCTAATTTGACATATTTTCTTAAGGTAGCCGGATATCTCTTCAGATATATGGATTTCTTTATTTAGAGGAAAAAATACATTTTCATGCATTGCATTCTCCATGATCATACATTTTATTTAATATGTGATTTTTTCTATGATATTTTTCATGGTATTATTATTACTTTGATTTACATTTTATGATGTTATATTGTTTGCCATATGATTTTAAATATTTCATGATATCCCATTTTTTTTTATTTAGTCATTTATTTTTGTCACATTATTTAGCATATGCATTTTTATTATTTTATTTTCATGCATATTTAATGATAGAATTATTTTATGTTTCATTTCATTTCATCATATTCCATGTCATTTAGGTTATATTATTTAGATTATGCCAAGTCATTTAAAATATGCCATATCATTTAAAATTGCCATGTCATTTAAATCATTTTATCTCATTTATAATATACCATGATACTTAGGATTTTTCATTTCACCTAGAATATACTATGCCATTTAAATTATGTCATATCATTTAGGTTGCATTATATTATCTAGACTTTGCCATGTCATTTTATTTATGTCATACTTGTTCATGTTCATATTTTTAAATGTTTTGAAAAATATAATAATTTTCAATAAAAATAAAGATATTCTCGAGTTAAAATAATTCATGAGTTCTTTACCGGGTTTGCTGGAGGGAATATCATCAATTATCATTAATAAAGGAATATATTTCTTTCAAAAAAACGAGAATGATTCTGAAAGTTTTTCAAATGAATAAAAATTTCTATATTTTGCCGATTTTGTCGGGGAACGTAGGAAAATTTAGAATTAATAAATTCCAGATATTTTTACCGAGACTTGAGATAACACATGATTAATAAGGTACCGTTTTATACGGGCGTTGTGGGGGTGCTAATCCTTCCTCACGCGTAACCGAGTCCTGAACCCGATTCTTCGATTTTCTCTGGTTTATATCACAGACTTGAAATTGGTTTTAAAAATATTTTAATTAATTTTAAAATATTTTATAAAACCGGTTTTAATAGGTGGCCGATCCCACCTAGCTAAAAAAGATTGGTGGCGACTCCATGTCTTTTTCAATGTTATTTTCAAAACCTTCGTTTTTCTAGAGGAATTAAGTCGACTTTTCCTCGATTTTTTTTTAAGTCACACTTAACGAATAATAAATACTTGCGATGAGACTTGTTATTTTTTAGGTTGTGACAGCTTGGCGACTCCGCTGGGGACTTTTTAGAGAGTCAGGCCTAGAATTAGTCGTGTGTTATCAAAGTCTCGGTTTTGTTGGTTTAATTGGTATTTAATTTAATTCCCATATATTTTTTTTTTAAAAATAAAGGAGAATTTTAAAAATAATAAAATGTTTTAAATATATTCGTATTCATTCACATGCATTTTATTATTGTTTTCTAGTTATGTAATGTTGTATATTATAATTGCTTGTTGGTTAATGCGTTACACTATTTTTGATCTGTGTTTTAATAAATTGTTGGGTTATTTAGAATAAGGGGTGTAGAATAGGTGGTGAAAGGTTTGTTGTTCCTCCACACACACTCACTTGCATTTGCATAACATGAACTCTCTACCCTGGTTCCGTCCTTTTAAGTGGGAGTAAAGTAACTACGCCTTCGTGATGATCCTCCGTGTAGGCTAGTGAAACACTTCCGGAGTATAAAGTACCTAATGCCTTCGTGATGATCCTCCGTATGGGCTTAGGAAAATATACTCTAACGAATTGAATTCGCTTTTATCGGGGTGCCTTACTAGCCTTCACTGGGATAGTGAGGAGCAATTTGGGGCCTTTAGAACCGATTCACCCTCATATAGTAAACCTAGACGGAGCCATGCCGGATTTTTATTAGATACACCGAAGATAGAAACACATGGAGGGACATTTCTAAACCTTTTGTTACCGATTTTACACTCTGAATAAAGGTTGTAGATCGGGCAACGATGTACGTACATCGCCCGTAATAAGTTTAGTATCCCGCCCTGAAGGCATCGTGATGCCTAGATGAGTCAATAATATTGGGGCAAGTGTTCACTAGCTTTTTTAAAATTGAAAATATCAAAACATTCTTTTTCAAACATTTTTGCATTTTTGCACATTTCATGCATGTATGAATAGAGCATGTACAGTTATCGTTGTATTTTTTATCTCATTCCTTGCAATAAACAGTTGGTAATAATAATCTCATTTGGTGATTTCATAAACCGGTAGTGTTACATGAACATTTGCATATTGTACCATAGTTGGATCCATTATTCCGAAATTCTTTTGAAAATAATGTGTGATTTTTCATAGAGAAAACATGTTTCAAAAAATTGTGGATTAAATGTTACATAATGAGATTTTTGAATAATCAAAATTTGGTCCCACCATTTTGTGTAGCCATTGATTTCTTTGTATATACCATGGTGTTAATTCATTTATTCTTTGCATATATCATTTTGACATCATGTTACAGTCATAAGCATGTATGCTCATTCATTGTAGAATACAGTCATAGTTAGCATAATTTTTCTATATGTACCCATGCAGTGATTTGCTTATTCTTTACATGCATCATGTTGGCATCAGGTTGCACACATGCATACATAGTCATCATAATTTCTTTGAATGCTTCATGCATTAATCATCAGTATATTCATGCATATAGGAATAGAGCATGTACATTCATAATTGTATTCTTAAATCTCATGACATTTTCATTTGCATGAAAGGGGTTCGAGATATGAGGAAAGAATTGGAGGAACGAGTGGGTGCTTTGGAACGAAAACAAGAGGAGTTTGGACATGAACTCCGGGAGTTGAAAGAACAGCTTGTCAAAATGAAAATTTTTGAGGATATGGATAAGAGTAAAGGGGAATTTTCTCAGGGTTCTTCATCACTTTTGGATCAACCAAAACCTTCAGGTCCAAAACATACAATCCTTGCTAGATCCTGCGCTTGCCAGTGTTACAAAGGTTGCAACTCTGATGAAATTATGGACGAAATCATGAAAATGATTAAACTAGAGAGCTTGATACCAAAGACAGAAATCACGGATCCTGTACCATACCTGCAAACTGCTATAAGTCCAAACCAGTATCCCTACCCTGCTATGGCTCAATTGTCCACTAGGATGATCACTACGGGACCCCTGAATCCCACTCCATCACCACCAACTGGCACTTTGTACTATTTCCCTCATCAATCTCCTTATCAAGCATCCGGGATAGGAACCTCGAATTATGTACAACCTCCAAGGGTCCCGAGTCCAAATCCATACCTTTGCCTTGTTATTCCGCCATCTCCCTATGTGAACACTCTGATGCAAGCCTTAGAACCACCATCAAGTGCCCTAACTCCTAGGCCCTTTGTGACAAGAAACAACCACGGGATTAAACACAAAGGCATTTTGATCCTATTCCAATCAGCTATCAAGAACTTTTCCTAATATTGGTCAGAAATCACCTAGTTGCCTATGTGCCGTTGAAACCCCTATCACCACCATACCCCAAGTGGTATAACCCGAATGAAAGATGTGATTATCACTGTGGAACTGTTGGGCATAGCATTGAGCACTGCAATGCACTCAAGAACAAAGTACAATCTCTTATAGATGCCAAGTGGTTGTATCCAACGATGCTGATTGATAGAGGACCAGGTACGGTAATGATGTGGAAGGATTTCGGTCTTATAGAATGTAGTAGGATTTCACTTTTTCAGTAGCCGGCTCTTATAGCCTTAGGATGCTAGGAAGAATAAAGTGCTTGTAAAGACAGTTTTAACCACTGCTCATGATTTTGTAAACATGGTTTATACCATTGTGAATGTTGATTTGAGAATGAATTGGTTGTGCTTCAATTTATGAGATGTTGATGATTAAGTTCCTCCGATTCTTATTTCCTTCGTGATATCCTCCCCTTTGCATTTTGCATCCGATCAATTATTTGTCATACCATACATTCATACATGCATCTTGGTAGCATCAGGTGGTATTCATGACAAACATAGTCAGCATGATTTTTCTATATGTTCATGCACTAATTTGCTTATTACATACATCATGTTAGCATTAGGTCGTATTCATAACACAGATGGTCGAATGAGTTTCGTTGTATATACTCTATGTCAATCATTCATTGTTTACATGCATCATAATTGACATCATATTGCACTCATAATGTATACGATCATTCATTGGGAAATATGCTGAAATGTACATGGTCATTCTTTGTATATATCCATGCATTGATTTGATTATTCTTTGCTTGCAGTATGTTGGCATTGTGATTGCATTTATAGTCAGCATGTTTCCATTGTATATGTCCATACATCATATTGTTTAGGCTTCACGTGCATCAAATTGCATTCATAACTCCTTCATCATGACATGCACTTGGGGGGAATAAAACAGAAGTTGGCTTGGCTTTAAGAGTCTTCGAAAGAATTTCCATTTCAAATCAGAGGTATAAGAAGTACTGAGGACCCTTTTTAATACAGGCTAGTGCTATAGAGAATGAACAAGTTGCCCGAATGGAAATGGTACAGGAAGAATTGCGAGAATAGCTGGCAAAGTTTCAAGCAGAATCTAAGGATCAGATGACTAAATTGATGGAGCTGATGTCCGCCGTAATAAATGAAAAGGGATACACTGAAAACTTTGCCGCCAAAGAAGCGTTAGAGGCACAAAAGGGTCAAAATGAGGTCGTAATGATGGATGGCCAGAACACAGTTAACCCTAGCAAAACCCTGAACTTAGACGACCTAGTTGAACGGGAAAAGTTGAAAATGGTTAAGTCAAATATGGCTGAGTTGACAGATTCCCGAGGGAAATATCAGTTGTTAGATGAAAGGCTCGGGAAGTAGAAAATAGAGACGTATTTGGGAGTGTGGATGCGAAAGAACGATGCTTGGTCCTCAATTTAGTCATTCCTCCTAAATTCAAGGTCCCTGACTTTGTGAAATATGACGAGACGACTAATCCATCAACCCACATCACCATGTTCTGTCTAAAGATGGCAAGTCACATAGATAATGATAAGCTTTTGATTCACTACTTTCAGGATAGCCTCAGTGGGTCCGCAATTAGGTGGTATAGTCAGTTGAGCAAGGATCAGATTCACTCTTGGAATGATTTGGCCAGGGCTTTTCTAAACCAGTACAAGTATGTGACAGACATGACACTTGACCGTTTCACCATGAAAAATATGGAGAAAAAGGTTATTGAGAGCTTCAAAGAGTATGCTTAGAGGTGGAGGAACATGGCCACCCAAGTACAACCACCCTTAACACAGAAGGAAACCACTGTCCTTTTTGTGAATACACTACAGGCCCCATACTACGATAGAGTTGTTGGCAACATCACGAAGATTTTTTCGGATATGGTAATCTCTAGGGATATAATGGAAAATGCTATCAAGGCTAGGAAACTCGAAGGAGGTAAAACATTTAATGCAGAGAGAAACAGAACGCCCAAAAAGAAAGAGGAAGATGTCCAAACTGTGGGAGACTTTGCCTCGTAGATTCGGTTACTTCATACCAACCACCCTGTCCTTCTACGAACTATGCATCCTAGGGTTCATACTTATACCCGATGGCCTCTCAGAATCCAGTAAATTTTCAACCTTTTTTCAGCAAGAGGAAACTGAAGAATATTCGAAAAAGAGATCAATTTGAGCTATTCCCCATGTCTTACTCTGAGCTATTGCCCCAGCTGGTCGAAGAACAACTCCTCACTAAAGTTCCAGTGGAGCCTATCGAACCCCCATATCCGAGTTGGTATGACAAGAATGCATATTGTGATTATTATTCTGGGATTCGGAGACATTCCACGAAAAACTGCCTATGTCGGAAACGGAAGGTTCAATCACTCATTAATAAAGGATAGTTAGATGTGGGGAAGAAACAAAGGTCAGACAGTGGGGAGAATCTACTGAATGGGAATGATGAGACCATTGTGGATGTCGTAATAGGGGAAGAACATGGAACGGTCGAAAAGAGTACCGAGGAATAGCTAGTTTGAATTAGGGAGAACATGTCAAGGGGAAGTTTTTATGCATTTAGTTTCATACCTCATGATGAAAACACTTGTCTTATGTTAACATCCCTATGAAATAAATGAATTTTGAATATTTTTATGTTTGTTGTGTTTTAACAATAATTTGAATATGCAAAAACAAGCATTAAGAAGGTTCTAATAATGGATAGTCTTGAGAATATTGATGATCATTGTTAGAAATGACCCAATACCTTCCCTCTTTTCGGGAGTCCATATGTCTAAATCCCTGAAACTAAGATCACTTGAAAGACCTAATGCTTCAATGAATATGATTGATTAAACTTCATAAACCATTGTCATTGGAGAATAAGCAAAGATGTAAATCCTAGTCTAGGCCATGAACAAAGGAACGAACTTTTTGAAAATTTTTTCGAATTCCTTGAAATTCAAACAAATGAGACATTTTTTCAAGAATCTAGATTTTGGTAAATTGATGTATGTCAAGATTGTGCTAAAATCGTTCATGACCTTTACCAATAACCACAAAACACTAATTACCCCAAACATCACTTCATGATTGACACCCTGGGGCACAATGATTAAACTAGATTATCCCATGTCCCAGATAAAACCCGTTTTTGGGTCGTATTTTCCTTGTCTTTTCAAAGATCTTATATTTGAAATTCAGCCTTTTTAAAATATACCTAGACTTGCTATGTTCCTCGTTGATACGAATTCTCATGGTTAATCAAACCGGGGCATCATATGTGGAAATGATGGTTATATGGTGAAAAAGAATGGCCTAACGCATGAATCATTGGGGCATGCAAAAAAAAAAAATTTGTGATATCATGCATATGAGAATTCGGATGATTCCAAAGTGCAAAATGAAATTCTGAATATCTATTTCCCCTGGGATTGCTTTTCAATCTGAGTATTCGTGTTTGACATGAGAAATGGCCATCTTTCATGCCCCTGTCACAAAAAAAATTGTCCATAGTCACCCCTTTTGAGCCGAAAGAATTTTTTCTTCTTTAAACCCTGATCAAGGATTACCCTTTACATTGTGGGGGAAAATGTGAGGAAGGATCACTGAGAAATAAGTCCTAGCTCAAAGACAGATGCAAAGCAAATGGAGCCCCGAATAAATACGTGCTCAGTCTGTCAAAGAAAAAGAAAAAGGAGAAGGAAAAGATGGCAAAATGGAAGCCAAGAACAAAACAAAAGCCGAGAAAAAAATGTGAAAAAGTATGACAAATGAAAGCTAAAAGCAAGGAAGAAAAAGACCAAAAAGTCAAAAAGGAATAAAAAATGCAA
Organism: Fremontodendron californicum; assembly: GCA_030761205.1. Classification (NCBI taxonomy): domain Eukaryota; kingdom Viridiplantae; phylum Streptophyta; class Magnoliopsida; order Malvales; family Malvaceae; genus Fremontodendron; species Fremontodendron californicum. The sequence goes on from JAULJL010000003.1 coordinate 23,553,010, forward strand.
AAAGGGATAAATGTTTAAAAGAGAATCCTCCTCAAGAAATGATCCTTGATATAATTACCCTCAAACACATATTTTGGGCCTATTTATCCTTTCTTTCTGAACCTTTAGCCATGGCCTGCATTACGTGCTTTAAAAGTCCATTTTGATCAAGCATGAATATTTAACTTGAAGGGTTTTTTCCTCAGATTTTATCCCATCTCATCGAATTATCATTTCACTAAGGAAGAATTTAGAATTATCAAATACATGGTAAAATAATGAAAAAAGAAAAAAAGAAAAAAAAAGTTGGAGAGAATGGGACTCTAGGGCGAAAACCCGAAAATGGACGGTCTAGAGTAAAATGGGAATTTTCGATGCCATCTATGTTAGTGCCGATACCACAAAAGAGAATATCATCTTAAAGAAGTGGTCATCGAGGATCATCTAGGAAATCCTGAACCTCCCAAATTGACAGCTCTCATTCGGAGGATTGTCTTAAAAAACTGAAACTTTTTTTTCCTCCAAAATTAAACTTTCCGGTTTAAACATCCCGGCCAATCTTGACGCTTGTCAAGAAAACCTTGATATGGAAACTAAAATGATGTTGAATTTGTTCGATTCTCAATGAATTCATAATTTATAAAACCTGTTCCATTTGTGAGCCTAGAAGGGACATACATTTTGTTGTGAAGTTTTCTCCGATCAACCAAAATCTTGTTATACCAAGCCTTGCCAATTCAAATTGAAAAACCCAAATTGACACTTAGGAAAATTTCTAACAGTGATCACCAGTCTTCAAAAGATTTGTACATTACACACTGTGGGGTTAAAATTTTTGACTCAAAAGTTTTCATTAAATAAGCAAAATTCTTTTTTAAAAAGGAAAATAAAAATATTTTTTGAAATACCCATTTTTGATGTTAACATGAGATAAGGTTTTTCTAACTCAAAGGTGTGGAACTATTAGGGATAACCTTGACTTCCAAATATGAGAAGAAGAAATAGAACTCGACAAGTAGACTTCTGTCAATAAGAGTTTGAAGACTGTTGGGGCAAAGAGAATAGCCAAAGATTGAAAAAAGAATTGAAGATATACTCTGATTTGAAAAGTAAAAATGAATTGGAAAGGCTAAGCCAAAATCTAGAAAAATGGTCAGGGGCATTTGCATCACTCATGAGCATTCATCTATTTATTAAGCTTTGCATCTGCACCGTGTCAGCAAGCATTTGCATAATTCATGAGTATTTGTATTTGCACTATTCCATGAGCATCTGCATTCTATCTTTACAAGTACATCCTTCATAGATATTTGCATTCGCATCATCTCAAGCAAGTGCATCATTTCTAGGATCATTGCATCTTCATTGTAGCTGCAATTACACCATTCATGAATCACTTACATGAACATGATTCGTAGGGACATCTGCATCTGCATTTAGAAGCATTCGCATCAATCCAAGACATCTGTATCATTTCAAGAAGCATTTGCATCAATCCAAGATATTTGCATTCACATCATGAAGCATTTGCATCCTCTCTCAAACCCTTCAGGTTAATTTCTAGGTCATTTCAATTTCTGGTTTCATCCATGCCTTTAATTTCTGGTTCCATCCAGATCGATTTCAAATTTCTGGTTTCACCCATGCCTTTAATCTCTGGTTTCATCCAGATTTTTTTCAAATTTTTGGTTTCACCCATGCTTTTCAATTTCTGGTTCCATCTAGATCATTTTCAAATTTTTGGTTTCACTCATGCCTTTAATCTTTGGTTTCATCCAGATCTTTTTCAAATTTATGGTTTCACCCATGCTTTTCAAATTTTTGGTTCCATCCAGATCTTTTTCAAATTTCTAGTTTCAACCATGCTTTCCAAATTTCTGGTTCTATCCAGATCATTTTCAAATTTCTGGTTTCACCCATGCCTTTAATCTCTGGTTTCATCCAGATCTTTTTCAAATTTCTGGTTCCATCCAGATCGTTTTCAAATTTTTGGTTTACCCATGCCTTTAATCTCTGGTTTCATCCAGATCTTTTACAATTTTCTAGTTTCATCCATGCTTTTCAATTTCTGGTTCCATCCAAATCATTTTCAAATTCCTGGTTTCACCAATGCTTTTAATCTCTGGTTTCATCCAGATCTTTTTCAATTTTCGGTTTCATCCATGTCAGTAAGGTTAGCACAAGAAAGGATAAGACCTCCGGGCACCATTTTTAAGACCTTCGGGCACCATTTTTAAGACCTTCGGGCATAATTTTTCAAATCATGGGTAAGGCCTTCAGGCACCTTTATTAAGGCCTTCGGGCACCATTTTTAAGGCATCCGGGCACTATTTTTAAGATCTTCGGGCATAATTTTTTCTTTTGCAAATCGAACTCGTTTCTTTAAGACGGGTTGAGCCTTGATTAGTCAGGGAATTCAATTTAAGGACAAAATATTCAATTTACAGCATTTTCAAAAAAAAAATTGAATGAAAAAAATATTAAAAAAAATGAAAAATGATGAAAAAGAAAAAATGGAAAAAAGAAAACTCCTTTTCCCTTCTCTTCACATGGATTTCACTAACCGGACAAAATTAGTGTTTGTTTATCTTTACCTGATTCCTGATTTTCAAGAATAGTCAAAGAGGGGCAACTGTAGACACCTAATTTTGTCCAGACCACTAAAACAGGTATGTTTTCTTCCTAAATTGATGTTTCAGAATGCTAAAAGGCTTTTTTATCCTGTAGGTGGTACTTCGAGACTTAGTCTAAGAAAGCAGATAGAAAAAGTCAAACTTGAAAAAAGTCAACACCAAAAAAGTCAACCCCAAAAAAGTCAACCCCAAAAAACTCAACTACTAAAAAAGTCAACCCACTTTCAAAATCAAGGTTTGAAGTTCAAGTGAAAGATGGTGAAAGAATTTTGATAATCCGAGGTCTACATTGAAAGATATGGAGGTCGTAAGTTGGCTTACAGAATTTCAGTAGAAAGGAAACCCTAGTTCGGGGAATTTGGGGAAAAGTGCTTGAACGATCAAATTGTTTAAAATTGAAGATTCCAAATGAAAGATAAGCACTGACTATGGGTAATGGAGAAGCAACTTGAAAGAAAAACTGAAGGAAGAGTCAATTCGGAAGAAAACCGAGAATTAGGGTTTTTGGTGGATTTCGGTAAAATTTGGAAGAATTGCAGAAATGGCCGGATTCGATAAGACTAAAGCCCCTAATTGAGGAGGAGTGATTAAAAAAGGATAGCCCAAGGCTCAGTTTGAAGAAAATCTGAAAATCGAACTTGTTTTGAGCAAAATCGGGTTTCAAAGGCAAAAGGGCAAAATTGGAAAATGTGAGAAAAATAGCAAATGAACTCCAAAAATTCTGAAAATTTGCAAATCTAATTCTTAAATCATTTCAAAGAGATTGGTGAAATAAAATCTTGATTCGGAGTTCGTTTGCAAAATGGCTAAATCCCGGGTCCCTTATGCAGAAATTCAAAAGGATAAATCCCGAAAAAATAACAAATGAACTCCAAAATTTTTGAAAATTTAAAAATCTAATTTTAAATTATTTGGAAGAGATTGGTGAAGAAAAATATGGATTCGGAGCTCGTTTGAAAAATGGTAAAGTTCGGGTGGATAAAAGCGGTAATTTCGTAAATAAATCTGAAATAAATAGCAAATGGACTCGAAAATTTTTGAAAACTTCCAAAATTCAATTTTTATTATTTCAAAAGTATTGAGAAAAAGAAATTCGAGTTTGGAGTCCGTTTTCTATTTATTTAGGCTCGGGGGGCAAAAAGGTTATTTCACCGAAGAAACCAAAAAGGGCAAATTTGTAACTGAGGAAAATATGAAAGAAGAGGGAATTGCTGGGATTTTTCTTCCTATGATTAGCCAGCATAGAGGAGAAGAAGGAAGCTTGAACAATTTAATTCCTTAGTCACTATCAAGCCACATGCTATCACTAACACCTTGCAAATGGTCCCCCTTATCCAATGGCTTAGGTGCCTTGTAGGAAAGTTGAATGCACCATCCAATGGCCAAGTTTAAATGCCAAGATGAAATTTTTATTTGTCATAAGAGAACCCTCATCTAATCGCCAAAAATGGAGGAAAAAAGATGAGCACAACTCTTCCAAGGGTAGGCACTCAAAGGCGTAAGCAAGGGAGTGCATGGGATTAGTCCTCTTTTGCATCTAAGGGCTGAGGATATTACAAGGGCTAAGTACACATCTTAAGGGCTGCTATCAATTGGCAAGTTGACATTTTTATGTTGTCATCAAAATATCTTAATCTAAGGGCCAAGATTGGAGGAGAAAAAGTGCAAATTCCATCCAATGGTGGAAAGGCCATTCCGCCAAGACTAAGGGAAGGGGGTGATTTCATTTTTTCACAAGTTTGGTGGCTGGAGACAGTAGCTAAGAAAGAAAGAAAAAGGTTTTGAAAGAAAGAAAAAAAAAAAGGTTTTCAATAGGAGAGCTTGAAGGTAGTCATCTCTACCAAGCTCTAGCATGCTCTCTTCTTATTTTCTATGTTGATTTCTTGATTTTCTATCTTGTTTTCCTATTACATTTTTTCATAGAAATAAATTTTTTTAATGTTTACTTAAGTTTTCATCTGTTCTTCTTAATCCAAATGATTGAAAACAATTTTTTTTTAGATAGTTTATGCTTGGCCGAATATGGCATTTTTGTTTGCTTTGGTTTTCTTTTTTTCTTCCTGGCATGTTGTTGTGAAAAAAATGATTTTTAGAAGGTTTGTTTAAGTATTTTATATTCTGATTTTTTACAAAAAGATGAAGAAAAAAGGTTGAAATGGCTACATGATCTTGGCAAGACCAAGTGACCATGGTTAGGGGAGAAGCTATGCCCATTTTTACCTACCATGAAGCTCACCTTAATTTTGTTGTTTAGCATGTTTTATTTTTTGATTTTTAAAATGGAAAGGCTTCATTATCTTGGCAAGACGAAGTGATTATGGTTAGGTCAGAGGCTATGCCCATTTTATACCAACCATGGAGCTTAACTTTCCTTGTTTTATTTACTAGTTTTGCTTGTTATTTGCTTTGCTTTGCATGTCTATGTTTAATTTTCTATATGTTCTTTACATTTTTTTCTATGCTATATTTGTTTCTATATTTCATTTCCATGCTTAATATGTTTTCCTTGAAGATTCGGCCTTGTTGTCTATTGGAGTCATATTGTGCATTTTTCATATTTCATGTCTTATATTATACACATGTTTGCATTTTCATATTTTGTCATATGGCCATTCGACTACTCCATGTTGCTATGCCTCACATGTGCATTTTTCATCTTGCTTCTTGGCTTGTTTGCATCTCCATGCCATGAGTTAGCATATCTTGATATTTAGTATGCCTTACATGTGCATTTCCATCTTGGTTCTTGACTTGTTAGCATTTCCATGCCATGAGCTTGTGCATTTTGATTTTAGTATGTCATATGCTTGTGAAAATGTCATGAAATTATGCATCTTGATATGATTTGACATGTACTTGTGCCATTTACTAGGTAGGATTGCATTAGAGTGTCATGTAATCACATTCGGCCTCTTCATGCATCCCTTGCCTTGTCATGCATTTGCATTTTGTTTAAGTAACATGCTTTGCATTATCATATCTTGAAATTGTGTATTAGTTGCTGTTTGTTCCATCATTAACATTAGTTTCATTTGTCATTGTATGTTCATAGTATTGCTATGCATGTTCATTACTTTTTAGGTCTAGGTCATATTGGTATTGCCATGCATATTGAGTCTTAAATCATATTGGTATTGTCATGCATTACTATGTTATTTAGGTCTTAGGTTACATTAACATTTTCATGCATATTCATAACATATTCGGTCCAAGTCATATTTGCATTATCAAGCATTGCATGCATATTAAGTTAGGATAGCATTTATTGCCATGCAAAATCATGATAGGCATTTAGGTTATTTTGAATTGTCATGCATTTCCTTTACTATTTAGGCTTTATACCATGCATTTCATACATTTCATTTGCTGTATGTTCATGCATTCCATGTCATTGCCACTTGATTTATGACTTAGGCCAATCAATGGCTCAAAGTCATGCTCTCTTGAGCATACTTGTGGAAAATAAAAAGGGTTGTCAAAGTGATTATTCTACCTTTGTGGTTTTTTTTACTTAGCCAATTTTTTTCCAAGGTTTTCAAATGTTTTATCTATTGTCCTTAGGTCTTTAGGATGATCTCCAACAATTTTTACTTTGATTTTTGAATGCATTTATCAAAGGGAAAAAATGTGTTTTGACAAAACAGTTTTTTTCACCAGTATTTGAACTTCACCGATTTTTCTGGGCAGTCATCTTCAATAAAAAAATTAATCAAAATTTTTCTAGTGTAGTTTTACATGTTCTAAGTCTTCAGTATTGTTTTTAGATTTTTTTGAATTTTTAAAAATAGGTAAAAAAATCGTGTGACAAAACTGGACAGTAGAGGCAGATTTGAAATCAAAAGAGAAATAATGGTTGAATTTGGCCAAGGCATTTAGAGGGGGTTGGCTAGAAGCTTTAGCCACTATCTTAGGGTAATTTCTAAGCTTTTTTAAACTTTAAAAATGATTTTATAAATCTTGGGTTAAGGGTGGTCAAGTCTGGGATTTTAAACTTAGAAAATTAGAGCCATTTTAAAAGGGTTTGGTAAGGGTTTTAATCTTTATTCAAGTTTTTCCTCAAAATTGTTTTCAAACAATCACAAAGGTTTTTTTTTTTTTTTAGAAAATCTAATTTGACATATTTTTCTAAGGTAGCCGGATATCTCTTTAGATATACGAATTACTTTATTTAGAGGAAAAAATACATTTTCATGCATTGCATTCTCCATGTTCATACATTTTATTTAATATGTGATTTTTGCTATGATATTTTCCATGGTATTATTACTTTGATTTACATTTTATGATGTTATATTGTTTGCCATATGATTTTGAATATTTCATGATATCCCATATTTTTTTATTTAGTCATTTATTTTTGTCACATTATTTAGCATATACTATGTTCATGCATTTTTATTTTTTTATTTTCATGCATATTTTATGATAGCATTATTTTATGTTTCAAGTCATTTCATCATATTCCATGTCATTTAGGTTATATTATTTAGAATATATGCCATGTCATTTAAAATATGCCATATCATTTAAAATTGTCCTGTCATTTAAATCATTTTATCTCATTTAGAATATACCATGATACTTAGGATTTTTCATTTCACCTAGAATATACTATGCCATTTAAATTATGTCAAATCATTTAGGTTGCATTATATTATGTAGACTTTGCCATGTCATTTTATTTATGTCATACATGTTCATGTTCATATTTTTAAATGTTTTGAAAAAGATAATGATTTTCAATAAAAATTAAGATATTCCCGAGTTAAAATAATTCATGAGTTCTCTATCGGGTTTGCTGGAGGGAATATCATCAATTATCATTGATAAAGGAATATCTTTCTTTCAAAAAAATGAGAATGATTCGGAAAGTTTTCCAAATGAATAAAAATTTCTATATTTTGCCGATTTTGTCGGGGAATGTAGGAAAATTTTGAATTAATAAATTTCGGATCATTTTCAATTAAAAATGGAAATATCTTTCTTAAAATTGGGAATTAACTTGAAATATAAATTAAAAACCAATTTTTTACCGAGACTTGAGATAACACATGATTAATAAGGTACCGTTTTATACGGGCGTTGTGGGGATGCTAATCCTTCCACGCACGTAACCGAGTCCTGAACCCGATTCTTCGATTTTCTCTGGTTTATAACGCAGACTTGAAATTGGTTTTAAAAATATTTTAATTAATTTTAAAATATTTTATAAAACCGGTTTTAATAGGTGGCTGATCACACCTAGCTAAAAAAGATTGGTGGCGACTCCATCTCTTTTTCAAGGTTATTTTCAAAACCTTCGTTTTTCTAGAGGAATTAAGTTGACTTTTCCTCGGTTTTATTTTTTATGTCACACTTAATGAATAATAAAGTCTTGCGATGAGTCTTGTTATTTTTTAGGTTGCGACAGTTTTTAGAATCAACTTATCTCGCAATGTTGATGAAAGCTACAACACTATCAATCTGCCTATTATAACATCCACTTATGAAACTGACACTGTCATAATGATCTCGTGATTGTTGAATGACGTTGGGGGGAAGAAAAGATAATGGGTCCTCGTAAATGATATGGGTTTTGAAAAACTTCAAAAAATTGAGTCGCCACCAATCGTTTTTGGCTAGGTATGATGGGTCACCTATTAAAATCGATTTTTGTAAAGAATTTTAAAATTAATTAAAATCTTTTAAAAACCCAATTTTGAAGTATGCGCTTTAAACCAAAAAAAAAAAAAAAACAAAAATGGGTTCAAGAGTTGATTACATGTAGGGAAGGTATTAACACCCCTCAACATCCATATAAAATAATACCTTATTAATCATGTGTTGTCTTAAGTCTCGACAAAAGTTGATTTTAATTTTGGTATTTAAAAATAATTCCCTTAAAAAATAATCATATTATTTGAGAATGATTCAAAATTTGTTATCATAAAATTTTCTATATTTTTCGGCAGACCTTGCAACACATAGAATTTTTCCTCTTTTTAAAATCATCTGCATCATTCTCAATTTTATTCCTTTATTAATGATAATTGATAACATTCTCCCCAGTAGACCCAGCAGAGAACTCATGAAATATTTTAACTCTGGAACATTGCCTCGTTTTATTATTAAAACATGAGTTTCCATATGCATTAAAAAACATTTATAAAAAAACGTCAATATGCAAATATTATTAATATGTAAACATAAGGAAAATAATATAAACCCTAAATATCACATGGCATAAGCAAAAGCGTAATATAAACAATAATTATTAAATAACATAAATAAAGAATATGCACACAAACATAATTTGAAAACCCTTTTTTTATCCTTTTCTTTATTTGAAATTACATAAATGGAAAGCTTTGGAAAAATTTACCGAACTCCCTGGTAAACCTGGCAAAGCTCGAAAAATAATTCTTTCGCCTAACACTTAAGTAATTTCGAGTAAAACGAAAATCATACTTCATGATTTCATAAACACGTGCGTTGGAGAATTTCCTAACCTCCCCGGCAAAGACTAAGAAATCATCCTTGCCAAATGTTTATGTAACCAAGAAAGCACGTTTTTATAAAAGATCTTAAAACATTTTAAGAAAACATGAAATGTGTTAAAAAGGGATTGTTATCGAGAATGTGTTTCTCCCTTGAGGAGAGGACATTCGAATACTTATAGAGGTATCCGAATGCCTTTGAAGAAACTTAGATTGGACTTAATTAAATAATTAATTTTGGGCACGAAATTTTCGCCTAAAGGATATCCGAATACCATGGGAAAGATATCCAGATGTCCCGAGGCAAATTTAGGCTATTTGACTTGAAAACGGGAGGCATCCGAATGCTATTGCATAAACATTCGAACACCCCTCGATTAGGCTCGATGCAACTTTTTGAAAATCGAAGAAAACAAAAAAGACTGCAATTCCTTTAAGAAATAACAAGGGCTGGCCAAACCCTCCAAGTAACATGAAAATTGAATCTTGACTCATTTTTGAAGCTCGTTTTAGTAACCTTGACTCGTTTTCTCAAAAACCATATTTTTAAACCTTGAAAAATCGAAACAAAACAAATTTTAGATCCCTAAATTGCATTCGGCCAGCGCACTTTTAGATGGACTGAAAACAATTTTTAATATTTGATAAAATGCATAGACTCATGTAGCCTACAATCTCCATATCCAACCTTTAAAATTTTAATGTATCAAACACTTTGAAAAAAAGACCTTGGCTATGGACCATTGATTAATGCTAACCAAAATCTTATTGGAAACCATTTTAGAAAACAATTTTTTAGCAAAAATGGTTGGCCTCATGGATGGTTAATTCGGCAAAAATATCACTTAAAGCAATCTAAGATCATCAAGCTCATAACTTCTTTTTTCAGGGAGAGGAGAAACATCTAACATCAAACATCAAGAGTGCAACACAATAAACCACAATAGGCAATATCCAACATATCAAATAATAAGAGCAAAACACATAGTAAATGAAACAATGGCCTATGTGCCACTTTGTAGGAAAACAAGAAGCAATTTATCAATTTGGAGAAATTTTTTAAAAATAGAAGAAAAGCCTCTTTTAAAACATTTTAAAAGAACTTTAAAACTTAAAGGAAAGTAGTAAAACATTTTAGAAAAACTTTGAAGAAAAGAAAACATGGAAGAAGATGAATGGAAACTACCTTGGTATAGCTTTCCTAGCAAAAACCTCACTTTTATTTCTCTTTTTCCTCTCTTCTTTTCTCCTTTTTTTTTTTTGCTGTATCTACTGCCTAGAATTTCCAGCCAACTCTACCTCTTTAGTCTCTTCCTTTTTCCTTCTGGATTATTCTAGGTTATTCTATTTTTTAGCCATTTGTCACCTTCATATTAACCCACCAATGGTCTTCCTCCTTTAATATGTGACTCATGTACTAATTTGATGAGTCATGTACTAAAATAACCACCTTCCCATTTGGCTTTCCAAGAGCATCCTCCACTCTCCCTTTTTATTACAACTTTACTTTAAGTTTATTTCTACAATTTTCCTACAACCTTTTTATTGTTTCTAATTTCACCCCTCTTCCTCCCATCCATTTTCCTACATGGACCTTAAGCTTGGGCCTTCCACCATATTCCACTCTTCTTGGATTTTTAAAGTTGGGCTTTCCACCATTTTTACAAAGTTGGGCTCCCATCTTCCTACCCAACTTCCTCCCACTTGGATCCTTAAATGTGGGCCTCCATCTTCCACCAATTTTCCTATTACTTGAATAAAAAATGGGCTTCCAACTTCCACTAAATTTCCCATTATTTTTCTCTTTTAAAAAAATTGGCTACCATCTTCCACCAATTTTCCTACCACTTGGATATAAAAAATGGGCTTCCAATTTCCACCAAATTTTCGTATCAGTTAGATTAAAAAAAAAAAAAATGGGTTTTCATCTTACACCAAGTTTCCACCAAATTTCCAAGTTGGGTTTCCAAAATTTCCAACAAACTCTACCACTTGGATTTTTTAAGTTGGGCTCCCAAAATTTGTCTTGAATTCTCCACCCAACCTTTTTCCACCATTTAGCTCAACTTTAATCCATTTAATCTTACTACTCCATTATTGAAAGTTGACTTCTTAATTATCAAGATTAGTTCCTCACCATCCAAATTTCCTTTTAATCTTGACTTTTTCAAAGTTGACTTTTCAATGTTGACTTTGACTTTAACTTTAACTTTTGGTCAACTTTGACCTTGACTTTGATTTTTGGTCAACTTTGACTTATTCAATTTTGACTTTTCTCATGTTGACTTTTTCACCCCAAAGTGTCAAAATCGAATTTGTCAGTCTTTACCGAGTCCGTGTCAAGTCACTAAACCATGAAATTGAGGTAAATTTAGAAACTCGGATTTGAAAGAAAAATGTACCTTGTTTGGGAGTATGGACAAAATTAGGTGTCTACAGACACAACATCAAAATTTGCTGGAATTAGACCTGCTCATGGGCTGGGTAGGCCGCGGCCTTGAATTTTTTTTATTTGTCTAACCAGACCTAGCCCGCCGGCCTAGATGAACAGTAAATCCTATTTAAAAAAAATTATTATTTTATTATTTTATATTTTTTTTTATAATTGAATTATTAAAAATTTATTCCTGCCCAGGCCTAAACCAGTATGGGCCGGACGGGCTGCCCGGTCCATGTGCAGGTTTAGCTGGAATGCAACCAATTCAAGAAAAACAACAGCCATCTTCACAAACACAAACGCATATTCCACAAGATCTTTTCCCTGAAAAATCCTCAACCAAGAAACTAAAACTTGGGTAAACATCTTAGCATAGTTAACTGATTCAATTTACTTAACTTAATTACATTTTGGATTTTTTTCCCTAAAATAAATGCAATGTTAACAAAAACTACATCGATTATTTTGCAGACCTACAACGCCAAGAGATGCATGATCTGAAAAGTAACTCTATATTCTATTTTTGTTATTTTAGAGATTGATCTTATTCACTTATCATTTTTTGTTCAAAATACATAGTGACCTACATAGTTCAAGGATCTGAACTTAAAGTTCACAATTTGAGCTTGCTCTTTTTTGTTTGTAATAGATGCTGACCATCTCAAATTAAAAATGTTTTGTTCAAAAAATTGCAGCATTCATCTTTGTCCTCTCACAACCCCTTTTTGCTTATCACTATGACAAAAAAGTAACTATAATTTTTGGACAAAACAACTTTTTTTTTTTTTGTAAAACAAAGATATTCATTACAGCTGCTATGTAATTTCATACTCAATATACTCAGTATGCATTGTATATAAATCAATAGGATCAATCTTTGATTATCTGTCAATCTTCCACCTTTTTTCACTTCAATATTTAACACTAAAGTTCTTAAACTTTTATCTTTCTCTCCATGTTGACTCAATTTTACTAAGTTAAAAAATATCATGTCTATAACCAATATATATTCATAAAAACAAAAAAAATTATTACAGAAATAAAATAGCATAACCGCAGCAACGCGCGAGTATGCCACTAGTCTACTATACTAATTTTTGAGTTATAAGGGACACAAGGGGTGTTTTCTAAGTTTTCAGGGTTATTTTGGTCTATTGCCTGAGAGACATAAGAGTTATTTCCAAAATTTTGAGTCTTGAGGGATAAAAGGGTTTTTTTTTTTTTTTTTTAAGTTTCCAAGATTATTTTGGTCTATTGCCCGAAGGACATAAAAGGTATTTCCAAAATTTTAAGGGTTATATTTCTCTGATTCCTTTTCTCTGAGGGACACAGGAGGTGTTTCCAAACTTCTGACTGTTATTTCCTTCTATTGCCTAAAGGACATAATAGATATTGCCAAAGTTTTGAGGGTTATATTTGTCTAATTCTCTTTCTTTCTAATACACTTGCTTTTAATTACCTGTTTAAAATTTTGGTTTTCTTTCTTTTTTCCGTTAGTTTTGAGTTCTTTAGTTGATGCTTTGGAGTTTCTCAGTTGGGGCAGTAGGAAGATATGATTAGACAGTGAATTTTTTTAGAGGAATTAGGTGCAATTCCAATCAAAGTATGGTGTTTGGCATGGGTTTTGTAAGGTTTTGTCTATTTCCTTCCTTTTTTTTTTTTGTTGGTTACTCTATTTCTTTTTTTTTTTTTTTTTTCATTCTCTTATTCTTCTTTTTCTTTCTCTTGGTCATTTTGGTTCCTATTGCCTATTCGTCTTCCTTGGAGGTCAGTGTTGTTGTTATTACCCAACTTTTTCTAGTTTTTATTTCAGGATATGTTTTTGCTCTTTGTTTTTTGGGTTGTGTTTCTTCCATTTGTTGTAGATTTTTTTGGGATTTTTAAACTACATTGGTTCGAGTTGATTTTTTTTTGTTTTTTGTTGTCTGCTTTTAAAATTTTGCTGTTTGTTGTTTTGTTCAAAATTTTTACGTGTTTATTTTTTTGAATTATGTTGTTCTTATCGTTTCAGTTTGTTTTTCTTTTCCTTTAATCATTTAGTTGAAATTTGTTGTACTTCATGAGTTATTTATCTAACGATAGTGGTTGAACATGGTAACTTTTCTAATTGTTTTGCATGTGCTGGTCAGATAAGATACATATGTATGTGTCGCAATGTGGTCCCATTGCAGGAACATCGCTGGATGACGTTAAAAAAATAGATATATAAACTGTGGGGGGAAGAGGAAAAGACGATTTAATTTCTCTTAAATTAGGATTGAGGGTTTGAAAACGACCTCGAAAAATAACTGGAGTCGTCACCAATTTTTTTTGGCTGGGTGTGATTGGTCACCTATTAAAATCGGTTTTAATAAAACATTTTAAAATTAATTAAAACATTTTAAGAAAACCAATTTCAAGCTCTGCGCTGTAATCCAGAGAAAAAACAAAGACGGGTCCCGGAGTCGGTTACGTGTAGGGAAAGATTAGCACCCCCACAACGTCCGTATAAAATGATACCTTATTAGTCATGTGTTATCTTGAGTTTCGGTGAAAGTCGATTTTAGATTTGGTATTTAAAAATACTTCCAAAAAAAATGGTCATATTAATTCGAGGATGATTGGGAATTTGTTATTGCAAAAATTGTCTATATTCCCCGGCAAACTAGCAAAATATAAACTTTTTATTGTTTTGAAAATCTCTACATCATCCTCTTTTTAGAAGGGTATTCCTTCGTTAATAATAATTGATGAAGACTCCTCGGCAACCCAGATGAGGATCCATGAATTATATTAACTCAGGGATATTGCCTTATTTATTAAAAATCATTGTTATTTTTCAAGCATTTTAAATTCATAAAGAAATGATCATGAATATGCAAAGTATTACTAAGATAAAAATTAAACAATATGCATATTTGTCATGGCATGGCAAACATTTTATTGACATGGCAAAAGAATTAATGACATGGCATACTTGACATGGCAAACTTTATTTCAACATGGCAAAAAATAAATTTTATGGCATATAATTAATGGCATGGCATTCATGATATGGCAATTAGCTCATAACATGGCAAGTAGACTAATGACATGACATACATAACATGATAGGTAACTCAAGACATGACATACATGACATAAGCACCAATCATACAAATGACATCATCATATAATATTCACAATCATATCATGATTAAGATCACAACATGAGTAACAAATAATAAAATGACATCATCATGAATATTTATTGAATTTCCATGACTAAGATGGCAAATGTAGATATCATAGTGTTGGGTTTCGTCCGAGTTCATGCATATAACAAAAATTTAAAACATAACAGCAGAAGCAAAACATAAACCCAGACGTCCGCAGGATCCCGGATCATGATTTACATGTGGTACATGATATTTAAAACATTTAAAAAACCATCATGATCAGAATCATACCTACTCGAGAACTAGTAATCCCAAGTATGCCATACCTGCAACAAGTCAGAAACTCGATGGTCACCGAACGACTTCTCCGAGGGCATGAGCAACACAGGTGTCTTGCCTTCAACGGTGATCCACACGGATAGCTGTTGGCACCTTCAAAAGGTTTCGAGGATTTCATTATGCTAGCAGTCTGATCACTAGATCGATAATCAAAAGGCTTATCTTCTCTATTTTGCCTTTTCCCAATGCCCGAAACCCAAAAGAAATTATTTCCTTTTAATCGGTAGTGAAGAAAAAAATTAGAAGAATTAAAACATGGAGGTTTGGCTATATAAAATAGTCATGGCCGAATGCGTTAAAGAAGAAACTATCTTTCTCCTTTTCATAACCGAAACCAAGCAAAATAAAAACCTCTCAAGCTTGCATGAAGAGGTGGCCTGTTTTAATTCTTTTCAATGATCAAATAACCAATCAAAGAATAACAACTTTCCCTTACGCAAGTGGCGGCTTCTTTTTTTTTTTGCCCTTTTTAATTCACCTAAATCTTGTTCCACTCAAATAGCATTCTCATCTCTTTTTACGTAAAAAAAAAATTAATGTAAAAGAATCTTTCATTTCTTTTACCGTTCATGAACAACTTAAAAGCCATTCATCCTATTTTTTCTCTTTTACGTAAATCTAGAAATAAAGAATTCTACATGGGTTCCACTTCCTTGGCCGGCCATCACCTGATAATATTGATAAGTTTTAAACTCTTTCAAACTCTTAGTGATAAACGCTTAGTGAACCTAGACAATATTATGTCCATGTTCGGCCAACAAGGATAGGATAGGAGTTTGATTTAAATCAAACAACCTAGTTGAGGTGAAACTCTTTCACTTCAAGCATCCCAGTTCGACTGAAACTCTAACTCTTAAAGCCAAGGTCGAACCTATCCCGGATTATGTCAATGTTAATAGCTCGATTTCACAGGGATAAGAGTTTGATTCCAAATCAAACTCTCAGAGTCCTAATCGAACTCAACCAGCTCGGATTAACAGAGTCCTTGTTCAAGTGAAACTCTTTCACTTAACAAGTGTTAGAGTCCTAGTCAAATAATAACTCTTAGTGCCAGACTCAGACTTGACATAATCGAAGCAATGTTCGGTTTAGTGAAATACGAAAACGAGAAACTTTTTCTCTTTTGGGACAAATTCTTATTTTCGGCTAGGACAACTTTATCTTAAGACATGTCTAAATCAAGACATGGTCTGCTTAAGACAAGCTTATCCATATTGTCTTATTAAGACATCTTTATTTGGATTTCTCAAATCCAAATTATGTCTTAACCTTCCTAAATTGAATCTTATTCAATTAGGTCCTCCAATTTAACCTTTTATTCAATTAAGTCATTACTTAATTAAATCCCAAGCTTTAGCCAACAATTCCGTCTTTATGTGTGACCCTTTAGGTTCCCAACATGTTGGCAATGTGTATAAATTAATCTCATAAATTTATACACATAGATCAAGAGCGGGATCTAGCAACCCATCATGACCACCCAAATGTTGAGAAGTCAACGTGACCTCATTGAAACCTTTCATTAACCAGCCTATTAGTGTAATACGATCCTTTCACCAAATATCCCGGATAGCCCATGAGCATGGTATAGTGTCTAGTCATGTTCAATCCATATTAGTTCTTGCAGCTTATGGTTAACCTTATGAATTTGGAGAAACGATTTGTTCCAAATCCATCATGCTTTGGTCAAAGACTTTATCAAGTTAACCGAAGCCAGGAACAGACGAGATATGTCTCCGATGTCACTTGGAGTGGTGAATCCTCTCTGGATCACTCATCCATCTTCTTATGGTTCATGTCATACCCAAAACCACCTTACCATAAGTATCCCTTCATTTGGGACCCGTTCGTGATGGAATCAAAGTATGACACTCTCCATACAAGATGACCTGGTATCACAAGTCCGAGGACTAATTTACACGATTGGCACATAAGAACATTTCCATAGACATTTGAGTGACCATACCAAATGGAGTTCTCACAGTGGGCCAAGTTCAGTGAACTTGTTCAACAGACAAGCACCTACATGTTATCCCAATTATCCCTCATACTACAAGACGTGAGATCAGTTGCTTACTTCACAAGTAAGTAGGCTTAATATGTACTAGTCTTTGAGCATTGCCAATGCCCCGTCTTGGAAATACGATGACCAGGAACAATTTTAGGAACACAACTTTGATGCATAAGGATTTCACAATTATAAATAAGTCCTTTGCAAGGTCGTTGTGTTCCATGGGCTTCATCCGATTAGTACTTAATAACCCTTTATCATCGTACTAACATGAAGGAAAACCTTGTATCACTAATGTATAGTGACAAGGTTTGCATTATTAACTGTATATCCCTTGTCCAATCTAATTGGCTCTGGGGCATATACTAACACATAGAACATGCATGATCATGAGATATGCACATATCATTATTCATTTTCATGGAACTTTCATGTGAGGAATCACATAAATGGCATAGGCCAAAAAATATTACCATACTCCCCGACAAACCCGGCAAAGCTTGGAAAATAATTCCTTCATATGACATTTACATGATTCCGGGTAAAACGAAAACCATACCTTTCGATTCCTTAACATGTGCATTGAAAAATTTTGTAACCTCCCCGGCAACCCGGCAAAGATTAGGAACTAATTCTCGCCAAATGTTTAGGAAACCGAAAAATACGTTTTTATGCCAAATTAAATAAAACAATTTTAAAATATGCAATACATAAATTTGTAATTCTCCCTTGAAGTAAGGACATCCGTACACCTAAAAAGGCATCCAAATACGTTTGAAAGAAACTTAAATTGGATTTCTAATTCAAATGATTTTGGGCTCGGATTAAGAAAAATGCAATTTCTTGGATTAAAAAACTATGGCCGAATGGCTTGAAACCATAATTCTAGTTTCCTATTTTTTAAAAACCCGGGTTAACTACCCATGACCCGGTCTTTGTAAAATCAATTTTAATTTTTGAACTAACATGGAAAACAACCTAAAATAGTAGCTACATGATTTTAGTCAGCCCTCCCCTCTTGTAAAAAATTGAGATTTTTGCTAGCTTTAAAAAGGCTTGTTTAGACTCCTAAAAATCTTGCAAAGCTATTTTTTATACCTTTGTAAAAAATTTAAAAAAATTTGGAAAAATCAGTTTAGACTCAAGAAATGATGAACTAAATGAGATTAAATCAGTTTTTAATTTGGACTAAAACTGCCTAGGCCAAAGTTGCCTTAAAGACAGAACAACAAACTAGAATCTATTTTACCGAAAAATATTTTTCAACCCTTAATAGGAAATTCTAAAAATCCTAGAAAAAATACCAGGGACTCCTCTAAGGGTCTACTAAATGGGGTTAAAAAATATTTTTATTTTGAAAAAATATGCATGGTGAAAAATTTCCCAAAATTAGGATATCCAACTTACAAACCATTATTTTTCCAACTAGTTTGCACAAGAGACTTTGGCTATAGACCATTGATTGGTCCTAGCCAAAAATCAAGTTGAGAATGATATGAATGCATGATTTTCCAACAAAACAAACATATGAAAATGATCAATCATGAGCTAAAAAATATAAAAAAAAAAGAAAGAAAATGAAGGTTGGCTCAATAGTTGGTTTCTTGGACATAGTCCCACCTTACCAAAATCATTTGATAAGAATCAAGATCCTCAAGCTTCTCAAACCCTTTTTATTTTTTAGAAAACAAAAGAGAAGGTCTATCCTACCACAATAGTGAAACCCATAATCAACATGCAAGCAAGAAAATCAAGCAAAAGGCAAGCACAACAAGCCACCAAGGTTTCGGCCAAACAAGGAAATGTTGTAGCAAAATTTTGCAAACTTTGTTATTTTGTAAAGAATAAAAACGAAGGAAAAAACCTTTAGAAATTTATTTTGAAAACATTTTATTCAAAACAAAGAAAAGTTAAAAATCACATAGAGAAGAAGAAAAAAGCGATTATGAAATAAAAGAAAATAAATCAAAAGAAGAGAATAATGGCTACCTAGCAAATTTTTTCCAACCAAGCTTCCAAAATCATCCTCCTTTCTCCCTCTTTTCTCTTCCTTCCTTTCTCTTTTTTTTTTTATTTTTTTTTATTTTGAGATTTAGCTACTGATTTTTCTTCTGAAGTGTAGTGAATACAGTATGAAAAATGAGAGAAACCCCTCTCCTTTATGCCTTGGTCGATTGGCCTCTCTTGGTGTGAGAGTGCTCATTTCTTTTTAGCCTTAGACATGCTTTGCATGCTTTCCCAACATCTTTGCCACATGGCCATTTCTTGTCCCCTTTTGCATGATGCTTTCCTTAGATTAAGGGTCTCCTAACCTCTCATTGGCCAAGAATGCCACCTCAATTATTCTTGTCCCCTATCTTTATAAAATATCTAAGCCATTTGTCAAAATCATGTGGCTTACTACAAAAATATCTTCCTAGTTGGCATTTTTATTCCACTTGGCATCATCATATAGCCTTCACATGGCTTTGCAATTAACAAGCCTCCTATTGTCTAAAAATGCCATGCAGGCAAGTAGTGGAGAATCTTGTCCTCTCTTAAGAATGTCATCTTTCTACTCAATCTTGGCCATTGGATCAAGTTGATCAATCCTCTCTCTTCCCTCTCTATGAGCTGGCCGAAAATGGCTTAGAATATTCCAGGGTATTCCTCCTTTTTCATTTGCAAATTGGTCATTTTTCAATTTTTCGATAAAATTGCATTTTGGCCCCCAAACTTAATCTATTTGTAAATGGACCGCAATTTTGGATTTTTCTTTTTCAATGCATCACATCCAATATAAAATTCAGTTCTGGAAGTTTTCATAATTTTTCGAGCTCGTTTTCCATTTTTCCTGGATTTTTCTCTAAAATTGAGGATTGGTCTCCGGAACTTTGCCTATTTTCATTTCAGCCCCGTTTTTGGATTTTTCTTTTTTAAACCATCCTATCCAATTTAAAACTTAGTTCTGGAAGTTTTCATAATTTTTCGAGCTCGTTTTCTATTTTTCCTGGATTTTTCTTTAAAATTATGGAATAGTCCCCGAATTTAGCATATTTGCGTTTCAGCCCCAATTTTTGTTTTTTTTTTCTTCTCATTTCATTTTTCCATTCTAATCCTTAATTCTAGAAAGTTTCGCAATTTTTTTAGCTCGAATTCTATTTTTTTCGGATTTTCCAAAATTGCCCTTCAACCCCTTAAACTTCGATTTTACTCAAAATGGGCCAATTTTCCAGACTTTCCTTTTCCATTGCCTTTTTCATATATTGAATTAGAGTTGGCCCGATTTTGCCAAATTTTTACATCTAAATTTCTCTCCGATTTAGTTTTTCCCTTTTTCCTCAAAATTGGAAATTTTATCGATTTTCCAGCTTCTCCTCCAATCGGCTCTTCCTTTGGATCCACTTCAAATTAGGACTTGGGTTATCTTTATTTATTTATTATTCATCAACTGTGACTTCAATTTCACTGAATCGGACCATCTCTGTAGTTTTCCCCAAATTTGTGAATTTTTCATTTATTCATTAAATCTTTATTTTTATTTTTCTTTTTCTCTACAAACTGATTCCTCCTTCAACACCGCTTCAAAATTGGACCTTCCAATATCTTTATTTATTGATCTTATTCCATTTTGAGCCTTTAATTTTGTCCAATTTGACCATTTACGCACTTTTCCCCAAATTTGCAAAATTTTCCATTTTCCTACACTTAATTTTGCAATTTGTCTTTCGACCTCTCTATCTTTAATTGTAGATCTCCGATTATCAAGATTTCTTTATCATTGTTCAATTCACCTTTGAATCTTGATTATTCTTGAGAGTTGACATTTTGGGGTTGACTTTTTCGAAGTTGCTTTTTGTGTTGACCTCCGAATCAAAGTCTTGGAGACCCATTTGTGGAATGAGGGGAGATTCTTTGCATTATAGGAAGTTGAAGAAAGAACTTACCTTGTTTAGGGGCTCGGACAAAATTAGGTGTCTATAGCTGTCCCTCTTTGACTATTGCTGAGAATTAGGAATCAGGCAAAGATAAAATAGACAATAATTTTGTCCGGGTAGTGAAATCACATATGAAAGAGAAAAGGGAGTTTTCTTCATATTTGTTATTCATTTTTTCTTCTTCCTTTTTTTTTTTTTTTTTTTGTAAATGAAAAGATTTTTCCTTAAATTGAGTTCCCTGACTAATCAAGGCTCGACCTGTCTTACGAAAATGAGTTTGATTTTTTTAAATCAATAAGATTTGTCCTTAAATTAAGTTCCCTGACTAATCAAGGCTTGACCCGTCTTAAGAAACCGAGTTTGATTTTTTGGTGTAAAATGATGGATTTGTCCTTAAATTGAGTTCCCTGACTAATAAAGGCTGGACCAGTCTTAAGGAAATAAGTTCGATTTTTTTGGTGTAAAATTCTAGAAGTCTTGTCCAGGGAAATTTTGGATGTCTTGTCCATGAAAAAGTTTGGATGTCTTATCCAGAAAAAGTTTGGATGTCTTCTCCAGAAAAATTTTGAATGTCTTGTCCATGAAAAAGTTTGGATGACTTGTCTAGAAAAAGTTTGGATGTCTTTTCCAGAAAAAGTTTGGATGTCTTGTCCATAAATTGAAATGACCTGGGCGAAACCAAAAGTCGAGAAAGATCTGGATAAAATCAAAATTTGAAATGAGATGACCTGGGCGAAACCAAAGGTCGAAAAGTGATCTAGGCTAAACCATAGATAATTTTCAAATAAGATGACTTGGGCGAAACCAAAAGTCAAAAAATTATCTAGGCGAAACCGTAGATAATTTTAAAAGATGTTGCGCCCGGAGGTCTTAAAAAGTTATATTTTCTTTGAAAATGGTATCTGGAGGTCTTATCCATGATTTTTGAGAATAGTGCAAGGAGGTCTTAAAAAGAAAATTTTCCACAGTTCCTGCAATGTTAGTCGAATGCAGTGATGTTGATGACAAGTTTTGCAAATTCTTGTAAAATTCATGTTATTTAAGGATGAATGCAATTTTATGAATGCAATTATAGTCGAATCCTTGATTTCATTGGGGTTCACGGACTTTTCGACTCCGCTGTTTGCTCTACTTGATGAGCTTTTCATCATCATGAATTCACTGAGATTCATAAATTTTCTAACTCCATGGCAGCATCTTCAATTTATCTATGGTTTGCCCCACTTGATGAGCTCTAACCTAACGGTTTCACTGTGATCCAGAAGTTTTCTGACTCTGTGATGGTGTCTTCAACCTACCCATTGTTTGTCTCACTGGATGAGTTCTTCAGTATCATGGATTGATGTGTTTAATCTATCCACTATTTGCCCCACTTGATGACCTTCTCAGCATTATGGATTGCCATGAGTTTTTCCAAATTTTAGTGGTTTCCAAATCTCTTCTAAAATTTAAATATACTCCATAGTAATGCAAAGAAATCCTTTTATTTAAAGATTTTTATGTTTACTAATCATCATTCAATTTGATAACATTCAAATGCATCACAACATATATGAAAGATGGTATGAAATAGCCAAATGCCATGAGAGGGCTAACAAAAATTCATTGCAAAAAGATTTAGATAACAAAGGTGAATATCAAGGATTTAAAAGGGAAATGTAAAGGAAAAGGTATAGATGCCCCAGATGCAGAATATCCTGGACCTTTCTTGCTTCAGTTTATCTGAAATATCTTTTGAGCGAGCTATTTGCTTGGGTGACTTTTCGGCTTTCGCAATTCCTTCAGACTGAGCTTTACCCTTCGTCTCTGATTTTTTGATGCTTTCTCTCCCTTTACACGAAGCATTGATTCAATCTTTGATCAGTACTTGGGCTGCCCTTTGGTGGTTTTCAACCCAAGTGTCCCCCATTCGGTTTTAAGTTGCCCTTTGCAGGTTTTTGGCTCAAACCTCTCCTTTTACATTCTTTTTTCATTTTCTTTATTCCGTGTTCCACCATGCATCTAAGAATTCTAAATTTTTCCATGGTAAAATGTCAATTCAAAAGATGGGATGAAATCTGAGGAAAAACCATTCAAGTTAAATACCCATGCTTGATCAAAATGGACTTTAAAAGCACGTAATGTAGGTCAAGATTCGGGTTTAGATAGAGAGGATAAATAGGCCCAAAATGTGTTTAAAGGTAATTAGATCAAGGATCATTTTGTGAGGAGGATTCATTTCGAAACATTCATCCTTTTTGGACTTTTCTTCCCTTTTTGACTTTTGTTTCTTTTTCATTTTTGGCTTTCATTTGCCACACTTTTTCTCGCACACATTTTTTGGTTTTTTTTTTCTTTTTTTTTTCTATGATGGATCATTTTGCCATGATTTTTTTTGAGGAAGGTCTTTCCTCGCATTTGCCCCCTAGTGTTGAGAGTGATCCTTGATCAAGGTTCAAAGTAAGAAACAATTCCTAAGGCTCAAAGGGGTAACTAGGGATAATTTCTTTTAGTGAAAAGAGTATGAAAGACGACCATTTCTCAAATCAAGCATGAATATTCTCATTGAAAAGCAATCCTCACGGGAAATAGATAATTAGAATTTTCGTTTTTGCATTTGGAATCATTCGAATTCTCATATGCACAGTATGGCACTTTTTTTTTTCAAGCAAAATATTTTTTCAATTCATCGGTGTTTATGGGATTTCTCAAGTCAACACCATCCATCCGAGCTAAGATCAATGCTTCTCCAAAAAAATCTTTTTTCACCATATAGGGTATTTCCCAACTTGGAGCCCTTTTTTCGCGAGGATCTTTCACAATAGGGAGAACCTTCCTCAATACCAACTCTCCCTCTAGAATCTACCTGGGGTGAACCTTTTTGTTGTGGCTCGCATCATTCTCTTTTGATACATCTACCCGTGGCATATTGCCTTCAGCCTTTTCTCCTTGATGAGATTCAACTGTTCATGGCGAGCTCTAACCCATTCTATCTCTTCTATGCCAACTTCCATCAAAACACGAAGTGAAGGGATTTCAACCTCAATAGGCAGCACTGCCTCCATCCCGTATATAAGAGAAAATGGCAGTATACCAGAGAAAATGGCATGGCACTCGTAGATGTGTGAACCGAGGTACAATAGCGTGGAGAGCAAAATGCTAAATCTCATGCCAATCTTTTTACACATCGATCTTCTTTTCAACAATCTTCTTGATGTTCTTATTGGCTGCTTCTACTGCCCCATTCATTTTCAGACGATAAGGCGTCGAATTATGACGCTTGATCTTGAACTAGGTACATATTTCCCTCATCATCTTATTAATCAAGTTAAGAGCATAGTCCGAAATTATTCTTTTTGGGATCCATATTGGCAAACAATTTCTTTCTTCATGAATTTGCACACCACTGACTTTGTTATATTGGCATAAGAAGTGGTTCTACCTACTTTGTGAAGTAATCTATGGCCACCAGGATGAAGTGGTATCCGTTCAAAGCTTTCGGGGTAATGGGTCCGATCATATCCATTCCCCACATCAAAAATGGCCATGGACCCGTCGTGACATACAGCGGTGATGGAGGCACATGAATCTTATCTGCATATATCTGGCATTTTTGGCACTTCTGGGAATAATTGATACAATCCTCTTCCATCGTTAGCCAATAGTATCCTGCTCTCATAATCTGTTTAGCCAGCATATAGTTGTTGGCGTAAGTTTCGCATATCCCTTCGTGGACCTCTTAGAGGATTCTTTGAGCTTCAGCAGAAATGACACATCTCAATAGAACATGGTCCTTCCCTTTCTTGTAAAGGATTTCACCATCTAAGAAAAAACCCATCGCTATTCTCCTCAGGGTTCTCTTATCATTTTTCGTTCCTTGTTCAAGATATTTGACTCTTGATGTATTGCAAGATATCGTAATATCGAAGGTGACCACCCGCTTCTTCTTCGATACTCAAGCAGTGGGCATGAGACTCGTATATGCTCATTTTGATTGGCACAACTTTGGCCCCTTCATTCACTTTAAACATTGACGATAAAGTGGCTAAAGCATCTGCTATTCGATTTTTTTCTCGGGGTAAGTAATTGAGAACCACTTCCTCGAACTCCTCAATCAAGCTCAATATAAGCTCTTGATATCAGATTGATTTTGCATTTTGGGTTTCCCATTCTTCGTGCAGTTGGTATATCACCAGGGCTGAATCTTCGAAAACCTCTAGTGTCTTGATCTTTCTTTCTATGGCAGCACGAAGGCCTATAGTACAAGCCTCATACTCAGCGGTATTGTTTGTACAATCAAAATCGAATATGGCAGTGAAAGGATGATAACCTTTCTCAGGGAATATGAGCACTGCACTGATCCCGTGCCCTATGGCATTAGATTCTCCATCAAAATACATTTTCTAGGTTTTCTTCTCAGAAGAAGTCTCTTCTTCTTGCGAGACACATATTAAGTCTTCGTCAAGGAAATCGAAATTCAGAGGCTCGTAATCCTCTACTGCTCGGCTTGCTAGGAATTCGGCTATTGCGCTAGCCTTTATAGCCTTTTGGCTCACATACACAATGTCATATTTGGAAAGCAACACTTGCCATCTCGTCGTTCTTCCTGATAACGGAGGCGCCTCGAATATGTATTTGAGGGAATCTAACTTTGCAATTAGCCACGTCGTGTGATACAGCATGTACTTCATGAGCCTTCGGGCAGTCCAGGCTAGGGCACAACAAAGCCTTTCTACTAATGAAAACTTCAACTCGTACTCAGTGAACTTCTTGATGAGATAGTAGATGGCTTGTTCTTTCTTTTCGGTCTCATCATGTTGCCCCAATACACATCCCATGGACTTTTCAAATACTGACAAATACAATATCAACAGCTTTCCTCGGACAGATGGCATTAGTATCAGTGGATTTGACAGATAATGCTTGACCTTATCAAAGGCTATTTTGCATCATTTATCCCATTCCCCCGGATCACGTTTTTGAAGTAGCTTGAATATTGGGTCACACTTATCGACAGTTGAGAGATGAACCGAGCGATATAATTTAGCTTACCGAAAAAGCTTCTTACTTTTTTCTGAGTACGAGGTGGAGGCAAGTTCTGAATAGCTTTTACTTTATCCGGATCAATTTCAATCCCTTTCTTGCTAACAACGAAGCCCAGTAGCTTTCCTGAAGTGACTCCAAAAGTACATTTTGTCGGGTTGAGTTTAAGTTTTAACTTTCTCAACCTTTCAAAAAGCTTTTTAAGATTCGCAATATGTTAGTCCTCTTCTTGCGACTTTATGATCATATCATTGACATAAACTTCGATTCCTTTATGCATCGTGTCATGGAACAAAGTCACCATGGCTCTTTGGTATGTTGCCCCGACGTTCTTAAATACAAAAAGCATCACTCTGTAGCAAAAAGTTCCCAACATCATCACAAATATGGTTTTCTCCATATCCTCTGGTGCCATCTTAATCTGATTGTACCCTAAGAACCCATCCATGAAGGAAAACACGGAATTCTTCGCGGTATTATCTACTAGAGTATCAATGTGAGGCAATGAGAAATTATCTTTAGGGCTTGCCCTATTCAGATTTCGGTAATCAACACACATTCGTACTTTGTCATTTTTCTTCGAAACTGGGATAATATTTGCTACCCGCTTCGGGTATTTTGCCACTTTTAAGAATCCGGCATCAAATTGCTTTTCAACTTCTTCCTTTATTTTTAACAGCATCTCGAGCCTCATTCTTCTAAACTTCTGCTGAATCGACTTGCAATCTGGTTTCAATGGGAGTTTGTGAACCACAATATTAGAGTCCAAGCCAAGCATGTCTTGGCATGACCATGCAAATAGATTCGTGTATTCCCGGAGTAAAATGATCAATTCTCGCTTTATCGACGGTGAAATGGTAGTGCCAATCTTCACCTCTTTTATTTCTTCCCCATTCCCCAAATTTATCACTTCCAATTGCTCCTTATGAGGTAATACTTGCTTCTCCTCTTGTTCTATTATTCTCAACAGATCTGGAGGCAAATCACGATCCTCGACATCTTCATCAGTGTCAAAAGTTCTTACACAAATGGTTTTTTCAAAATCAATTTCAAAATTATTGATGGGATGGTCCTCATATTCCGTATCCTGGAACCTGTAAATAGGCGGGGAAGAAACAATATAGGAAGACATATAGGCAATAATAATGAAAGAATGAAAGAATATGGACACATCAATATGAAGAAAATGCATCATGATTGTCATTTATTCAATGAAAAATCTTAAGCATAAGCCCATACAAAAGGATTCTTAATGCCCTTGGGCAAAGGCAATTAGGATTGATTCAGAGCATTACTCTGGAGTAGACCTATAAACAAAAGGAAGTTTAGTCACACTCCAATTCGTCAACTTATAACCCGGGGGACATGGGTGCACCATCCAACTTATGCTTTCATTCCCTAGCTCATCTATTTCGACCATGCCGATCATCATTTCTTATAGCTGTTTATCCTTACCCACATAGAATTTCTCGAATGCTTGTTCCAAAATGACCATCACATTATCAGAATTCTTCTCACAAAACTCAAAACCTACTGAGCGAAAAATGTAAAGTATTAGAGGGACAGTCACGGGCTCCCATTCCATATCCACACTTGAAAGTCAGGTCATCCTTCTTTTTCTGTTCTTATCAACTTGTCTTCTTTTCTTATTGGCATTAGGGAGGTACCTAAGACCAAATCGGTCTTTTTTACCTGTCACTTCTATCGGTCTGGCCATTTCTTGAAGGTATTTTCCTAAACTTTTTCCTGCACGGTAGCCTTTTCCCACTATCGTCTTCACCCCTAACCTGATACTCTTGGATAACCTCGACTTTGGAATGTTATATCCCTCGGTAATGAATACAACATTGAAAAACTCCAACGACCTGAATGAGCACTCTATGGCATCCTCATTCACTTCTATATAAGGGGAATCAGTGGACGCAGAAACTATAATATCTTCTTCTCCTAAAACACTGACTAAGCATCCTTCAATAACAAATTTCAGCTTTTGATGGAGAGATGACAGCACAACCCCGACAGAGTGAATCCACGGTCTTCCCAACAAACAATTATAATATGGGGTGATGTGCATCACTTGGAACTTGACCTTATAAGTACATGGATCTATCTGAAGCGGGATTTCAATGTTCCCTATCACCTCCCGATGAGTGCCATCAAAAGCTCTGACAATGGTATGAGTTGGCAGCATGTAGGACATATCAATTGGAAGTTTTGGCAAGGTCACCAGTGGCAACACGTTCAAATAGGATTCGTTGTCAAGGAGCACTCGCGGCAGAATATGCCCCTTGCAGGTTGTGGTTATATAAAGAGCCTTGGTAGATCCTATACCATTTGGCGGTATCTCATCATAACTGAAAGAGATATAGTCATCCGCCATAATATTCCCCACCAGTCAGTCTAATTTCTCTATCGATATGTTGTTAGCCACATATGCTTGGTTCAAAAATCTTAGTAGAGCGTTTTAGTATGGCTTTGAGTTTAACAACAGTGAAAGAATTGAAATCCTTGTCGGTTGGCGGTGCAATTGTTCCACTACACTATATTCATTGTGTTTGATAAACTTTAAGAGTTTGCAGGCTTTCTTCTCATTCATCAGCTCTTGCATTTTATTAACTAGGGATGAATCCTTCTTTGCTTCCTTTGACTGTTCGACCTCCATGTGGACTGGTTCCACTGTTCTTTTCCCTTTATTAGGTCCTCCTGTCTTTCTCATTTGACTATGTTCAACTATTCCTGGGGCATAGCATCTACCACTTCGGGTTAGATGACCCACTCCAATTACATCCACGGCAGCTGTCTGATGATTTGAGGATCCCAGTATCGCCATACTACATTCATAGCTCCATGGAATCGCCTTGTCCTCTTTATAAGGAAAAGAGGACGACAATTCTATGATCAATTTTAGAGCGGGGCCCTCGACCATTGAATAGACTTTACCTCTAGCTCGTCGTAATATATGATCAAAGGTTTATCCAACCTATAACTGGCTTCATTCATACTTACTTCAGAATCTTCTATCTTCTCAAAAAACTGGGCCTCGCCCATATCCATCATCCTTTGAACCATGGCTAAAAACTTTTCACAATCCTGGATGGCATGCTTCTCACACTCATGATATTGGCAAAAACCCTTAGACTGGTTGGCTATCTTTCTTACATTCGATTTTGGTTGAATCAACCTTGCCTTGACCATCTCTACCCAAACTTTGATCATTAGTGTCTTTATCCTTCTAACATCCCTCTTCACCTTTTCAAACTCTCCTAACATTATTATGTTAACCTTAGCCTCTGTGTGAATAGGCAAAGGGTTACCCGCAATATTAGGCCTATTTCTTGGTCCAAATTTTATAATTCCCACATCAATAAGGCTCTGGACCTTGCGCTTGAAAGCAGTGCAGATTTCAGTTGAATGCCTTTGAATCCCTACGTGGTATGCGCAATGAGCATTGGAATCGTACCACTTGGGATATGGATGTTTTAAAAGTTGGAGATAAACAGGTGCGACGAGTTGCTCTTTTAGAAGCTTTGTGTACAACTCGTTGTAGGTGGTAGGGATAGGGTCATATTGAGGTTTTTGATTATTCCTCCTTTGGTCATTCAGGTGGTGTTCTAAGTGTTTGGTGTAGTGTTTGGGGGAATGGCTATATGAGAAGATATACCAGTCAGGTACACTTGTTGTGGTATGGCTGTGTAAGGGAAAGGGTTTTGAGTAAGGCTGCTTATGGCTGTGTAGTATGGATTATAAGTTGGGTAAGGTGTATAGGGTGCTGGAGGTGTAAAAGGACGATTATGAAAACTGACTACATGAGTCTCCCCTTTTTTCTTTTTGGCAGTTGTTGTTTTCTTGTGGGTGATTGGTTCCCCATTTTCCATCTTTTCGCTCTTAATAGCGGTTTCGATCATCTCACTTGATATAACCATATCTGCAAAATTCTTAGTGGATTTACCTATCAGCTTGTCATAGTATTGTGCCTTTAGAGTATTGATGAAGAGAACCGTAGTTTCTTTATCCGTCAAAAGAGGTTGTACTAGGAGCCATATCTCTCTATCTTTATACATATTGCTTAAAGCTTTCAGTAGTTTTCTTCTCTATATTCTGCAAGGATAGTCTGTCAGGCACCATGTCAGACATTTGTTTGTAATTTTCGAGAAAAGCTCTAGCTAAATCCATCCAAGAGCGAATTTTGCTTCGAGTAAGCTGATTATAGCACCGAGTTGCTGACCTAGTAGGGCTGTCTTGAAAACAATGGATGAGTAATTTCTCATCATTTTCATGCCCAATCATCTTCCGGTAGTACATTGTCAGGTGCGCGAAAGGATTAGTGGTCCCATTATACTTCTCGAAATCTGGTGTTTTAAATTTAGGTGGGATCACGAGACCGAAAACTAACTTAGCTCCTTGGCATCAAGACTGCCAAACAACTCAGCCCCTTCCACAGCTTGTAGCCTTTCCTCTAGTAGTTGATACTTCTTCTATGACTCAGACATTTCAACTTTCTTCAATTCTATCGCTTTAATCTTTTCTGTTTTGGCGAGATCATCTAGATCTGAGACCTAGATAGGATTCACCAGGATGGCTCCAAGATTTGCCCCAATCGACATCTGTTTCTGTGCCCCTGTGTTGGACTGAACATATACGAAATGCATTGTGGCTGCCGGTGGTAAAGTTTCTATACTCTGTAAGGATTGGCCATTTAACAGTACGACTTCTTGTTGACCCTCTTTGCCCTCTTGGTTTCCTGATTATTCCCAAGACCTAATTTTCCATGTGTCTCTTTCCCTTATATACAGCGGACACCAGCTCCATCAACTTATTTATTTGATCTCTAGATTCGGCCTAAGATTTGGCCAATTGCTCTCTTAACTCATCCTGTGCCTTTTTCATTTTCTCTATCTGGGCAGCCTGTTCATTCTCCATGATTTTGGCTTGTGATCAGGTATTATACTAATGTGGGGTACTTCTCTCTGGGTGTTTCTGTGGATGCCCAATTTTTATACCTCGGTGTAAATACCACGGATTAGAATCTCATGACACATTATTTTTTACTCATTGAATGTGTATAAGAATGAATGAATAAACGATTTAATGAATCACTGAACAAATAATTTAAATGAATGAACGAATGAATAAATGAATGAATGTTTCTATGATTATGTGATATGAAATGATGAAACTAACGGTATTTGCCTTAAGATCAAATTCCAACACAAAGGTTTTTCATTAATTCATAGAAACTTTTTAAAAATCATCTCTCAATCTCGGGTTACATAGAAATATTTGATCTGCTCGTACTGGTCTTGAGCTTCCTCTAGGAAGTTCAACAGATGCTGTCCATGTTCCCCTATTGGGTTGACATCCCATCTTAAAGTCTTCACTTTCTCCACCATCTCCCTTGCCTTAGCCACAGCCTTGTGGATCTGCCTAGTCAGCTGGTCTATATACTGTTGTCTCACCAAAGTCTCCGTCTTCCATCTCATACTGGCATCTATGACTAAGTCATTCGTCTTGCTCCATTCGATCTCTCTCTCCCTATAATCACGAATGATGGCAACGATGTCAGCCTTTTGGACTTGTAATTGCTGCTCTAGGGTCTGAATGATTGCATGAAGCGTTTCATTATCTTTGTGCATCATGGATGTCCTTTCCTTTTCATTCCTCAACTGGGCCTTCAACTGTTCATTCTCTTGTAAGCACCTCTCCAATTTGGCTAACATCAACGAACATGTATCACCCCACTTATGTCGCTCACGAGAAAACTTGGACTTTATTTCTTTGCCTTCCTTAGCCCTACCCTTCCAAAAGTCCAATTCTTTCTGAATCTTTTTTATCTCTTTCTCATGTGCACCAGTAGACCTACTAGTTTCAGTAAATTTTTCCCTTGGCCTTTAACTTCTTATTCTCTTGATGCAAATCTTTCAGATCAGAGCGTGCTGTATCACGCTCTCTAGCCACTTTCTGTGCCTTGACCTCTTGGATCTCAAGTTTGGTCTTCAAATCCTCGACTTCCTCTTGAAGCTTATCACATTCACGCTTCAGTTTCCCTTTGTCCTTTTCCAACTCTTGTCGGACAATCTCTGATGGCACTAATGGTTCCAGCTGAAGGATTGCCGGATGAACAGAGGCATCTTCGGCAGGAAGCACAATGTCACGGATCCTTCTTGTTTTTCACACCTGATATACTGTGGTAGCGTTGTCAGTATATCTACCCACTTGTGACCGGTGTAACTTCTTCCATGCTGTGATAACTTCACGTATTTTACCCATATATCCAGACTCACCATATGAAAACTCCATCAAAATAAGCTCATGAGTCATTGGGATAAACTGTTCGGACCCATATTGCCTTTGTACTAGTAATGGCGCATAGATAACGGCTCCTCAAATTCCCAACAACGAAACCCATAATTTCTCACCACAACGGTACATGATCGACCTAAGTGGCATCCACGGAGCCCTCCAAGTTTTATCCTTTCTGGCTAAGCGACGGAGAGCCATGATCCATTCTTCTTATCCCCTTTCTTTGACCATTTTTCCTTGCTGAATTCTATAAGGGGACTACAAGTCTTCATGTAAGGGCAAAGTTTTCCACCATCATCACCCCGAAAGTGGCTCTGAATCCAAACATACAAAAGCTGTACACGACCCTCGAAACGTCCCTCATTTTTTCTTCGATAATAACTAAGTGACCTGATCGTTTCAGTAAGAATGACAGGGGAAGGGTCAATTTTTTTTGTCCAAACGATCAAAGAAGTCTACCACGACTGCTTTGATATGACCTTCCACCTTCGGGAATAGGACCAAACATAGATTTCCAAGGCAAAGATATCCACAACACAGTCATCACCTGGATTATTCTTGATATAGTTTTGCAAAAATACCCAAGGAATGTAGACACTTAAACCCTTCTTCTTTATGTGTGGAGAATCAATTGGGAACTCTATACCCATCACTTTGGAAAGCTTCTTTCGGTACCTCAATGTTTTTTGCTCTTTCCAATAGATTTTATCCAAATTTGCTGACTCAACACGGAGTAAGATTCAATATTCCTCGATGGTGGGCACCATATCTTCCTAATTAAAAGTGAAGCATCGGTACGAAGGATCCAAAATTGCACTATTGCCCTCACCAACTGCTTGTCTATCTTGATCGAAAGGAGTAGCGCTTGGTCGCCTTATTTTCCGATGAACTCATCTTTCCTCACAACTCCCCACTGTCTCCATATCTCCTCTAACTCTGCTAAATTATTCTGAATAAAATCCAAATGAACTTGTAGACACCTAATTTTGTCCATGCCCCTTAACAAGATCAATTCTCCTTTCAACTTTTCGAAATGCAAAGAATCTTTCCTCATTCTACAAATGGGTCTCCAAGACTTCGATTCGGAGGTCAACACAAAAAGTCAATTTGAAAAAAGTCAACCCCAAAAAGTCAACCACTAAAAATCAACTCTCTGTCAAAATCAAGATTCAAAGTTGAATTGAACAATGGTGAAGGACTTTTGATAATCGGAGGTCTACAAAGAAAGATAGAGAGTTTGAAAGATAGATTGCAAAAATGGAATAAAATCAACAAATATGGATATTGGAAGGTCCAATTTTGAAGTGGAGTTGAAGGAAGAATTGGTTGGAAGAAAAAAAAAAGGATTTAATGAATAAATAAGAAATTCACAAATTTGGGGAAAACTGCAGAGATGGCCCGATTTGGTGAAATTAAAGCCCCCAGTTGATAAAGGATAAATAAATAAATAAAAATATCCTAAGTCCCAATTTGAACTGGATCCCAAGGAAAAGCCGGTTGGAGAAAAAACGAAAAAACGAGAAAATTCCCAATATTGAAGAAGGAGAAGACTAAATCAGAGAAGAATTCGGATGTAAAAATTTGGCATTTTCCGACCAAATCCAATTCAATATATAACAAAGGCAGTGGTTAAAAGAAAATCAGAAAATTGGGCCCGTTTTAAATAAAATTGAGATTTCAGGGGTTAAAGGATAATTTTGGAAAATCTAGAAAAATTAGAATCCGAGCTCGAAAAATTATGAAAACTTCCAGAACTAAGTTTTATACTTGATGGGAGTAATCGAAGAAGAAAAATTCAAAATCGGAGCTCAAATGGAAAAAAGGCAAAGTTTAGGTCCACTAATCCGAAATTCCAAGATAACTTTTGGGAAAAATGGAAAACAAGCTCAAAAAATTATGAAAGCTCCAGATCTGTGTTTTATATTTTATGGAAGGTATTGGAGAAGAAAAAACGGAATCGGAGCTCAAATGAAAAAAGACAAAGTTCGGGTGCACTAATCCACAATTCTAAGAGAAAATTTCGGGAAAAATGGAAAATGAGCTCAGAAAATTATGAAAACTTCCAGATCTGAGTTTTATATTTTATGGAAGGGATTGGAGAATAAAAATCCAGAATCGGAGCTCAAATGAAAAAAGACAAAGTTCAGGTGCACAATCCGAAATTCCAAGAGAAAATTCTGAGAAAAATGGAAAACGAGCTTGGAAAATTATGAAAACTTCCAGATCTAAGTTTTATATTTTATGGAAGGTATTGGAGAAGAAAAATACAGAATCAGAGCTCAAATGAAAAAAGAAAAAGTTTGGGTGCACTAAACCGAAACTTTAGAGAAAAATCCAGGAAAAATAAAATCCGAGCTCGGAAAAGTATAAAAACCTCCAGAACTGAGTTTTATATTGGATGGGATGAAATGGAAAAGAAAAATAAAAAATTAGGGTCCATTTGCAATCAAATTAAGTTTGGGGGCCAAAATACAATTTTATCGAAAAAAACCAAAAAAGGCCATTTTGCAAATAAAAATAGAGGAATGGCCTGGAAATTTCCATTCCATTTTCGGCCAGCCTACTGATTAAAGGAGGGTGTGTGATCATCTTGAATCAAACAGCCAAGGTTGAATAGCAAGATGACATTTTTAAAAGGACAAGATTCTCCACTACTTTGCCTACATGGCATTTTAGGCCAATGGGAGGTCTCCAAATTGCAAAGCCATGTGAAGGGAATGTGAAGAGCATGTGAAGGCTATGAGATGATGCCAAGTAGGATTAAAAATTCCACCTAGGAAGATATATTAATAGTAAGCCATATGATCATGACAAGTGGCTTAGATATATTGTAGAGATAGGAGGCAAGAATAATCTAAGTGGCATTGTTGGCCAATGAGAGGCTAGGAAACCCTTAATTTAAGAGAAGCATCATGGAAATAGGGGACAAGCACCCTTAATTGAAGGAAAACACCATGCAAGGGGGAACATTTTTAGCCATCTGGCAAGGATGTTGGGAGAACATGAAAAGCATGACAAAGGCTAAAAAATAAAACACACTCTCCCATATAACAAGGGGGCCGACCACATCGAGAGGAGGATTCATTTTTTTCTTCAAGGCATTTTCACTACACTCTTGGAGAAGAAAAGGAGAAAAAGAAAAAGAGAGAAAGAGAAAGAGGGAGAAGGAGAAGGAGAAGGAAGAAAAATATAGAGAGCTTGATTTTGAAAGCAATTGCTAGGTAGCTATTCCCTCTGTTCTTCTTCAATTATTTTCTTTGATATCATATTCTTTTTCTTCTTTTTTTCCATGTGATTTGCTAATCTTTTTGTTGAATAAAAGGCTTTCAAAAATAAATTTTAAAGGTTTTCTCTCCTTTATTCTTTACAAAATAACCCAGTTGACAAAAAAAATTTCATACTTTTTGCATTAGCCGAAACCTAGAGGGAGTTTTTGTGCTTGTTCTTGCTTGATTATTTTGGCTTGTTTGCTTGTTCATATTTTTAACTCATGATTGATTCATTGTCATATGTTTGTTGGCTGTAAAATCATGCATTTCATGCCAAGTTCAACTAGGTTTTTGGCTAAGATCAACCAATGATCTCTAGCCAAAAATCCTTTGTTTATATTAGTTGAAAGAGTGATAGTTTAAGTTGGGTATTCTAACTTTGGGATTTTTTTTCACTACTCATTTTTTGTCAAAATAAAATTCTTTTACCACATGTATTAGACCTTTGGATGATGCCCTGGTATTTTTTCCAAGATTTTAGATTTTTTTATCAAGGTTGGAAAAATGGTTTTCGATAAAACAGTTTTTAGCTCACTGTCCTGACTTTGGTGAAAATTCGACCAAGGCATCCTTGGTCTAAAAATTAAGCTGATTTTTTCCCATTGATCATTATGTTTTAAGTCTACACTAATTTTTCCAGAATTTTTTGTATTTTTAATGAAGGGTAAAAAAATTTATTTTTCAAAACTGGTTTTGGAAGTCAGAATTGTTTTTTTAAAAACTAATAATTTTCTGTTTTTATTGGTATAAGAAGAGAGGGCTGATTTGGGTCATTAGATACTGTCTTAGGTTGATTTCCATGTCATTTCAAGGATAAAAATAGATTTTGCAAAAATCGGGTCAAGGGTGGTCAACCAGGGTTTAAAAAATAGGCGAAACTAGACCTTTTTAGAGGGGGGTTCGGCCAAGGCATTCTTTTGCTCCAAAATTTTCAATTTTTTTAATCCGAGCCCAAAGTCATTCAGTTTTGAAAATCCGATTTAAGCTTCTTCCAAAGGTAGTAAGATACCTTTTTTAGGTATACGGATGTCCTTACTTCAAGGAAGAAGTATATCTTCATGCATTACATATTTAAAAGTGTTTTTACTTAATTTGGCATAAAAATATGCTTTTCGGTTTCTTAAACATTTGGCGAGAATTAGTTCTTAATCTTTGCGGGGTTTGTCGGGGAGGTTAGGAAATTATTCAACGCACGTGTTTATGGATTCGAAAGGTGTTGGATTTTGTTTTACTCGGAATCATATAAATATCATAGGAAAGTATTGTTTTCCAAGCTTTGCCAGATTTGCCGGGGAGTGCGGTAATATTTTTCGACATATGCTATTTGTATGATTTCTCACATGAAAATTCTATGTCCATGAATATTCCATGTTGATGTCATTTTATATTCATGTTTCAATAATTAGATTTTTCCATGACATTCATTCACATGCCATGTCATTTAGATCATACCATGTCATGCATCCATATGCCATATCATTTAGAATTATGCCATGTCATTTAGATCATACCATGTCATTCATTCAAATTATACCATGTCATGCACGCATACGTCATATCATTTAGAATTGTGCCATGCCATGTCATTCATATGCCATGCCATTCATTCACATGCCATATCATTTAGATTATGCCATGTCATTCATTCACATGCCATGTCATTTAGATAATGTCATGTCATTCATATGCCATGTCATTCATTCACATGCCATATCATTTAGATTGTGCCATGTCATTCATACGCCATGTCATTCATTCACATGCCATGCCATTCATTCATGTGCCATGTCATTTGGAGTTTGCTATGTCAAGCATGTCATGTCATCCATTCATATGCCATGTCATTTAGATTTTTGTCATGACAAGCATGCCCTGTCATTACTTCATTTTCCATGTCATAATTAAATGTTTGCCATACCATGATAAATATTTATGTTTGTTTAGTTTTTATCTTAGTAACATTTTTGCATATTCATGATCATTTTCTATGATTTTTGAAATACATAAAAAACAAATAATATTTTTTTTATAAATCAAGATTATTCCCTAGTTAAAATAATTCATGAGTTCTCTGCTGGGTCTGCCGGAGAGGATATCATCAATTATCATTAATGACAATATCTTTTTCAAAAAAAGAAAGTGATTCGGAGAATTTCAAAATCATGGAAAAATTTCATGTTTTGCCGAGTTTGTCAAAAAATATGGGAGATTTTATGTTAATAAATTTCAGATCATTTTCAAAATAAAATATGAATTTTTTTAAGGGAATTATTTTTTAAAACACCAAATTTAAAATCAACTTTTCACCCAGGCTCGAGAAAACACACTTCTCTTAAGGTACCATTTTATACGGGCGTTGTGGGGGCACGTAACCGGCTCTCGAACCCTCACTTGTTTTCTTTGGTTCAAAGCGTAGACTTCAAAATTGGTTTTAAAAAAATGCTTTAATTAATTTTAAAATGTTTTTATAAAAACCGATTTTAAGAGGTGGCACATCACACCTAGCCAAAAAAGATTGGTGGCGACTCAATTTCGTTTTCGATGTCGTTTTCATAACCCTCAATCTTTATTTCAAGAGGAACTAAATCGTCTTTTCCTCTGTTTTTTCCACTGTCACACATCTTTAATGAAAGGCCGGATTTGTCCTCGCGATGGAGGTAGATTTATTTATGGATCTCCCTTTTTTTAGGACGGTTGCGACAGAACTAACGCAAGAAGTGCATACATAAAACCGACGGCCAAACAGTATTTTTCGCCACCCTGATTATTCTCGGACTCAGTTCTAACCTCGTGATATGTCTTGCTAACAACTGATACCGGTAGAATATCTTGGTGCTCCATGATTGTAATGAAACCTCCTCGGTTGGTACTCGGCTTAAGGCAAATACCCCTAAATGATCATGATACATGAAATGAAAACAAAAACAAAAGCAAAACAAAAAACAAAAGTCAATAAAGGGATAAAAATATCATAATGTCGTCATAAAATAAATAGTAAAGGGTGAGAAATGTTCCTCCGAGTGTTTCTAACTTTGGGATATCTAACAGAAATCCAATATGGCTTCACCTAGGTTCACTACATTAAGTTGCATTAGGTTTTAAAGGCCCCAAATGGCTCCTCACTGTCGCCGGTGAATGCTAGTAAAGCACCCCAATCAAAACGGGTTTGTTAGAGTACATTTCCCAGGCTTATGCGGAGGTTATCACCTTACGAAGCGTAGGGAGTCTAATAGTCCGGAAGTGTTTCGCTAGCTTATGCAGAGGTTATCACCTCACGAAGCGTAGGTACTTTACTCCTACCTAAAAGGATGGAACCCGGGTATAAGGGCTCATGGTATGCAAATGCAAGTGTAGTGTGTGAGGAGGAATAAGCAAACCTTTCACCACGTATTCTACAACCCTTATTCTAAATGCCCAAACAATTTATTAAAACAAGATTAAACAATATGAAGCATTAACCAATCAAAGAGTAATGATAATATACAACACTTAAATAAACAGAGACAATAGTAATATGCATGTACATGAGGATGAACATATTTAAAAACATTTTATTGTTTTTAAAAATCCTCCTTATTTTATAAAAAATGGGAATTATAATTACATACCAATTAGAAACGACAAAACCGAGACTTTCGATAACAAATGACTAATTTTAGGTTTGACTCTCTAAGTGTCCCCAGTGGAGTCGCCAAGCTGTCGCAACGTGGTCCGATTGCAGGAACATCGCTAGATGACGTTAAAAAATAGATATATAAACTATGGGGGAGGGGGAAGAGGAAAAGATGACTTAATTCCTTTTAAATTAGGATTGAGGGTTTGAAAACGACATTGAAAAAGAAATGGAGTCGCCACCAATCTTTTTTGGTTGGGTGTGATTGGTCACCTATTAAAACTAGTTTTAATAAAACGTTTTAAAATTAATTAAAATATTTTAAGAAAACCAATTTCGAGGTCGGCGCTTTAATCCAGAGAAAAACAAAGGCGGGTCTGTGAGTCGGTTACGTGTGGGGAAGGATTAGCAACCCCATAACACCCGTTTAAAATGGTACCTTATTAGTCATGTGTTATCTCGAGTCTTGGTGAAAGTCGGCTTAGATTTGTTATTTAAAAATACTTCTCTAAAAAATGGTCATATTAATTCGAGGACTATTCGGAAATTGTTATTGCAAAAATTTTCTAGATTCCCCAGCAAAATACAGAATTTTTATTGTTTTGAAAATCTCCGCATCATCGTCTTTTTAGAAGGGTTTTCCTTCTTTAATAATAATTGATGAAGACTCCCTGGCAACCCGGAGGAGGATCCATGAATTATATTAACTCGGGGATATTGTCTTATTTATTAAAATCATTGTTATTTTGCATGCATTTTAAAATCATAAAGAAATGATCATGAATATGCAAACTATTACAAGGATAAAAATTAAACAACATGCATATTTATCATGGCATGGCAAACTTTTATTATGACATGGCAAAAGAATTAATGACATGGCATACTTGACATGACAAACTTTATTACAACATGGCGAAAGAATTAATGACATGGCAAACTTTATTACAACATGGCAAAGAATAAATGCCATGGCAGATAATTAATGGCATGGCATTCATGATATGGCAATTAGCTCATGACATGGCAAGTAGACTAATGACATGAGATACATAACATGATAGGTAACTTATGACATGGCATACATGACATGGCATATGATTCATGACATGGCAAATATTTTATGACATGGCATACATGACAAAAGCACCAATCATACAAATGACATCATCGTAGAATATTCACATTCATATCATGATTAAGATAACAACATGTGTAACAAATCATAAAATGACATCATCATGGAATATTTATGGAATTTGCATGATTAAGATGACAAATGTAGATATCATAGAATATGCACGATCATGAGATATGCACATATAATTATTCATTTTCATGGATTTTTCATGTGAGGAATCACATAAATGGCATAGGTTGGAAAATATTACCATACTCCCCGGTAAACCCGGCAAAGCTTGGAAAATAATTCCTCCATATGACATTTACATGATTTCGGGTACAATGAAAACCATACCTTTCGATTCCTTAAACATGTGCACTAAATAATTTCCTAACCTCCTCGGCAAAGATTAGGAACTAATTCTTGCCAAATGTTTAGGAAATCGAAAAATACGTTTTTATGCCAAATTAAATAAAAATATTTTAAAATATGCAATGCATGAAGATGTGTTTCTCCCTTGAAGTAAGGACATATGTACACCTAAAAAGGTGTCCGACTACATTTGAAAGAAACTTAAATTGGATTTCTAATTTAAATGATTTTGGGCTCGGATTAAGGAAAATGCAATTTCTTGGATTAAGAAACTATGGCCTAATGGCTTGAAACCACAATTCTAGTTTCCTAGTTTTTAAAAACCCGGGTTAACTACCCATGACCCATTCTTTGTATAACCAATTTTTATTTTTGAACTAACATGGAAAACAACCTAAAACAGTAGCTACATTAATTCGGTCAGCCCTCTCCTCTTGTAAAAATTTGAGATTTTTGCTAGCTTTAAAAAGACTTGTCTGGAGTCCTAAAAACCGGTTTTGCAAAGGTATTTTTAGACCTTTGTAAAAAATTCAAAAACATCTAGAAAAATCAGTTTAGACTCAAGAAATGATGAAACAAATGAGGTTAAATCAGTTTTTAATTCGGACTAAAAATGCCTAGGCCAAAGTTGCCTTAAAGACAGAACAGCAAACTAGAATCTATTTTACCGAAAACTATTTTTCAACCCTTAATAGAAAATTCTTAAAATCCTATAAAAAATACAAGGGATTCCTCTAAGGGTCTACTAAATGGGGTTAAAAAATCTTTTTATTTTGGTAAAAAAATGCATGGTTAAAATATTTCCCAAAATCAAGATATCCAACTTACAAACCATTATTTTTCCAACTAGTTTGTACAAGAGACTTTGGTTATAGACCATTGATTGGTGCTATCCAAAAATCAAGTTGAGAATGATATGAATGCATGATTTTCCAACAAGACAAACGTATGAAAATGATCAATCATGAGCTAAAAAATATAAACAAACAAAGAAAATGAAGGTTGGCTCAATGGTTTGTTTCTTGAACATAGTCCCACCTAACCAAAATCACTTTATAAGAATCAAGATCCTCAAGCTTCTCAAACCCTTTCTATTTTTTAGAAAACAAAAGTGAAGTTCTATCCTACCACAATAGTGAAACCCACAATCAACATGCAATTAAGAAAATCAAGCAAAAGACAAGCACAACAAGCCACCAAGGTTTCGGCTAAACAAGGAAATGTTGTAGGAAAATTTTGCAAACTTTGTTATTTTGTAAAGAACAAAAAGGAAGGAAAAAACCTTTAGAAATTTATTTTAAAAAAAATTTATTCAAAACAAAGAAAATTTAACAATCACATAGAAAAGAAGAAAAAAGAGATCATGAAATCAAAGAAAATAAATCAAAAGAAGAGAAGAATGGCTACCTAGCAAAGATTTTCCAACCAAGCTTCCAAAATCCTCCTCCTTTCATGTTTAGAACATATATTTAGATTGGCTTTTACATTTGTAGATTCGATATTTCATGTTTCATGTATTTCAACATTTACTGTTATGCCTCTTGTTGAATCGATGAATTTTTGATTTTTTTAACTTGACTTTTTTTTATATATTAGGTTTTTCTCTTTGATTGGTAATAACTGCACTTGCTTTTAGGTAAATGCATTATTTATTTTTCTGTTGCTTTTTTTGCTGTCATGTTATGCATGTTAATTTCTCCTTTTTTGTTTTATATGTAAATATATGTTTAGATTTTTTTTAGAACCTTGGAATCATTGTATGTTTAAATCATATATGGATTGAGACATGTTGTATCACTGACTCTTGATAGAACAAATACATCCTATGTGTTTTGGTTTGACTGTGATATGGTATGATTTCTGATTTGATGAAAAGATAATATATTTGTTGTTAACATTAGTTAAAAAGCTTCTTGATCTTTTTGAGAAAAGGAGAATGTATCGAGAGATTCTAGTCGATGTGATATCATATGGCATCGTGATGTTTATGTGCATTCCTCTATTGAACTTGATGGTTCCATCAAGATTGAGTCAACCAGAATCTTAAATAAAATGATTCCGTCGTACTAGTGCCGGTTGTGGGTTTGACATCCAATTTGTTATGAGTTGAATCGGTGTTTGGTTAGCAGCAGCAGTCTGAAAATAATTATGGTCTTTCTTATAAGAAAAGAAGGTTCAATGAGCTAGATGCTTTGTATGGAGTCGTGCAAAAAAAGTCAAAACATATATCAAAAGCCAATGATCCTGATCATTCATCATGTAAAACTGCTAATGATCTTTTGTTAAACTGAATCTTAGGGAAAGAAAAGTAAAGGAAAAGAAATTGCTAGAAATCTGAACAATTGTTTCTAACAGAACTTGGAATGTGTGAATATAGATGGTGAAATGAGATTTGGCATTTTGTCAAGCAGTTGTTGAATTCATTTTCCATATTTTGATCTTATATCTGAAGTTCAAATGATAGAAGCTGTACACCAAAAATCTACAAACAAAATAAGTTTATTGTTTCTATATTAACCTTACTTATTTTGATGTGTGATTCATGTTAGGAATCCACTACCTCGGGCTCATGTAAAACATGATAATCAAAGTGCAGCGGAAATAAACAAAGAAGCACCCGAAGTACAACAAGATCTTAGGCTTGTGTTTGCATAGGTTTATAACATTCAAAAACAATTGAATCACCCATATGATTTACAAGTTACCTACTTAAGATATCGTAAACTTAAGTTCTAGATCCTAATCTCGAATCCAAGATCTACAAAGCTTCCAACTCGTCCAAGACCACAAGAAGCAAAATTGTCCTTCCTCTAAAGCTAGTCCACACGAACAGCTGATGGATCCTTCTCTAAGGTATGGCGATTCACTTGTGCTAGAAAGTTGATCCTAAGATCACAATCAAAAGGTCTATATTCTTGTATCTTTCTCCCTTGATCGATCTCACTCAACTAGGTGAAGAAGCGGCAAGAAGAACACCAAGAAAAGAGGAATTGCGGCAAGCACTAGGGAGCTTAGGGAGGTTGCGATTTCATTTTTTGCTAAGTTAGAGTTCTCTTCTTGAAATCAAACTTTTTCTTCAGCAAAATCATAATATCACAAGTAGAATAGAACTTACTTGGGCGGCTACAGCCTCTAAATTAGATTATATAGTGGCGCACACCCTAACCCCTATCTCCCTATGCTTGGCCGGCCACCTGTTACTTGTTGCACAAGATTTTCATTAATCCACTTGGACTTAAACTATTTCATTCTAAGATGGATCAATAGGCCCATTATATTATCTAATAATAATAATGGTCCAACAATCTTAATGGCTTAAGTTGGGCCAACCATCCTTAGTGGACAGTCCTAAATTATAATAGTTGTTTTGGACTCAATTAAATTTCTAAACGAAAGTAATTTAATTCTCAATTAAATTTCTTTCTCCTCATGAAACAATTCATGTCATTAATCTATTAATATCATCCCATGATATTATTCCAATATAGTATAGTCAATCGCAAATCACTTTGCATATCTCTATGTCAAAGTCGACTACTACACTAGATAAGACTTCTTAATTCCTCTTATCTCATTAAGACATTGTCCTTGAATTTCTCTATCTTAATTATGTCTTAATTCATCTCAATTGAACTTCTTCAATTGAGTCCTTAATATAGATCTTTTATTCCATTAAGTTTTACCTTAATACAGTACCATGTTTAATCCATACATATCTGTTCTTATGTGTGTGACTCTCTAGATTCCCAATATGTTGGCAATGATTATAAGTTAATCTCATTAACTTGTTTTCATAGATCATAAGCGGGATCTAGCAACCCATCATGACCACTCAAATATTGTAAAGTCCGTGTGACATTTTTAGAACCTTTCAGCAACCAGCCTGTCGGTGTAATACAGTCATTTCAACATATATCCCGGATAGCGCATGAGCATAGTGCAGTGTCTTCTCATGATCAATCCATATTAGTTCTTCGCAACTTTATGATTAACCTTATGAATTTAGAGAAACAACTTTCTCCTAAATCCATTATGCTTTGTCAAAAGACTTAATCAAGTTAATCGTAGTCAATAACAAATGAGATATGTCTCCAATATCACAGGGAGTGGTGAATCCTCTCTGGATCACTCATTCATCTTCGTATGGTTCATATCATACCTAATAACACTCTACCATAAGCATCCTCGTGTTTGGGACCCGTTCGTGATGAAATCTAAGTATGACACTCTCCATACAAGATGACCTAGTATCACAAGTCCGAGGACTAATTTACACGACTGG
Source organism: Fremontodendron californicum (assembly GCA_030761205.1). Taxonomy (NCBI): domain Eukaryota; kingdom Viridiplantae; phylum Streptophyta; class Magnoliopsida; order Malvales; family Malvaceae; genus Fremontodendron; species Fremontodendron californicum. The sequence goes on from JAULJL010000003.1 coordinate 23,597,920, forward strand.
TACTAAGAGAACATTATCATAGACACTAGAGTGATATATTACCAAATGAAGTTCTCTTGGCGGGCCATGTTCAGTGAACTTGTTCAATAGACAAGCACCTATATGTTATCCTAAGTAACCCTTACCTCAACCTATATGAGATCAGTTGCTTACTTCTTAAGTAAGAAGGCTTAACATATACCAGTTTTTGAGCATTACCAATGCACCGTCTTGGCAATATGATGACCAGGAACAGTTTGAGTAACAAGGCTTTGATGCATAAGGATCTCATAATTATTATTCTTTATAATTCCTTTGCAAGGCCATTATGTTCCATGGGCTTCATCCGATTAGTATTTAATAATTCCTTATTATTGTACTAACATGAAGGAAAACCTTGTATCACTATAATCGTAGTGAAGGGTATGGTTTATTGGCTGTGTATCCCAAGCTCAATCTGATTGGCTCTAGGGCATACACCAACAATCTCCCACTTGCACTAAGCCAATCACTAACGCAACCAATGCCCAACTCATCCGTTTAGTAATTGCGTATCTACTAGGACTTAGTTTAAGTGCATTGAGAATATGCTTTGTCATATACGTGATAATCTCATTATCAAGGTTAATAATTCGGATAAGAACGAGACCTAGATTCCATTCATATGGCTCAGTTGTATCGAAAACAACTATTGGAATCTACTTGTTAGCTAGTAGCTAATGATCCAAATATAACTCCTTTTGCAAGCCAAAACAAAAGAGTTAGTCTTAAAAACCTTTAAAATAAACGTGCAATCTTTTCAAGTATGGAACGTTTCCTACTAATTGCATTTTTCAAAAATGGCAATTTATCATAACATTTTATCATTCAAAAAGTTATTAATAGCTCCCACTTACTCCTAAATATGTAGATGTTAAGGGACCAATTCAATAACAATTCGAATTTCATATCACAAAGCTAAATGGTTTTCATAATGCTTTGCAAGTTGTATAATATATAAGACTATGTTATAGAATTATTTTATAACTAATTTATTTAAGAGGAAACTAAATAAGCATGGCATCCTATGCTAGCAAAACAATGTGTTTCGAAAACACAAATAAAATATCCTCAACATTGGCCTATAATGCCAATGAAAACATCTAATGTTTCTAAAAAAATCCTAACTAGAAAGTCTTATTAAAAAACCATAAGATCGACAAGCTCTGATGCAGAATCAAACTAGGTTGCCATCTTCATGGTCTAGCTTCACTATACTTTTCTTTGGTCCCTACAATATGTCATACATATTTAGTACCAAATTATAGGTATCATATACCAATAGGAGTGAATCATTCTATACCTGAAGTTGAAACTCCTTTCAGCTTCTTTCCCTTGTTAGACTCAAGGTACTCCTTGCAATTGCGCCTCCAATGACCAGTTTTCCCACAATGGAAGCAAGCTTTGTTAGCATTATCCTTATCCTTTGCTTCCTTTGCAACACCATCATCAGGCTTCAAACTCTTTGAAGCAGGAGATACATCCCATCTAGTCTTCCTTTTCTTCTTACCTTTCGGTTTAGAGGAGGAGACTAAGTGGACAGATGACTTGTCCTTAACAATGGTTTGCTCGGCCTGTGTGAGCATTTTCAATAACCCAGAAAGGGTTGCCTCTAAATGGTTCATGTTGAAGTTCAACACAAACTGTGAATAGCTCTCAGGCAGTGAAGAAAGAATTAGATCAATGCTTAGAACATGATCCATAATCCATCCTATCTGCTCCAATCGGGTAATATACCCTATCATCTTAAGCACATGAGGCCTCACTGAGCTTCCCTTTGACATCTTTGTTTGGAATAATTCCTTTAAGATGTCAAATCTCTCAGTGCGATTCTCCTTAGTGAACAGTTCTCTAAGGTTAAGTATGATATCCTGAGCATTCATGGCCTCATGTTGCTTTTGGAGATCGGGTGCCATACTAGCCAACATCACACATGTTGCTTGTACGAGATCATCTCTATGAACTCTATAGGCCATCCTCTCCTCCTCAGTTGCATCAGCAGCAGGCTCATCTGGGATGGGCTCATCAAGAAAATAAGCTTTCTTTTCCTGTGTCAAGACAATCTTAACATTGCGAAACTAGTCAACGAAGTTCAGTCCAGTTAACTTATTAGCATCAAGTATGTTTCTCAGTGATAATGCATTTTCCATTTTAGCGTTTATATCCTATATGACTCAAAATAATTAATAGTCAATAAATAGCAAGTTGTAACAATTTATGTTAGGCTTTAATACTTAAATGATTATTCTTATTATTTTAAAAAAATAATAGCCCCCTACTACTATTTTGAGAAATTTAACTTTTTAAACTTCTTAATGAGCTAGGACCGCTTTCATTCCAGCATAACCTTGAGTGACTCAACAAGCTATGTTGAAACTAATTGAGTAGGTAACTTGATTTACCAGTTACATCTCTATGCAACTCCTAGATCCAGTTAGGTGACAACTCTTTGCCTAAATAAATCATATGCATTTCGCCTAACTTTGCCTCTATATGTCACGTGATCAAGTTTGATGCATCCAGATTACATAACACTTAGTTGAGTAAGACCCACCTTCAATAACTCAAACATGTTCGTATATAAGTTTGACCTTGAGTGACTCAACAAGCCTCCGAATGGAAGAACTCTGGTTATCTTGTTATGATGGTGGAAGGCAACTTATCATGCGTAACATGGACTCAATATAATTTAATGAGGGATTTTATTTAACTTTTATATAGGTCTCATTGATTTAATATTTGATTGACATGCATAGCATTCATTCAATTACATACATCGCATATACATAATTCAAATTAAATCTATCACATGCAATCTACTAGGACGATTATGGACTTTATTCTAGTCTAGTTTCCTTGAGCCATTAGGAAACTAGTTGGTCAAATTCCTTTGGGCTACCATACATAGTCTTCAAAAGCATTGTTGGTAATCTACTTGGTAGCTTCTTCTTGGCGCCTTATCTCCTTACAAACTTGGAATTTATATAAATTATACTTCATATCCTAAATCTAAATCTATAAAAAATATAACAGTTACATTGCTTTATCAGAAACCTCGAGTTACATTTGAGGGGAGTTAGATGAGAAGAGAATTTACAACTCCGGAATGAAAAAGTGAAGGCAGGGTGCGCAGACCCTATTAATAAAATATCAATAAGAAAATTCAACCATACATTCCCTAGTCATACTAAGGTCTAGTCCTAACCATCCTTCATGCATGACATAATCATATTATAAGCATGAAATAAAAACATGCATAGTCAATATCACGTTGTGATTTTGTGTACTATTTGCATAAAATGTCACCAAACAAATTTGAGACAATTTATCAAATCATTCTAGCGATTTTGGTTCCAACTATTAAAACACATTTAATAACATCTTAACAATTAAGAAGGCTATCTTGAAATCGGACTTTACCTAACTTTTAGGTTGCTTGTCTTAATTAAGACATAACATTCTAGCATGCTTAAAATCCTAAAACTTTTAGGACTTCCATGTTTGTCTTATACAAAGTCTCTAAGTTTGCAATCCATCTTAACTCTTTAGGAACTTAAAGTCTTATTAGGTAACTCTTACCTAATCATACTACATGTTTCTCCTAACCTTTAGTGTCGCAACCTAAAAAATAATAACGACGAGTCTCATCGCAAGACTTTATTATACGTTAGGCGTGACATTTAAAAAAAAATCGAGGAAAAGTCGACTTAATTCCTCTAGAAAAATTAAGGTTTTGAAAATGACCTTAAAAAAGACATGGAGTCGCCACCAATCTTTTTTAGCTAGGTGTGATCGGCCACCTATTAAAACCGGTTTTATAAATATTTTAAAAATTAATTAAAACATTTTAAAAACCAATTTCAAGTCTGCGTTTTAAAACCAGAGAAATCAAAGAAGCGGATTCGGGAGTCGGTTACGTGCGGGGAAGGATTAGCACCCCCACAACGCCCGTATAAATCGGTACCTTATTAATCGTGTATTATCTCAAGTCTCGGTAAAGATTGGTTTTAAATTTAGTATTTCAAGTTAATCCCCAATTTAAAGAAAAATAATTCAATTTTTATTTGAAAATGATTCGGAATTTATAAATTCAAAATTTTCCTATATTCCCTAACAAACGTGGCAAAATATAGAAATTTTTATTAGTTTTGAAAAACTTTCCGAATCATTCTCTTTTTTTTTTTGAAAGAAAGATATTCTTTTATTAATGATAATTGGTGATATTCCCTCCAGCAAACCCGGTAGAGAACTCATGAATTATTTTAACTCGGGAATATCTTTATTTTTTATTGAAAAATCATTATCCTTTTGAAAACATTTTAAAAGATATGAATATGTATATGCATGACATAAATAAAATGACATAGCAAAATCTAAATAATATAATGCAACCTAAATGACATGGCAAACATGAATGATATGGCATATAATTTAAATGACATGGAATAAAATAATGCTATCATATAATATGCATGAAAATAAAAATGCAATGCATGAAATATATTTTTTCCTTTAATTAAGGAAATCCGTATATCTAAAAAGATATCCGGCTACCTTAGGAAAATATGTCAAATTAAATATTCTAAAACCAAAATACTTTGTGATTGTTTGAAAACAATTTTGAAAAGCTTGAATTAACAATAAAAACTGGGCTAAAAATTTTTAAATGGCTCTAATTTCCTAAGTTTAAAAAATCCGGACTTGACTACCCTTAGCCCGGGACTTGAAAAACCATTTTTAGAGTTTAAAAGGCTTAGAAATCATCCTAAGTCAGTAGCTAACCCTCCTAATCAGCCCACTCTAAGTAGATTAACCAAAACAGAAAATTGATTTTTCTTTAAATTCAATTCTGACTCCATTGTCCAGTTTTAATCCACGATTTTTTATCCTATTTTGAAAAATTCCAAAAATTCTAAAAAAAATACTGGAGACTCAGGACATGTAAAACTATACGAGAAAAAATCGGCTTAATTTTTTGATCAAAGATTAATTCCCAGAAAAACAAGAGATGTACGAGTTTTTGGAGGAGAAAAAAAAATTGCTTTGTTTTTCTTTAAATTCAATTCTGACTCCACTGTCCAGTTTTAATCCACGATTTTTTATCCTATTTTGAAAAATTCCAAAAATTCTAAAAAAAATACTGGAGACTCAGGACATGTAAAACTATACGAGAACAAATCGGCTTAATTTTTTGATCAAAGATGAATTCCCAGAAAAACCAGAGATGTACGAGTTTTTGGAGGAGAAAAAAACTGCTTTGTTTTTCTTTAAATTCAATTCTGACTCCACTGTCCAGTTTTAATCCACGATTTTTTATCCTATTTTTAAAAATTCCAAAAATTCTAAAACAAATACTGGAGACTCAGGACATGTAAAACTACACGAGGAAAAATTTTCTTAATTTTGTGATCAAAGATAAATTCCCAGAAAAATCAGAGATGTACGAGTTTTTTTGAAAAAAACTGAAAAAAACTGCTTTGCCAACACATTTTTTTTTCTTGATAAAATCATTTAAAAATCAAAATAAAAATATTTGAAACTCATAAAATGACTTGAAAGCAGTAGCTAGGACTTTTTGAAAGTTAGATAAAAATTGGCTAAGTAAAAAAATCACAAAAGTAGAATAATCAATTTGACAAAATTAATTTTCCACAAGTGTGCTCAAGAGAGCATGACCTTGAACCATTAATTGGCTCAAGTCATTATTCAAGTGGCATGAACATGAAATGCATGAAACAATGCAGCAAACATAATGCATGAAATGCATGGATCTAAACCTAAATGTAAGGAAAATGCATGACACAAATAATATGGCCTAGACCTAACATGAACTTGCATGACATTTAATGTAACCTAGACCTAAGACATGCATGGCATTTTCACAAACACAAGGCATGCTTAATTCAAAAATCCAACAAAATATCATGCAAATGCAAAAACCTAACAACTAGCATGACAAAAATACAACACACAATGCAAAACACATGGAGTAGCCAAATGGCCCCAAGCTTCAACAAGCATGGCATTTTCACAAACACTTGGTATGCTAGCATGAAAAACTAAGTCATAACACAAAAATCACACAAGTATTTTCACAAACACCTAATATACCAAATCTAAAACATGCTCACTAAGATATAAAACAAGAATCATGCAAAGAATCACACAAGCATTTTCACAAACACTTAATATGCTAACTCTAAAACATGCTCAAAATTAAACAACATGAAAACAAAAAATTAAAAATGCAAAAACATGATATCTAAGACATAAATGGCAACAAACAAAGCAACCAAATTAAATATAACTTAAGAACATGAAATAACATAATATTTAAAACATCAAAAATAAAGAAAATAGCATAAACAATATGGTAAAATGAATCAAAAACAACAACTTAAAATAAATAATGTAGGCCATTTGGCCATGGTGAGTTTATTGTAAAAACAAAATGTAAGAAAAATATACTTAAGAAAGGAAATGAAGGAAGAACAAGAAACATTATTTTAAAATGAAAACTCACCAAGTAGCTTTTGAACGGATTAAGCTATAAACCCTCAGAGTAGCTTTTGAACGGATTAAGCTATAAACCCTCAGAGTAGCTTTTGAACGGATTAAGCTACAAACCCTCAGAGTAGCTTTTGAACGGATTAAGCTACAAACCCTCAGAGTAGCTTTTGAACGGATTAAGCTACAAACCCTCTCAACAAAAACACTATGACTCACCACCCGGATAATCCTAATACAAGTGTATAGACTATCTCACAAGGGGTAGTGGATGATTTCAACCAAAGGCCAAGACCCCTTATTTATAAGGTGAACACCTCCTTGGCTTGACATTACAAAGGGATGTGGGATTGGGACTTAGGCTCAAAAATGAAAATCTCTAACTTAACTCTTGATTTTTAATCACTTGATTGAAAAAATCCTAAGCTTCCTCCTTCTTTTGGGCTTGGGCAGGCCAGCACTTCTCTTTTCCAGCCCAGCTCTGATTTTTGAAAGGCCCAAAGAAGCCCTTTTCGGTTGCTTGGGTGAAACGACCATTTTGCCCCCCGGATGCAAAATAAATATCAAACGGGCTCCAAATTCAATTTTTCTTTTTTTAATACTTCCAAAATAATAAAATATTGAGTTCTGGAAGTTTTCAAAATTATCCGAGTCCGTTTGCTATTTATTTGGATTTTTTCTTCCCAAAATGTCCTTTTATGCCCCTACTTTTTACCATTTTTTAAACGAGCTCCAAATCAAGATTTTTCTTCACCAATCTCTTCAAAATAATTAAAAAGTGTGATCTGGAAGTTTTCATAATTTTTGGAGCTCATTTGGTATTTTTTCGGGATTTATCGGCTTGAATTACTGCATAGGAGGCCCGGGATTTGGCCATTTTGCAAACGAACTCGGAATCAAGATTTTATTTCGCCAATCTCTTTCAAATGATTTAAGAATGAGATTGACAAATTTTACATAATTTTCGGAGTCCATTTGCTATTTTTCCCAAATTTTTCCAATTTTGCCCTTTAACCTCCGAAACCCGGTTTTGCTCAAAACAAGTCCGATTTTCAGATTTTCTTCAATCTGAGCCTTGGGCCATCCTTTTTAATCATTCCTCATCCATTGGGGGCTTTGGTCTTACCAAGTCGGGCCATTTCTGTGATTCTTCCCGATTTCACCGAAATCCACTAAAAATCCTAATTCTCGGTTTTCTCCCGGATTGACTTTTCCTTCGGTTTTTCTTGCAAGTGACTTCTCCATTACCCGTAGTCAGTGCTTATCTTTCATTTGGAACCTTCAATTTCGACCAGTTTGATCGTTTAAGCACTTTTCCCCAAATTTCTCGAATTAGGGTTTCTTTTCTACTGAATCTCCAAATCCCAACTTCCGACCTCCATATCTTTCAATGTAGACCTCGGATTATCAAAATTCTTTCACCATTTTTCAATTGAACTTAAAATCTTGATTTTGAAAGTGGGTTGACTTTTTCAGTAGTTGACTTTTTAGGGTTGACTTTTTCAGGGTTGACTTTTTCGGGTTGACTTTTTTTCAAGTTTGTCTTTTTGTGCTCGCCCTCTTAAACTAAGTCTCGGAGTACCACCTGCAGGATGAAAACAGTCTTTTTATACTCGGAAACATCAATATGGGAATAAAACATACCTGTTTAGTGGTCCGGACAAAATTAGGTGTCTACAGCTGCCCCTCTTTGGCTATTGCTCAGAATCAGGAATCAGGCAAAGATAAACCAACACTAATTTTGTACGGTCAGTGAAATCACATGTGAAGGAAAGGGAAAGAGGTTTCTTTTTCATTTTCATTTTTCATTTTTTTTTTCATTTTTTTTTCATTTTCTATATTTTTTTTTATTTTTTTCATTTTTCATTTTTCATTTTCTACTTTTTTTTTTCTATTTTTTTCTCTTTTTCAATTTTTCAATTTTTTTTAATTTTTTTTTGATTTTTTTTTTTAACAATAAATTGAAGATTTTGTCCTTAAATTGAATTCCCTGCCTAAACAAGGCTCGATTCGTCTTAAGAAAACGAATTCGATTTTCAAAAGAAAAATTTATGCCCGAAGGTATTTAAAATTGGTGCCCGGAGGTCTTAAAAAACTGGTGCCCGGTGGTCTTACCAATTGGTGCCCAGCGGCCTTACCCCTGAAAAAAGTTATGCCCGGAGGTCTTAAAGATGTTGCCCGGAGGTCTTACCTGTGATTTGAAAAATTATGCCAGGAGGTCTTAAAAATGGTGCCCATAGGCCTTACCCCTGAAAAAAGAGTTATGCCCGGAGGTCTTAAAGATGTGGCCCGGAGGTCTTACCTGTGATTTGAAAAAATATGCCCGTAAGTCTTAAAAATGGTGCCCATAGGCCTTACCCCTGAAAAAACGTTATGCCCGGAGGTCTTAAAGATGTTGCCCGGAGGTCTTACCTGTGATTTGAAAAATTATGCCCGGAGGTCTTAAAAATGGTGCCCATAGGCCTTACCCCTGAAAAAAGAGTTATGCCCGGAGGTCTTAAAGATGTTGCCCGGAGGTCTTACCTGTGATTTGAAAAATTATGCCCGGAGGTCTTAAAAATGGTGCCTATAGGCCTTACCCCTGAAAAAAAAGTTATGCCCGGAGGTCTTAAAGATGTTGCCTGGAGGTCCTACCTGTGATTTGAAAAAAATGCGCTGTATGCGACTTTAAAAATGATGCCCGGAGGTCTTAAGAATGGTGCCCTGAGGCCTTACCCGTGATTTGGAAGAAATGCGCTGTATGCGACTTTAAAAATGATGCCCGGAGCTCTTAAGAATGGTGCCCGGAGGCCTTACCCATAATTTGGAAGAAATGCGCTGTATGCGACTTTAAAAATGATGCCCGGAGGTCTTAAGAATGGTGCCCGGAGGCCTTACCCATAATTTGGAAGAAATTCGCTGTATGCGACTTTAAAAATGATGCCCGGAGGTCTTAAGAATGGTGCCCGGAGGCCTTACCCGTGATTTGGAAGAAATGCGCTGTATGCGACTTTAAAAATGATGCCCGGAGGTCTTAAGAATGGTGCCCGGAGGCCTTACCCATAATTTGGAAGAATTCGCTGTATGCGACTTTAAAAATGATGCCCGGAGGTCTTAAGAATGGTGCCCGGAGGCCTTACCCGTGATTTGGAAGAAATGCGCTGCATGCGACTTTAAAAATGATGCCCGGAGGTCTTAAGAATGGTGCCCGAAGGCCTTACCCATAATTTGGAAGAAATGCGCTGTATGCGACTTTAAAAATGATGCCCGGAGGTCTTAAGAATGGTGCCCTGAGGCCTTACCCGTGATTTGAAAAAAATGCGCTGTATGCGACTTTAAAAATGATGCCCGGAGGTCTTAAGAATGGTGCCCGGAGGCCTTACCCATAATTTGGAAGAAATGCGTTGTATGCGACTTTAAAAATGATGCCCGGAGGTCTTAAGAATGGTGCCCGGAGGCCTTACCCATAATTTGGAAGAAAGGCGCTGTATGCGACTTTAAAAATGATGCCCGGAGGTCTTAAGAATGGTGCCCGGAGGCTTTACCCATAATTTGGAAAAAATACGCTGTATGCGACTTTAAAAATGATGCCCGAAGGTCTTAAGAATAGTGCCCGGAGGCCTTACCCCTGAAAAAAGTTATGCCCGGAGGTCTTAAAGATGTTGCCCGGAGGTCTTACCTATGAATTATGCCCGGAGGTCTTAAAAATGGCGCTGAAGAATTGTTGAAAATTAACCTAAAGATTTTGAGAAGATGCGAATGCTTTTTGATGCAAATGCATATGTTGAATAAGATACGAAATGACTTAAACTGGTGCAAATGTCTTTAATGCAAATGTAAATGACTTGGATTGATGCCCATGTTTCATGATGCAGATGCCCCTACTAATTGTGTTCATGTAACTGGTTTATGAATGATGTAACTACAATTACCACACATTAACGAAAATGCAATGATTCTAGAAATGATGCAATTGTTTGAGATGACACAAATACGAATTCCATGAAGAATGTAAATGTAAAGGTAAAATACAGATGCTTATGGAATAATGCCAATGCAAATACCCATGAATGATGCAAATGCTTGCCGACACTGTGTAGATGCAAAAGCTCGATAAAGAGATGAGTGCTCATGAGTGATGCAAGTGCCCCCGGCTGTTTTTCTAGACTTTGGCTTAGCCTTTCAAATTCATTTTTCCTCTTCAAATCAGAGTATATCTTCAATTCATTTTGGCTATTCTCTTTGCCCCAACAATTTTCAAACTTTCATCAACAGAGATCTGAACCGGGTTCTATTTCTTCTTCTCATATCTGGAAGTCAAGACCTATCCTGGTAGTTCTACACCTTTGAGTTAGAAAAATCCTTGTCTCATGCCAACATCAAAATGGGTATTTCAAAAATATTTTTATTTTCCCTTTTTGAAAAACAATTTTGCTTATTTAAGGAAAACTTCTAAGCCAAAAATTTTAACTCCACAGTGTATGATGTACAAATCTTTTGATGACTGATGATCACTGTTAGAAAATCCCCTAAGTATTAATTTGGGTTTTTCAATTTGAATTGACAAGGCTTGATACAACAAGATTTTGGTTTTTTCAGGAAAACTTCACAACAAAAATGTATGTCCCTTCTAGGCTCACAAATGGAACAGGTTTTATAAATCATGAATTCATTGAGAACCAAGCAAATTCAACATTCTTTTAGTTTCCATATCAAGGCTTTTTGACAAGCGTCAAGATTGGCCGGGATATTTAAATCGGAAAGTTTGATCTTGGAGGAAAAAAAGATTCAATTTTTGAAGACAATCCTCCGAATGAGAGCTGACAATTTGGGGGGTTCAGGAATTCCTAGATGTTCCTCGATGACCACTTTTTTTAAATGACCTTTTTTTTTTTTTTTTTTTTGGGTATCGGCACGGATGGCATTGAAAATTTCCAAATTTACTCTAGACCGCCCGTTTTTGGGTTTTCGCCCTAGAGTCCCATTCTTTCCTTTTTTTTTTTACCACACACTTGAGAATTCTAAATTCTTCCTTAGTGAAATGATAATTCGATGAGATGGGATAAAATCCGAGGAAAAACCCTTCAAATTAAATATTCATGCTTGATCAAAATGGACTTTTAAAGCATATAATGTAGGCCATGGCTCAGGGTTCAGAAAGAAAGGATAAATAGGCCCAAAATATGTGTTTGAGGGTAATCAGATCAAGGATCATTTCTTGAGGAGGATTCCCTTTGAAGCATTTGTCCCTTATTGGACATTTCTTTCCTTTTGACTTTGCTCTTTTTCTTCCTTGCTCTTGGCTTTCAATTTGCCATGTCTTTCACACACATTTTCTTTTTCATTGTGTTTTTCTTTTGTTTTTCTTGGCTTTCATTTCACCATCTTTTTCTCTTCTTTTTCTTTGACAGAGTGAGCCCGTATTTATTCGGGGCTCCATTTGCTTTGTGTCTGTCCTTGAGCTATCACTCATTTCTCAATGCTCTTTGAAAAGATCTTTCCTCGCATTTGCCCCCCAGTGTAGAGGGTAATCCTTGATTAGGGTTCAAAGAAGAAAGAATTCTTTTGGCTCAAAAGGGGTGACTATGGATAATTTCTTTTTGTGTGAAAGGGATATGAAAGATGGCCATTTCTCATGTTAAGCACAAATATTCACATTGAAAAGCAATCCCTAGGGGAAATAGATATTCAGAATTTCATTTTGCACTTTGGAATCATCCGAATTCTCATATGCATGATATCACAAATTTTTTTTTTTTTCGTTGCATGCCCCCAGTAATTCATGCATTAGCCCATCCTTCTTCACTATGTATCCATCATTTCCACATATGATGCCCCAATTTGATTAGCCATGCGAATTTGTATCAACGAGAAACATGGCAAGTCTAGGTCTGTTTTGAAAAGGCTGAGTTTCCAATATGAGTTCTTTGAAGAGACAAGGAAAACATGACCCAAAAGCAGGTTTTCTCTGGGACAAGGGATAATCTAGTTTAATCATTGTGCCCCAAGGTGTCAATCATGAAGTGATGTCTGGGCAATTAGTGTTTTGTGGTCATTGGGAAAGGTCATGAATGGTTTTAGCACAATCCTGACACACACCAAATTATCAAAATCTGGATTCTTGAAAGAATGTCTCATTTGTTTGATTTTCAAGGAATTTGAAAATTTTCAAAAAGTTCGTTCCTTTGTTCATAGCCTAGACTAAGATCTAAGTTTTTGTTTATTCTGTGATGGCAATGGTTTTATGAAGTCAAATCATTCATATTCCTTGAAGCATTAGGTATTTCAAGTGGTCTCGGTTCAAAGGATTTAGGCTTAGGAAAGCCTAAAAGAGAAGGCTGAAGGTATTGGGTCATTTCTAACAATGATCATCAATATTCTCAAGATTGTTCATTATTTCATGTGAAAACCACTTATTTATTGTGTACCACAAATTTTCTCAAAGTTTCATTTGTTTTTTTTTTTTTTTTTTTTTTTTTTTTACAATTTCAAATTTATTGCTAAAATAAAATGAACACAAAATATTAAAATTCAAAATTTATTTATTTCATGTAGATGTCATCATGAGACAAGAGCTTTCATCATCAAAGTGTATAGAAAAATATGCATCAGAATGCTCCTATTGACATGCTTTCAAAGATAACAAATCTTATCCTCAAAATTCTTCAAGAGGAAATCAATCTATGGTAAAACAGATTTCCAATGTTCGATAAGCTCTGGAATCCAAATGCCATTGTGGACAAGACCCTCAATTCTTTCCTTCAGTTTTCTGCATTTTTAGTCGAATGCCCAATTGCCCCAATATGATACTCGCACTTGCTGTTGGGGTCATAGCTTTTAGCTGACGAAGAAAACTCTTCAAAGCTAAGCCAATTTCTATTTCATCTTATTAATGTGTTTCATGATGAATGAGCTATGAATGTCATGAGTGCAATTTGATGCATGTGAAGGATAAACAAAGTTATGTGTGGTCATATACAGTGGAAACATGTTGACCATGTATGTTATAAATGCAACACGATGCCAACATGATGCATTTAAAGAATAAGAAAAACCAATGCATGGATATATGCAATGAATGACCATGTATGTTCCAAATGCATTTCTCAATGAATGATCATATACACTATGAATGCCACACAATGTCAATTATGATGCATGTGAAGAATAAATGATTGACACAGAGTATATACAAAGAAAGTCATGCTGGCCGTGTATGTCATGAACGCAACCTGATGCCAATATGACAAATTAATGCATGAGCATATCATGATGACTATGTATGCCATGAATGCACCCTGATGCTAACATGATGCATGTAAAGAAAGAATAAATTGATATATGAATAGATACAGAAAAATCATGCTGACTATGAATGCATGAATGCAACTTGATGCTACCATGATGCATATAGAGAAAGAATAAATTGATAATGGATATATACAGAAAAATCATGCTGACTATGAATGCATGAATGCAACTGGATGCCAACATGATGCATGTAAAGAAAGAATAAATTGATATATGGATATATACAGAAAAAATCATGCTGACTATGAATGCATGAATGCAACTTGATGCCAACATGATGCATGTAAAGAAAGAATAAATTGATACATAAGTATATACAAATAATGACCATGCATGTCATAAACGTATCTTACAATGAATGACCATGCATGCTATGACTATAACATGATGTCAAAATGATACATGCAAAAATAAATGAATTAACACAAAGGTATATACAAAGAAATCAATGATTACACGAAATTGGTGGGACCTAAATCTTGGTTATTCAAAAATCTCATTATGCAAGATTTGCCTCCAAATTTTTTTTTTTTTTTTGATAAACCAATCACATCATTTTCAAAAGAATTTCAGGGTGGATCTTACTATGGTACAATATGCAAATGTTCATGTGACACTACCGGTTTTATGAAATCATCAAATTAAATTACCAACTGTTTATTGCAAAGAATGAGATCAATAATACAACCAAAAATGTATATGCCCCATTCACACATGCATGAAATGTGCAACATGCAAAAATGCTTGAAAAAAGATTTTCTTTTTTTTTTTTAAAAAACAGCTAATGAACATCTGCCCCAGCAATATCTGCTTATTTAGGCATCACGATGCCATCGAGGCGGAGTATCACATTTATTACGGGCGATGTACGTACATCGTTGCCCGATCTACCACACTTATTCGGAGTGTAAAATAGGTAACAAAAAGTTTAGAAATGTCCCTCCATGTGTTCCTATTTTCGGTATGTCTAACGAAAATTCGGCATGGCTTCGCCTAGGTTCACTATATGAGGGTGAATCGGTTCTAAGGCCCCGAATTGTTCCTCACTGTCGCCGGTGAAGGCTAGTAAGGCACCCCGATAAAAGCGGGTTCAATTCGTTAGAGTATATTTTCCTATGCCCATGCGGAGGATCATCACGAAGGCATTAGGTACTTTATACTCCGAAAGTGTTTCACTAGCCCATACGGAGGATCAATCACGAAGGCTTAGTTACTTTACTTCCACTTAAAAGGACGGAACCCGGGTAGAGGATTCATGTTATGCAAATGCACGTGTAGTGTGTGTGGAGGAATAACAAACCTTTCACTACCTATTCTACAAACCTTATTCTAAATGCCCTAGCAATTAAAACATTCAAGAATAGTGTAACGCATTAACCAACAAGCAATTATAATATACAACCTAAATAACTAGAGAACAATAATAAAATGCATGCACATGAGAATGAACATTTTTAAAAACATTTTATTATTTTCAAAATTCTCTTTATTAGAAAAATATGGGAATTAAAATTAAATACCAATTAAACCAACCAAAATGAGACTTTGATAACACACGACTATTTCTAGGCCTGACTCTCTAATAGTCCCCAGTGGAGTCGCCAAGCTGTCGCAACCTAAAAAATAATAACGACGAGTCTCATCGCAAGACTTTATTATTCGTTAGGCGTGACATTTAAAAAAAAATCGAGGAAAAGTCGACTTAATTCCTCTAGAAAAATTAAGGTTTTGAAAATGACCTTAAAAAGACATGGAGTCGCCACCAATCTTTTTTAGCTAGGTGTGATCGGCCACCTATTAAAACCGGTTTTATAAATATTTTAAAAATTAATTAAAACATTTTAAAAACCAATTTCAAATCTGCGTTTTAAAACCAGAGAAATCAAAGAAGCGGATTCGGGAGTCGGTTACGTGCGGGGAAGGATTAGCACCCCCACAACGGCCGTATAAATCGGTACCTTATTAATCGTGTATTATCTCAAGTCTCGGTAAAGATTGGTTTTAAATTTAGTATTTCAAGTTAATCCCCAATTTAAAGAAAAATAATTCAATTTTTTTTTGAAAATGATTCGGAATTTATAAATTCAAAATTTTCCTATATTCCCCAACAAACGTGGCAAAATATAGAAATTTTTATTAGTTTTGAAAAACTTTCCGAATCATTCTCTTTTTTTTTTTGAAAGAAAGATATTCCTTTATTAATGATAATTGGTGATATTCCCTCCAGCAAACCCGGTAGAGAACTCATGAATTATTTTAACTCGGGAATATCTTTATTTTTTATTGAAAAATCATTATCCTTTTGAAAACATTTTAAAAGATATGAATATGTATATGCATGACATAAATAAAATGACATAGCAAAATCTAAATAATATAATGCAACCTAAATGACATGGCAAACATGAATGATATGGCATATAATTTAAATGACATGGAATAAAATAATGCTATCATATAATATGCATGAAAATAAAAATGCAATGCATGAAATGTATTTTTTCCTTTAATTAAGGAAATCCGTATATCTAAAAAGATATCCGGCTACCTTAGGAAAATATGTCAAATTAAATATTCTAACACCAAAATACTTTGTGATTGTTTGAAAACAATTTTGAAAAGCTTGAATTAACAATAAAAACTGGGCTAAAAATTTTTAAATGGCTCTAATTTCCTAAGTTTAAAAAATCCGAACTTGACTACCCTTAGCCCGGGACTTGAAAAACCATTTTTAGAGTTTAAAAGGCTTAGAAATCACCCTAAGTCAGTAGCTAACCCTCCTAATCAGCCCACTCTAAGTAGATTAACCAAAACAGAAAATTGGTTTTTCTTTAAATTCAATTCTGACTCCATTGTCCAGTTTTAATCCACGATTTTTTATCCTATTTTGAAAAATTCCAAAAATTCTAAAAAAAATACTGGAGACTCAGGACATGTAAAAATATACGAGAAAAAATCGGCTTAATTTTTTGATCAAAGATGAATTCCCAGAAAAACCAGAGATGTACGAGTTTTTGGAGGAGAAAAAAAAATTGCTTTGTTTTTCTTTAAATTCAATTCTGACTCCACTGTCCAGTTTTAATCCACGATTTTTTATCCTATTTTGAAAAATTCCAAAAATTCTAAAACAAATACTGGAGACTCAGGACATGTAAAACTATACGAGAAAAAATCGGCTTAATTTTTTGATCAAAGATGAATTCCCAGAAAAACCAGAGATGTACGAGTTTTTGGAGGAGAAAAAAACTGCTTTGTTTTTCTTTAAATTCAATTCTGACTCCACTGTCCAGTTTTAATCCAAGATTTTTTATCCTATTTTTAAAAATTCCAAAAATTCTAAAAAAAATACTGGAGACTCAGGACATGTAAAACTACACGAGGAAAAATTTTCTTAATTTTGTGATCAAAGATGAATTCCCAGAAAAATCAGAGATGTACGAGTTTTTTTGAAAAAAACTGAAAAAACTGCTTTGCCAACACATTTTTTTTCTTGATAAAATCATTTAAAAATCAAAATAAAAATATTTGAAACTCATAAAATGACTTGAAAGCAGTAGCTAGGACTTTTTGAAAGTTAGATAAAAATTGGCTAAGTAAAAAAATCACAAAGGTAGAATAATCAATTTGACAAAATTAATTTTCCACAAGTGTGCTCAAGAGAGCATGACCTTGAACCATTAATTGGCTCAAGTCATTATTCAAGTGGCATGAACATGAAATGCATGAAACAATGCAGCAAACATAATGCATGAAATGCATGGATCTAAACCTAAATGTAAGGAAAATGCATGACACAAATAATATGGCCTAGACCTAACATGAACTTGCATGACATTTAATGTAACCTAGACCTAAGACATGCATGGCATTTTCACAAACACAAGGCATGCTTAATTCAAAAATCTAACCAAATATCATGCAAATGCAAAAACCTAACAACTAGCATGACAAAAATACAACACACAATGCAAAACACATGGAGTAGCCAAATGGCCCCAAGCTTCAACAAGCATGGCATTTTCACAAACACTTGGTATGCTAGCATGAAAAACTAAGTCATAACACAAAAATCACACAAGTATTTTCACAAACACCTAGTATACCAAATCTAAAACATGCTCACTAAGATATAAAACAAGAATCATGCAAAGAATCACACAAGCATTTTCACAAACACTTAATATGCTAACTCTAAAACATGCTCAAAATTAAACAACATGAAAACAAAAAATTAAAAATGCAAAAACATGATATCTAAGACATAAATGGCAACAAACAAAGCAACCAAATTAAATATAACTTAAGAACATGAAATAACATAATATTTAAAACATCAAAAATAAAGAAAATAGCATAAACAATATGGTAAAATGAATCAAAAACAACAACTTAAAATAAATAATTTAGGCCATTTGGCCATGGTGAGTTTATTGTAAAAACAAAATGTAAGAAAAATATACTTAAGAAAGGAAATGAAGGAAGAACAAGAAACATTATTTTAAAATGAAAACTCACCAAGTACTTTTGAACGGATTAAGCTATAAACCCTCAGAGTACCTTTTGAATGGATTAAGCTATAAACCCTCAGAGTAGCTTTTGAACGGATTAAGCTACAAACCCTCAGAGTAGCTTTTGAACGGATTAAGCTACAAACCCTCAGAGTAGCTTTTGAACGGATTAAGCTACAAACCCTCTCAACAAAAACACTATGACTCACCACCCGGATAATCCTAATACAAGTGTATAGACTATCTCACAAGGGGTAGTGGATGATTTCAACCAAAGGCCAAGACCCCTTATTTATAAGGTGAGCACCTCCTTGGCTTGACATTACAAAGGGATGTGGGATTGGGACTTAGGCTCAAAAATGAAAATCTCTAACTTAACTCTTGATTTTTAATCACTTGATTGAAAAAATCCTAAGCTTCCTCCTTCTTTTGGGCTTGGGCAGGCCAGCACTTCTCTTTTCCAGCCCAGCTCTGATTTTTGAAAGGCCCAAAGAAGCCCTTTTCGGTTGCTTGGGTGAAACGACCATTTTGCCCCCCGGATGCAAAATAAATATCAAACGGGCTCCAAATTCAATTTTTCTTTTTTTAATACTTCCAAAATAATAAAATATTGAGTTCTGGAAGTTTTCAAAATTATCCGAGTCCGTTTGCTATTTATTTGGATTTTTTCTTCCCAAAATGTCCTTTTATGCCCCTACTTTTTACCATTTTTTAAACGAGCTCCAAATCAAGATTTTTCTTCACCAATCTCTTCAAAATAATTAAAAAGTGTGATCTGGAAGTTTTCATAATTTTTGGAGCTCATTTGGTATTTTTTCGGGATTTATCGGCTTGAATTACTGCATAGGAGGCCCGGGATTTGGCCATTTTGCAAACGAACTCGGAATCAAGATTTTCTTTCGCCAATCTCTTTCAAATGATTTAAGAATGATATTGACAAATTTTCCATAATTTTCGGAGTCCATTTGCTATTTTTCCCAAATTTTTCCAATTTTGCCCTTTAACCTCCGAAACCCGGTTTTGCTCAAAACAAGTCCGATTTTCAGATTTTCTTCAATCTGAGCCTTGGGCCATCCTTTTTAATCATTCCTCATCCATTGGGGGCTTTGGTCTTACCAAGTCGGGCCATTTCTGTGATTCTTCCCGATTTTACCGAAATCCACTAAAAATCCTAATTCTCGGTTTTCTCCCGGATTGACTTTTCTTTCGGTTTTTCTTGCAAGTGACTTCTCCATTACCCGTAGTCAGTGCTTATCTTTCATTTGGAACCTTCAATTTCGACCAGTTTGATCGTTTAAGCACTTTTCCCCAAATATCTCGAATTAGGGTTTCTTTTCTACCGAATCTCCAAATCCCAACTTCCGAACTCCATATCTTTCAATGTAGACCTCGGATTATCAAAATTCTTTCGCCATTTTTCAATTGAACTTAAAATCTTGATTTTGAAAGTGGGTTGACTTTTTTAGTAGTTGACTTTTTAGGGTTGACTTTTTCGGGGTTGACTTTTTCGGGTTGACTTTTTTCAAGTTTGTCTTTTTGTCCTCGCCCTCTTAAACTAAGTCTCGGAGTACCACCTGCAGGATGAAAACAGTCTTTTTATACTCGGAAACATCAATATGGGAATAAAACATACCTGTTTAGTGGTCCGGACAAAATTAGGTGTCTACATTTAGGATTCACACTCCCACTAGGAAAAGGTTTCCTTGTTAGAGCAGGACTCTAACTTTCAGTGTCCTAGACGCAGGCAATCTCTTTGGCCATCGAATGGTCGCTGCCAGCTGTGATCAGACTATTGTATGCCATCGACAGTGGCTACTGGATGCCCAAAAAGAGCCTAATGACCGCCCCTTATAACTGCACTCAATTCAGCAACAATTACTTCATTGCTGCTGTGGTTCGGCCATATTAGCATGTAGCAATAATTGCCACCTTGTCTAGTCATGTTCCATGCCTAAACCAGCCATCATAGATGAATTATATTCACCTTAGAAGCTGTCCAAAATTCCTAGCGAACAGGTGGAATGTTTCCACACTTATGCTCGAATTTTATGGCATGCAAACACCTACAAAACAGTCCAGAAAATTTCAGCATTGTAGTAACAACGTTTCATGTCCAAAAACAACTTCGCTTAAACGTTTTAAACTCAAATCAATTTTGTAACTTCAATGGAAGTATATAATATAAAATTTCTAGATCTAAAACATCTATAAAATCAATTTTATATCATCTCCAAATCAGCTTACAAAATTTGACTTAAAACTATGTTTTTGACATCAAAACTTCTCAGGTTTACTAAGACAAGTCATGGCTTTAATCCTTGTTGATTAAAACAATTTTAATCTACCGTTAACAATTTTAAACATGATTAAAGTCATTATATAACTGCTTTCCAGATTTGACAGAATAAAGAAAATAATTTTTCTTTTCAAACATAGGAACCGAAATCATGCCAAAATCAATACACAACACATTAACTTGTATATCACCAAGAATTGACATGCATAAGCCTCATGTAAAAAACATAGCCTTGGCTCTGATACCACTATTGGGAATACATTACCTCGGGCTCATGTAAAACATGATAATCAAAGTGCAGGGAAAATAAACAAAGAAGCACCTGAAGTACAACAAGATCTTAGGCTTGTGTTTGCATAGGTTTATAACATTCAAAAACAATTAAATCACCCATATGATTTAGAAGTTACCTACTTAAGATATTGTAACCTTAAGTTGCAGATCCTGATCTCAAATCCAATATCTAAAAAGCTTCCAACTCGTCCAAGACCACAAGAAGCACAATTGTCCTTCCTCTAGAGCTAGTCCACAAGAACAGCTGATGGATCCTTCTCTAAGGTATGACGATTCACTTGAGCTAGAAAGTTGATCCTAAGATCACAATAAAAGGTCTATATTCTTGTATATTTCTCCCTTAATCGATCTCACTCACCTAGGTGAAGAAGCGGCAAGAAGAACACCAAGAAAATAGGAATTGCGGCAAGCACTAGGGAGCTTAGGGAGGTTGCGATTTTACCTTTTTGCTAAGTTAGAGTTCTCTTCTTGAAATCAAACTTTTTCTTAAGAAAAATAATATATTCACAAGTAGAATAGAACTCACTTGGGCTGTTACACCCTCTAAATTAGAATATATAGTGGTGTACACCCTAATCCCTATCTCCCTATTCTTGGCCAGCCACCTGTTACTTGTTGCACAAGATTTTCATTAATCCACTTGGACTTAAACTATTTAATTCTAAGATGGATCAATGGGGACATTATATTATCTAATAATAATAATGGTCCAACAATCTTAATGCCTTAAGTTGGGCCAACCATCCTTAGTGGACAGTCCTAAATTAGAATAGTTGCATTGGACTCATTCTAATTTTATCATGCTTATTTATTGGATATATTAATTTCTAAATGAAAGTAATTTAATTCTCAATTAAATTTCTTTCTCCTCATGAAACAATTCATGTCATTAATCTATTAATATCATCTCATGATATTATTGCAATATAGTATAGTGAATCGCAATTCACTTTGCACATCTCTATGTAAAAGTCGACTACTACACTAGATAAGACTTCTTGATTCCTCTTATCTCATTAAGACATCGTCCTTGGATTTATCAATCTTAATTATGTCTTAATTCATCTCAATTGAACTTCTTCAATTAAGTCCTTAATATAGATCTTTTATTCCATTAAGTTTTACCTTAATAGAATACCATGTTTAATCCATACACATATTTTCTTATGTGTGTGACCCTCTAGGTTCCCAATATGTTGGCAATGATTATAAGTTAATCTCATTAACTTGTTTTCATAGATCAAGAGCAGGATCTAGCAACCCATCTTGACCACCCAAATATTGTGAAGTCAGCGTGACCTTTTTAGAACCCTTTAGCAACCAGCTTGTCGGTGTAATACGATCCTTTCACCATATTCTCGGATAGCGCATGAGCATGGTGTTGTGTTTACTCATGATCAATCCGTATTAGTTCTTCGCAACTTTATGATTAACCTTATGAATTTAGAGAAACAACTTTCTCCGAAACCCATTATTCTTTGTCCAAAGACTTAATCAAGTTAATCATAGTCAAGAATAAATGAGATATGTCTCAAATATCACAGGAAGTGGTGAATCCTCTCTAAATCACTCATTCATCTTCGTATGGTTCATGTCATACCCAATAACACCCTACCATAAGCATCCTCGTGTTTGGGACCCGTTCTTGATGAAATCAAAGTATGACACTCTCCATACAGGATTACCTAGTATCACAAGTTTGAGGACTAATTTACAAGACTGGTACTATGAGAACATCATCATGGACACTAGTGTGATATATTACCACATGAAGTTCTCTTGGTGAGCCATGTTCAGTGAACTTGTTCAATAGACAAGCACCTATATGTTATCCCAAGTATCCCATACTTCAATCTATATGAGATCGGTTGCTTACTTCTTAAGTAATATGGCTTAACATATACCAATCTTCGAGCATTGCTAATGTCCCGTCTTGGCAATACGATGACCAGGAACAGTTTGAGGAACAAGGCTTTGATGCATAAGGATCTCATAATTATAATTCTTTATAATTCCTTTTCAAGGCCATTATGTTCCATGGGCTTCACCCGATTAGTACTTAATAACTCCTTATTATTGTACTAACATGAAGGAAAACCTTGTATCACTATAATCATAGTGAAGGGTATGCTTTATTGATTGTGTATCCCAAGTTCAATCTGATTGGCTCTATGGCATACACTAACAATTCATGGATTTTTGTTTTATATGTTTCTACATTTATGCATTAAGTGTGTGATTTTTATAATTTATCAATTTTTTTATGTTTGCAGCAAATGATATTGTTCCAATTGATCTTGGTAGACCTACTTATGAATGTTGCTTCTATTGATGACAAATGTGGTATGAGGAAAGGTTGAAGAAAGCTTGTAGACACCTAATTTTGTTCGGGCCCCTTAAACAAAGTAAGTTCTTCCTTCAACTTATCGGAATGAAAAGAATCTCCCCTCATTCCATAGATGGATCTCCAAGACTTTGATTCGGAGGTCAAAATAAAAAGTCAACCCGAAAAAGTCAACTTTAAAAAAGTCAACCCTAAAAAGTCAATCGTTAGAAAAGTCAACTCTCAAGGAAAATCAAGATTCGAAGGGGAATTGAACAATGGTTAAGGAATTTTGATAATCAAATATCTACAATTGAAGATAGAGAGGTGGAAAGACAAATTTGCAAAATTCAGTGTAGGAGAAAAGCATGAAATTTCCAAATTTGGGGAAAAGTGTGCAAATGATTAAATTGAATGAAATTGAAACGTCAAATTGAAGAACAATCAATAAAAAAGGATATATCAAGTTCCAATTTCACCAAGAGGAATCAATCGGAAGAAGAAGTGGACAAAATTAGAAATTGCCATTTTTTTGAAAAAGGGAAATTTTGCAAATTTGGGGACAAGTGCATAAAAGATCAAATTGGACAAAATTAAGGTTTAGAATAGAATAAGATCAATAAATAAGGATATTGAAAGGTCCAATTTTGAAGCGGAGTTGAAGGAGGAATCGATTTGAAGAGAAAAAGAAAAATAAAGTTTTAATGAATAAATGAGAAATTCACAAATTTGGGGAAAACTACAGAGATGGTCCTATTCGGTGAAATTGAAGTCCCCAATTGATGAATAATAATTAAATAAAGATATTCCAAGTCCCAATTTGAAGTGGATCCAAAGGAAGAGCCGATTGGAGGAAAAGCTGGAAAATCGAGAAAATTCCCAATTTTGAGAAAAAAAGGAAAAACTAAATCGGAGAGGAACTCGGATGTAAAAATTGGGCAAAATCGTTCCAACTCCAATTGAATATATGACAAAGGCAATCGACAAAGAAAATCCAAAAAATTTGCCCGTTTTGAGTGAAATCGAGGTGTCAAGGGCTAAAGGGCAATTTTGGAAAATTCGGAAAAATAGGATCGGAGCTCGAAAAATTGTGAAACTTTCTAGAACTGAGTTTTAGGATGGAAAGAATGAAATTAGAAAGAAAAAAAACCCGAAATTGGGGTCGAAAAGCAAATATGCTAAATTCGAGGGACTAATTCACAATTTTAACGAAAAATCCAGGAAAAATAGAATACAAGCTCAGAAAATTATGAAAACTTCAAGAACTGAGTTTTATATTAGATAGGATGGATTGGAGAACAAAAATCCAAAATTGGAGCTCAAATGAAAATAGACAAAGTTTGGGGGTACTAAACCAAAATTTTAAAGAAAAATCTGGGAAAAATGGAAAACAAGCTCGAAAAATTATGAAAATCTCCAGAACTGAGTTTTATATTGGATGGGATGGATTAAAAAAGAAAAATCCAAAATTGGGGTCCATTTGCAAGTACATTTAGTTTGGGGACCAAAATACAATTTTATCGAAAAAATCGAAAAGGATAATTTTGCGAATAAAAAGGAGAATGGCCTGGAATTTTGCAGGCCATTTTTAGCCAGCTCATAGAGAGGTAAGAGAGAGGATTGATCATCTTAACCAAATGGCCAAGATTGAGTAGCAAGATGACATTTTTAAGAGGAGACAAGATTCTCCACTTCTTGCCTACATGGCATTTTTGGCCAATAGAGGCTTTATAATTGCAAAGCCATGTAAAGGCCATGTGAAGAGAATGTGAAGGATATATGATCATGCCAAGTGGAATAAAAATGCCAACTAGGAAGATATTTTGGTAGTAAGCCACATGATCATGACAAGTGGCTTAGATATTTTGTAGAGATACGAGACAAGAATAATTGAGGTGACATTATTGGCCAATGAGAGGTTAGGAGACCCTTAATTTAAGGAGAGCATCATGAAAAAAGGGGACAAGAAATGGCCATGTGGAAAATGTTGGATTTACTCAACCTTGGGCTCATGCTTAAACATAATAATCAAAGTGCAGCAGAAATAAACAAAGAAGCACCCGAAGTACAATAAGATCTTAGGCTTGTGTTTAGCATAGGTTTATAGCATTCAAAACAAAATAAATCACCGATATGATTTAGAAGTTACATACTTAAGATATAGTAACCTTAATTTGTAGATCCACTTCGTAAATCGCTTTGATGTCCAAGATACAATTCGACCAAGATCACAAGAAGCACAATAGTCCTTCCTATAGAGCTAGTCCACGCGAACAGCTGATGGATCCTTCTCTAAGTTATGGTGATTCACTTATGCTAGCAAGTTGATCCTAAGATCACAATAAAAAGATCTATTCTATTCTCTTATGTTTATCTCCCTAAACCAATCTCACTCAAAAAGGAAGAGAAGCGGCAAGAAAACACTAAGAGGAAGAGGAATTGCGACAACCTCACTTTCTGTAGGGAGGTGGAGATATCACTATTTTGCTAGGCTAGGTTTCTCTTCTTGAAACCAAACTTTTTCTCAAGCAAAATAAGTATATCTCAAGTAGAATCAATCACACAGGGTACGGCTACAGCCTCTATATCTGATATATATAGGCACAAAACCCTGACCCCTCACTCCCTAAGCTTTGCCGGGCCCTTGTAGCTTGTTGCACAAGATTTTCGTTAATCCACATGGACTTAAACTATTTAATTCTAAGATGGATCAATAAGCCCATTATATTATCAAATAATATCAATAGTCTAACAATCTTAATGCCTTAAGCTGGGCCAACCATCCTTAGTGGACACTCCTAAATTAGAATAGTCAATTCGAACCTATTCTAATTTATCATGCTTATATATATTGGATAGATTAATTTCCAAACGAAAGTAATTTAATTTTCAATTAAATTTCTTTCTCCTCATGAACAATTCATGTCATTAATCTATTAATATCATCTCACGACATTATTCCAATATAGCATAGTCATTCAAAATTCACCTTGCACATCTCTATGTCAAAGTCAACTATACTAGATAAGACTTCTTGATTCCTCTTATCTCATTAACACATCGTCGTTGGATTTTTCAAATCTCAATTATGTCTTAATTTATCTTAATTGAACTTCTTCAATTAAGTCCTCAATACAGATCTTTTATTCCATTAAGTTTTACCTTAATAGAATACCATGTTTAATCCATACATATCTGTTCTTATGTTTGTGACACTCTAGGTTCTCAATATGTTGGCAATGAACATAAGTTAATCCCATTAACTTGTTTTCATCGATTAAGAGAGGGATCTAGCAACCCATCATGACCACCCAAATATTGTGAAGTCAGCGTGACCTTTTATAACCTTTTAGCAACCAGCCTGTCGATGTAATACAATCCTTTCACCATATATCCCGGATAACGCATAAGCATGGTGCAGTGTCTACTCACGATCAATCCATATTAGTTCTTCACAACTTATGATTAACCTTATGGATTTAGAGAATCAAGTTTCTCCTAAATCCATCATGCTTTGGCCAAAGAGTTAATCAAGTTAATCGTAGTCAAGAACAAACGAGATATGTCTCCAATATCACAGGGAGTGGTGAATCCTCTCTAGATCATTCATTCATCTTCGTATGGTTCATGTCATACCCAATAACACCCTACCATAAGAATCCTCGTGTTTGGGACCCGTTCATGAGGAAATCTAAATATGACACTCTCCATACAAGATGACCTGGTATCACAAGTCTGAGGACTAATTTACATGAATGGAACTAAGAGAACATTATCATAGACACTAGAGTGATATTTCCAAATGAAGTTGTCTTGGCGGGCCATGTTTAGTGAACTTGTTCAACAGACAAGGACCTATATGTTATCCCATGTATCCCATACTTCAACCTGTATGAGATCGGTTGCTTACTTCATAAGTAAGAAGGCTTAATATATACTAGTCTTTGAGCATTGCCAATGCCCCATCGTGGCAATACGATGACCAGGAACAGTTTGAGGAACAAGGCTTTGATGCATAAGGATCTCATAATTATAACTCTTTATAATTCCTTTGCAAGGCCATTATGTTCCACGGGCTTCATCCGATTAGTACTTAATAACTTCTTATTATTTACTAACATGAAGGAAAACCTTGTATCACTATCTTTATAGTGAAGTTTATGCTTTATTGACTGTGTATCCCAAGCTCAATCTGATTGGCTCTAGGCCATACACCAACAATCTCCCACTTGCACTAAGCCAATCACTAACGCATCTGATGCCGAACTCTTTCGATTAGCAATTGTGTCTCTATAAGGACATAGCTTTAGTGCATTGAGAATATGCTTTGTCATATTCATGATAATCTCATTATCAAGGTTAATAATTCAGATCACAATGAGACCTAGATTCCAATCAAATGGCTTAGTTGTTTCTATAACAACTATTGGAATCTATTTATTATCAAGTAGATAATGATGCAAATATAACTCCTTTTGCAAGCCAAAACAAAAGAGTTAGTCTTAAAAAGCTTTAATATAAACGTGCAATCTTCAACTATGGAATGTTTCCAACTAATTGCATTTTTAAAAAATGGCAATTTATCATAACCTTTTATCATTCAAAGAGTTATTAATAGCTCCAACTAAATCCTACATATATAGATGTTAAGGGATTAATTTAATAACAATTCGAATTCCATATCACCAAGCTAAATGGTATTCATAATACTTTGCAAATTGTATAATATAAGACTATGTTATAGAATTATTCCATAACTGATTTATTTAAGAGGAAAATAAGCAAGGCATCCTATGCAGCAAAGCAATATGATTATAAAACATAAATTAAATATCCTCAACATTGGCCCATAATGCGAATAAAACATCAAATGTTTCTAAATAAATCATAAATAAATGTCTTATTAAAAATACATAAGATCGGCAAGCTCTGATGTTGCATCAAACTCGGTTGCCAACTTTATGGTCCAGCTTCACTATTCCTTTCCTTTGGTCCCTACAATATGTCTTACATATTTAGTACCAAACGATAGGTATCGCATACCAAGAGGAGTGAATCATATTATACGTGAAGTTGAAACTCCTTTCAGCTTCTTTCCCTTATTAGACTCAAGGTACTCCTTACAGTTGCGCCTCCAATGACCAGTTTTCCCACAATGAATGCAAGCTTTGTTAGAATTATCCTTATCCTTTGCTTCATTTACAACACCATCATCGGGCTTCAAACTCTTTGAAGCAGGAGGTACATCCCATCTAGTCTTTATTTTCTTCTTACCTTTCGATTTAGAGGAAGAGATTAAATGGACAGATGACTTGTCCCTAATAATGGTTTGTTCGGCCTATGCAAGCATATTCACCAACCAAGAAAGGGTATCCTCCAAGTGGTTCATGTTGAAATTCAACACAAAATGCGAATAGCTCTCAGGTAGTGAAGTAAGGATTAGATCAGTGCTTAGATCAGGATCCATAACCCATCTAATCTGCTCCAAGGGGGTAATATACTCTATCATCTTAAGCACATGAGGCCTCACTGGGCTTTCGTCTGACATTGTTGTTTGGAACAATTCCTTTGAGATGTCAAATCTCTCAGTGCAATTTTCCTTAGTGAACAATTCTCTAAGGTTAAGGATGATATCCTAAGCATTCATGGCCTCATGCTGCTTTTGGAGATCGGGTGCCATACCAGCAAACATCACACATGTTGCTTGTATGAGATCATCTCTATGAACTCTATAGGCCACCCCTTCCTCTTCAGTTGCATCAGCAGCAGGCTCATCTGGGATGGGCTCATTAAGAACATAAGCTTTCTTTTCTTGTGCCAAGACAATCTTAACATTGTGAAACCAGTCAACGAAGTTTGGCCCAGTTAACTTATTAGCATCAAGTATGCTTCTCAGTGATAATGGATTTGCCATTTTAGCATTTATATTCTATATGAATCAAAACATTTAATAGCCAATGAATAGCAAGTAGTAATCATTTATGTTAGGCTTTAATACTTAAATGATTATTCTCATTATTTTAACAAAATAATAGCCCTCTACTACTATTTAGAGAAATTTAACTCTTAAACTTCTTAATGAGCTAGGACCCATTTCATTCCAGCATAACCTTGAGTGACTCAACAAGCTATGTTGAAACTAATTGAGTAGGTAACTTAATTTACCAATTACATCTCTACGCGACTCCTAGATCCAGTTAGGTGACAACTCTTTGCCTAAATACATCATATGCATTTCCCCTAACTTTGCCTCTAAATGTCATGTGATCAAGTTTGACGCATCTGGATTACATAACACTTAGTTGAGTAAGACCCACCTTTAATAACTCAAACATGTTCGTATATAAGTTTGACCTTGAGTGACTCAACAAGCCTCCGAATGGAAGAACTCTGGTTATCTTGTTATGATGGTGGAAGGCAACTTATCATGCGTAACATGGACTCAATATAATTTAATGAGGGATTTTATTTAACTCTTGTAAGGGTCTCATTGATTTCATACTTGATTGACATGAATAGCATTCATTTAATTACATACATCACATATATATAATTCAAAATAAATCTATCACATGCAATCTACTAGGATGATTATGTACTTAATTCTAATCTAGTTTCCTTGAGGCATTAGGAAACTAGTTGGTCAAATTTCTAGGGATACCATACACAGTCTTCGAAATCTTTGTTGTTGATCTCTTTGGTTACTTCTTCTTGGCGTGATATCTCTTTACAAACTTGGAATTCACATAAATTTCAACTTCCTATCCTAAATATAAATCTATAAAGAATATAACAATTACATTGCTTTATCAGAAACCTAGAGTTACATTCGAAGGGAGTTAGATAAGAAGAGAATATAAAACTCCAGAATGAAAAAGAGAAGGCAGGGTGCGCAGACCCTATTTATAAAATACCAATAAGAAAATTCAACTATACATTCCCTAGTCATACTTAGGTCTAGCCCATAACCATCCTTCATGCATATATAATCAAATTATAAGCATGAATTAAAAACATACATAGTGAATATCACCTGGTGATCCTGTGTACTATTTGCATAAATGTCACCAAATAAATCTAAGACAATTTATCAAATCATTCTAGAAATTTAGGTTCCACGTATTAAAACACTTTTAATAACATCTTAACAATTTAGAAAGCTATCTTGAAATTTGACTTTACCTAACTTTTAGGTTGCTTGTCTTAATTAGGACAAAACATTCTAGCATGCTCAAAATCCTAAATCTTTTAGGACATCTCATTATCTTATACAAAGTCTTTTAAGTTTGTAATCTATCCTAACTCTTTAGGAACTTAAAATCTCATTAGGTAACTCTTACCTAATCATACTACAAGTCTCTCCTAACATTTAGGATTTACACTCCTATTCGCAAACGTTTTCCTTGTTGAAGTAGGACTCTAACTTTAGTGTCTTATGCGCAGGCAATCTCCTTGGCCATCGAATGGCCGCTGCCAGCCCGTGATCAGACTATTGTATGCCATCTACAGTGGCTACTGGATGTCGTAAAAGGGCTTGCTGGCCTCCCCTTACAGCTACACTCTATTTAGCAATAATTGCCTCCTTGGTGCCGCGGTTCAGCCTACTAGTGTGCAGCAACAATTGTCGCTTTATCCAGTCATGTTCCATGCCCAAACCAGCCATCATAGATGAATCAAGTTCACCTTAGATGCTGTCAAAAATTCCTAGAAAACATGTGGAACATTTCCAAACTTATGATCAAATTTTATGGCATGCAAACACCTACGAAACAGTCCAAAAAATTTCAGCATTGTAGTAACAATGTTTCATGTCCAAAGCAACTTTGCTTAAACGTTTTAACCTCAAATCAATTTTGTAACTTCAATGGCAGCATTTAATATAAAATTTCCAGATCTGAAACATCTAAAAAATCAATTTATATCATCCCCAAATCAGCTTACAAAACTTGACTCAAAATTATGTTTCTGACATCAAAACTTGTCGGGTTTACTAAGACATGTCATGGCTTTACTCCTTGTTGATTAAAACAATTTTAATCTACCGTTTAAACAATTTTAAACATGATTAAAGTCACTATATAGCTGCTGTCCAGATTTAACAAAATTAAAGAAACAACTTTTCTTTTAAATCATTAGGAACCAAAATCATGCCAAAATCAATACACAACACAATAACTTGTATATCACTAAGAATTGACATGCACAAACCTTATGTAAACAACATAACCTTGGATCTGAAACCATTGTTGGATTTACTCTACCTCGGGCTCATTCTTAAACATAATAATCAAAGTGTAGCGGAAATAAACAATGAAGCACCCAAAGTACAACAGGATCTTAAGAGGAAGAGGATTTGTGGCAACCTCACTTTTTGCAAGGAGGTGGCGATATCATTATTTTGCTAGGCTATGTTCTCTTCTTGAAACCAAAATTTTTCTCAAGAAAAATCAGTATATCTCAAGTAGAATCAATCACACAAGGTGCGGCTACAGCCTCTATATCTGATATATATAGGCGCAAAACCCTGAACCCTCTCTCCCTAAGCTTAGCCGACCCCCTGTAGCTTGTTGCACAAGATTTTCGTTTATCCACTTGGACTTAAACAATTTAATTCTAAGATGGATCAATAGGCCCATTATATTATCAAATAATATCAATGGTCCAACAATCTTAATGCCTTAAGTTGGGCCAACCATCCTTAGTGGACAGTCCTAAATTAGAATAGTCACTTTGGACCCATTCTAATTTATCATGCTTATATATATATATATATATTGGATAGATTAATTTCCAAACGAACGTAATTTAATTCTCAATTAAATTTCTTTCTCCTCATGAAAAATTCATGTCATTAATCTATTAATATCATCTCATGACATTATTCCAATATAGCATAGTCATTCGAAATTCACCTTGTCTATCTCTATGTCAAAGTCGACTATACTAGATAAGACTTCTTGATTCCTCTTATCTCATTAAGACCTCGTCCTTGGATTTCTCAAATCTCAATTATGTCTTAATTTATCTTAATTGAACTTCTTCAATTAAGTCCTCAATATAGATCTTTTATTCCATTAAGTTTTACCTTAATAGAATACCATGTTTAATCCATACATATATGTTCTTATATGTGTGACCCTCTAGGTTCCCAATATGTTGGCAATGAACATACGTTAATCTCATTAACTTGTTTTCGTAGATCATGAGCGGGATTTAGTAGCCCATCATGACCACCCAAATATTGTGAAGTCAACATGACTTTTTATAGCCTTTCAGCAACTAGCTTGTCGGTGTAATACGATCCTTTCACCATATATCTTGGATACCGCATGAGCATGGTGCAATGTCTACTCATGATCAATCCATATTAGTTCTTCGCAACTTATGATTAACCTTATGAATTTAGAGAAACAACTTTCTCCTAAATCTATCATGCTTTGGCCAAAGACTTAATCATGTTAATCGTAGTCAAGAACAAACGAGATTTGTCTCCAATATCACAGGCAGTGTTGAATCCTCTCTGGATCACTCATTCATCTTTGTATAGTTCATGTCATACCCTATCATAAGCATCCTCGTGTTTAGGACCCGTTCGTGATGGAATCTATGTATGACACTCTCCATACAAGATGACCTGGTATCACAAGTCTGAGGACTAATTTACACGACTGGTGCTAAGAGAACATTATCATAGACACTAGAGTGATATTACCAAATGAAGTTCTCTTGACGGGCCATGTTCAGTGAACTTATTTAATAGACAAGCACCTATATGTTATCCCAAGTATCCCATAATCCAACCTGTATGAGATCGGTTGCTTACTTCATAAGTAAGAAGGCTTAACATACACTAGTCTTTGAGCATTGCCAATGCCCCGTCTTGGCAATACGATGACCAAGAATAGTTTGAGGAACAAGGCTTTGATGCATAAGGATCTCATAATTATAACATTTTATAATTCCTTTGCAATGCCATTATGTTCCACTGGCTTCATCCGATTAGTACTTAATAACTCCTTATTATTGTACTAACATGAAGGAAAACCTTGTATCACTATATTCATTGTGAAGGGTATGCTGTAATGACTGTGTATCCCAAGCTCAATCTGATTGGCTCTAGAGCATATGCCAACAACAAAGATGTTGGAGAGCATGCACAAGGCATGTCTAAGGCTAAAAAAAGAGGAGCAGTCTTACACTAAGGGGAGGGGGATAGGCCAAGGTATTGAACGGCAAGTTTTCTCTGACTTTTCATACTCTATTCACTATATTTTGAGGAGAAAATCAGTAGCAAAAAAACCTCTCAAGGAGAAAAAGAAAAAAAGACAAAGACAAAGAGGGAGAAAGGAGGGAGAGTTTGAGAGCTTGATTGGAAAAGCTTTGGTAGGTAACATTCTTTTCTTTTATTTTCATTTATTTTCTTTGATTTCAGGATCTCTTTTTCTTCTTTTCTATGTGATTATTAACTCTTTTTGTTTGAATAAAATGTTTTCAAAATAAATTTCTGAAAGGTTTTCTTCTATTCTCTACAACATATCAAAGTTGACAAAAAAAATTTTCATACACATTTTCTTGTTTGGCCAAACAATGCTTCCTTGATATGCTTGTCTTTTGCTTGATTTTCTTGCTTGCATGTTGGACGTGGGTTTCACTATTGTGGTGGGATAGATTTTCTCCTTTGGTTTTCTTTAAAAAAAATGAAATAAAAAGGTTTGAGAAGCTTGAGGATTTTGGTTTTACCAAGTGATTTTGGTTAGGTGGCACTATGAACAAAGAAACAACCATTGAGCCAACCTTGATTTTTCTTCGCTCGTTTATTTTTTTTAGCTCATGATTGATCATTTTCATATGTTTGTTTTTCTGGAAAATCATGCATTCATATCATTCTCAACTTGTTTTGTGGCTAAGATCAATCAATGATCGATAGCCAAGGTCTCTTATGCAAACTAGTTGGAAAAATAATGGTTTGTAAGTTGGATATCCTGATTTTGGGCAATATTTTCATCATGCATCTTTTGTCAATAAAAATATTTTTTAACCATATTTAGTAAACCATTAGAGGAGCCTCTGGTATTTTTCTAGGATTTTTAGAATTTTTTATCAAGGGTTGAAAAATTGTTTTCGGTAAAACAGATTTTAGTTTGATGTTCTATCTTTAAGGCAACTTTGGCCTAGGCATTTTTAGTCCGAATTAAAAACTGATTTAACCTCACTTAGATCATCATTTCTTGAGTCTAAACTGATTTTTCTAGATTTTTTTTTTGAATTTTTTACAAGGTATAAAAAATAGCTTTGCAAAATCGGTTTTAAGAGTCCAAACAAGACTTTTTAAAGCTAGCAAAAATCTCAATTTTTTACAAGAGGGGAGGGCTGACCAAAATAATGTAGCAACTGTTTTAGGTTGTTTTCCATGTTATCTCAAGGATAAAAATTGGTTTTAAAAAGATAAGGGGTAGTTAATTCGGGTTTTAAAAGAAATAGGAAACTAGAGTTTTTTAGGGGGCATTCGGCCATAGGTTTTTTTATCCAAAAATTGCATTTTCCTTAATCCGAGCCCAAAATCATTTGTTTTAAAAATCCAATTTAGGTTTCTTTCAAAGGTAGTCAGACACCTTTTTAGGTGAACGGATGTCCTTACTTCAAGGGAGAAACACATCTTCATGTATTGCATATTTTTAAATATTTTTATTTAATTTGGCATAAAAATGTATTTTCGATTTCCTAAACATTTGGCGAGAATTAGTTCCTAATCTTTGCTGGGTTGACAGGGAGGTTAGGAAATTATTCAATGCACATGTTTAAGGATCGAAAGGTATGGTTTTCGTTTTACCCGGAATCATGTAAATGTCATATAAAGGAATTATTTTCCAAGCTTTGCCGGGGAGTATGGTAATATTTTTCGACCTATGCCATTTATGTGATTCCTCACATGAAAAATCCATGAAAATGAAAAATGATATGTGCATATCTCATGATCATGCATATTCTATGATATCTACATTTTCCATCTTAATCATGCAAATTCTATAAATATTCCATGATGATTTCATTTTATGATTTGTTACTCACGTTGTTATATTAATCATGATATGATTGTGAATATTCTATGATTATGTCATTTTTATGATTGAGTGCTTAATTCATATGGCATGTCATTAATTTTTGGCCATGTCATTTAGATTTTGCCATGTCATGCATGCTATGTCATTCATTCTTTTGGCCATATCATTTAGATTTTTCCATGTCAAGCATGCCATGTCATTATTTTTTGGCCATGTCATTTAGATTTTTCCATGTCGAGCATGCCATGTCACTAATTCTTTTACCATGTCATTAAGATTTTGCCATGTCAAGTATGCCATCTCATTAATTTCTTTTGTCATATCATTTAGATTTTACCATGTCAAGCATGCCATGTTTTTTATTCTTTGCCATGTTGTAATAAAGTTTGCCATGTCATGTATGCCATGTTATTAATTATTTTGCCATGTCATAATAAAATGCTTGTCATGCCATGATAAATATGCATGTTGTTTAGTTTTCATCTTAGTAATACTTTGCATATTCATGATCATTTCTTTATGATTTTAAAATGCATGAAAAATAACAATGAATTTTAATAAATAAGGCAATATCCCCTAGTTAATATAACTCATGGATCCTCCTACGGGTTATCGGGGAGTCTTCATCAATTTTTATTAATGAAGGAATACCCTTCTAAAAAGAGGATGATGCGAAGATTTTCAAAATAATAAAAATTCTATAATTTTCCAGTTTGTCGGGGAATATAGAAAATTTTTGCAATAACAAATTCCGAATCATCCTCGAATTAATACGACCATTTTTTAGAGAATTATTTTTAATACTAAAATCGACTTTCACTGAGACTCGAGATAATACATAACTAATAAGGTACCATTTTATACGAGCATTGTGGGGGTGCTAATCCTTCCCCACACGTAACCAACTCTTGGACCTGTGTTTTTTTTTTTTTTCTAGATTAAAGCACAACCTCGAAATTGGTTTTCTTAAAATGTTTTATTAAAATCGGTTTTAATAGGTGACCAATCACACCTATCCTAAAAAGATTGGTGACGACTCCATTCCTTTTTCGAGGTCATTTTCAAACCCTTATTTTTTATTTCAAGAGGAATTAAGTCTTCTTTTCCCCACACTTCTTTTTTTTTAAACATCCTCTGATGGTCGCGAGATCGTTCGACAGCTTGGTGAATCCACTGGGGACACTTAGAGAGTCAGGCCTAAAATTAGTCAAGTGTTATCGAAAGTCTTGATTATGTTGGTTCTAATTGGTATTTAAACAGAGCTTTGGCATTACGACGCCTCTGGGACAAAATAATAAAAAATACGAGTGATATGATGTTCGTTCATCATCACCCAATTTGTATCTAACATATAGAAAGATGGTGAAAGGTTGGAAATGTCCCTCCATGTGTTCTTAAACTTCGGGTATCTAACAGAAATCCAGCATGGCTTCGCCTAGGTTCACTATATGAAGGTGAATCAGTTCTAAGGCCCTGAATTGTTCCTCACTGTCGTCGGTGAAGGCTAGTAAGGCACCCCGATAAAAGCGGGTTCAATTCGTTAGAGTATATTTTCCTATGCCCGTACGGAGGATTATCACGAAGGCGTTAGGTACTTTATACTCCGAAAGTGTTTCACTAGCCCATACGGAGGATCAATCACGAAGGCATAGTTACTTTACTCCCACTTAAAAGGACGGAACCCGGGTAGAGGATTCATGTTATGCAAATACAGTGTGTGCGGAGGAACAAAACAAACCTGTCACCACCTATTCTACAACCCTTATTCTAAATACCCCACTAAAATCAAACAATGTAAAGCATCAGTCAAGCAAACATATAAATATACACAACAAAATAACCAGAGAACAAATAATAATATGAATGCACATGAATATGGACATGTTAAAACATTTTTTTATTTTCAAAATTCTCTTTTTATTTTTAAAAAAATATGGGAATTAAAATTAAATATCAATTAAACCAACAAAACCGAGACTTTGATAACACACGACTAATTCTAGGCCTGACTCTCTAATTTTCCCCAGCGGAGTCGCCAAGCTGTCGCAACCTAAAAAATAGCGAGTCTCATCACAAGACTTTATTATTCGTTAAGCGTGACATTAAAAAAAATCGAGGAAAAGTTGACTTAATTCCTCTAGAAAAATTAAGGTTTTGAAAATAACCTCAAAAAAGACATGGAATCGCCACCAATCTTTTTTAGCTAGGTGTGATCGGCCACCTATTAAAATCGGTTTTATAAAATATTTTAAAAATTAATTAAAACATTTTTAAAACCAATTTCACGTCTACATTTAAACCAGAGAAATCAAAGAAACCGGTTCGGGAGTCGATTACGTGCGGGGAAGGATTAGCACCCCCACAACACCCGTATAAATCAGTACCTTATTAATCGTGTGTTATCTCAAGTCTCGGTAAAAAATCGGTTTTAAATTTAGTATTTCAAGTTAATTCCCAATTTAAAGAAAAATAATTCCATTTTTAATTGAAAATGATCCGGAATTTATAAATTCAAAATTTTCCTATATTCCCCAACAAACGTGACAAAATATAGAAATTTTTATTATTTTTGGAAAACTTTCCGAATCATTCTCTTTTTTTTTTTGAAAGAAAGATATTCCTTTACTAATGATAATTGATGATATTCCCTCCAGCAAACCCGGTAGAGAACTCATGAATTATTTTAACTCGGGAACATCTTTCTTTTTTATTGAAAAAAAATCATTATCCTTTTGAAAACACTTTAAAAGATATGAATATGTATATGCATGACATAAATAAATTGATATAGAAAAACCTAAATAATATAATGCACCCTAAATGATATGATATGATTTAAATGTCTTAGCATATTCTAAATGAAATATCCTAAGTTATATGATATATTCTAAATGAAATGAAATGACCTATGTAACATAATACATTCTTTATGAAATGCAATATCCTAAGTCATATGATATAATCTAAATGAAATAAAATATTCTAGATGACATAATATATCCTAAATGAAATAAAATGACCTAGGTAATATAATATATTCTATATGAAATGAAAGGGCCTAAGTAACATACATATTCTATATGAGATGAAATGATTTAATTGACATGACAAATATGAATGATATGGCATATAATTTAGATGACATGGAATATAAAATAATGCTATCATATAATATGCATGAAAAAAAAAATAATAATAATAATGCATGAACATAGTATATGCTAAATAATATGACAAAAAAATAATTAAATAAAAAGCATAGGATATCATGAAATATTCCAAATCATATAATAAACAATATAACATAACTTTAAATCATAACAATATCATAGAAATTATCATAGCAAAAATCACATATTATATAAAATGCATGAATATGGAAAATGCAATGCATGAAAATGTATTTTTTCCTCTAATTAAGGAAATCCGTATATCTAAAAAGATATCCGGTTACCTTAGGAAAATATGTCAAATTAAATATACTAAAATCAAAATACTTTGTGATTGTTTGAAAACAATTTTAAAAAGCTTGAATTAAAAATAAAAACTGGCTAAATCTTTTTTTCAAATGGCTCTAATTTCATAAGTTTAAAATCCCGGACTTGACCACCATTAACCCAAAACTTAAGAAATTAGAGTTTAAAAAGGCTTAGAAACTATCCTAAGTCAGTAGCTAACCTTCCTAATCAGCCCCCTCTAGGTAACTTAACCAAAACAGAAAAATGATTTTTCTTTAAATTCAATTCTGACTCCACTGTCAAGTTTTAAGCCACGATTTTTTATCCTATTTCTAAAAATTCATAAAATTCTAAAACAAATACTGGAGACTCAAGACATGTAAAACTACATGGGAAAAAATCGGCTTAATTTTCTGATTAAAGATGAACTCCTAGAAAAATCGGAAAAGTATGAGTACTGGGTGAAAAAACTGTTTTGCCAAATTACATTTTTGCCTTTGATAAAATCATTTAAAAATTAAAGTAAAAATATTTAAGACTCACAAAATGACTCACAAACAGTAGCTAGGACTTTTTGAAAGTTAGATAAAAGTTGGCTAAGTAAAAAAAAATCACAAAGGTAGAATAATCAATTTGACAAAAACTTAATTTCCCACAAGTATGCTCAAGAGAGCATGACTTTGAACCATTAATTGGCTCAAGTCATTATTCAAGTGGCATGAACATGAAATGCATGAAAAAATTACAGCAAACATAGTGCATGAAATGCATGAGTTTAAACCTAAATGTCATGAAAAAAATGCATGGCATTCATATAGTGACCTAGACCTAAATGAACTTGCATGGCATTTAATGCAACATAGACCTAAAATGCATGAACATGCATGGCAAAATGAACCAAACCTAATAACTAAAATATGCATGGCATTTTTACAAACACAAAGCATGCTTAAACCAAAAATTCAACCAAATATCATGCAAATGCTAACCTATCAATTAACATGGCAAAAATGCACGTACAATGCAAAAATTCAAGGAGTGGCCGAATGGCCTATGTAACTAGCAAACATGGCATTTTCACAAACACTTGGTATATTAGCATGCAAAACTAAATCAAATGTCATGCAAATGCAAAAACCTACCAACTAACATAGCAAAAATGCAACACACAATGCAAAACACATGGAGTAGCCGAATGGCCTCAAGCTCCAACAAGCATGGCATTTTCACAAACACTTGATATACTAACATGCTCAACTAAAATATAAAACTCAAATCATGCAAAAACCACACAAGCATTTCCACAAACACTTGATATACTAAATCTAAAACATGCTCAACAAAAATATAAAACTCAAATCATGCAAACTCCACACAAGCATTTTCACAAACACTTGATATACTAAATCTAAAACACCAACAAATTTAAATATTATGAAAACAAAAAATTAAAAATGCAAGAACATGATATTTAAATCATAAATGGCAACAAACAAAGCAACCAAATTAAAATATAACTCAAGTATATGAAGTAGAACAACATTTAAAACCTCAAGATCAAAGAAAATAACATAAAAAACATGATAAAATAAACAAAATAGAAACTTAAATAAGAATGTAGGCCATTCGGCCATGGTGAGAATATTGTAAAAAAAAAATTGTAAAAAATATATTAAAGAAAGATATGAAGAAAGAACTTAATAAGAACAATAAAAAACATTTATTTAAAAAGGAAACTCACCAAATAGTAATCAAAATAACAAAAATAAGAATGGAAAATCAAGAAAGTGCAAGAGTTGGTGCTCAAGAGCAACCTCAAGAAGCTATATTTCAAGCTTTATCTCTTCAAACTTTCTTTTCTTTTCTATAATTTTTCTTTTTGCTTTCAACCAAAGAGAGAAAAACCAAGTAAAAACCAAGAGAACTCAGCAAAAATAAAGTGTGAAAAATAAAATCTGACCTCCCTTAGTGCTGGCCGAATGGTCTATGTAAATCCTCAAGGATGTTGTCATTTTTTTGTAACCAATTTTCCATCAAATGGCTAATAATTCAAGGTGAAAAAATCATGAAATTATCACCCTTAGATTAGCATATCAGCTGTCCCAAATTACAGCTATTCAAGAATAATGTTGACATCTATCTTGGCCTATGAGGCTTAATCACCATGGCTTGATCAAAGAGAATCTCTAACTAACTCTTAATTCTTGGCCATTTGATTGAAAAATCAGAGGCTTCCTCCTTCCTTTGGGCCTTGGCAGACCAGCACTTCTCTTTTCCATCCCAACTCTGATTTTTTGAAAGGCCCAAAGAAGCCCATTTCGGTTGCTTGGGTGAAATGACCGTTTTGCCCCCGGATGCAAATAA
Source organism: Fremontodendron californicum (assembly GCA_030761205.1). Taxonomy (NCBI): domain Eukaryota; kingdom Viridiplantae; phylum Streptophyta; class Magnoliopsida; order Malvales; family Malvaceae; genus Fremontodendron; species Fremontodendron californicum. The sequence continues at coordinate 23,639,040 of JAULJL010000003.1, forward strand.
ATATCAAACGGACTCCAAATTCAATTTTTATTTTTTTAATACTTCCAAAATAATAAAAAATTGAGTTCTAGAAGTTTTCAAAATTATCCGAGTCCGTTTGTTTTTTAGTTGGATTTTTTCTTCCAAAAATGCCCTTTTATGCCCCCACATTTTACCATTTTCTAAACGAGATCCAAATCAAGATTTTTCTTCACCAATATCTTCCAAATAATTTAAAAATGTGATCTGTAAGTTTTCATAATTTTTGGAGCTCATTTGGTATTTTTTGGGATTTATCGGCTTGAATTACTACATAGGAGCTCGGGATTTGGCCATTTTGTAAACGAACTCCGAATCAAGTTTTTATTTCACCAATCTCTTCCAAATAATTTAGAAATGATATTTGCAAAATTTTAAAATTTTTGGAGTCCATTTGCTATTTTTCCGGGATTTATCTTCTTGAATTATTGCATAGAAGGCACGGGATTTGGCCATTTTGCAAACGAACTCCGAATCAAGATTTTATTTTGCCAATCTCTTCCAAATAATTTAAAAATAAGATTTGCAAAATTTCAGAAGATTTGGAGTTCATTTGCTATTTTTCCAGGATTTTCCTTTTTGAATTACTACATAAGAAGCCCGAGATTTGGTCATTTTGCAAACGAACTCCGAATCAAGATTTTATTTTTACAATATCTTCCAAATAGTTTAAAAATGAGATTTGCAAACTTTTAGAAGATTTGGAGTTCATTTGCTATTTTTTCGGGATTTTCTTTTTTGAATTACTACACAAAAAGCCCGGGATTTGGCCATTTTGCAAACGAACTCCGAATCAAGATTTTCTTTTGCCAATATCTTCCAAATAATTTAAAAATGAGATTTGAAAAATTTTAGAAGATTTGGAGTTCATTTGCTATTTTTTCGGGATTTTCTTTTTTGAATTATTGCATTAGAAGCCCGGGATTTGGCCATTTTGCAACCGAACTCCGAATCAAGATTTTTTTTGCCAATCTCTTTCAACTGGTTTAAGAATGAGATTTGCAAATTTTTAGAATTTTTGGACTTCATTTGCTATTTTTAACGAATTTTCTAATTTTGCCCTTTTGCCTCCGAAACGCGATTTTGCTCAAAACAAGTCCGATTTTCAGATTTTCTTCAAGCAGAGCCTTGGGCTATCCCTTTTTAATCATTCCTCATCCATTGGGGCTTTGGTCTTACCAAGTCGGGCCATTTCTGTGATTCTTCCCGATTTCACCGAAATCCACTAAAAACCCTAATTCTCGGTTTTCTCCCGGATTGACTTTTCTTTCGATTTTTCTTGCAAGTGGCTTCTCCATTATCCGTATTCAGTGCTTATCTTTCATTTGGAACCTTCAATTTTGACCAATTTGATCGTTTAAGCACTTTTCCCCAAATTTCTCAGATTAGGGTTTTCTTATTACTAAATCTCCAAATCCCAACTTTCGAACTCCATATCTTTCAATGTAGACCTCGGATTATCAAAATTCTTTTGCTATTTTTCAATTTAACTTAAAATCTTGATTTTGAAAGTGGGTTGACTTTTTGGGGTTGACTTTTTTTTTGGGGTTGACTTTTTTTTCGGGGTTGACTTTTTTCAAGTTTGACTTTTTATGCTCTTCCTCTTAAACTAAGTCTCAGAGTACCACCTGCAGGATGAAAAAAATCTTTTTACACTCGAAAACATCAATTTAGGAAGAAAACATACATGTTTTAGTGGTCCGGACAAAATTAGGTGTCTACAGCTGCCCTTCTTTGGCTATTGCTGAGAATCAGGAATCAGGCAAAGATAAACAAACACTAATATTGTACGGTCAATGAAATCACATGTGAAGGAAAGGGAAAGGGTTTCTTTTTCATTATTCTATCATTTTTCAATCATTCAATTTTTTTTTTTGAAAAAGCTGTAAATTGAATATTTGTCCTTAAATTGAATTCCCTAAATAATCAAGGCTCAACCTGTATTAAGGAAACGGATTCGATTTTCAAAAGAAAAATTGTGCCCGAAGGTCTTAAATAATTGGTGCCCGAAGGTGTTTAAAATTGGTGCTCGGAGGTCTTAAAAACTGGTGCCCGAAGGACTTTAAAACTGGTGCCCGAAGGTCTTTAAAACTGGTGCCCGAAGGTCTTTAAAACTAGTGCCCAAAGGTCTTTAAAACTAGATTTTGAAAATATCTTGACGACGGTCTCAAGGCTCAACTCGTCTGATAAACAAAATGAATTCGATTTACAACAGAAAGAAATACCTTGATGGTGATCTCGGAGTCTGAATATTTTGAGAAGCAACACGAGTTCTTTTTGGGGAAGTCCAAGTTTCCCTGATTCCTGCACTGTTAGCTAAATGCAATGATGAGAATGCCATGCTTTGCAAATGCTTGTATGTTTCCTAAAATAAATGCAATCAAATGATTGTGCCATAATTTTTAATCCATGGTTTCTTTGAGGTTCACAGATTATATGACTTTAGGACAGAGTCTTCAATTGTTCATTGATACCCCACTTAAAGAATTCTTCACTCAAGATATCTTGTCCAACAGTCTCAGCTTCTGTCTCTTGCTGAAGTTCACAGATTTTCTGACTTCGTGACGGAGTCTCCACCACGTTCACTGTTTTCTTTTCTTGGTGAACTTTCCAAACCTTTCCCAAGATTTAAATCTATTCCTTAGTAATACTTTGAAATCCCTTTTGTGGAATTTTTGGAGTTCATTTGCTATTTTTTCCGAATTTTCCAATTTTGCCCTTTTGCCTCCGAAATCCAATTTTGCTCTAAACAACTCCGATTTTCATATTTTCTTCAAGCTGAGCCTTGGGCTATCCCTTTTTAATCATTCCTCATCTATTAGGGGCTTTGATCTTACCTAGTCGGGCCATTTCTGTGATTCTTCCCGATTTCACCGAAATCCACTAGAAACCCTAATTCTCGATTTTCTCTCGGATTGACTTTTCTTTCGTTTTTTCTTGCAACTGGCTTCTCCATTACTCGTAGTCAGTGCTTATCTTTCATTTGGAATCTTTAATTTCGACCAATTTGATCGTTTAAGCACTTTTCCACAAATTTCTCGGATTAGGGTTTCCTTCTTACTGAATCTCCAAATCCCAACTTCCGAACTCTATATCTTTCAATATAAACCTCGGATAATCAAAATTCGTTCGCCATTTTTCAATTGAACTTAAAATCTTGATTTTGAAAGTGGGTTGACTTTTTTGGGGTTGACTTTTTTCCCAGGGTTGACTTTTTATGCTCTTCCTCTTAAACTAAGTCTTGGAGTACCACCTGCAGGATGAAAAAAATCTTTTTACACTCGGAAACATCAATTTAGGAAGAAAACATACCTGTTTTAGTGGTCCGAACAAAATTAGGTGTCTATAGGTACAATATGCAAATGTTCATGCAACACTACCGGTTTTATGAAATCATCAAATGAGATTATTATCACCATCCATTTATTGCAAAAACGAGATCAATAATACAACCAAAATGTACATGCTCTATTCACACATACATGAAATGTGCAAAATGCAAAAATGCTTGAAATTTTTTATTTCAAATAGTTAATGAATATTTGCCACGATAAATACCTACTTATATAGGTATCAGAGTGCCTTTGGGAATGATTATCACATTTATTACGGGTGATGTACGTACATCGTTGCCCGATCTACAAAACTTCTTCAGAGTGTAAAATAGGTAACAAAAGGTTTAGAAATGTCCCTCCATGTGTTCCTATCTTCGGTATATCTAACGGAAATCCGGCATAGCTTTGCCTAGGTTTACTATGTGAGAGTGAATTGGTTCTAAAGGCCCCAAACTGCTCCTCACTGTCGCCGGTGAAGGCTAGTAAGGCACCCCGATAAAAGCGGGTTCAATTCGTTAGAGTCTATTTCCCTAGCCCATGCGGATTGTTAATCACGAAGGCTTAGGTAATTTAGTACTCCGGAAGTGTTTCACTAGCCCATGCGGATTGTTAATCACGAAGGCTTAGTTACTTTGCTCCCACCTAAAAGGACGAAACCCGGGTATAGGGCTCATGATATGCAAATGGACGTGTGGTGTGTATGGAAGAACAACAAACCTTTCACCACCTATTCTACAAACCATATTTTAAATGCCCCAGCAATTTATAAAAAACATTCAAGAATAGTGCAACGCATTAACCAATAAGAAATTATAATATACAACCTTAAATAACTAGAGAACAATAATAAAATGCATGCACATGAGTATGGACATATTTAAAAACATTTTATTATTTTCAAAATTCTCCTTACTAACAAAAATGTGGGAATTAAAATTAAATACCAATTAAACCAACAAAATCGAGACTTTGATAACACACGATTAATTCTAGGCCTGACTCTCTAATATTCCCTAGTGGAGTCGCCAAGCTGTCGTAACCTAAAAATTAACAAGTCTCATCGCAAGACTTTAATATTCGTTAAGCGTGACATTAAAAAAAACCGAGGAAAAGTCGACTTAATTTCTCTACAAAAATGATGCTTTTGAAAATGACCTTGAAAAAGACATGGAGTCACCACCAATCTTTTTTAACTAGGTGTGATCGGCCACCTACTAAAATCGGTTTTATAAAATATTTTAAAAATTAATTAAAACATTTTTAAAACCAATTTCAAGTTTGCGTTTTAAACCAGAGAAATCAGAGAAACGGGTTTGGGAATCGATTACGTATGGGGAAGGATTAGCACCCCCAAAACGCCCGTATAAAACGGTACCTTATTAATCGTGTGTTATCTCAAATCTCGGTGTAAAGTTGGTTTTAAATTAGTATTTCAAGTTAATTCCTAATTTAAAGAAAAATAATTCCATTTTTAATTAAAAATGATCCGGAATTTATAAATTCAAAATTTTCCTATATTCCCCAACAAACGTGGCAAAATATAGAAATTTTTATTAGTTTCGAAAAACTTTCCGAATCATTTTCTTTTTAAAGAAGATATTCCGTTATTAATGATAATTGATGATATCCTCCCCAGCAAACCCGGCAGAGAACTCATGAATTATTTTAATTAAGGAATATCTTTATTTTATTGAAAATCATTACCTTTTTGAAAACATTTTAAAAGATATGAATATGTATATGCATGACATAAATAAAATGACATAACAAAATCTAAATAATATAATGCACCCTAAATGATATGATATGATTTAAATGTCTTAGCTTATTATAAATGAAATGAAATATTCTAAGTTATATGACATATTCTAAATGAAATGAAATAACCTAGGTAACATAATACATTCTATATGAGATGCAATATCCTAAGTCATATGATATATTCTAAATGAAATAAAATATCCTAAATGACATAATATATATATATATATCTTAAACAAAATGACTTAGGTAACATAATATATTTTACATGAAATGACCTAGGTAACATAATATATTCTATATGAGATGAAATAATTCGAATGACATGGCAAATATGAATGATATGGCATATAATTTAAATGACATAAAATATAAAATAATGCTATCATTTAATATGCATGAAAATAATAATGAAAATAATAATGCATGAACATAGTATATGCTAAATAATATGACAAAAATAACTAAATAAAAAGCATAGGATATCATGAAATATTCCAAATCATATAATAAACAATATAACATAACTCAAAATCATAACAATATCATAGAAATTATCATGGCAAAAATCACATATTATATAAAATGCATGAATATGGAAAATGCAATGCATGAAAATGTATTTTTTTCCTTTAATTAAGGAAATCCGAATATCTAAAAAGATATCCGTCTACCTTAGGAAAATATGTCAAATTAAATATTCTAAAACCAAAATACTTTGTGATTGTTTGAAAACAATTTTGAAAAGCTTAGATTAAAAATAAAAACTGGGCTAAACCTTTTTTAAATGGCTTTAATTTCCTAAGTTTAAAAATCCCGGACTTGACCACCCTTAACCCGAGACTTAAAAAAGCATTTTTAGAGTTTAAAAAGGCTTAGAAACTACCCAAAGTCAGTAGCTAAACTTCTTAATCAGCCCCCTCTAAGTAACTTAACCAAAACAGAAAAATGATTTTCCTTCAAATTCAATTCTGACTCCACTGTCCAGTTTTAAGCCACGATTTTTTTACCCTATTTTTAAAAATTCATAAAAATCTAAAAAAATAATACTGGAGATTCAGGACATGTAACACTAAACGGGAAAAAATCAGCTTAATTTTTTGATTAAAGATGAATGTCCAGAAAAATGGGAAAAGTATGAGTACTGGGTGAAAAAACTGTTTTGCCAAAATACATTTGGCCTTTGATAAAATCATTTAAAAATCAAAGTAAAAATATTTAAGACTCACAAAATGACCCACAAACAGTAGCTCGGACTTTTTAAAAGTTAGATAAAAATTGGCTAAGTAAAAAAAATCACAAATGTAGAATAATCAATTTGACAAACCTTAATTTTCCACAAGTGTGCTCAAGAGAGCATGACTTTGAACCATTAATTGGCCTAAGTCATTAGTCAAGTGGCATGAACATGAAATGCATGAGTTTAAACCTAAATGTCATGAAAAAATGCATGGCATCAATATAGTGACCTAGACCTAAATGAACTTGCATGACATTTAATGCAACCTAGGTCTAAAATGTATGGACATGCATGGCAAAATAAACCTAACCTAACATCTAAAATATGCATGGCAATATCACAAACACAAGGCATGCTTAAACCAAAAACTCAACCAAATATCATGCAAATGCTAACCTATCAACTAACATAGCAAAAATGCACACATGATGCTAGAATACATGGAGTGGCCAAATGGCCTATGATTCCTAACAAGTATGGCATTTTCACAAACACTTGGTATACTTAAACTAAATACTCAATCAAATGTCCATGCAAATGCAAAACCTATCCACTAACATGGCAAAAATGCACATACAATGTAAAACACACGGAGTAGCCGAATGGCCTCAAGCTCCAACAAGCATGGCATTTTCACAAACACTTGATATGCTAACATGCTCAACTAAAATATAACACTCAAATCATGCAAACACTAAGTAGAGATACTAAAACTAACAAGCATTTTCACAAACACTTGATATACTAACATGCTCAACTAAAATATAACACTCAAATCATGCAAACACAAAATAGAGCTATTAAAACTAACAAGCATTTTCACAAACACTTGATATATTAAATATAAAACATTAACAAATTTAAACATTATGAAAACAGAAAATTAAAAATGCAAGAACATGATATTTAAATCATAAATGGCAACAAACAAAGGAACCAAATTAAAACATGATTCAAGTATATGAAGTAGAATAACACTTAAAACATCAAGATTAAAGAAAATAACATAAATAACATGATAAATTAAAGCAAAAACAGCAACAATAATAAAAATGTAAGCCATTCGGCCATTAAAGAAAAATAAGAAAAAAATTTGTAAAAATTATTTAAGAAAGAGATGAAGAAAGAACTTAAGAAGAACATAAAAAAACACTTATTTAAAAATAAAACTCACCAAATAATAATCAAAATAGCAAAAGCAATAATGGAAAATCAAGAAAGTGCAAGAGTTGGTGCTAAAAGCAACCTCAAGAAGCTATATTTCAAGCTTTATCTCTTCAAACTTTCCTTTCCTTTCTTTTCTAAAATTTTTCTTTTTAAGGAGAGAAAAACTAAGAAAAACCAAGAAGAGATCTGAAAATGAAGTGAAGAAAATAAAAATCTGGATCCTCCCTATAGTGCTGGCAGAATTTTACCTCTCTCCTCACTTAGGATGTTGTCATTTTGATTCCAACCAATTTCCATCCAAGGGCTAGTGATTCAAGGTGAAAAATCATGAAATTATCACCCTTAGATTAGTGTATCAACTGTCCATATTATAGTTGTTCAAGAATAATGTTGACACTCTCCCTCCTCATGCATTGGCCTATGTGGCTTAATCACAATGGCTTGATAAAAAAGAATCTCTAACTAACTCTTAATTCTTGGCCATTTGATTGAAAAATCAGAAGCTTCCTCCTTCCTTTGGGCCTTGGCAGGCCAGCACTCTCTTTTCCAGCCCAAGTCTGATTTTTTTGAAAGGCCAAAAGAAGCCGTTTTCGGTTGCTTGGGTAAAATGACCATTTTGCCACCCGGATGCAAATAAATGGTAAACAGACTCCAAATTCAAATTTTCTTTTTTTAATACTTTCAAAATAATAAAATATTGAATTCTGGAGGTTTTCAAAATTTTTTGAGTCCGTTTGCTATTTATTTGAATTTTTTCTTCCAAAAATGCCCTTTTATGCCCCTATATTTTACCATTTTTTAAACGAGCTCCAAATCAAGATTTTTCTTCACCAATATCTTCCAAGTAATGTAAAAGTGTGATCTAGAAGTTTTCATAATTTTTGGAGCTCATTTGGTATTTTTTCGGGGTTTGTTGGCTTGAATTACTGCATAGGAGGCCCGGGATTTGGCCATTTTGCAAACGAACTCTAAATGAATATTTTCTTTCTCCAATCTCTTCCAAATAATTTAAAAATTAGATTTTCAAATTTTCAGAATTTTTGGAGTCCATTTCCCATTTTTCTGGGATTTATCTTCTTGAATTATTGCATAGGAGGCCCGGGATTTGGCCAATTTGCAAACGAACTCCGAATCAAGATTTTATTTTGCCAATCTCTTCAAAATAATTTAAAAATGAGATTTGAAAAATTTCAAAATTTTTGGAGTCCATTTGTTATTTGTCCGGGATTTATCTTCTTGAATTATTGCATAAGAGGCCCGGGATTTGGCCATTTTGCAAACGAACTCCGAATCAAGATTTTCTTTTGCCAATATATTCCAAATAATTTAAAAATGATATTTGCAAATTTTCAGAAGATTTGGAGTTCATTTGCTATTTTTTCGAGATTTTCCTTCTTGAATTTCTGTATGAGAGACCCGGGATTTGGCCATTTTGCAAACGAACTCCGAATCAAGATTTTATTTCGCCAATCTCTTCCAAATGATTTAAGAATGAGATTTTCAAATTTTTAGAATCTTCGGAGTCTATTTGCTATTTTTCCCAAAATTTTCAATTTTGCCATTTTGCCTTTGAAACCTAGTTTTGCTCAAAACAAGTCCGATTTTCAGATTTTCTTCAAGATGAGCCTTGGGCTATCCCTTTTTAATCATTCCTCATTCATTGGGGCTTTAGTCTTACCAAGTTGGGCCATTTCTGTAATTCTGCTCGATTTCATCGAAATCCCCCAAAAACCCTAATTCTCGGTTTTCTCTCGGATTTACTTTTCCTTCAATTTTTCTTTAAAGTGGCTTCTCCATTACCCGTATTCAGTGCTTATCATTCATTTGGAACCTTCAATTTTGACCAATTCGATTGTTTAAGCACTTTTCCCTAAATTTCTTTTATTAGGGTTTCCTTTCTATTAAATCTGCATAACCCAACTTCCGCACTCCATATCTTTCAATGTAGACCTCAGATTATCAAAATTCTTTCGCCATTTTTCAATTGAACTTCAAATCTTGATTTTGAAAGTGGGTTGACTTTTTTAGTAGTTGACTTTTTTGGGGTTGACTTTTTTGGGTTGATTTTTTTGGGTTGACTTTTTTTAAGTTTGACTTTTTATGCTCACCCTCTTAAACTAAATGTCGGAGTACCGCCTGCAAGATGAAAAAAGTCTTTTTACATTCTGAAACCTCAATTTAGGAAGAAAACATACCTGTTTTAATGATCCGGACAAAATTAGGTGTCTACACTTCTCATTGTTTAATCTTGTTTTAATAAATTGTTGCGGTATTTAGGATAAGGGTTGTAGAATAGGTAGTGAAAGGTTTGCTTGTTCCTCCTTACACATTACACGTGCATTTGCATACCATGAGCCTTTATATCCGGGTTTCGTCCTTTTAGGTCAGAGTAAAGTACCTACGCTTCGTGTGGTGATCACCTCTGCATAATCTAGCGAAACACTTCCGAAGTATCAAACTACCTACGCTTTGTGAGGTGATAACCTCCGCATAAGCCTGGGAAATATACTCTAACAAATTGAACCCGTTTTGATCGGGGTGCCTTACAAGCCTTCATCGGCGACAGTGAGGAGCAATTTGGGGCCTTTAGATCCTAACGCAACTTCATGTAGTAAACCTAGGAAAAACCATGCCGGATTTCTGTTAGATATCCCAAAGTTAGGAACACTCGGAGGAACATTTCTCACTTTTTACTATTTATTTTATAACGATATTATGATGTTTTTATCCCATACTAACTTGTGTTTTTTGTTTTAATTTCATGCATCATGATCATTTAGGGGTATTTTCCTTAAGCCGAGTGCCAACCGATGAGGTTTCATTATAGTTATGGAGCGCCAAGACCTTCTACCGATATCGATTGTTGGCAAGACATATCAAGAGGTCAGAACTGAGTCTGAGAAAAATCAGGTGACGAAAGAGATTTTTTGGCTGCTAGTTTTGTGTCTTTACTTCGCGAGTTAGTTCATTTGGATTTTGTTCAGAATGACTTAGTAGAGTTAGAGGAGGTTTGGAGACAGTGGGGAGTCACGAGAAAGAATGAGTTTACCAGGAAGTACGGTGACATAGCACTGCTCCTTTCGATCAGGATAGATGAGCAGTTGGTCAGAGCAATAGTACAAGTTTTGGGATCCTTCGTACTGATGCTTCACTTTCAATCAGGAAGATATGGTGCCCACCATCGAGGAATATTCTATCTTACTCCGTGTTGAGTTAGCAAATCCGGATAAATTGGAAAGAGCTGAAAACATCGAGCTACCGAAATAAGCCTTCCAAAGTGATAGTATAGAGTTCCTGACTGATTCTCCACACATAAAGAATAAGGGTTCAAGTGACTGCATTCCTTGGGTATTTTTGTGGAACTATATCAAGAATAAATCGGGTGATGACCGTGTTGTGGATATCTTTGCCTTGGCAATCTATGGTTTGGTCCTATTCCCGAAAGTGGAAGGTCATATCGAAGCAGTAGTGGTAAACTTCTTTGATCGTTTGGACAAACAAATTGACCCTTCCCCTGCCATTCTTGCTGAAATGATCAGGTCACTCAGTTATTGTCGAAGAAGAGGCGAGGAACATTTCGAGGGTTGTGTACAACTTCTGTATGTTTGGATTCAGAGTCACTTTTGGGGTGATGATGGTGGAAAACTTCACCCTTACATGAAGACTTGTAGTCCTCTTTGAGAATTCAGCAAGGAAAAATGGTCGAAGAAAAGGGATAAGAAGCAATGGATCATGGCGCTCCGTCGCTTAGCCAGAGAGAATATAACTTGGAGGGCTCCGTAGAAGCCACTTAGGTCGATCTTGCACCATTGTGGTGAGAAATTATGGGTTCCGCTATTAGGAATTTGGGGAGCCGTTAGCTATGCACCATTACTAGTAAGGAGGCAATACGGGTCCGAACAGTTTATCCCAATGACTCATGAGCTTACTTCGATGGAGTTTTCATATGGTGAGTCTGGATATATGGGTAAAATACGTTAAGTTATCAAGGCATGGAAGAAGTTACACCGATCACAAGTGGGTATCTATATTGACAACGCTACCCAGCATATCAGGTGTGGAAAGCTAGGAGGGTCCGTGACATTGTGCTTCCTGCCGAAGATGCCTTTGTTCATCCGGTAATCCTTCAGCTGGAACCAATAGTGCCATCAGAAGTTGAGATTGTCAAGCAAGAGTTGGAAAAGGACAAAGAGAAACTGAAGCGTGAATGTGATAAGCTTCAAGAGGAAGTCGAGGATTTGAAGACTGAACTTGAGATCCAATAGGTCAAGGAACGAAAAGTGGCCAGAGAGTGTGATACGGCACACTCTGGTCTGAAAAATTTGCATCAAGAGAATAAAAAGTTAAGGGCCAAGTGAAAATTTACTGGAACTAGCAGGACTTTTAGTGCACATGAAAAAGAGATAGAGAAGCTTCAGAAAGAATTGGACTTTTGGAAGGGTAAGGCTAAGAAAGGCAAAGAAATAGAGTCCAAGTTTTCTCCTAAGCGACAGAAGTGGGGTGATGCACGCTCATTGATGTCAGCCAAATTGGAGAGGTGATTGTAAGAGAATGAACAGCTAAAAGCTCGGTAGGGGAATGAAAGGTAAAAGACATCCATGATGCGCAATCATTCAGACCCTAAAGCAGCAGTTGCAAGTCCAGAAAGCTGCCATTGGTGCTATCATTAGGGAATACAGGGAGAGAAAGACCGAGTGGAGCCAGGCAAATGATATAGCTATAGATGCCAGTATGAGGTGGAAGACAGAAACTTTGAGGAGACAACAATATATAGACCACCTGACTAGGCAGATCCGCAAGGCTGTGGCTAAGGCAAGCGAGATGGTGGAGAAAGTGAAGACTTTGAGACGGGATGTCAACCTGATAGGGGAACATGGAAAGCATCTGTTGAACTTCCTAGAGGAAGCTCAAGACCAGAACGAGCAGATCAAATATTTCTATGTAACTCGAGATTGAGAGATGATTTGTAAAAAGTTTCTATGAATTAATGAAAAACCTTTGTGTTGGGATTTGATCTTAAGGCAAATACCGTTAGTTTCATCATTTCATACCACATAATCATAGAAACATTCATTCATTTATACATTCATTTACTTAAATTATTTGTTCAGTGATTCATTAAATTGTTTATCCATTCATTATTTCATACATTGAATAAAGGGAATAATGTGTCATGAAATTAAAATCCGTGGTATTTACACTAAGTTAAAAAAATTGGGCGTCAACCAAATCACCTAGAGAGAAGTACTCCACATCAGTATAATACTTGATCGCAAGCCAAGATCATAGAGAATGAACAGGCTGCCCGGATAGAGAGAATGGAAAAGACACAGGATGAGTTAAAAGAGTAGTTGGCCAAATCTCAGGCCGGATCAAAAGATAAGATGAATAAGTTGATAGAGTTGGTGTCCGCTGAATTTAAGGAAAAGGGACACACGAAAAATTCAGCCTTAGGAATAGAATAAGGAAGCCAAGAGGGCAAAGAGGGTCAGCAAGAAGTCATACTGACAAATGGCCAATCCTCACAAAATACAAAAACTTTACCACCGACAGCTGCAATGCCTTTCATGTATGTTCAACCCAATACAGGGGCACAAAAACATATCCCAATTGGGGAAAATCTTGGAGCCATCCTATCAAATCCTATCGAGGTCCCAGATCTGGATGATCTCATCGAAACATAAAAGATGAAAGCAGAGAAATTGAAGAAGGTTGAAATGGCTGAGTCACAAAAAAAATCAATTGTTAGAGGAAAAGTTGTGGGCGGTCGAAGGGGTTGAAGTGTTTGGCAGTCTTGATGCTAAGAAGATAAGTTTAGTTCCCGATCTAGTGATCCCACTTGAATTCAAAATGCCAGATTTTGAGAAATACGATAGGACCACTAATCCTTCCGCGCACTTGACAATGTACTGTCGGAAGATGACTAGGCATGATAGTGATGAGAAATTCCTTATCCACTGTTTTCAAGACAACCTTACTGGGTCTGCAACTCGATGGTATAATCAGCTTACTCGAGGCAAGATCCGCTTTTGGATGGATTCAGCTAGGGCCTTTTTGGAACACTATAAACATGTGTCTGATATGGTACCTAACAGACTATCTTTACAAAATATGGAGAAAAAAGCTACTGAAAGCTTTAAGCAGTATGTGCAAAAATTGAGAGATATGGCTACCCAGGTGCAGCCACCTTTGACTGATAAAGAAACTATAGTTCTCTTTATCAATACTCTGAAGGCACCATACTATGATAAGTTGGTGGGTAATGCCACTAAGAAACTTACAGATATTGTCATATCCGGAGAGATGATTGAAACCGCTATTAAGAGTGGAAAAATGGAAAGTTAAGAACAAGCCACCTACAAGAAAACAGCTCCCACCAAGAAGAAATAAGGGGAGGCCCATGCAGTCAGTTTCAATACCCACCCTTTTGCATTTCCAGAACCCTATGCACCTTATCCAACCTATAATCCATACTACCCAGCCATAAACAGCCTTACTCAAAATCCTTTCCCTTACACAGCCATACCACAACAAGTCTACCCGACTGGCATATCTCCTCAGATAGCCATTCCCCCAAACACTCAGAACAACAACCGAAGTAACCAAAGACCTGTGAGAAACAACCAAAATCCTCAATATGACCCTATCCCTACCACCTACAACGAGTTGTACCCTAAGCTTCTATTGGGGCAACTTGTCGCGCCTATCTATGTCCAACCCCTGAACCTCCATATCCCAAGTGGTATGATTCCATTGCTCATTGCACATACCACGCAAAGATTCAAGGGCACTCAACCGAAAATTACACTGCTTTCAAGCTCAAGGTCCAGAGCGTTATTGATACGGGAATTATAAAATTTGGATCAAGAAATGGGCCTAATGTTGTGGGTAACCCTTTGCCTAATCAGACAGAGGCTAAGGTTAACGCAATAATGTCATGAGAGTTTAAAAAGGTAAAAAGGGATGTTAGAAGGCTAAAGACGCCAATGATCAAAGTTTGGGTAGAGATGGTCAAGACAGGGTTGATTCGACCGAATACAGAGTTAAGAAAGATAGCCAACTAGTCTTAGGGTTTTTGCCAATATCAAGAGTGTGAGGGGCATGCCATCCAATTGTGAAAAGTTTTTAGCCAGGGTTCAAAGGATGATGGATATGGGCGAGGCCCAGTTTTCTAAGAAGATATAAGATCTTGAAGTAAGTATGAATAAAGGCAGTTATGGGGTGGATAGAACTCTGATCATATATTACGAAGAGCCGGAGGTAAAAGCTATTCCAGTGGTCGAGGGACCCGCTCTGAAACTGATCATAGAATTGCTGTCCTCTTTTCCTTATAAAAAGGACAAGGCAATTCCATAGAGCTATGAATGCAGTATGGCGATACCGAGATCCTCGAATCATCAGAAAACTGTCATGGATGTAATGAGAGTGGGTCATCTTGTTGGTATTCGACTCATGCTCAAATAGAGATATTGTATAATTTAACCAAAAAGTTAAATATACAACGCAGCAGAATAAAATAAAACAAAGAGACACTGAATCCCTCCATGGATCTGCCTATGAAGAACAAAACAATCAAGCTATCAAGAACAGATAACAATAAAAAATCTCATACCTCTGTAATAGAGATTGTCGAAACCACATCATAGATTCTTGATGTTCTTGCTCTTGTACACAATGCTAGCTTGTCGAAGACCAAAGTCGTCTAATTGTCCAACCTCTAACGGTAATCCACACAGGTGATCTGAAAGCCTTCACAAGGTTGAGATTATGTTTTTTCCAAGACGATGCTAGTGGTCTAGGTTGTGAGAAACCTTCCTCCTCTTACTCTAGTTAGCTAAAAAGAAGCAGGCCAGAAGAAAACTGATTTCTCCTCATTTTTTCTCTATGCGTCGATTCTCACATGGAGGTGAGAGAATGCGGCTACCAGGTTTTTTTCATTCTTAGGGGGAGGCGGCAACAACATAAGGCCCTTGGACTTATTATTAGGTTTAGTGTATGCCAACTCTTGGACTTATTGCACTAAAGCCCTTACACATATATTAATAAATATTCACAATAAGCCCACAACACTTAACGAATATTTAACCTGGCCCAATCTCATTTTAATTTCAATAATCACCTTTTAGGCCCTTAACATGTTGGCAATAAATATAATAAATTCAATTAAGAATTTCTTCTTTATATTTATAGATCATGAGTGGCATCTAGCAATGCATCATGACCACCCAAATGTCAACAAAGTCATCAAGCTTCGACTAGCCTTTCGTGTACAATATGTCTGTGTAGTTCGATCCCTTCATCGAATATTCCTGGATAAGAAAGAGCATGGTTCAGTGTCTACTCTTAACCCATTCCATATTAGATTTGCAGCTTTTATAAACTCCTTAAGTATTGCCTTGGCCAAGGACTTCAATAAGTTAATATAAGGCAGATACATGTGAGATATGTCCTTTTAATCACTTGTGGTGATGAATCCTCTCTGGACCACTCATTCATCTACGTATGCTTCATGTCATACCTAATAACACCCTACTTTAAGCATCCTCATTATTAGGACCCGTTCGTGATGAAATCTAAGTATGACCGTTCACATACAAGATGACCTGGTGTCACAAGTCAAAGGATTACTTACACTATTGACACATGAGTGTATTTACCATAGACACTTAAGCGAAATACCAAATGGAACTCTCATAGCGGGTCATGTTCAGTGAACTTGTTCAACTAACAAGCACCCATATGTTATCCCGAAGTATCTCTATACTTTCAACCTATGCCAGTCTTTGAGCATTGTCAATGCCCTGTCTTGACAATACAATGACCAGGAATTTTCAATTTAGAAACACGACACTGATGCATAAGGATCCTCATAATTGTAAGACCTTAGAATTCCTTTGCAATGCCATTATGTCCCATGAGCTTCATCTTCACAAGTCATTTATAATAATTATAACAATACTTATGGATAAAGAAATACCTCAATTATAATTAATAAACTATAATGTGCAATACATGAATATATAAATAGTGTTTTACAAAGCCTACCTAGATTGGCTTGTAGGGCTTCCACCAACAATTCCTACTAGCACTAAAGCCAATCGCCCATGTACTAAAGCCCATGTCCTTCCATGTGAAAAATGTGTTTCTGCTGGGACAGAACCTTAGTAAAAGGATCAGCTATATTGTCCTCTGTGGGTACCCTTTCCAAACTTATATCACCTCTTTGAATTATGTCTCTAATCAAGTGATATTGCCATAATACATGTTTGGATTTGTGATGAGACCGTGGTTCCTTAGCTTGCGCTATGGCTCCATTGTTATCACAGTAAAGTGGTACTGGATCAACAATGCTTGGAATCACACCAAGTTCAGTTATGAACTTCTTAATCCAAACAGCCTTCTTCGCTACCTCACACGCGGAGTTGTATTCAGCCTCTGTTGTTGAATCTGCAGTTGTAGTCTATTTGGAACTTTTCCAACTGACTGCAGCTCCATTTAAGGTAAATACTTAACCGCCCTGCGATTTACTGTTATCCCTATCAGTTTGGAATCCATGATATGTATAACCCCTTACTTGGAGTCAACCCCTCCATAGACCAAGAAAATATCCTTAGTTCTTCTCAAGTACTTGAGGATATTCTTCACAGCAGTCCAGTGAATTTCACTAGGATTGCTTTGGTATCGGCTCGTGACACTCAGAGCGTATGATACATCTGGTCTTGTGCATAACATGGCATACACGATAGATCCTATTGCTGAAGCATATGATATCCTATCCATCCGTGTCTTTTCTTCATAAGTTTTAGGACACATCTCTTTCGAGAGTTGTACACCATGTACCATAGGCAAGTTACATATTTTCGAGATATCCATGCTAAATCTATTTAGCACATTGTCTATGTAAAGGATTGGGATAATCCAAGCAGCCTTTTCGGTCTATCTCTAGATCTTAATTCCCAAAATATATGTTGGTTCTCCCAAATCCTTCATGAAGAACTGTTTGGATAGCCAGACTTTGGTGTTCTGAAGCATAGGTACATCGTTTCCTATGAGCAATATGTCATCGACATATAGCACTAGGAACACAATTACATGTCTGTTTACCTTCTTGTAAACACATGGTTCATTAGGATTCTTTAATGAAACCAAATTCTTTAATTGTTTCATCAAACCTGATGTTCCAACTCCTAGATGCTTACCTTAGTCCATAAATGGACTTTTGTAGCTTGCATACCTTATTAGATTTGGCCTTGGATGAAAAACCTTCAGGTTGTGTCATATACACTTCCTCTTGCGAATTCCCATTAAGGAATGTTGTTTTTACATCCATCTGCCATATCTCATAATCATGGTATGCAGCAATAGCAAGCATAATCCTAATGGACATTACCATGGCAACTTGTGAAAAGGTTTCTTCAAAATCAATGCCTTCAATTGAAGAAGTTCAATTGAGATGAATTAAGACATAATTAAGATTGAGAAATCCAAGGACAATGTCTTAATGAGATAAAAGGAATCAAGAAGTCTTATCTAGTGTAGTAGCCGACTTTGACATAGAGATGTGTAAAGTGAATTGCGATTGACTATACTATCTTGGAATAATATCATGAGATGATATTAATAGATTAATGACATGAATTGTTTCATGAGGAGAAAGAAATTTAATTGAGAATTAAATTACTTTCGTTGAGAAATTAATCTATCCAATAAATAAGCATGATAAAATTAGAATGAGTCCTAAACAAATATTCTAATTTAGGACTGTCCACTAAAGATGGTTGACCCAACCTAAGGCATTAAGATTGTTGGACCATTATTATTATTAGATAATATAATGGGTCTATTGATCCATCTTAGAATTAAATAGTTTAAGTCCAAGTACATTAATGAAAATCTTGTGCAACAAGTACCAGGTGGCCGGCCAAGCATAGGGAGATAGGGATTAGGGTGTGCACCACTATATCATCTAATTTAGAGGCTGTAGCCGCCTAAGTGAGTTCTATTCTACTTTTTACATTCTGATTTTGCTTAAGAAAAAGTTTGATTTCAAGAAAAGAACACTAACTTAGCAAAAAGGTGAAATTGGAACCTCCCTAAGCTCCCTAGTGCTTGCCGTAAATCCTCTTTTCTTGGTGTTCTCTTGTGAATGTATGACTAAATGTGAATGAATGAATCAAATAAAATGAATAAGTACATGACTACGTATTATGAATATGAAAGAATAAATGAATGAACAAACGAAATGAATAAATAAGTGGTTAAATGTATGAATATGAATGAATGAACAAGTAAAAGGAATAAATAAGTGGTTAAGTGTATGAATGTGAATAGATTTCAAAAATGAATGATTATAAATATGAGTAAATGTACGAATATAAAATATGAATGCATTTGAAAGTATTGGCCCCGGATAATTTCAATCGAACGGTCTTTCATTGATTTCCTGGAACTAAATACATCACAGATAGAATAAAAAGATCATTGCCTAAGATAAGTCCATAATTCGCCTTTCAAAGTGCTATTACAAAATTAGCCCTATAGTGTCTTCCTCATATCTTGGACTTTTTTTTCACAGTCTCCTTTTGATGGCTTTGCTCTTCAATCTGACCCCTACTTGTTCATGGCCCCTTGACGCGTCAGCAGAAACATCACTGTGTAAGCTTTCTTTAGCTTGCTTCTCCCGTTGATCGGCTCGGGCTTCTTCATGCTAAGCTCTCCCTTTCCAGTAGTTATTCTCCTTCTTGAGGTTTTTGACCTCCTGCTCCCATTCCCTGGAAGTCTTGAGGGTACCCTCATATCTGAGCTCGAAGCAGTACCTCTTGTTCTCCAAGTGTAATTCCTGAAGATCGCCCTTAGCAGTGTCCCTTTCTCTCTTGATCTTTTCCTTTTCTCTTTCTCGAGCTAATTCCCTATTTTTCATGTCCTCAAGCTCTTTTTGTAGTCAGGCAATCTCCTTGCTCATCTGGGCTTTTTCTTTTTCAAAT
Organism: Fremontodendron californicum; assembly: GCA_030761205.1. Classification (NCBI taxonomy): domain Eukaryota; kingdom Viridiplantae; phylum Streptophyta; class Magnoliopsida; order Malvales; family Malvaceae; genus Fremontodendron; species Fremontodendron californicum. The sequence continues at coordinate 23,658,545 of JAULJL010000003.1, forward strand.
TCTGCCCTTGCGAGGCTCTGATGGCACTTCCCTTGGTGGCGGATTCATGAACTGGACCTCTTCCCCATCCGATGTCAATAGCCTATAATTAACCCTTAATTCCCTCCATACCAGGTAATCAGGTGTGACAATATCGGCATATCTGGCCATTTTTATCCGATGAGTTTTCTTCCATGCTTCAATCACTGCCCGAACCTTTCCAGAATACCCATCCTCTCTCTAAGTGAACTCTGATGATCCTAGCTTATGAGTCACGGCTGTGAATTGCGGAGACTCAACCTGTCTTTGCACCAACACAGGTGCATAACTCACAGACCCTCAAATTCCGAGTAGCGGAACTCCCAGGTTGTCCCCACATTCTTACATAATCGGCATAGGAACCATCCATGGAGCTCTCCAAGTTACCATCTCCCCTTTTAGATTCCGGAACATGTTGACCCATTTCTCTTCATCTCTGTCTTCAGGCCAATCATTTCGAAGGAATTCCCTAATCGGAACTAAAGACTTCATGTACGGTTTGAAGGAAACCTCTTCTATCTTCCAAAGTAACTTTGAATCCAAATATAATGGAGTTGTACACACCCCTTGATTCTCCCTTGTCCTTCCCTTTTACAAAAATTCAAAGATCAGATAGTTTCAGCTATGATGGCTAGAGAAGGGTTGATCTTCTATTCCAACTTTTTAATGAAATCAAACACGGCTATATCCACATGACCCAATATCTTCGAGACTATGATTAATCCGTAGATAGCTAGAGCGAAGATGTCCCTGGCTTTTTCTTTGTCGGAATAACCCAATATCAATTGTCAGAGAGTTTCCCACGAAATGCATCCATTTTTTTGCTTTGTACCCACATGACTCTCAACCCATGTTGTATCCATTCCTGTGATCCTAGCCACTTTCCTCTTAAAACCTGAAGGTTTCACTTTCTTCAAATATACCCGATCAGGATTAGGACATTCAATACGTAACAGTGCTGAATATTCTTCAATCAGTGGGGTCATATCCTCCTTGTTAAAAGTAAAACATCTATAAGCAGGATTCCAAAACTGTACCATAGCTTGAATCAACCCACTATTGACCTAATCAAAATTAAGAGTGCTATATCTCCATATTTCTGAGTGAAGGCTTCTTTCTTTGATACATTCCATTGATTCCAAATGTCTGCTAACCCTAGGAGATTATTCTGTCTAGAATCCACTTTGACCCTTTCCGGCAATATTGACACCTAATCTTTTTTCAGGCAATCACCATCCTCCCTTTGATCTCTTTTCGACCGTGCCCTGACTACTGCATGATGTTCTATCACTGAAATAACCTGACACTCCATGAAAGTCCTTTGGGTTGATGACTATCCTGAGGCCAATAAACTTCAAGTGTATGATAATGTCTATGATGCATGTCAAAGAAAAAAAAAACATAAAGAAATAGATTAGTAAAGAAATAAATTCACAAATTTAACATAAATAACAACATGCTTTTTAAAAAAAAATGTCCCGAAAATTTTAACAGAGCTTCGGTATTACGATGCCTTAGGGACAAAATAATAAATTTATTACGAGCGATATGATGTTCGTTCATCATCACCCAATTTGTAAAATCTAACATATAGAAAAATGGTAAAAGATTGGAAATGTTCCTCCATGTGTTCTTAAACTTCGGGTATCTAACAGAAATCTGGCATGGCTTCGCTTAGGTTCACTATATGAAGGTGAATCAGTTTTAAGGCCCCGAATTGTTCCTCACTGTCGCCTGTGAAGGCTAGTAAGGCACCCCGATAAAAACGGGTTCAATTTGTTAGAGTATATTTTCCTATGCCCATACGAAGGATCATCACGAAGGCATTAGGTACTTTATACTCCGGAAGTGTTTCACTAGCCCATACGGAGGATCATCACGAAGGCGTAGTTACTTTACTCCCACTTAAAAGGATGGAACCCGGGTAGAGGGTTCATGTTATGCAAATGCAAATATAGTGTGTGTGGAGGAACAAAACAAACCTATCACCACCTATTCTACACCCCTTATTCTAAATGCCCAACTAAAATCAAACAATGTAAAGCATCAGTCAAGCAAACATATAAATATACGGAACAAAATAAAGAGAGAGCAAATAGTAATATGCATGCAAATGACAATGAACATATCTAAAAACATTTTATTATTTTCAAAATTCTCTTTATTTTTTGAAAAATGTGGGAATTAAAATTAAATACCAATTAAACCAACAAAATTGAAACTTTGATAACACACGACTAATTCTAGGCCGGACTCTCTAATGTCCCCAATGGAGTCGTCAAGCTGTCGATACGTGATCCCGTCCCGGGGACCCGTTCGAGTGAGGGGGAAACAGAAGCAGAGGAAAAGACGACTTAATTCCTCTATAATGAAATAAAAAGTCAAGGGTATGAAAACGACCTCGTAAAAAGACATGGAGTCGCCACCAATCTTTTTTAGCTAGGTGTGATCGACCACCTATTAAAAACCAGTTTTATAAAATATTTTAAAATTAATAAAACATTTCTAAAACCAATTTCAAAGTCTGTGTTATAAACCAAAGAAAATCGAAGAATCGGGTTCGGGACTCAGTGACGTGCGGGGAAGGATTAGCACCCCACAACGCTCGTATAAAATGGTACCTTATTAATCATATGTTATTTCAAGTCTCGGTAAAAAATTGATTTTTTATTTATTATTTCAAGTTAATTCCCAATTTAAAGAAAAATAATTCCATTTTTAATTGAAAACGATCCGGAATTTATTAATTAAAAATTTTCTATATTCCCCGACAAAATCGGCAAAATATAGAAATTTTTATTTCTTTGGAAAAATTTCCGAATCATTCTCATTTTTTGAAAGAAAGATATTACTTTATTAATGATAATTGATGATATCCCCTCCAGCAAACCCGGTAGAGAACTCATGAATTATTTTAACTCGGGAACTTTATTTTTTATTGAAAATCATTATCCTTTTTTTTAAAAAAAAACAATTAAAAAATGAATATGAACATGTATGATATAAATAAGATGACATAGCAAAGTCTAGATAATATAATGCAACCTAAATGATATGACATAATTTAAATGGCATAGTATATTCTAGATGAAACGAAAAATCCTAAGTATCATGGTATATTCTAAGTGAAATAAAATGATTTAAATGACATGGCAATTTTAAATGATATGGCATATTTCAAATGACATGGCATATTCTAAATAATATAACCTAAATGATATGGAATATGATCTAAGTGACAAGAAATGACATGAAACATAAAATAATGCTATCATAAAATATGCATGAAAATAAAATAAAAATGCATGAACATAGTATATGCTAAATAATGTGACAAAAATAAATGACTAAATAAAAATATAGGATAGCATGAAATATTCAAAATCACATGGCAAACAATATAACATCATAAAATGTAAATCAAAGTAATAATCATACCATGGAAAATATCATAGCAAAAATCACATATTAAATAAAATGCATGAACAAGGAAAATGCAATGCATGAAAATGAATTTTTCCTTTAAATAAACAAATCTGTACATATAAAAAGATATCCGGCTACCTTAGGAAAATATGTCAAATTAGATTTTCTAAAAACAAAACTTTGTGATTGTTCGAAAACAATTTTGAAGAAAAACTTGAATGAAGATTAAAACCCCTACCAAACCCTTTCAAAATCGCTTTAATTTCTCGGACTTGACCACCCTTAACCCGAGATTTATAAAATCATTTTTAAAGTTTAAAAAGGCTTAGAAACTATCCTAAGACAGTAGCTAAGCTTCTAACCAACCCCCTCTAAATGCCTTAGCCAATTTCAACCATTATTTTTCTTTTGAATTCAAATCTGGCTCTACTGTCCGAATTTGACACACGGTTTTTTAGCCTATTTTTAAAAATTCAAAAAAATATAAAAAGTACTAGAGACTCATAACATATAAAACTACACGAGAAAAAATTGGCTTAATTTTCTGATTAAAGATGACTGCCTAGAAAAATCAGAGAAGTTCGAGTACTGGGTGAAAAAAACTGTTTTGTCAAAACACATTTTTTGCCTTTGATAAAGTCATTTAAAAATCAAAGTAAAAATTGTTGCAGATCATCCTAAAGACCTAAAAACAGTAGCTAAAACATTTAAAAACCTTGGACAAAAATTGGCTAAGTAAAAAAAATCACAAAGGTAGAATAATCAATATGATAACCTTTTAATTTTCCCCAAGTATGCTCAAATGAGCATGACTTTGAGCCATTAATTGGCCTAAGTCACAAATCATGTGGCAATGACATGGAATGCATGAACATACAGCAAATGAAATGTATGAAATGCATGGTCTAAAGCATAAATGGTAAAGGAAATGCATGACAATTCAAAATAACCTAAATGCCTAGCATGAGTTTGCATGGCAATAAATGCTATCCTAACTTAATATACATGCAATCCTTGATAATGCAAATATGACTTGGACCTAATATGTTATGAATATGCATGAAAATGCTAATGTAACCTAAGACCTAATTAGCATAGCAATGCATGGCAAAACCAATATGATTTAAGACCTAATATGCATGCCAATACCAATATGGCCTAGACCTAAAATGTAATGAGAATGCATAGCAATACTATGAACATAGAATGACCAATGAACCTAATACTAATGCTTGAACAAACATCAACTAATACACAATTTCAAGATATGATAATGCAAAGCATGTTACCTAAACAAAATGCAAATGCATGACAAGGCAAGGAATGCATGAAGAGGCCGAATGGTCACATGGTACTCTAGTGCAATCCTATCTAGTAAATGACACAAGTACATGACAAATCATATCAAGATACGTAATTTCATGACACTTTCACAAGCATATGACATACTAAAATCAAAATACACAAGCTCATGGCATGGGAATACAAACAAGCGAAAAAGCAAGATGAAAATGCACATGCAAGGCAAAGCATAATAGAGTAGTCGAATGGTCATATGACTATCGCAACCTAAAAGATAACAAGTCTCATCGCAAGACTTTATTATTCGTTAAGCGTGACATTAAAAAAACGGAGGAAAAGTCGACTTAATTCCTCTTGAAAAATGAAGGTTATGAAAATGACCTTGAAAAAGACATGGAGTCGCCACCAATCTTTTTAGCTAGGTGTGATCAACCACCTATTAAAACCGGTTTTATAAAATATTTTAAAATTAATTAAAACATTTTTAAAACCAATTTCAAGTCTGCGTTTTAAACCAGAGAAATCAAATAAACGGGTTTGGGACTCGGTTACGTGTGGGGAAGGATTAGCACCCCCACAACGCCCGTATAAAATGGTACCTTATTAATCATGTGTTATCTCAAGTTTCAATAAAAAAGTCGGTTTTAAATTTAGTATTTCAAGTTAATTCCAAATTTAAGGAAAAATAATTCCATTTTTAATTGAAAAATGATCCGGAATTTATAAATTCAAAATTTTCCTATATTCCACAACAAACGTGGCAAAATATAGAAATTTTTATTAGTTTGGAAAACTTTCCAAATCATTCTTGTTTTAAATAAGATATTCCGTTATTAATGATAATTGATGATATCCTCCCCAGCAAACCTGACAGAGAACTCATGAATTATTTTAACTCAAGAATATCTTTATTTTCTTGAAAATCATTACCTTTTTGAAAACATTTTAAAAAATATGAATATAAATATGTATGACATAAATAAAATGACATAGCAAAGTCTAAATAATATAATGCAACCTAAATGATATGATATAATTTAAATGACTTAGTATATTCTAAATGAAATGAAATATCCTAAGTTATATGATGTATTCTAAATGAAATGAAATAACCTAGGTAACATAATATATTCTATATGAAATATAATATCCTAAGTCATATGATATATTCTAAATGAAATAAAATATCCTAAATGACATAATATATCCTAAATGAAATGAAATGACCTAGGTAATATAATATATTCTACATGAAATGAAATGACCTGGGTAACATAATATATTCTATATAAAATGAAATAATTTAAATGACATGGCAAATATGAATGATATGGCATATAATTTAAATTACATGAAATATAAAATAATGCTATAATATAATATGCATGAAAATAAAAATGAAAATAACAATGCATGAACATAGTATATGCTAAATAATATGATAAAAAATAACTAAATAAAAAGCATAGGATATCATGAAATATTCAAAACCATATAATAAACAATATAACATCAAAAATATAGATCAAAATAATAACAATACCATAGAAATTATCATAGCAAAAATCACATATTATATAAAATGAATGAATATGAAAGATGCAATGCATGAAAGTGTATTTTTTCCTTTAATTAAGGAAATCCGTATATCTAAAAAGATATCCGGCTACCTTAGGAAAATTTATCAAATTAAATATTCTAAAATCAAAATACTTTGTGATTGTTTAAAAACAATTTTTTGAAAAGCTTAGATTAAAAATAAAAACTTGGCTAAACCCTTTGGCTCTGATTTCCTAAGTTTAAAATCCCAGACTTGACCACCCCTAACCTCGAGACTTAAAAAACATTTTGTAGAATTTAAAAAGGCTTAGAAACTACCCTATGTCAGTAGCTAAACTTCCTAATCAGCCCCCTCCAAGTAACTTAACCAAAACAGAAAAATGATTTTCCTTCAAACTCAATTCTAACCCCACTCTCCAGTTTTAAACCACGATTTTTACCCTATTTTTAAAAATTCTAAAAAATCTAAAATAAATACTGGAGACTCACGACATGTAAAACTACACGGGAAAAAATCAGCTTAATTTTATGATTAAAGATGACTGCCTAGAAAAATCGGGAACGTATGAGTACTGGGTGAAAAAACTGTTTTGCCAAAACACATTTTTTTGCTATTGATAAAATCATTTAACAAAGTAAAAATATTTAAGACTCTCTAAATGACTCACAAACAGTAGCTAACACTTTTGAAAAGTTAGACAAAAATTGGCTAAGTAAAAAAATCACAAAGATAGAATAATCAATTTGACAACTCTTTAATTTTCCACAAGTATGCTCAATAGAGCATGACTTTGAACCATTGATTGGCCTAAGTCATAAGTCAAGTGGCATGGACATGAAATGCATGAAAGATACAGCAAATATGATGCATTAAATGCATGATTTTAAACCTAAATGTCATGAAAAATGCATGGCATCAATAAAATGACCTAGACCTAAATTAACTTGCATGGCATTTAATGCAACCAAAGTCTAAAATGCATGAATATGCATGACAAAACAAACCAATCCTACATCTAAAGTATGCATGGAAATAACAAAAACACAAGGCATGCTTAAACAAAATACTCAACCAAATGTCATGAAAATGCAAACCTATCAACTAACATAACAAAAATGCACACACAAAGCAAATAAGATGAAGTGGCCGAATGGCCTCATGTTCAAAATGAGCATGGCATTTTCACAAACACTTGATAAACTAACATGCTTAACTAAAGAATAACACTCAAATCATGCAACTATAAAGTAGAGGCATGAAAACCAACAAACATTTTCAGAAACACATGGATTACAAAATATAAAATATAAACAAACCTAAACATTTTGAAAAAAGAAAAACAAAAATGCAAGAACATGATAATAGACTCATAAATGGAAATAAACAAGCAAGCAAATTAAAAAAAAGCTTCAAGTCTATGAAGTAAAAGAAGATTTAAAGCATCAAGACTTATTTAATATAAAAAATAACATGAAATAACAAAGCAAACAGCAACTAAAAACAAAAACTGGGCCATTCGGCCATGTCAAAGAAAAACAAAGGAAAAAAATTCAAAAGCTTTTTATAAAAAAGGACAAAGAAGGAATTTAAAGAAGAACATTAAAAACACTTATTTAAAAAGAAAAACAAAAAGAAACTCACCAAAATAATAATCAGAACAGCAAATCAAGAATGGAAAATCAAAGAAAGTGCAAGAGTATGGTGCTAAAAGCAACCTCTAGAAGCTATCTTTCAAGCTTTTTCTCTTCTAACTTTCTTTTCTTTTCTAAACTTTTCTTTTTGCTTTTCAACCATGGAGAGAAAATCAGCCAAAAGCAAGAGAGAATAGAGAATGAGAGTGTCCAAAATGAAAGAGAGAGTCCCCTTTCCTCATGTGGCCGAATGCCCCCTTCCCCTAGGCTAGGATGTTGTCATTTTTCCATCAACCAATTTTCATCCAAAGTCTACTGATCCAAGATGTTTAAAACATTAAATTATCACCCTTAGATTAGGCCATCAGCTATCCACAATTACAGCTATTCAAGAATCTTAAGCCATTATGTTGACACTCTCCCTCTTTATGCATTGGTCTATGTGGCTTATTTGCAAAGGCTTGATCAAAAAATCACTAACTAACTCTTCATTGTTGGCCTCTTGATTAAACAATCAGAAACCTCCTAGCCATCTTTGCGCCTTGGCCGGCCAGCCCCTTTCCTTCCAGCCCATGTTTCATTTTTTTAAAAAGGCAAGGAAAGCACTTTTCGGTTTCTTGGTAAAATGACCTTTTTGCCCCCCGAACATAAATAAATGGAAAACGGACTCTAAATTCCAATTTTATTTTTTCAATACTTTCAAAATAATAAAAAATTGAATTCTGGAATTTTTCAAAATTGTTCGAGTCCATTTGCTATTTATTTGGATTTGTTTTCCAAAATTGCCCTTTTATGCCCCCAAATTTTACCATTTTTTAAACGGGCTCCAAATCAAGATTTTTCCTCACCAATCTCTTCCAAGTAATTTAAAAGTGTGATCTTGAAGTTTTCATAATTTTTGGAACTCATTTGGTATTTTTTCGAGATTTATCTACTTGAATTACTATATAAATCCCGAGATTTAGCCATTTTGCAAACGGACTTCGAATCAAGATTTTCTTTCTCCAATCTCTTCCAAATAATTTAAAAATGATATTTACAAATTTTTAGAATTTTTGGAGTTCATTTACTATTTTTCCGGGATTTATCTTCTTGAATTTCTGCATAGGAGACCCGGGATTTGGCCATTTTGCAAACGAACTCCGAATCAAGATTTTCTTTCGTCAATATCTTCCAAATAATTTAAAAATGATATTTACAAATTTTCAGAATTTTTTGGAGTTCATTTGCTATTTTTTCGGGATTTATCTTCTTGAATTTCTACATAGGAGACCTAGGAATTGGCCATTTTGCAAACGAACTCCGAATCAAGATTTTTTTCTCCAATCTCTTCCAAATGATTTAAGAATGAGATTTGCAATTTTTCAAAATCTTTGGAGTTCATTTGCTATTTTTCCTAAATTTTCCAATTTTGCCTTTTTGCCTCCGAAACCCGATTTTGCTCAAAACAAGTCCAATTTTTAGATTTTCTTCAAATTGAGCCTTGGGCTATCCTTTTTTAATCACTCCTCATCCATTAGGGGCTTTATTCCTACCGAGTCGGGCCATTTCTGTAATTCTTCCCAATGTCACCGAAATCCACCAAAAACCCTAATTCTCGATTTTCTTCCAGATTGACTTTTATTTCAGTTTTTCTTTCAAGTGGTTTCTCCATTACCTGTAGTCAGTTCTTATCTTTCATTTGGAACCTTCAATTTTGATCAATTTGATCGTTTAAGCACTTTTCCCCAATTTCCTCGGATTAGGGTTTCCTTTCTACTGAATCTCCATAACCCAACTTCCGAACTCCATATCTTTCGATGTAGACCTCGGATTATCAAAATTATTTCGCCATTTTTCAATTTAACTTTAAATCTTGATTTTGAAAGTGGGTTGACTTTTTTAGTAGTTGACTTTTCGGGGTTGACTTTTTTCAAGTTTAACTTTTTATGCTCGCCCTCTTAAACTAAGTCTCGAAGTACCACCTACAGGATGAAAAAAATCTTTTTACATTCTGAAACATCAATTTAGGAAGGAAACATATCTGTTTTAATGGTCCGGACAAAATTAGGTGTCTACAGCTGCCCCTCATTGACTATTGCTGAGAATCAGGAATCAGGCAAAGATAAATAAACACTAATTTTGTCCGGTTAGCGAAATCAAATGTGAAGAAAAGGGAAGGGGGTTTCTTTTTTCATTTTATTTATTTTCTTTTCTTTTCTTTTCTTTTTTTTTGAGAAAAACTGTAAATCGAAGATATTGTCCTTAAATTAAATTCCCTGACTTATCAAGGCTCGACCCGTCTTAAGGAAACAAATTCGATTTGCGAGAAAAAAATTATGCCCGGAAGTCTTAAGAATGATTCTTGGAGGTCTTAAAAATGGTGCCCGGAGGCCTTACCCTTGATTTGAAAAATTATGCCCGGAGGTCTTAAGAATTGTGCTCAGAGGCCTTACCCGTGATTTTGAAAAAAATACACTGTATGCGGCTTTAAAAAATGATGCCCGGAGGACTTAAGAATGGTGCCCGGAGGTCTTAAGAATGGTGCCCGGAGGCCTTACCCGTGATTTGAAAAAAAATGTGCTGTATGTGACTTTAAAAATGATGCCTGGAGGCTTTATCCGTGAAAAAAATATGCTGTATGCGACTTTAAAAATGATGTCCAGAGGCCTTACCCGTAATTTGAAAAAAATACGCTGTATGCGACTTTAAACATGATGCCCGGAGGTCTTAAGTATGGTGCCCAGAGGCCTTACCCATAATTTGAAAAAAATGCGCTGTATGCGACTTTAAAAATGATGCCCGGAGGTCTTAAAAATGGTGCCCGGAGGCCTTATCCGTGAAAAAAATGCGCTGTATGCGACTTTAAAAATGATGCCCGAAGGTCTTAAGAATGGTGCTCGAAGGCTTTATCAGTGAAAAAAATGCGTTGTATGCGACTTTAAAAATGATGCCCGGAGGCCTTACCCGTAATTTGAAAAAAATACGCTGTATGCGACTTTAAACATGATGCCCGAAGGTCTTAAGAATGGTGCCCGGAGGCCTTACCCGTAATTTGAAAAAAATGCATTGTATGCGACTTTAAAAATGATGCCCGGAGGTCTTAAGAATGGTGCCCGGAGGCCTTACCCGTAATTTTAAAAAAATACGCTGTATGCGACTTTAAAAGTGATGCTTGGAGGTCTTAAGGATGGTGCCCGGAGGCCTTATTATGAAAAAAAATGCGCTGTATGCGACTTTAAAAATGATGCTCGGAGGTCTTAAGAATGGTTCCCGGAGGCCTTACCCGTAAAAAAAAATACGCTGTATGTGACTTTAAAAATAATGCCCGGAGATCTTAAGAATGGTGACCAGAGGCCTTAACCGTGATTTGGGAAAAACTATGCCCGGAGGTCTAAAGAATGGTTCTCGGAGATCTTATCCATAATTTAAAAAAAAAAAACTATGCCCGGAGGTCTTATCTATGATTTGGAAAATTGATGCCCAGAGGCCTTAAAAATGATCTTTGAAGAAATGTTGAAAATTAACCTGAAGATTGTAAGAAGATGCGAATGTTTTTTGATGCTGGTGCAAATGCTTAACAGGATACACATACCTCATATTGCAAATGTAAATGTACAATGTTTCGAATTGATGCAAATGTTTCTTGATGTAGATGAAGATATTGGATAAAACGCAAATGCTTCATGGTGTATATGCAAATGGCTTAGATTGATACAAATGCTTATTGATGCAGATGGAAATGTTGAATAAGATGCAGATGCTTCTAAATAATGCAAATGCAAATGATCCTCAAAAATGCAATTACTTCTCAGAAGGATGCAAAGGTCAATAATGTGCAAATGCTTTTTTATGATGCAAATGCGAAAATTGGTGTTAACGGAACTACTTCATGGAATGATGCAGATGCAAAGATTGGCATTATGCAAATGCAAGCATTTGACAACGTGCAGAATGCTTCTACATGATGCAAATGCAAATATCGATAATGATGCAAACGCTTCATGAAAAGATGCAAATGCCCCTGATCATTTTTCTAGACTTTGGCTTAGCCTTTCCAATTCATTTTTCCTTTTCAAATCAGAGTATATCTTCAATTCATTTTGGCTATTATCTTTGCCCCAACAGTTTTCAAACTCTCATCAACAGAGGTCTGAAACGGGTTCTATTTCTTCTTATCATATCTGGAAGTCAAGACCTATCCTAGCAGTTCTATACCTTTGGGTTTGAAAAACCCTTGTCTCAAGTCAACATCAAGAATGGATGCTTAAAAAAATATCTTTATTTGTTTTCTCATTTTGAAAAATTCTGAACAAAAAATATTAACCCCACAGTGTGTGATGTACAAATCTTTTGAAGACTGATGATCATTGTTAAAAACTTCTCTAAGTGTCAATCTGGGTTTTTCAATTTGAATTGGCAATGCTTGGTATAACAAGATTTTGGTTGATCAAAGCAAATTTCATAACAAAAATGTATGTCCCTTCTAGGCTCACAAATGGAACAAGTTTTATAAATCATGAATTCATTGAAAATCAAACAAATTCAACATTCTTTTAGTTTTCATATCAAGGCATTTTGACAAGCGTCAAGATTGGCTGGTATGTTTAAATTGGAAAGTTGATTTTGGAGAAAAAGAGTTTCAGTTTTTGAAATCAATCATCCGAATGAGAGTTGACACTTTGGGAAGTTCAAGAATTCCTAGATGTTCCTGGATGACCACTTCTTCATGATGATTTTCTCTTTTGTGGTATCGGCACTATCATAGATGCATCGAAAATTCCCATTTTACTCTAGACCGCTTATTTTTGGGTTTTCGCCCTAGAGTCCCATTCTTTCTCTTTTTTTGTTTTTTCATTTTTTTACCATGCACTTGAGAATTCTAAATTCTTCCTTAGTGAAATGATAATTCGATGAGATGAGATAAAATCCGAGGAAAAACCCTTCAAATTAAATATTCATGCTTGATCAAAATGGACTTTTAAAGCACGTAATGTAGGCCATGGTTTGGGGTTCAAAAAGAAAGGATAAATACGCCCAAAATATGTGTTTGAGGGTAATTAGATCAAGGATCATTTCTTGAAGAGAATTCTCTTTGAAGCATTTGTCCCTTCTTGGACATTTCTTTTTTTTTTTTTTTTTTTACTTTTGCTCTTTTTCTTCTTTGCTTTTGACTTTCATTTGCCATACTTTTTTCACACACTTTTTCTTTTTTCTTCTTGGCTTCCATTTTGACATATTTTCCTTTTCCTTTTGACAGAGTGAGCCCCTAATCATTTAGGCGTTCAATTTGCTTTGTATCTGTCCTCGAGCTAGGACTCATTTCTCAATGATCTTTGAAAAGATCTTTCCTCGCAGTTGCCCCCCCAGTGTAGAGGGTGATCCTTGATTAGGGTTCAAAGAAGAAAGAATTCTTTTGGCTCAAAATGGGTGACTATGGATAATTTCTTTTTTTTGCGAAAGGGATAAGAAAGATGGCTATTTATCATATCAAGCACAAATATTCTCATTGAAAAGCAATCCCCAGGGGAAATAGATGATCTAAATTTCATTTTGCACTTTGGAATCATCCGGATTCTCATATGCATGATATCACAATTTTTCTTCTTTTTTGCTATTTTTTTTTCGCATGCTCCAATCATTCATGCGTTAGTTGATGCACCCAAAAGAGTGTATCTTATTTAACCTTGCACTAAAAAGATCAATTGTAAGTATAGTAGTTAGCAAGGGTCGAGTCCTCAGGGATTGGGTTTTAGTTTATAAGTTAATAGTTTAAAACTTAAATTCAAGAACAATAAAAGAAAAGGGGTTTTTGAAGCCAGATTTAAACTAAAGTAAATAATAAGAATAAGATGTAAGGCGGTATAACCAGCCAATAAAAATATATAAACTAAATTAGGCGGTATAACCAGCCAATAAAAATATATATACTAAATTAGGCGGTATAACCAGCCAATAAAAATAAAACAAAGTTAATATACAAATTAGGCGGTATAACCAGCCAATAAAAATAAATATAAAAAATAAGCAAACTAAAAGTAAGAAAACAAGTAAGTAAGAAGAATCAAATATGAAAAATATGGTTAAGGTTTCATTCTCCACCACTAGACATCATTAAGAATCAATTTCAGATCTATCAATATCAACCAACTATCAAAGTTAACAACCGTAGATAACAACAAGCTCTGTTACCCCAATCTTTCCTTAGTTTGTCGTTAAATAGAACAAGCTCTCTATTTAATCTCTAACCATTAAACAACCTAGAATAAGCTCTCTAAATTCAATTTAATGGCAGCTTTATGATGAGAAAGATAGGTTGATCTAAGCAACAAACACATAAGCTCGGATTGTTCAACTTAGGTTATGTTCCACTTTGCAATTATTGAAAACTTGACCATAATCATTAATCACAAATTGCCACTTATGAATAGGAAATCAAGACAATTACACGGATCAAGACTCCTAAACTAGCAATAGATAATTATCAAGATCTATCTAGTTGTACACCTAAATAAATCTAGACAACATCATGAACAATTCTTGTAGAAGAACATAAGCAACTTTGATAGAAAATTAATGATAGATAGAATCTGAAAATCAATCACAAAACATGTCTAGGGCTTTGAAATCACCCTTAACCAAATAGAAGTTTAGCCTAGCATAGGCATTATAAACATAAACATAAAATTAAAGAAAATCTAAGAAGAAAATAAAAGAACGAAAGAAGAAGAGGAAGAATATTAATTATCCAACCTCTTGCTCTCTCTAAAGAAAAAGAAAACTAGAGAAAAAAAAAAGAAAACTAGAGAAAAGAAAGAAGAAGAAAACTTAGAGAATTTTATTAAAATGGCTAATATCCTACCTATGTACAATATGATCCTCTACAATCATCCAAGGCCCTCTATTTATACACATTTTGGAAGGCTAAATGACAAGAGACAAGCTTTACAAATTTCAAAGGTAGGTATAATAGGTGGGTGAATTTTTCTAACAATTTTCGTCATATTGTATGACAATTTTGATCAGCCAACTTGATGGTCGATTTCGTCAATGTTGGAGGCCTGATCTGATCACATAGTCTTCTAGAAAAAGGTTCCCCTATCAGTTACGGATCCATAGCCGTTGGAATCAGCTCATTTGCTGATGTGGATAAGCAGATATGGGCAAAATACGAAAACATGTCAGCACAGACGTCATTGCACATCAGCCAACTTGATGGTCGATTTCGTCAATATTAGAGGCCTGATCTGATCATATGGTCTTCTATACAAAGGTTCCCGTATTAGTTACGGATCCATAGCCATTAGAATCAGCTCATTTTCTGATGTGTATAAGCAGATATGGGCAAAATACGAAAACAGGTCAGCACAGACGTCATTGCACATCAGCCAACTTGATGGTCGATTTCGCTAGGGAAAACGACTCCGTTTCAAGAAGTATAAAACATAAAAAAGATAGATATGCCTCTTAGCTTTGCACGGCTACAAATTTCAGCCTTATTGCTTCAGTGAAACTCCAGATATAGCTGATATGGCAAAATGTGTCGGAACTGGAACTGAACTGGATTTGCCCTTAATTCTAGTAATCTGAAATCACTCAAAGAAACTTGTGAAAAACACCAAATTACATAAAAATATAAAAGATCATAAACACAATTAGACTAAACAATAATAACTCGTATTTGACACAAAACAATAATAAAACATAACTAAAAACTATATAATTATACGAGTTATCACACCCCCACACTTAGATTGTTGCTAGTCCCTAGCAACGACTCAATAAAAATAAAATAAGAAAATCTAATCTAATCCACTTTCGTAGGAAATCACGGTGGCACTTAGCATGTGACACAAGCCTTTAAACCCCTAGGTGTCCCTAGTGGACGAGTTTAGTCTCGTGAGGGTTTACTAGAACGATACCCACAAACATTGAAAAACTAAAATATAAATAAACTACATATACTAAAAATATTTACTCCTAATCCTTTCAATACAAATTAGAGACAATCTTTGAACAAGTCTTATAAACTAATCAATAGCTTAAAGAATTTCACAAAAAATCATGCTTGAATGTAAATTGTTTGAGTTAAGCCAATATTAACGTAACATATTTCAATCAAAATAGTGCATATTCAAACTTAATCTCAACTACTCACATGGGATACCCTCATGATTTTCACTCTTTAAAGTAGTGGTGAAGTGTTTACACTCAATCAATCTCATGAAAACAGTTCTACCATATTCTTGCTTGTCCACCTATTCTCCACTATTTAGATCATACACCTTCATGAATCAAGAGGTCTTTAATCAAGGTTGTAATGGGGCCAAGGGGTTTGTAATGTGGTTGAAGAACAAAAGGATAAAGATATCACAAAGGTTGCAAAGAGTTCATAAAGTTTAGAGACATAAAAAGATCATACAAATAAAACTTCTCAAAACTCTTATAAAGCACATAATAACATAGGCTAAATATTCATGTTGAGCCTTTGCATTATTCTAACCAACTTTGTAACATCTTTTTTTTTTTACTTTAACTAGAAGTTCAAGAGAAGTTTTTTTTTTTTTTTTAATATGGGAATGTATTTGACAATGATCCCTTTCTTTTTCTCTTGACTTTTTTCTTTCTTTTCCTCCCACACTTATTTCTTGTTTCTAACCCAAATTTTCAATAAATCTTCCTTGTCTTTGCAACTTGTCTCAAAACATGCTAATTCATCTTTGGAACAAAGGTAAAGATATAAGTATATTTAGGTTAGGGACAAGTTATGGTTACCAAAGAGATAGCTTATTCAATCTAGGCTCAAATTGGTTCACTAAGGGTGTGTTCTCTTGGAACATTAATAATGGATGGCTGTTTGGCTCTGGTTATAATCCTAATGCCTCTATCATATTCATGTTGTCACATGTATCAATATAGTCTCAAACGGTTTAAAGCAAGTTCTAGAGAATCATGTAATCATAAGAGCACTCAAGAAAGAAATTAGATTGATTTGTATAATGCATCAATCATATAGGCTCAAAAACTCACAAGGATGATTATACAAGTCAGATTAAGTCTAAACATGCTTCTATCTCAATCAACATATCATATTAACATTGGCTCATAAAAAGGTTGACATCAAGCTCAATTCTCATGAAAATCTTCTCACTAATAAATCTGTTTTAGACTTATGCAATTCATATCTCATCATTGTATTAAAAAGGAACTAAAACACACTAAAAATTATAATAAAGACTCATAAAAAAAATAGTAGACAAAAATAAAAGAAATCCTAAATCATTCCCCCCACACTTAATTCTTACATTGTCCTCAATGTAAGTCTATTAACCCAAATGAAAGAATCATGTGTAAGAGAAAAGAACTAATAACATAAGAATAGGAACAACTAGACTCAAAACAAAACAAAACAAACTCATGCAACCTAAATAATCCTAAAATACTAAAGAAAAATTAACAAGTAAACATAAAAAGATTAAAATCAAACTGACAAGGTATGTCTCAAGTCTCCCTTACTCAGACCTTGTTCAGAATGAATACTTCTAAATTGCTTAAAACACAACAAACTTTTTTTTTTTTTTTTTTTTTGAAAAGAAGAAATCAAACTGACAAGGTATGTCTCAAGTCTCCCTTACTTAGACCTTGTTCAGAATTAATACTTCTAAATGGCTTAAAACACAACAAATTTTTTTTTTTTTTTTAAATTAGCAAAATATGTCCCTTACCCCATACTAAAATATGACATTGTCCCCAATGTCAAATTTTAAAGGTAGGATTTAGGAGATATTACCTGCAGAGGTTGCTAACCACTTATTATAACTGAGACACAACAAACAAAATGTTAGATAATGTCACAAAGACAAAGTGCAATCCACTCCTTGCTCGTCCATATCTCTTTTTCTTTTTCCGAGCGTTTGCGAAACAACCGTAGCAGATAAACACTCATAAGCTTTGAGCTTTTTGAGTAAATCTTCAATGGTTGTAGCAGAAATTATGGTTCTCCTTGCCTCTGAAAACATGAATCCATTATCCACAGCATTATCTAAATATGAAAGCAAATTACTAAAATAACCATTAATATTAAGCAAACCAATGGGTTTCTTATTTGTGACCAAAGATGACCAAGAAGCCACGCAAGCTATTTCTTCCAATGTACCCAGACCTCCTGGTAAAGCAATGAATGCATCGGCAGAATGGTACATGATTGTTATCCGTTCAGGGACACTCCAGACTTGTATTTCCTTACCCACGGTAGGTCCACAAAAACTTGTGAATAGTTTTGGCACGATTCCTAGAACTGGACTTCCTCCGGTGTGTGCTGCTGTAGCGACTGCTCCCATTAAACCCGTACTACCGCCTCCATAAATCAAGTGGATCTTTTGTTGGGCAAGTATTACTCCAACTCTTATGGCTTCATCAGCGAATATGTTATTTTTCCCTGGATAAGCACCTCCAAAGACACAAATTTTTTTAATGCGCTGGGATGAAGTACTTTCCATTTTTTTTTTCGAGTGCCTGAAAGAGAATGAGTACATGGTGTAATATATAGAGGACTGAGTAGTGAATCAGACAAGAGTAATAATGTCGCCGAAAGTGTATCTGACCTATCAGAAGAAAATGTTAACCTAACAAAAGATTTTTGCGTGATTTCAGGAAGAAAATCAAAAAGAGAAGAAAAAATCAACCGTAAAAGACAAAAAAAAAAAAAAAAAAAACGAGAATAATTACACAAATCGAACAACACGTAAATTAAAACAAAATAAAGTTATTGCAAATCAAACCAAAAGCTGAGAAGTCATTTATTGTAGTTGTGATTGTGGCTCACATCTTCCTCTGGTTTTACGTCCAGAAACGGCTTAAACGCCTTCTATGAGTCGAGGATATGCTTCCCATCCAGTTTTCTTACAAGCTGGCAAACAGGGTCTTTTAACATCAGATTCCCAAGATGTTGCCATTCCCTTTGGAATTGCGGCCATAAATCAAGAATTTCTCTTTGTACGTCTCCACTAGGATGCGTCTCAAGAGAAAGTTGGATATTACCCAAATTCTCCTTACTCAGTCCATCCTTAATGAATTCAATTTTATCATCTCGATTAGAGGACGGAATCCCAATAGAACGACATTTACCGTTACACGTCCATCGTGCACATTTGTGGCAATTTGAACTCATGCGCTTTGCTCGTCGCTTCTTTGCAAAAGTGCTTCTACCTGTACCTGGTAAATGCAAAACAGGAAGATATTCATCTTCACGTACCTTGGCTTCAATTATCCAACGTATGTCGTCAGGAATCCCTTTGTGCATAAGCATTCTTAATCTTTCAAGTCGAACTTGGTAAAGCTTCAGTAAAATATTTCGAGGAAAAGGAGGAAATCGTTTCTGCAATCTTGTGAGAATATCATCCATCCTGAAAAAAAAATGAAAGAGAAATTGAAAGAGAAATTTATATACAATATCAGTTTTGTGGGTAGCTGATAGAACCGATTTAAATAATCACGGAGTACCGTTATCCGCCATTTAACCGGGGTTAAAAATAAAAATAAAAATTATATATACATCTAGTTATTTTCAAAACAAGGATCAGAAAGAAAAACAACATAAAAAGACTCAAAAACAAAACACTCTAAATAAAATCATAAATTCTTCCCCCCACACATAATTCTTACATTGTCATTAATGTAATGCTATTATCCCCCAATGCAAGAATTATATGTAAGAGAAAAGAACTATTAAACAAAAGAAACTTATGCAGCCTAAATGAACTTAAAAGCAGTAAACACAATTAACAAAGAAACATAAGAAATAAAAATAATAAAAATAATAAAAGAAAAAAGGAAAAGAAAGAGAAAGCAAATCTGAATATGGAAGGTTGGCAATTTCATCTTTAATTGGGCTGCCTTCCCAATTAACACTTGAGTTAGTGTTTTGAATCTAACCAACACCCCTTCTTGGCTTTTTAGGCTTGTGAGGCTCATACATGAAATTTCCCAAATTTATGCGTTTGAGAGGTAGCTTTCTTTGCACAACAGTGGATGCATTCTCCATTACAAGTATTATTCCATCATCCTTGGTGGTGCATATCTCATCGAGGAATGGTGCATCTTTTGGTACTTGTTGAATGACATCCACAAACAAACTGTTTAAGGTTTCCAGCGTGTCTTGTTCATGTTCATCCTCCTTGAACTTTGCGAATCTACTAGGAAAAGGTGGAGAAGAAACATTAGTAAAAATTGGAATCTCAAACGTTACCTCAGGTACCGAAATACTCTTATTTGGATCATTGGCTTCATTATCCTCAAGAATAGAATTCATCTCCAATTTTGTCTCATCCTCATCTTGTTCCTCATTCCTCAAGGTCACAATAGTAGCATTCTCCTTTGGGTTAATCATCGTTTGGGCAGGGAGTTCTTCAGATCTTTGTGCTACCCATACCACCATACTACTAGCCAATAGGCTCATTTGCCTTTCCAAACTCTGGATACTTGCCCTTGTTTCCTGTTGAAATTGCAAAGTATTAGTAACAAGAGAATCGACAAGATCTTCTAAAGAAGTACCTGAGTTTTGAGTCATATGTAGTGGCTGAAAAAGATCTGGTTCTTGAGACCATGATTGATTGAAGCTAGATGGATGAGTGTAATTGGCATAAGAATCTACTTCTTGGTAATTTTTCGAGTAGCCATAATTAGTATTATCCCACCATCCCTGATAACTCGTATAATTATATAGTTTTTAGTTATGTTTTATTAATGTTTTGTGTCAAATACGAGTTATTATTGTTTAGTCTAATTGTGTTTATGATCTTTTATATTTTTATGTATTTTGGTGTTTTTCACAAGTTTCTTTGAGTGATTTCAGATTACTAGAATTAAGGGCAAATCCAGTTCAGTTTCAGTTCCGACACCTTTTGCCATATCAGCTATATCTCGAGTTTCACTGAAGCAATAAGGCTGCAATTTGTAGCCATGCAAAGCTAAGAGGCATATCTATCTTTTTCATGTTTTACACTTCTTAAAACGGAGTCGTTTTCCCTAGCAAAATCGACCATCAAGTTGGCTGATGTGCAATGACGTCTGTGCTGACATGTTTTCGTATTATGCCCATATCTTCTTATCCACATCAGCAAATGAGCTGATTCCAACGGCTGTGGTTCCGTAACTGATAGGGGAACCTTTGTCTAGAAGACCATGTGATCAGATCAGGCCTCCAATATTGAAGAAATCGACCATCAAGGTGGCTGATGTGCAATGACGTCTGTGCTGACATGTTTTCGTATTTTGCACATATCTGCTTAACCACATCAGCAAATGAGCTGATTCCAACGGCTATGGTTCCGTAACTGATTGGGGAACCTTTTTCTAGAAGACCATGTGATCAGATCAGCCCTCCCATATTGACGAAATCGACCATCAAGTTGGCTGATCAAAATCGTCATATACCTACCTTTGAAATTTGTAAAGCTTGTCTCTTGTCATTTAGCCCTCCAAAATGTGTATAAATAGAGGGCCTTGGATGATTGTAAGGGATCATATTGTACATAGGTAGGATATTAGCCATTTTAATAAAATTCTCTAAGTTTTCTTCTTCTTTCTTTTCTCTAGTTTTCTTTCTTTTCTCTAGTTTTCTTTTTCTTTAGAGAGAGCAAGAGGTTGGATAATTAATATTCTTCCTCTTCTTCTTTCTTTCTTTTATTTTCTTCTTAGATTTTCTTTAATTTTATGTTTATGTTTATAATGCCTATGCTAGGCTAAACTTCTATTTGGTTAAGGGTGATTTCAAAGCCCTAGACATGTTTTGTGATTGATTTTCAAATTCTATCTATCATTAATTTTCTATCAAAGTTGCTTATGTTCTTCTACAAGAATTGTTCATGATGTTGTCTTGATTTATTTAGGTGTACAACTAGATAGATCTTGATAATTATCTATTGCTAGTTTAGGAGTCTTGATCCGTGTAATTGTCTTGATTTCCTATTCATAAGTGGCAATTTGTGATTAATGATTATGGTCAAGTTTTCAATAATTGCAAAGTGGAACATAACCTAAGTTGAACAATCCGAGCTTATGTGTTTGTTGCTTAGATCAACCTATCTTTCTCATCATAAAGCTGCCATTAAATTGAATTTAGAGAGCTTATTCTAGGTTGTTTAATGGTTAGAGATTAAATAGAGAGCTTGTTCTATTTAACGACAAACTAAGGAAAGATTGGGATAACAGAGCTTGTTGTTATCTACGGTTGTTAACTTTGATAGTTGGTTGATATTGATAGATCTGAAATTGATTCTTAATGATGTCTAGTGGTGGAGAATGAAACCTTAACCATATTTTTCATATTTGATTCTTCTTACTTACTTGTTTTCTTACTTTTAGTTTGCTTATTTTTTATATTTATTTTTATTGGCTGGTTATACCGCCTAATTTGTATATTAACTTTGTTTTATTTTTACTGGTTGGTTATACCGCCTAATTTAGTATATATATTTTTATTGGCTGGTTATACCGCCTAATTTAGTATATATATTTTTATTGGCTGGTTATACCGCCTTGCATCTTATTCTTATTATTTACTTTAGTTTAAATCTGGCTTCAAAAACCCCTTTTCTTTTATTGTTCTTGAATTTAAGTTTTAAACTAATAACTTATAAACTAAAACCCAATCCCTGAGGACTCGACCCTTGCTAACTACTATACTTACAATTTATCTTTTTAGTGCAAGGTTAAATAAGATACACTCTTTTGGGTGCATCAAATTTTTGGCGCCGTTGCCGGGGATTGTTTTCTTTAGTTTATTTGTTACTTGGTTTATTCTTATTTTCAGTTCTAATTAGTTCTATTTTCTTGTACATACAAGTTTTTCTTATCAAATTTGAAAAAAAAAAAAAAAACGATGGAATTGAGCAATCTAACACTTGAAGAGTTGGTGGCATACATGAACATGGAAAATCAACAAGCCAATCTCACCTACCCAGTTCAACAATTGGCCATGGGAGGATGTCAAGGCCATCAAGTGTTCCAAGACCAACAGTATGATCATTACTCAAACACTTACCATGAGGGATGGTGGGATCATACTAATTATGGCTACTCGAAAAATTACCAAGAAGTAGATCCTTATGCCAATTACACTCATCCATCTAGCTTCAATCAATCATGGTCCCAAGAACCAGATCTTTTTCAACCACCACATATGACTCAAAACTCAGGTACTTCTTTAGAAGATCTTGTCTATTCTCTTGTTACTGATACATTGCAATTTCAACAGGAAACAAGGGCAAGCATCCAGAGTTTGGAAAAGCAAATGATCCAATTGACTAGTAGTATGGTGGGATGGGTAGCACAAAGATCTGAAGAACTCCCTGCCCAAACAATGATTAACCCAAAGGAGAATACTACTATTGTGACCTTGAGGAATGAGGAACAAGATGAGGATGAGACAAAATTAGAGATGAATTCTATTCTTGAGGATAATGAAGCCACAAATACAAATAAGAGTATTTCGGCACCTGAGGTAACGTTTGAGATTCCAATTTTTACTAATGTTTCTTCTCCACCTTTTCCTAGTAGATTCGCAAAGTTCAAGGAGGATGAACATGAACAAGACACGCTGGAAACCTTAAATAGTTTGTTTATGGATGTCATTCAACAAGTACCAAAAGATGCACCATTCCTCGATGAGATATGCACCACCAAGGATGATGGAATAATACTTGTAATGGAGAATGCATCCACTGTTGTGCAAAGAAAGCTTCCTCTCAAACGCATAAATTTGGGAAATTTCATGTATGAGCCTGACAAGCCTAAAAAGCCAAGAAGGGGTGTTGGTTAGATTCAAAACACTAACTCAAGTGTTAATTGGGAAGGCAACCCAATTAAAGATGAAATTGCCAACCTTCCATATTCAGATTTGCTTTCTCTTTCTTTTCCTTTTTCTTTTATTATTTTTATTGTTTTTATTTTATTTCTTATGTTTCTTTGTTAATTGTGTTTACTGCTTTTAAGTTCATTTAGGCTGCATAAGTTTCTTTTGTTTAATAGTTCTTTTCTCTTACATATAATTCTTGCATTGGGGGATAATAGCATTACATTAATGACAATGTAAGAATTATGTGTGGGGGGAAGAATTTAGGATTTTATTTAGAGTGTTTTGTTTTTGAGTTTTTTTTATGCTGTTTTTCTTTCTGATCCTTGTTTTGAAAATAACTAGATGTAAATATAATTTTTATTTTTTTAACCCCGGTTAAATGGCGGATAACGGTACTCCGTGATTATTTAAATCGGTTCCATCAGCTACCCACAAAACTGATATTGTATATAAATTTCTCTTTCAATTTCTCTTTCATTTTTTTTTTTTTCATTTTTTCAGGATGGATGATATTCTCACAAGATTGCAGAAACGATTTCCTCCTTTTCCTCGAAATATTTTACTGAAGCTTTACCAAGTTCGATTTGAAAGATTAAGAATGCTTATGCACAAAGGGATTCCTGGAGACATACGTTGGATAATTGAAGCCAAGGTACGTGAAGATGAATATCTTCCTGTTTTGCATTTACCAGGTACAGGTAGAAGCACTTTTGCAAAGAAGCGAAGAGCAAAGCGCATGGATTCAAACTGCCACAAATGTGCACGATGGACGTGTAACGGTAAATGTCGTTCTATTGGGATTCCGTCCTCTAATCGAGATGATAAAATTGAATTCATTAAGGATGGACTGAGTAAGGAGAATATGGGTAATATCCAACTTTCTCTTGAGACGCATCCTAGTGGAGACGTACAAAGAGAAATTCTTGATTTATGGCCGCAATTCCAAAGGGAATGGCAACATCTTGGGAATCTGATGTTAAAAGACCCTGTTTGCCAGCTTATAAGAAAACTGGATGGGAAGCATATCCTCGACTCATAGAAGGCGTTTAAGCCGTTTCTGGACGTAAAACCAGAGGAAGATGTGAGCCACAATCACAACTACAATAAATGACTTCTCAGCTTTTGGTTTGATTTGCAATAACTTTATTTTGGTTTAATTTACGTGTTGTTCGATTTGTGTAACTATTCTCGTTTTTTTTCTTATTTGTCTTTTACGGTTGATTTTTTTTTTCTCTTCTTGATTTTCTTCCTGAAATCACGCAAAAATCTTTTGTTAGGTTAATATTTTCTTCTGACAGGTCAGATACAATTTCGGCGACATTATTACTCTTGTCTGATTCACTACTGAGTCCTCTATATATTACACCATGTACTCATTCTCTTTCAGGCACTCGAAAAAAAAAAAAAATGGAAAGTACTTCATCCCAGCGCATTAAAAAAATTTGTGTCTTTGGAGGTGCTTATCCAGGAAAAAATAACATATTCGCTGATGAAGCCATAAGAGTTGGAGTAATACTTGCCCAACAAAAGATCCACTTGATTTATGGAGGCGGTAGTACGGGTTTAATGGGAGCAGTCGCTACAGCAGCACACGCCGGAGGAAGTCCAGTTCTAGGAATCGTGCCAAAACTATTCACAAGTTTTTGTGGACCTACCGTGGGTAAGGAAATACAAGTCTGGAGTGTCCCTGAACGGATAACAATCATGTACCATTCTGCCGATGCATTCATTGCTTTACCAGGAGGTCTGGGTACATTGGAAGAAATAGCTTGCGTGGCTTCTTGGTCATCTTTGGTCACAAATAAGAAACCCATTGGTTTGCTTAATATTAATGGTTATTTTAGTAATTTGCTTTCATATTTAGATAATGCTGTGGATAATGGATTCATGTTTTCAGAGGCAAGAAGAACCATAATTTCTGCTACAACCATTGAAGATTTACTCAAAAAGCTCCAAGCTTATGAGTATTTATCTGCTACGGTTGTTTCGCAAACGCTCGGAAAAAGAAAAAGAGATATGGACGAGCAAGGAGTGGATTGCACTTTGTCTTTGTGACATTATCTAACATTTTGTTTGTTGTGTCTCAGTTATAATAAGTGGTTAGCAACCTCTACAGGTAATATCTCCTAAATTTTACCTTCTTAAAAAAAAAAAAAAAAGTTTGTTGTGTTTTAAGCAATTTAGAAGTATTCATTCTGAAAAAGGTCTGAGTAAGGGAGACTTGAGACATACCTTGTCAGTTTGATTTTAATCTTTTTACGTTTACTTGTTAATTTTTGTTTTGTATTTTAGGATTATTTAGGTTGCATGAGTTTGTTTTGTTTTGAGTCTAGTTATTCCTATTCTTATGTTATTAGTTCTTTTCTCTTACACATGATTCTTTCATTTGGGTTAATAGACTTACATTGAGGACAATGTAAGAATTAAGTGTGGGGGGAATGATTTAGGATTTCTTTTATTTTTGTCTACTATTTTTTTTTTATGAGTCTTTATTATTATTATTATTTTTTAGTGTGTTTTAGTTCCTTTTTAATACAATGATGAGATATGAATTGCATAAGTCTAAAACATATTTATTAGTGAGAAGATTTTCATGAGAATTGAGCTTGATGTCAACCTTTTTATGAGCCAATGTTAATATGATATGTTGATTGAGAAAGAAGCATGTTTAGACTTAATCTGACTTGTATAATCATTCTTGTGAGTTTTTGAGCCTAAAATGATTGATGCATTATACAAATCAATCTAATTTCTTTCTTGAGTGCTCTTATGATTACATGATTCTCTAGAACTTGCTTTAAACCGTTTGAGACTATATTGATGCATGTGACAACATGAATATGATAGAGGCATTAGGATTTTTAGCCAGGGCCAAACAACCATCCCTTATTGATGTTCCAAGAGAACACACCCTTAGAGAACCAATTTGAGCCTACATTGAATAAGCTATCTCTTTGGTAACCATAACTTGTCCCTAACCTAAATATACTTATATCTTTACCTTTGTTCCAAAGATGAATTAGCATGATTTGAGACAAGTTGCAAAGACAAGGGATATTTTTTGGTTAGAAACAAGAAATAAGTGTGGGGGGAAAAGAAAAGAAAAGTCAAGAGAAAAAGAAATGGAATACTGGCAAATACATTCCTATGTAAAAAAAAATATATATATATAAAAAATAAAATATGAATCATCTCTTGAATTTGTGGAAAAGGAAAAAGATGTTACAAAGTTGTTTAGAATGAAGAAAAGGCCCAACATGAATATCCGGCCTAGGTGACTATGTACTTGTAAAGAGTTTTGAGAAGTTTCTTTGTATAATTTTTTTATGTCTCTAAACTTTATGAACTCTTTGGAACCTTTGTGATATCTTTATCCTTTTGTTCTTCAACCACATTACAAACCCCTTGGCCCCATTACAACCTTGATTAAAGACCTCTTGATTTATGAAGTTGCATGATCTTTTAGTGGAGAATAGGTGGACAAGCAAGCATATGGTAGAAGTGTTTTCATGAGATTGATTGAGTGTAAACACTTTACCACTACTTTAAAGAGTGAAAATCAAGAGAGTATCCCATGTGAAAAGTTGAGATTAAGTTTGAATATGCACTATTTTGATTGAAATATGTTATGTTAATATTGGCTTAACTCAAACTATTTACATTCAAGCAAGATTTTTTGTGAATATCTTTAAGCTATTGATTAGTTTTTAAGACTTGTCCAATGATTATCTCAAATTTATATTGGAAGGATTAGTTATAATTATTATTTTTAGTTTTTCTTATGTTTTCAATGTTTGTGGGTATCGTTCTAGTAAACCCTCACGAGACTAAACTCGTCCACTAGGGACACCTAGGGGTTTAAAGGCTTGTGTCACATGCTAAGTGCCACCGTGATTTCCTACGAAAATGGATTAGATTAGATTTTCTTATTTTATTTTTATTGAGTCGTTGCTAGGGACTAGCAACAATCTAAGTGTGGGGGTGTGATAACTCGTATAATTATATAGTTTTTAGTTATGTTTTATTAATGTTTTGTGTCAAATACGAGTTATTATTGTTTAGTCTAATTGTGTTTATGATCTTTTATATTTTTATGTATTTTGGTGTTTTTCACAAGTTTCTTTGAGTGATTTCAGATTACTAGAATTAAGGGCAAATCCAGTTCAGTTTCAGTTCCGACACCTTTTGCCATATCAGCTATATCTCGAGTTTCACTGAAGCAATAAGGCTGCAATTTGTAGCCATGCAAAGCTAAGAGGCATATCTATCTTTTTCATGTTTTACACTTCTTAAAACGGAGTCGTTTTCCCTAGCGAAATCGACCATCAAGTTGGCTGATGTGCAATGACGTCTGTGCTGACATGTTTTCGTATTATGCCCATATCTTCTTATCCACATCAGCAAATGAGCTGATTCCAACGGCTGTGGTTCCGTAACTGATAGGGGAACCTTTGTCTAGAAGACCATGTGATCAGATCAGGCCTCCAATATTGAAGAAATCGACCATCAAGGTGGCTGATGTGCAATGACGTCTGTGCTGACATGTTTTCGTATTTTGCCCATATCTGCTTAACCACATCAGCAAATGAGCTGATTCCAACGGCTATGGTTCCGTAACTGATTGGGGAACCTTTTTCTAGAAGACCATGTGATCAGATCAGCCCTCCAATATTGACGAAATCGACCATCAAGTTGGCTGATCAAAATCGTCATATACCTACCTTTGAAATTTGTAAAGCTTGTCTCTTGTCATTTAGCCCTCCAAAATGTGTATAAATAGAGGGCCTTGGATGATTGTAAGGGATCATATTGTACATAGGTAGGATATTAGCCATTTTAATAAAATTCTCTAAGTTTTCTTCTTCTTTCTTTTCTCTAGTTTTCTTTCTTTTCTCTAGTTTTCTTTTTCTTTAGAGAGAGCAAGAGGTTGGATAATTAATATTCTTCCTCTTCTTCTTTCTTTCTTTTATTTTCTTCTTAGATTTTCTTTAATTTTATGTTTATGTTTATAATGCCTATGCTAGGCTAAACTTCTATTTGGTTAAGGGTGATTTCAAAGCCCTAGACATGTTTTGTGATTGATTTTCAAATTCTATCTATCATTAATTTTCTATCAAAGTTGCTTATGTTCTTCTACAAGAATTGTTCATGATGTTGTCTTGATTTATTTAGGTGTACAACTAGATAGATCTTGATAATTATCTATTGCTAGTTTAGGAGTCTTGATCCGTGTAATTGTCTTGATTTCCTATTCATAAGTGGCAATTTGTGATTAATGATTATGGTCAAGTTTTCAATAATTGCAAAGTGGAACATAACCTAAGTTGAACAATCCGAGCTTATGTGTTTGTTGCTTAGATCAACCTATCTTTCTCATCATAAAGCTGCCATTAAATTGAATTTAGAGAGCTTATTCTAGGTTGTTTAATGGTTAGAGATTAAATAGAGAGCTTGTTCTATTTAACGACAAACTAAGGAAAGATTGGGATAACAGAGCTTGTTGTTATCTACGGTTGTTAACTTTGATAGTTGGTTGATATTGATAGATCTGAAATTGATTCTTAATGATGTCTAGTGGTGGAGAATGAAACCTTAACCATATTTTTCATATTTGATTCTTCTTACTTACTTGTTTTCTTACTTTTAGTTTGCTTATTTTTTATATTTATTTTTATTGGCTGGTTATACCGCCTAATTTGTATATTAACTTTGTTTTATTTTTACTGGCTGGTTATACCGCCTAATTTAGTATATATATTTTTATTGGCTGGTTATACCGCCTAATTTAGTATATATATTTTTATTGGCTGGTTATACCGCCTTGCATCTTATTCTTATTATTTACTTTAGTTTAAATCTGGCTTCAAAAACCCCTTTTCTTTTATTGTTCTTGAATTTAAGTTTTAAACTAATAACTTATAAACTAAAACCCAATCCCTGAGGACTCGACCCTTGCTAACTACTATACTTACAATTTATCTTTTTAGTGCAAGGTTAAATAAGATACACTCTTTTGGGTGCATCAATCCCTCATGGTAAGTGTTTGAGTAATGATCATATTGTTGGTCTTGGAACACTTGATAGCCTTGACATCCTCCCATGGCAAATTGTTTAACTGAGAAGGTGAGATTGGCTTGTTGATTCTCCATGTTCATGTATGCCACCAACTCTTCAAGTGTTAGATTGCTCAATTCCATTGTTTTTTTTTTTTTTTTGTTTTTTGTTTTTTTTTTTTTTTTTTTTTCAAAATTTGATAAGAAAAACCCGTATGTACAAGAAAATAAAACTCATTAGAACTGAAAATAAGAATAAACCAAGTAACAAATAAACTAAAGAAAACAATCCCCGGCAACGGCGCCAAAAACTTGATGCTCCCAAAAGAGTGTATCTTATTTAACCTTGCACTAAAAAGATCAATTGTAAGTATAGTAGTTAGCAAGGGTCGAGTCCTCAGGGATTGGGTTTTAGTTTATAAGTTAATAGTTTAAAACTTAAATTCAAGAACAATAAAAGAAAAGGGGTTTTTGAAGCCAGATTTAAACTAAAGTAAATAATAAGAATAAGATGTAAGGCGGTATAACCAGCCAATAAAAATATATAAACTAAATTAGGCGGTATAACCAGCCAATAAAAATATATATACTAAATTAGGCGGTATAACCAGCCAATAAAAATAAAACAAAGTTAATATACAAATTAGGCGGTATAACCAGCCAATAAAAATAAATATAAAAAATAAGCAAACTAAAAGTAAGAAAACAAGTAAGTAAGAAGAATCAAATATGAAAAATATGGTTAAGGTTTCATTCTCCACCACTAGACATCATTAAGAATCAATTTCAGATCTATCAATATCAACCAACTATCAAAGTTAACAACCGTAGATAACAACAAGCTCTGTTACCCCAATCTTTCCTTAGTTTGTCGTTAAATAGAACAAGCTCTCTATTTAATCTCTAACCATTAAACAACCTAGAATAAGCTCTCTAAATTCAATTTAATGGCAGCTTTATGATGAGAAAGATAGGTTGATCTAAGCAACAAACACATAAGCTCGGATTGTTCAACTTAGGTTATGTTCCACTTTGCAATTATTGAAAACTTGACCATAATCATTAATCACAAATTGCCACTTATGAATAGGAAATCAAGACAATTACACGGATCAAGACTCCTAAACTAGCAATAGATAATTATCAAGATCTATCTAGTTGTACACCTAAATAAATCTAGACAACATCATGAACAATTCTTGTAGAAGAACATAAGCAACTTTGATAGAAAATTAATGATAGATAGAATCTGAAAATCAATCACAAAACATGTCTAGGGCTTTGAAATCACCCTTAACCAAATAGAAGTTTAGCCTAGCATAGGCATTATAAACATAAACATAAAATTAAAGAAAATCTAAGAAGAAAATAAAAGAACGAAAGAAGAAGAGGAAGAATATTAATTATCCAACCTCTTGCTCTCTCTAAAGAAAAAGAAAACTAGAGAAAAAAAAAGAAAACTAGAGAAAAGAAAGAAGAAGAAAACTTAGAGAATTTTATTAAAATGGCTAATATCCTACCTATGTACAATATGATCCTCTACAATCATCCAAGGCCCTCTATTTATACACATTTTGGAAGGCTAAATGACAAGAGACAAGCTTTACAAATTTCAAAGGTAGGTATAATAGGTGGGTGAATTTTTCTAACAATTTTCGTCATATTGTATGACAATTTTGATCAGCCAACTTGATGGTCGATTTCGTCAATGTTGGAGGCCTGATCTGATCACATAGTCTTCTAGAAAAAGGTTCCCCTATCAGTTACGGATCCATAGCCGTTGGAATCAGCTCATTTGCTGATGTGGATAAGTAGATATGGGCAAAATACGAAAACATGTCAGCACAGACGTCATTGCACATCAGCCAACTTGATGGTCGATTTCGTCAATATTAGAGGCCTGATCTGATCATATGGTCTTCTATACAAAGGTTCCCGTATTAGTTACGGATCCATAGCCATTAGAATCAGCTCATTTGCTGATGTGTATAAGCAGATATGGGCAAAATACGAAAACAGGTCAGCACAGACGTCATTGCACATCAGCCAAATTGATGGTCGATTTCGCTAGGGAAAACGACTCCGTTTCAAGAAGTATAAAACATGAAAAAGATAGATATGCCTCTTAGCTTTGCACGGCTACAAATTTCAGCCTTATTGCTTCAGTGAAACTCCAGATATAGCTGATATGGAAAAATGTGTCGGAACTGGAACTGAACTGGATTTGCCCTTAATTCTAGTAATCTGAAATCACTCAAAGAAACTTGTGAAAAACACCAAATTACATAAAAATATAAAAGATCATAAACACAATTAGACTAAACAATAATAACTCGTATTTGACACAAAACAATAATAAAACATAACTAAAAACTATATAATTATACGAGTTATCATTAGTCCATCCTTATTCACCATGTATCCATTATTTCCACATATGATGCCCCAATTTGATTAACCATGAGAGTTTGTATCAACAAGGAACATAGAAAGTCTAGGTCTATTTTGAAAAGGCTGAGTTTCAAATTTGAGTTCTTTGAAGAGACAAAGAAAATATGACCTAAAAATGGGTTTTCTTTGGGACATGGGATAATCTAGTTTAATCATTATGCCCCAGGGTGTCAATCACGAAGTGATGTTTGGAATTAGTGTTTTGTGGTTGTTGAAAATAACATGAATAGTTTTGGCACAACCTTGACACACCAAATTACCATCATCTAAATTCTTGAAAGAAAGTCTCATTTTTTGAATTTCAAGGAGTTCGAAAAAATTTCGAAAAGGTCGTTCCTTTGTTCATAGCCTAGACTAGAATCTACATCTTGCTTATTCTATGATGACAATGGTTTTATGAAGTTCAATCATTCATATTTCTTGAAGCATTAGGTCTTTCAAGTGTTCTCGATTCAAGGGGTTTAGGCTTAGGAAAGCTTAAAAGAGAGGGGATAAGGTATTTGGTCTTTTGTAACAATGATCATCAATAATCTTGAGACTATCTATTATTAAAACTTCCTTAATGCTTGTTTTTGCAAATTCAGATTATTGTTAAAACACAACGAACACAAAGCATTTAAAAATCAAAATTCATTTAATTCTTATGAATGTCGACATGAGACAAGTGTTTTCATCATAAGGTCTGAAACTACATGCATCAAAATTCTCCTATTGACATCCTTCAAAGGTAGTAATTCTCCCCCTAAAACCCTGAAAGAAACTAATTTACGATAAAGCAGCCTTCCACTGATTGATAAGCTCCGGTGTCAAAATACCATCACAGATAAGACTTTCAATCTTTTCCTTCAGTTGTCTGCATTTTTCAGTTGAATGCCCAACTACCCCCCAGGTGAAAATCACACTTGTTGTCAGGGTCATAACTCCTTGCTGATGGATTCAAAGCTATTTTCAAAGGTATCGAGGTAAGGTACTGATTCTTTATTAGTAATGGCAGCAAGTCAGGGATGGGGATTGGAATTCTTTCTTTGCTTTCCCGCGGTCATTTTCTGGAAGTAGGCCTTGTTGCAAGGGCTGGTATAAGATTAGGTGCTTGGGTTGGTAGGTAAGGATAAAGGCTTGGAAATATCTTAGTAGGGTAACATGATTGGTATGAGGGAAATTGGGAATATGGGATAAAATCTCCCATAGCTTGGACATCTTCCTCTTTCTTTCTAGGTGCCTTATTTCTCTCGGCATTGGATGTTCCTTCTCTTTCAAGTTTCCCATTCTTGATAGCATTCTCAATCATCTCCCCTGAGATTACTATATCCGCAAAATTCTTTGAGGTATTGTCGACGAGTCTATCATAGTACGGGGCCTGCACTGTATTCACAAAAAGGACAGTGATTTCCTTTTTGTGTCAAAGGCGGTTGTACTTTAGTAAACATGTTCCTCCACCTCTGAGCATATTCTTTGAAGCTCTCAGTAGCTATTTTCTCCATATTTTGCAAAGTTAGACTATCAGGTGTCCTGTCGGTCATATGCTTGTACTGATTTAGAAAAACCCTAGCCAAATCATTCCAAGAGCGAATCTGATCCTTGCTCAACTGACTATACCACCTAATCGCGGACCCACTGAGGCTATCCTGAAAGTAGTGAATCAGAAGCTTATCATTATCTATATGACTTGTCATCTTTCGGCAGAACATAGTGATGTGGGCTGACGGATCAGCCGTCATGTCATATTTCACAAAGTTAGGGACCTTGAATTTTGGAGGGATGACTAAATCGAAGACCAAGCATCGTTCTTTCACCTCCACACTCCCGAATACGTCTGTATTTTCTACTGCCCGGAGCCTTTCATCTAGCAACTAATATTTCCCTTGGGAATCTGCCAACTCTACCTCATTAACCATTTTCAACTTTGCCTGTTCAGCTGGATCATCTGAATTTAAGACATTGACGGGGTTAACTATGTTCTGGGCATCCATCATTACGACCTCATTCTGACCCTTTCGTGCCTTTAACCCTTCTCTGGTGGCCAGGTTTTCAGTGTATCCCTTGATTACGGTGGACATTAGCTCCATCAATTTAGTCATCTGATCTTTAGATTCTGCTTGAGACTTTGCCAGCTGTTCTCGCAATTCTTCCTGTACCCTTTCCATTCGGGCAACTTGTTCATTCTCCATAACACTAGCCTGTATTAAAAGGATACTCAGTACTTCTTATACCTCTTTTTTTGAAATGGAAATTCTTTCAAAGACTCTTAAAGCCAAGCCAAATTCTATTTTATTCCCCCAAAGTGCGTGTCATGATGAAGGAGACATGAATGCAATTTGATGCACGTGAAGCCTAAACAATATGATGTATGGACATGTACAGCGGAAACATGCTGACCATATATGTAATAAATGTAATCACGATGCCAACATGTTGCAAACAAAGAATAAACAAATCAACGCATGGATATATGCAATGAATGATCATGTACATTTCAGCGTATTATCCAATGAATGATCGTATACACTATGAATGCAACATGATGTCAATTATGATACATGTAAACAATGAATGATTGATACAGAGTATATACAAAGAAAATCATGCTGACCATGTATGTCATGAATGCATCCTGATGTTAATATGACAGATTAATGCATGAGCATATACAAGGAAATCATGTTGACTATGTTTGTCATGAATGCATCCTGATGTTAATATGACAGATTAATGCATGAGCATATATAGGGAAATCATGCTGACTATGTTTGTCATGAATGCAACCCAAAGTCAACATGATGCATGTAAAGAATAAGGAAATTAATGCATGGATATATACAGAAAAATCATGCTGATTATGAATGCATAATGCAACCTGATGCTAACATGATACATGTATGAATGTATGGTACGACAAATAATTGATCGGATGCAAAATGCAAAGGAGGAGATAAATAAGAATCGGAAGAACTTAATCATCAACATGTTATAAATTTGAAGCATAGTCAATTCATTCCCATATCAATGTTCACAATGGTATAAACCATGTTTTACAAAATCTGAGCAATAGTTAAAACTGTCTTTTACAAGCACTTTATTCTTCCTAGCATCCTAAGGCTATAAGAGCCGGCTACTGAAAAATTGAAATCCTATTACATCATATAAGACCGAAGTCTTTCCACCTCAATGTTGTAAATCTCACAATCCTAATGACGTTTTCCCAGCCCTCTATCAATCAGTGTCGTTGGATACAACCATTTGGCATCTATAAGAGATTGTACTTTGTTCTTGAGTGCATTGCAGTGTTCAATACTATGCCCAACAGTTCCAGAGTGATAATCACATTTTTCATTCGGGTTATACCACTTGGGGTATGGTGGTGACAGGGGTTTCAACGGCACATAGGCAACCGGGCGATTTCGGACCAATATTGGGAAAGGCTCTTGATAGATGATTGGAAGGGGTTCAAAATACCTTTGGGTCTTATCTTGGGGTCGTTTCTTAGTCACACAGAGCCTAGGAGTTGGGGCACTTGGTGGTGGCACTAAGGTCCGAACCGGAGTGTTTACATAGAGAGATGGAGGAATAACAAGGCAAGGGTATGGATTTGGACACGGGGCCTTTGGAGGTTGTACATAGCTCGAGGTTCCTATCCCAGATGCTTGATAAGGTGATTGATGAGGGAAATAACATGAACTGACAGTTGTTGGTGATGGAGTGGGATTCAGGAATCCCACAGTGGTCATCCCAATGGACGATTGGACCATAGTAGGGTGGGGATATTGGTTTGGACCGAGAACAGTTTGCAAGTATGGTACAGGATCCAAGGTTTCTATTTTTGGTATTAGGCTCTCGGGCTTAATCATTTTCACGCTTTTGTCCACAATTTCATCAGGATTGCAACCTTTGTAGCATTGACAAGCGCAGGATCCAGCAAGGATTGTATGTTCTGGACCTAATGGTTTTGGTTGATCCGAAAGCGATGTAGAGCCCTGAGAAAGTTCCCCTTTACTCTTACCCATATCCTCAAACATTTTCAGCAATTTGGCGAGTTGTTCCTTTAACTCCCGGAGTTCATGTCCAAACTCCTCTTGATTGCGTTCCAAAGCACCCAATCGTTCCTCCGATTCATTCCTCATATCTCGATCCTCTTTCATGCAAATGAAATAGACATTATTACCATGAGCTCAAGAATGAATGTGCATGCTCTATTTCTATATGCATGAATATACTAATGATTAATGCATGAGCATATACAAAGAACTTATGATGACTATGTATGCCATGGATGCAATCTAATGCCAACATGATGCATTTAAAAAATGAATAAATTGATGCACAAGTATATACAAATAATGACCATGCATGTCATAAATGTATTCTACAATGAATGACCATGCATGCTATGACTGTAACATGATGTCAAAATGATACATGCAAAAAATAAATGAATTAAATCAAAGGTAGATACAAAGAATGACCATGTATATCACAAATGTATTCTACAATGAATAACCATGCATGTTAAGACTGTAACATGATGTCAAAATGACACAAATAAATTAACCAATGATTACACGAAATTGGTGGGATCTAAATCTTGATTATTCAAAAATCTCATTATGCAAGATTTTCCTCCAAATTTGATCTATGAATATTTTTTTTTTGAAACATGTTTTCTCTATGAAAAACCAAACATATTATTTTCAAAAGAATTTCGAGGTAGTGGATCCTACTATGGTACAATATGCAAATGTTCATGTAACACTACCGGTTTATAGAAGCCATCAAATGAGATTATTATCACCATCCATTTATTGCAAAAAATGAGATCAATAATACAACCAAAAATGTACATGCTCTATTCACACATGCATGAAATGTGCAAAATGCAAAAATGCTTGAAAAATGATTTTTATTTTTTATTACAAACAGTTAATGAACATTTGCCCAAACAAATATCTACTTATATAGGTATCACAGTGCCTTTGGGACGGATTATCACATTTAGTACGGGCGATGTACATACATCGTTGCCCGATCTACAACACTTATTCAAAGTGTAAAATAGGTAACAAAAGGTTTAGAAATGTCCCTCCATGTGTTCCTGTCTTCGGTATATCTAACAGAAATCCGGCATGGCTTCGCCTAGGTTCACTAGTATGAGAGTGAATCGGTTTTAAAGGCCCCGAATTGCTCCTCACTGTCGTCTGTGAAGGCAAGTAAGGCACCCCAATAAAAGCGGGTTCAATTCATTAGAGTCTATTTCACTAGCCCATGCGGATTGTTAATCACGAAGGCTTAGGTACTTTGCTCCCACCTAAAAGGACAGAACTCGGGTATAGGCTCATGATATGCAAATGCATGTGTAGTGTGTGAGGAGGAACAACAAACCTTTCACCACGTATTCTACACCGCTTATTCTAAATGCCCTAACTATTTATAAATAAAATATTCAAGAATAGTGTAACGCATTAACCAACAAGAAATTATAATATACAACATTAAATAACTAGAGAACAATAATAAAATACATGCACATGAGTATGGACATATTTAAAAACATTTTATTATTTTCAAAATTCTCCTTATTAAAAAATGTGGGAATTAAAATTAAATACCAATTAAACCAACAAAATCGAGACTTTGATAACACATGACTAATTCTAGGCCTGACTCTCTAATAGTCCCCAACGGAGTCGCCAAGCTGTCACAACCTAAAAAAAAAACAAGTTCATCGCAAGACTTTATTATTCGTTAAGCGTAACATTAAAAAAAACCAAGGAAAAGTCGACTTAATTCCTCTTGAAAAATGAAGGTTTTGAAAATGACCTTGAAAAAGACATGGAGTCGCCACCAATCATTTTAGCTAGGTGTGATCGGCTACCTATTAAAACCGATTTTATAAAACATTTTTAAAACCAATTTCAAGTCTGCATTTTAAACCAGAGAAATCAAAGAAATGGGTTCGGGACTCGGTTACGTATGGGGAAGGATTAACACCCCCACAACGCCTGTATAAATCGGTACCTTAT
Source organism: Fremontodendron californicum (assembly GCA_030761205.1). Classification (NCBI taxonomy): domain Eukaryota; kingdom Viridiplantae; phylum Streptophyta; class Magnoliopsida; order Malvales; family Malvaceae; genus Fremontodendron; species Fremontodendron californicum. The sequence goes on from JAULJL010000003.1 coordinate 23,696,836, forward strand.
TAATCATGTGCTATCTCAAGTCTCAGTAAAAAAGTCGGTTTTAAATTTAGTATTTCAAGTTAATTCCCAATTTAAGGAAAAATAATTCCATTTTTAATTGAAAAATGATTCGGAATTTATAAATTCAAAATTTTCCTATATTCCACAACAAACGTGGCAAAATATAGAAATTTTTATTAGTTTGGAAAACTTTCCGAATCATTCTTGTTTTAAAGAAGATATTCCGTTATTAATGATAATTGATGATATCCTCCCTAGCAAACCCAACAGAGAACTCATGAATTATTTTAACTCGGGAATATCTTTATTTTATTGAAAATCATTACCTTTTTGAAGACATTTTAAAAAATATGAATAATAAATATGTATGACATAAATAAAATGACATAGCAAAGTCTAAATAATATAATGCAACCTAAATGATATGATATAATTTAAATGTCTTAGTATATTCTAAATGAAATGAAATATCCTAAGTTATATGATATATTCTAAATGAAATGAAATGAAATAACCTAGGTAACATAATATATTCTATATGAAATGTAATATCCTAAGTCATATGATATATTCTAAATGAAATAAAATATCCTAAATGACATAATATATCCTGAATGAAATGAAATAACCCATGTAATATAATATATTCTACATGAAATGACCTAGGTAACATAATATATTCTATATGAAATGAAATAATTTAAATGACATGGCAAATATGAATGATATGGCATATAATTTAAATGACATGAAATATAAAATAATGCTATCATATAATATGCATGAAAATAAAAATGAAAATAACAATGCATGAACATAGTATATGCTAAATAATATGACAAAAAATAACTAAATAAAAAGTATAGGATATCATGAAATATTCAAAACCATATAATAAACAATATAACATCAAGGATATAAATCAAAATAATAACAATACCATAGAAATTATCATAGAAAAAATCACATATTATATAAAATGCCTGAATATGGATGCATGAAAGTGTATTTTTTTCCTTTAATTAAGGAAATTCGTATATCTAAAAAGATATTGGGCTACCTTAGGAAAATATATCAAATTAAATATTCTAAAATCAAAATACATTGTGATTGTTTGAAAACAATTTATTGAAAAGCTTAGATTAAAAATAAAAACTTGGCTAAACCCTTTTTAAATGGCTCTAATTTCCTAAGTTTAAAATCCCGGACTTGACCACCCTTAACCCGAGACTTAAAAAATAATTTTTAGAGTTTAAAAAGGCTTAGAAACTACCCTAAGTCATTAGCTAAACTTCCTAACTAGCCCCCTCTAAGTAACTTAACAAAAACAAAAAAAATGATTTTCCTTCAAATTCAATTCTGACCCAACTGCCCAGTTTTAAACCATGATTTTTTACCCTATTTTTAAAAATTTTAAAAAATCTCAAAAAATTACTGGAGACTCAGGACATGTAAAACTATACCAAAACAAATCGGCTTAAGTTTCTGATTAAATATGACTACCCAAAAATATCAGGAAAGTACAAGTACTGGGTGAAAAAACTGTTTTGCGAAAACACATTTTTTTGCCTTTGATAAAATCAATTAAAAATCAAAGTAAAAATATTTAAGACTCTCTAAATGACTCACAAACAGTAGATAACACTTTTGAAAAGTTAGACAAAAATTGGCATAAGTAAAAAAAAACACAAAGGTAGAATAATCAATTTGACAACTCTTTAATTTTCCACAAGTATGCTCAAGAGAGCATGACTTTGAACCATTGATTGCCCTAAGTCATAAGTCAAGTGGCATGGACATGAAATGCATGAAAGATACAACAAATATGATGCATGAAATGCATGATTTTAAACCTAAATGTCATGAAAAATGCATGGCATCAATAAAATGACCTAGACCTAAATGAACTTGCATGGCATTTAATGCAACCTAGGTCTAAAATGCATGAATATGCATGACAAAACAAACCAATCCTACATCTAAGGTATGCATGGCAATAACAAAAACAGAAGGCATGCTTAAACAAAATATTCAACCAAATGTCATGAAAATGCAAACCTATCAACTAACATAACAAAAATGCACACACAAATAAAATGAAGTGGCCGAATGGCCTCATGTTCAAAATGAGCATGGCATTTTCACAAACACTAGATATACTAACATGCTTAACTAAAGAATAACACTCAAATCATGCAAATATAAAGTACAGGCATGAAAACCAACAAACATTTTCACAAACACATGGATTACAAAATATAAAACATAAACAAACTTAAACATTTTGAAAACAGAAAATCAAAAATTCAAGAACATGATAATTGACTCATAAATGGAAATAAACAAGCAACCAAATTAAAACAAGCTTCAATTCTATATAGTAGAAGAAGATTTAAAGCATCAAGACTTATTTAATATCAAAAATAACATGAAATAACAAAGCAAACAGCAACTAAAAACAAAAATTGGGCCATTCGGCCATGTCAAAGGAAAAAAATTCAAAACCTTTTTATAAGAAAGGATGAAGAAGGAACTTAAAGAAGAACATTAAAAACACTTATTGAAAAAGAAAAACCAAAAGAAACTCACCAAAATAATAATCAAAATAGCAAATCAAGAATGGAAAATCAAAGAAAGTTCAAGAGTATGGTGCTAAAAGCAACCTCTAGAAGCTATCTTTCAAGCTTTTTCTCTTCTAACTTTCTTTTCTTTTCTAAACTTTTCTTTTTGCTTTTCAACCATAGAGAGAAAATCAGCCAAAAGCAAGAGAGGATAGGGAATGAGAGTGTCCAAAATGAAAGAGAGTGTCCCATTTCCTCATGTGGTCGAATGCGCCCTTTCCCTAGGCTAGGATGTTGTCATTTTTCCATCAACCAATTTTCATCCAAAGGCTATTGATCGAAGATGTTTAAAACATGAAATTATCACCCTTAGATTAGGCCATCAGCTATCCACAATTATAGCTGTTCAAGAATCTTAAACCATTATGTTGACACTCTCCCTCTTCATGCATTGGTCCATGTGGCTTATTTGCAAAGGCTTGATCAAAAAATCACTAACTCACTCTTCATTGTTGGCCTCTTGATTAAAAAATAAGAAACCTCCTACCCATCTTTGGGCCTTGGCCGGCCAGCCCCTTTCCTTCTAGCCCATGTTTCATTTTTTTAAAAGGCAAGGAAAGCCCTTTTCAGTTTCTTGGGTAAAATGACCTTTTTGCCCCCCCCGAACATAAATAAATGGCAAACGGACTCCAAATTCAAATTTTATTTTTTCAATACTTTAAAAATAATAAAAAATTGAAATTTGAATGTTTTCAAAATTGTTCGAGTCCATTTGCTATTTATTTGGATTTTTTTTCCCAAAATTGCCCTTTTATGCCCCCAAATTTTACCATTTTTGAAACGAGCTCCGAATCAAGATTTTTCTTCACCAATATCTTCCAAATAATTTAAAAGTGTGATCTAGAAGTTTTCATAATTTTTGGAACTCATTTTGTATTTTTTCGGGATTTATCTGCTTGAATTACTGCATAAGGGGCCCGGGATTTGGCCATTTTGCAAATGAACTCCGAATCAAGATTTTATTTTGCCAATCTCTTCCAAATAATTTTAAAATGAGATTTAAAAATTTTCAAAATTTTTGGAGTTCATTTGCTATTTTTTCGGGATTTATCTTCTTGAATTTTTGCATACTCGAGATTTAGCCATTTTGCAAACGAACTCCGAATCGAGATTTTATTTTGCCAATCTCTTCCAAATAATTTTTAAATGATATTTGCAAATTTTCAGAATTTTTGGAGTTCATTTGCTATTTTTCCGGGATTTATCTTCTTGAATTTCTACATAGGAGACCCGGGACTTGGCCATTTTGCCAACGAACTCCAAATCAATATTTTCTTTCCCCAATCTCTTCCAAATGATTTAAGATTGAGATTTGCAATTTTTCAGAATCTTTGGAGTTCATTTGCTATTTTTCCCAAATTTTCCAATTTTGCCCTTTTACCTCCGAAACCCCGTTTTGCTCAAAACAAGTTCGATTTTCAGATTTTCTTCAAACTTAGCCTTGGGCTATCTTTTTTTAATCATTCCTCATCCATTAAGGGCTTTAGTCCTACCGAGTCGGGCCATTTCTATAATTCTTCCCAATGTCACCGAAATCCACCAAAAACCCTAATTCTCGATTTTCTTCCAGATTGACTTTTCTTTCAGTTTTTCTTTCAAGTGGTTCCTCCATTACCTGTAGTCAGTGCTTATCTTTCATTTGGAACCTTCAATTTCGATCAATTTGATCGTTTAAGCACTTTTCCCCAAATTCCCCGGATTGGGGTTTTCTTTCTACTGAATCTCCATAACCCAACTTTCGAACTCCATATCTTTCGATGTAGACCTTGGATTATCAAAATTCTTTCGCCATTTTTCAATTGAACTTCAAATCTTGATTTTAAAAGTGGGTTGACTTTCTCAGTAGTTGACTTTTTGGGTTGACTTTTCGAGGTTGACTTTTTTTCAAGTTTGACTTTTTATGCTCGCCCTTTAAACTAAGTCTCAGACTACCACCTGCAGGATGAAAAAAAAATCTTTTTACATTCTGAAACATCAATTTAGGAAGAAAACAAACCTGTTTTAGTGGTACGGACAAAATTAGGTGTCTACAATGACCAAATATAAAATGCAAATATGTTTATAATATAAGACATGATATACGAAAAATGCACAATATGATTCTGATGAACACAATGGCCGAACCTACAAGGAAAAATTATTAAGCATGGAAAAGAAAAGTAGAAGCAATATAGCATTGAAAATAATGTAAAGAACATATAAAAAAATTAAGCATAGACATGCAAAGCAAATAACAAGCAAAACTAGTAAATAAAACAAGGAAAGTTAAACTCCATGGTTGGTATAAAATGGGCATAGCCTCTCACCTAACCATAATCACTTGGTCTTGCCAAGATCATGAAGCCTTTCCATTTCAAAAATCAAAAAATAAACCATGCTAAACAACAAAATTAAGGTGAGCTTCATGGTAGGTAAAAACGGGCATAGCCTCTCCCCTAACCATGTCACTTGGTCATGCCAAGATCATGTAGCCATTTCAACCTCTTTTGCTTCATATTTTTGAAAAAAATCAGAATATAAAATACTTAAATAAACCTTCAAAAATCATGTTTCCCACAACATCATGCAAAGAAAAAAAAAAGATCAAGGCAATCACTCATGCTACATTCGGCCAAAGCAAGATTTATATAAAAAAAAAATTATTTTCAACCTTTTTTTATGAAGAAGAAGAGATGAAAATTTAAATAAACCTTTTAAAACTTTGATTTCAATGAGAAATGTAGTAGGAAAACAAGATAGAAAATCAAAAAATACCATGGAAAACAAGAAGAAAACTATGCTAGAGCTTGGTAGAGATGACTACCTTCAAGCTCTTCTATTGAAAAACTTTTTTTTTCTTTCAAAACCTTTTCTTTTCTAAATTAGCTACTGTTTCCAGCCTCTAAATCTTCTCAAAAAATGAAATCAACCCCCCTCTAATAGCTTGGCCGAATGGCCCTCCAACCCTTAGATGGAATTTGCACTTTTTCTCCTCCAATTTTGGCCTTTAGATTAAGATATTTTGATGACAACATAAAAATGTCATCTTTCCAATTGATAGCTGCCCTTAAGATGTGTACTCAGCCCTTGTAATAACCTCAGCCCTTAGATGAAAAAGAGGATCAATCCCATGCACTCCCTTGCTTGCCCCTTTGAGTGCCTACCCTTGGATGAGTTGTGCTCTTCCATTCTTGGTCATGGATGAGGAAAACATAAAAATGACATCTTGTAGATTAAATCGATCTTTAACATGTGTACTCAACCCTTGTAGATGGCCTAAGCCATTGGATGAAAATAGACAATCCCATGCACTCCCTTGCTTGGCCGAATGGATGCCTACCTTTGGATGAATTGTGCTCATCTTTTTTCTTCCATTCTTGGTGATTAGATGAGGGTTCTTTCATGACAAATAAAAATGTCATCTTGGAATTTAAACTTGGCCATTGGATGGTGCAATTCAACTTTTCTACAAGGCACTTAAGCCATTGGATGAAGGGGGGACCATTTGCAAGGTGTTGGTGGTAGCATGTGAGCTAGATAATGACTAAGGAATTAATTGATCAAGCTTCCTTCTTCTCCTCTATTCTGGCTGATCAAAGGAGGTAAAATCCCAGCAATTCCTTCTTCTTTCATATTTTCCTTAATTACAAATTTTCCATTTTTGGTTTCTTCGATAAAATGACCTTTTTGACCTTCGAACCTAAATAAATAACAAACGGACTCCAAATTCAAATTTTATTTGCTCAATACTTCCAAAATAATAAAAAACTGAATTCTGGAAGTTTTCAAAAATTTTCGAGTCCATTTGCTATTTATTTCGGATTTATTTCCAAAATTACCCCTTTTTTGCACCCAAACTTTACCATTTTTTATACGAGCTCCGAATCAGATTGTTCTTCACCAATCTCTTCCAAATAATTTAAAAATGTGATCTGGAAGTTTTCATAATTTTTGGAGCTCATTTGCTATTTTTTTGGGATTTATCTGCTTAAATTACTGTATAGGGGACTCTCGAATTTGGCCATTTTCCAAACGAACTCCGAATCAAGATTTTCTTTCGCCAATCTCTTCCAAGTAATTTAAAAATGAGATCAACAAATTTTTAGAATTTTTGGAACTCGTTTGCTATTTTTTTGGGATTTATCTTGTTGAATTTCTACATAGTAGGCCCGGGATTTGGCCATTTTGCAAACGAACTCCGAATCAAGATTTTCTTTCACCAATCTCTTAGAAATGATTTAAGAATGAGATTTGCAAATTTTTTGAATTTTTGGAGTTCATTTGCTATTTTTTCCAAATTTTCCAATTTTGCCTCCGAAATTCGGTTTTACTCAAAACAAGTCCGATTTTCAAATTTTCTTTAAACGGATCCTTGGGCTATCCTTGTTTAATCACCCTCATCAATTAGGGGCTTCAGTCCTACCAAATCGGTCCATTCCTGTAATTCTTCCAAATTTCACCGAAATCCACCAAAAACCCTAATTCTGGATTTTCTTCCGAATTGACTTTTCTATCAGTTTTTCTTCCAATTAGCTTCTCCAATACCCGTAGTCAGTACTTATCTTTCATTTGAAACCTTTAATTCTGACCAATTTGATTGTTTAAGCATTTTTCCCCAAATTTTTCGAACTAGGGTTTCCTTTCTACTGAATCTCGGTAATCCAACTTCTGAACTCCATATCTTTCAATGTGGACCTCATATTATCAAAATTCTTTCACCGTTTTTCAATTAAACCTCAAATATTGATTTCAAAAGTGGGTTGACTTTTTTAGTAGTTGACTTTTTCAAGGTTGACTTTTTCAAATTTGACTTTTTTGTCTGCTTTCTTATACTAAGTCTCGGAGTACCAGTTGCAAGATGAGGAAAGCCTTATGGCATTTCGAAACATCAATTTAGGAAGAAAACGTACCTGATTTAGGAGTCCAGACAAAATTAGGTGTCTACATAACTAACTAAATAACTTGACACAAAACATCACTCAAGATAAATGCACTCAAACAATGATTTCTTAATTTTCCTCAAAAGTTACCTCAAAATCTTGATTCAAGGTAGAACATATACATAATCCAAATCCATGATTCAATTCAATCGTAAACTTCATGCTTGAATGGATTTTCAATGTGTGTGTAAATAATCTCTTTGCAAATCATCACATGCAATCTAAATAAGTTTATATCAATGCAAAATACGAATTATAGTACTAGATTCTCATATGTTTGCTTTTCATATCTCTCTCCACTAATGTAGACTAACACTTCATCAAGGATCAAGTAGGTCTTTATTAAGCTTGTAATGTAAGGCTAGGGTCAAGGTATGATAAAGATATATTTCGGTTTAAGTCACCCATAGACACTTTACATTTTTTTCAGGATTTTTGAGAGCCATAGTCTTTTCCTCAAATTACATTCTTCATTCTTTGAATACACTTCCATTTTGCTTCACCAATTTATTCTTTTTTTTTTCTTTTGTTCTGTTCTTCGTTTTCAAAGAACCATAACTTTTTTTTATCACCATTTCACCCGAATTCGACATGGCTCATAGTTGTTTCCTATAATATCATCACATGCCTATGTAGTGAGGGTTAATCATGATTTTTCTTATTTGGCTAGGCTAAAAGATATGGCAATCAAAGAAAATAGATATATCAATTAGGAACAAAGAGGTAGACTAAGGATAATCATATATAAAGGTAAGCTCGAAATGCTCAAACGATCCAAAGATGGCCTAAACCATTTCTTCAACTTAGTGTTGTCTACGATTTTGCCTCGAGAGAGAACAAATTCTAGGTTCTAGACATAATTGCAATTCACATCAACATAATCAGTCTTTAAATAAGCAATGCAAATCTAAGCAAGAGATTAAGTGCTCAAATTTTGAAAATCACATCCTAACATGAAAGGAACGAAAGAATTTAACATAAATTCTTCTCACGCTTAGTTTTCCCAAGAATCAAGACAAATCAATAACTAATTCTCATCATTGGATAAGGAATCCATCATACTAAGTGCAAAAGATCTCAAGCAAAACAAAAAATTTTTTTTAGACTCCTAATAAACTTAGACAATCACACAAACTAAAATAAATCTAATGACACACCCCCAAACTTAAAACAAACATTGTCCTCAATGTTTAGAAGCTTTAGTTTTCCTCTTAGACTTCATCATGCTTGTCCAAGTTGGGTGAGTAGTCACTACAAAAGAAAACAAAGTAAAAAGAAATTAATAAAAAATAATATCCTAAAAATTAAAATTGAAAAAGAAAAGAAAAAGTTTAGAACTTGGGATGCCTCCCAAGAAGCGCTTGATTTATAGTCATCGACTTGACTATCTCATGCCCATTAGCCGGTATCCAACCACTTGATGATTTTCGATTCATGCCATTTGGATGTTCTTTCTTTGAACAACTTCGCTTTCTTGCAGGATTGAAAGCAAAATTCATCATTTTCCATGGTAGAATTCATGAATGCTTTAAGTGGATCAATGGGATAAATCTCTATGAATTCCTCGTTGTTAGCACTATCTATCCCATCGATTAGCTTTGGCTATTGAATGCATTGGGGAACAGGTCGTGGTAGTGGGTCATGTCACAACCTAAAAAAATAACGAGTCTAGTCTCATCGCGAGACTTTATTATTCGTTAGGAATGACATTAAAAAAACCAAGGAAAAGTCGACTTAATTCCTCTTGAAATAAAATGAGGGTTTGAAAACATCATCGGAAAAAGTCATGGAGTCGCCACAAATCTTTTTTAGCTAAGTGTGAGCGGCCACCTATTAAAACCGATTTTATGAAACATTTTAAAATTAATTAAAATATTTTTTAAAAATCAATTGCAATTCTGCATTATAAACCAGAGAAAATCGAAGAATCGGGTTCGGGACTCGGTTACGTGCAGGGAAAGATTAGCACCCTCACAACGCCCGTATAAAATGATACCTTATTAATCATGTGTTATCTCAAGTCTCGATAAAAAGTTGGTTTTTAATTTAGTATTTCAAGTTAATTCCCAATTTAAAGAAAAACAATTCCATTTTATCTGAAAATGATCCGGAATTTATTAATCCAAAATTTTCCTATATTCCCTGACAAAATCGGCAAAATATAAAAAAATTTATTTATTTGGAAAATCTTCCGAATCATTCTCGTTTTTTGAAAGAAAGATATTCCTTCACTAATGATAATTAATGATATTCCCTCCAGCAAACCCAGTAGAGAACTCAAGAATTATTTTAACTCGGGAATATCATTATTTTTTATTGAAAATCATTATCATTTTTTTTTTTTTTTAAAAATAACATTTTAAAAAAAATGAATTTGAACATGTGTGACATAAATAAAATGACATAGCAAAATCTAGATAATATAATGCAACCTAAATGATATGACATAATATAAATGGCATATTATATTCTAGATGAAATGAAAAATCCTAAGTATCATGGTACATTCTAAATGAAATAAAATGATTTAAATGACATGGCAATTTTAAATGATATGGCATATTGTAAATGACATGGAATATTCTAAATAATATAACCAAAATGACATGGAATATGATCTAAGTGACATGAAATGACATGAAACATAAAATAATGCTATCATGTAATACGCATGAAAATAGGAATAATAATGCATGAACATAGTATATGCAAAATAATGTGACAAAAATAAATAACTAAAGTAAAAAGCATAGGATAGCATGAAATATTCAAAACCATATAGCAAACAATATAACATCATAAAATAAATCAAAATAATAACAATATCATAGAAATTATCAAAAATCACATATTATATAGTATGCATGGACATGGAAAATGCAATGCATGAAAATGTATTTTTTTCCTTTAATTAAAGAAATCCGTATATATATCCGGCTACCTTAAGAAAATATGTCAAATTAAATTTTCTACAATCAAAATACTTTGTAATTGTTTGAAAACAATTTTGAAAAAATAAATAAATAAATAAAAACTTGAATGAAGATTAAAACCCCTACCAAACCCTTTTAAAATGGCTCTAATTTCCTAAGTTTAAAATCCCGGACTTGACCACCCTTAACCCAAGATTTATAAAATCATTTTTAAAGTTTAAAAAGCTTAGAAACTATCCTAAGACAGTAGCTAAAGCTTCTAACCAACCCCTTCTAAATGCCTTAGCCAAATTCAACCTTTGTTTTTCTTTTGAATTCAAATTTGTCTCGACTGTCCGATTTTGAAACAAGATCCTTTAGCCTATTTTTAAAAATTCAAAAAAATATAAAAAAAACACTAGAGACTCAGAACACGTAAAAGTACACGATCAAAAATTGGCTTAATTTATTGATTAAATATGACTGCCTAGAAAAATTGGGAAAGTACGAGTACTGGGTGAAAAACTATTTTGCCAAAACATATTTTTTTGCCTTTGATAAAATCATTTAAAAATCAAAGTAAAATTGTTGGAGATCATCCTAACGACCTACAAACAGTAGCTAAAGCATTTAAAAACCTTGGACAAAAATTGGCTAAGTAAAAAAAAAAAAAATATCACAAAGGTAGAATAATCAATTTGATAACCCTTTAATTTTCCACAAGAATGCTCAAGTGAGCATGACTTTGAGCCATTGATTGGCCTAAGTCATAAATCATGTGGCATGACATGGAATGCAACAAAGTGAATTCATGAAATGCATGGTTTAAAGTCTAGTGATATGGAAAATGCATGGCATAAATAACCTAAATGCCTAGCATGAGTTTGCATGACAATAAATGCTATCCTAATTTAATATGCATGACCTAGTGTCTGAATGACATGGAAAAATAACATGGCATATGAAAATGGCCTAGTGCCTAAATGACATGGGAAGTGACATGGCATATGAAAATGGCCTAATGTCTAAATGTCATGGAAAAACAACATAGCATATGAAAATAGCCTAATACTTAAATGACATGGAATAAAAAATGGCCTAAAGCTAAATGACATGTGAAATGACATGGCATATGAAAATGGCCTAATGTCTAAATGACATGTGAAATGTCATGGCATATGAAAATGGCCTAATGTTTAAATGTCATGGAAAAATAACATGGCATATGAAAATGGCCTAATTCTTAAATGACATGTAAAATGACATGGAATAATAAAAATGGCCAAAAGCTAAATGACCAGGAAAATGACCTAGATGTCTAAATGAAATAGCAAATATCATGGCCTAAAAAAATGACCTAAAGCTTAGAGAAAATGCACATGGCCGAATGGCCTAGAAACCAAAGTGTTGTGAGAAATGTCATGTAAAATGACCTAACTAAATGCTACGGAAGATGATATGAAAAATGGAAATGGCCTAAACTATATGAAAATAGCCCCAAGATACAAAAATATGACATGAGTCAAAAGAACAAGATGGTTAGCAAGAATATAAATATACATAAAGATAAACAATAATAAAAATAAGCGAGTTAAAGTAAGCAAATAAATAACCAAGAGATAAGCTCCATGGTTGGTACTTTGGACAAAGCCCCCCTAACCATTATTTCTTGATTTCAAGGTCATGAAGCCTTTTCAATCTCAAAATCATAAAAAAATAACTAAGGTAAAAAAAAATATGGAGATGAGCTCCATAGTTGGTATATGGACAAAGCCCACCCTAACCATTATCACTTGATTTTCATCAAGATCATGAAGCCTAACCATTGTTTCATTTATTTTTTGAAAAGAAAGAATAACAAGAAAGATGTAAAAAAATAGTAGGAAATCACATGGAAAATAAGAAATAAAGCATGAGGAAGAAGAAGAAAAAAATGTAGTAGCAATGGTAGAATGGGTACCTTAACAAAAGCTTTTCTTTTCTCTTTCAAAAAACTTTTCTTTTCTAAATTAGCTACTAACTTTCACTCCTAAATGATCAGCCTATATGGGAAAAAATAAAACATTCCCTTTCCTCCTTCCTCTTGGCCGATGGCATGCCCACCATTGGATGGTTTTTTGCACTTTTTCTCCCCCAATCTTCGCCCTTTGATTAAGATATTTTCATGAAAACATAAAAATGTCATCTTGCCAATTGGTAGCAGTCCTTAAGATGTGTACATAGCCCTTGTAATAACCTCAGCCCTTAGATGAAAAAGAGGACCAATCCCATGCACTCCCTTTGCTTGGCCCTTTGAGTGCCTACCCTTGGATGAGTTGTGCTCTTTTATTCTTGGCCATTGGATGAGGATTCCTTCATGAAAACATAAAAATGTCATCTTGGCATTTAATCCCAGCCCTTAACATGTGTACTCAGCTTTTCTACAAGCACCTAAGCCATTGGATGAAGGGGGGACCATTTGCAAGGTACTAGTGGTAGCATGTGAGCTTGATAGTGACTAAGGAATTAAATTGATCAAGCTTCCTTCTTCTCCTCTACGCTAGCTGATCAAAGGAGGTAAAAACCCAGCAATTCCTTCTTCTTTCATATTTTTCTTAATTACAAATTTGCCCTTTTCGATTTCTTCGATAAAAGACCTTTTTGACCCCCGAACCTAAATAAATAGCAAACGGACTCCAAATTCAAATTTTATTTTTTTAGCACTTCCGAAGTAATAAAAAATTGAATTCTGGAAGTTTTCAAATTTTTCGATTCCATTTGCTATTTATTTGGATTTTTTCTTCCAAAATTTCCCTTTTGTGCACCCGAATTTTCACCAATTTTAAACGAGCTCCAAATCTATATTTTTCTTCACCAATCTCTTCCAAATAATTTAAAAGTGTGATATGGAAGTTTTCATGATTTTTGGAACTCATTTGCTATTTTTTCAGGATTTATCTGCTTGAATTACTGCATAGTGGACCCGAGATTTGGCCATTTTGCAAACGAACTCCGAATCAAGATTTTATTTCGCCAATATCTTCCAAATAATTTAAGAATGAGATCTGCAAATTTTTAGAATTTTCGGAGCTCATTTACTATTTTTCCTCTACTTGAATTACTGCATAGTAGATCCGGGATTTGGCCATTTTGCAAACGAACTCCGAATCAAGATTTTCTTTCGCCAATCTCTTTGAAATAATTTAAGAATCAAATCTGCAAATTTTCAGAATTTTTGGAGTTCATTTGCTATTTTTCTCAAATTTTCCAATTTTGCCCTTTTGCCTTGGGCTATCCTTTTTTAATCACTCCTCATCAATTAGGGGCTTTAGTTTTATCGAATCGGGCCATTTCTGTAATTCTTCCAAATTTTACCAAAAACCCTAATTCTCGATTTTCTTCCAGCTTGACTTTTCTTTCGGTTTTTCTTTCAAGTAGCTTCTCCATTACCCGTAGTCAGTGCTTATCTTTCATTTTGGACCTTCAATTTTGACCAATTTGATCATTCAAGCACTTTTCCCCAAATTTCTCGAACTAGGGTTTCCTTTCTACTGAGATTCTACAACCCAACTTCCGACCTCCATATCTTTCAATGTAGACCTCGGATTATCAAAATTCTTTTACCATCTTTCAATTGAAATTCAAATCTTAATTTTGAAAGTAGGTTGACTTTTTTAGTAGTTGACTTTTTTGAGGTTGATTTTTCTGGGGTTGACTTTTTCGGGTTTGACTTTTTTTAGTTTGACTTTTCTGTCTGCTTTTCTAGACTAAGTCTCGGAGTGTGAGAAAAGCCAAAAAGGCCTAAAATTAGCCAAAAAGGCTTTTCTCACACTAAAGAAGGCAAAAAGGCAAAAAGCCCTTCTGAATCATCAATTTAGGAAGAAAATATACCTTATTTAGTGGTCCGGACAAAATTAGATGTCTACAGCTGCCCCTCTTTGGCTATTACTGAGAATCAAAAATCAGGCAAAGATAAACAAACACTAATTTTGTATAGTTACTGAAATCACATGTGAAGGAAAGGGAAAGGGGTTTTCAATCATCATCATTTTTTTCATCATTTTTCATATTTTTTTTTTGGTTTTGAAAAAGCTATAAATTGAAGATTTTGTCCTCAAATTGAGTTCCCTGACAAATCAAGGCTCGACCCGTCTTAAGGAAACAAGTTCGATTTGCAAGAGAAGAAAAGACCTCGACAATGGTCTCGGGGGCTTAATTTATCTTGTGCTAAGCTGTTTTTTAAAATTTTGGGTATCTCCTCCAGAAGCTTCGGCTATCACAACCAAAGACTTGCCCAAACAAATGTAAAACTCTGGATATCTCCACCAATGGCTTTGGCTATCACCACCAAAGACTTGTTCACTTTTAAAACTGAAAAACTCTGGATATCTCCACCAGAGGCTTTGGTTATCACCACCAAAGACTTGTTTATTGTTTAAAACTGTAAAACTCTGGAAACTTGTGCTTGGAGGTTGTAAGAATGGTGCTCGGAGGTCTTATCCATGATTAAAAGAGAAAAATACCTTGACAACGGTCCGAAGGCTTGACTCATTTGAGAAGTAGAATGAATTCAATTTAAAACAAAAGGAAATACCTCGATGATGGTCTCGGGGCTCGACTCATTTGATAAATAGAATAAATTCGATTTAAAACAAAAGGAAATACCTCGTCGATGGTTTCGGGGCTCGACTCATTTGATAAAACATAATGAATTCGATTTAAAACAAAAGGAAATACCTCGACGATGGTCTCGGGGCTCGACTCGTTTGATAAAACAGAATGAATTCGATTTAAAACAAAAGGAAATACCTTGACGATTGTCTCGGGGCTTGACTCAATTGATAAAACATAATGAATTCGATTTAAAACAAAAAGAAATACCTCGACGATGGTCTCAGGGCTCGACTCATTTGATAAAACAAAATGAATTCGACTTAAAACAAAGGGAAATACTAAGGATGATCCTGGGTTTGATTCATTTGGAAAAAATAAATTTAACTTAAAAATGAAAGGAACATACCTCGATAGCGGTCTCGGGGCTCGACTCAATTGAGAAGCAGAAAGAGTTCGATTTGGGGAAGCCAAAGTTTTCTTGATTCCTACAGTGTTAGCTAAATGCAATGATGAGAATGACATGCTTTGCAAATGCTTGTATGTTTCTTAAGAATGAATGCAATCAAATGATTGTGTCATGATTTCTAATCCATGGTTTCTTTGAGGTTCACAGATTATCTGACTTCATGACGGAGTCTTCAATTGTTCACTGATGCCCCACTTAAGGAACTCTTTACTCAAGATAAATTGTCAAACAGTTCCAGTTTTTGACTTCACTGAAATTTACAAATTTTTTACTTCATGACGAAGTCTCCAACACATTCACTGTTTTCCTATACTTGGTGAATTTTCCATCAGGATTAGTGGTTTCCAAACCTTTTCTAAGATTTAGATCTATTCCTTAGTAATACTTTTAAAATCCCTTTATTTAAAGATTTTTATGTTTACTAATCATCATTCAATTTAATAACAAACAAAATACATCTCAAAAATGTAAGAAAGAAAGTATGGAACAAGCAAATGTCATAAAAAGGATAACAAAAATTTATTGCAACAAAATGTTTTAAAATGATAAAAGTGGACATCAATAATATTTGTAAAGTTATAGGTTGTAGATGCGCCGAATGCGGAATATCTTGGACCCCTCTTTTTTCAAACCATCTGAAATTTCTTTTGAACAAACAATTTACTTGGGTAATCCCTCGACTTCCGTAGTTACGTCAGACTGAGTTGTTCCCCTTTTATCTGATTTTCAAATAATTTCTCCCCCTTTACATGGAGCATTGATTCAAACCTTAATCAGTACTTAAGCCGTCCTTTGCGGGTTTTCAACTCAGGTGTCCCCCATTCGGTATTAAGTCGCCCTTTACGGGTTTTATGTTTAAACCTCTCCCTTTTTTTTACCACGCATCTGAGAATTCTAAATGCTTCCAAGGTAAAAATGTCAATTCAAAAGATGGGATAAATTCTGAGAACAACCTTTCAAATTAAATATCCATGCTTAATCAAAATGGACTTTTAAAGCACGTAATGTAGGCCAAGGTTCGGGTTTAGAAGGAAAGGATAAAATAGGCCCAAAATGTGTTTAAGGGTGATTGGATCAAGGATCATTTCCTGAGGATAATTCATTCTTGAAACATTTGTCCCTTTTTTTTAATCTCTTTTCTTTCATTGCTAGCTTTCATTTGCCATTCTTTGATTTCACATTTTTTCAATGGCTCTCTTTTTTCTGCCATGATTTTCAATTATTTTTTCTCGTATTTGCCCTCCAGTGTAGAAGGTGATCCTTGATCAGGGTTCAACAAAAGAAATAATTCCTAATGCTCAAAGGGGTGACGAGGGATAATTTGTTCTTAGTGAAGGGAATATGAAAGATGGTCATTCATCATATCAAGCATGAATATTCTCTTTGAAAAGCAATTCTCAGGGGAGATAGATATATATAGAATTTCCATTTCTACACTTGGAATAATTCGAATTCCCATGTGCATAGCATCACACTTTTTTTTAAGCATAATACTTCTTCAGTTCATTAGTATTCACGGGATGTCTAAAATCATCCCCGTCCATCCGAGTTAGAATCAATGCTCCTCCAGAAAAAGCTCTTTTCACAATATAGGGTCCTTCCCAATTTGGAGCCCATTTTCCTCGCGGATCCTTCACTATAGGGAGAATTTTCCTTAGTACCAACTCTCCTTCTTGGAACTGTCTGGGTCGAACCTTCTTATTATGGGCTCGAATCATCATTTTCTGATACAACTGCCCATGACAAATTGCCTTCAATCTTTTCTCCTCGGTGAGATTCAGCTATCATAATGAGCTCTAACTCATTCTACCTCTTCTAGGCCAACCTCCATCAAAACACAAAGTGAAGGAATCTCAACATCAATAGGTAACACTGCTTCCATACCATATACCAAAGAAAACGGCGTTGCCCCTGTAGATGTGCGAACCTAAGTGCGATATGTGTGAAGAGCAAAAGGCAAGATCTCATGCCAATCCTTGTACACATCAGTCATCTTCTCGGCAATCTTCTTGATGTTTTTGTTGGCTGCTTCTACTGCCCCATTCATCATCGGATAATAAGGTGCCGAATTGTGATGCGTGATCTTGAACTGAGTACACACTTCTCTTATCATTTTATTATTTAGATTGAGAGCATTATTTGAAATAATACTTGCTGGCAATCCATATTGGCATATGATTTCCTTCTTAAAAAATCTGCATACCATCAACTTCGTTACATTCGTATAAGAAGCTATTTTCACCCACTTTGTGAAATAATCTATGGCCACCAGGATGAAGCGATGTCAACTTGAAGCTTTAGGGATAATAGGCCCAATTATATCCATTCCCCACATTGAAAACGGCCATGGTGCGGTCATGACATGCAATGGCGATGGCGGCATATGAATCTTATCTGCATAGATCTGGCATTTATGGCATTTTCGAGAATAACTAATACAATCTTTTTCCATCATCAACCAATAATATCCTGCCCTTAAAATTTGCTTAGCAAGCATGTGACTACTGGCATGGGTGCCACATATCCCTTTATGGACTTCTTCTATGATTCTCCGAGCTTCGACAGACCTTACACATCTCAATAGGAATTGGTCTTTCCCTTTTTTGTAGAGAATCTCACAGTCTAGAACAAAACCCATTACTAGCCTTCTCAGAGTCCTCTTGTCATTTTATGTTCCCTGTTCTAGATACTGTTGACTCTTTATGTACTGCAAGATGTCGTTATACCAAGGGAGACCATCTGCTTCTTCTTTGATACTCAAACAGTGGACAGGAGATTCATATATGTTCATCTTCATCGGCACAAATTTTGCCCCTTCATTCACTTTAAACATTGATGACAAAGTAGCCAGAGCATCCGCCATTCGGTTTTCTTCTCGAGGAAAGTAATTGAAAGTCACTTCTTCAAACTCCTCCAATAAACCAGTATGAATTCTCGATAAAGGATTAATTTTGTATCTCGGGTTTCCCATTCTCCGCGCAATTGATATATCACTAAAGCCAAGTCTCCAAAAACCTCCAGTTTTTTTATCTTTCTATCTACGGCAGCACGAAGGCCCATAGTACATGCCTCATATTCTGCAGTATTGTTTGTACAATAAAAATCCAATCTGGCAGTGAAAGGATAATAATCTTCTTCTGGGGATATGAGCACTGCACCAATTTCGTGCCCCATGGCATTAGATGCCCCATCAAAGTACATCTTCCATATTTTCTTCTTCAAGGGAATCTCATCCGCTTGCGAAACATACATCAAATCTTCATCTGGGAAATCAAAGTTCAACGACTCATAATCTTCCATTGCTCAACTTGCTAAAAATTCAGCCACTGCACTGCCCTTGATAGCTTTCTGACTTACATATACAATGTCGTATTTTGACAACAAAACCTGCCATCTTGCTATCCTCCCTGACAAAGAAGGTGCTTCCAACATGTACTTGATTGGATCTAGCTTGGCGATCGACCACGTCCTGTGGTACAACATGTACTGTCTGAGCCTCCGAGCAGTCCAAGCTAAGGCACAGCACAGCTTTTCTACCGACGAATATTTCAACTCATAATCTGTGAACTTCTTGCTGAGGTAGTAAACCGCCTGTTCTTTCTTTCCAGTCTCATCAAGCTGGCCCAAAACACAACCCATAGATCTCTCAAATACTGATAGATACAATATCATCGGTTTATCCAGAGCCGGTGGCATTAATACCGGTGGGTTTGATAGATAATGCTTAACCTTTTCAAAAGCAATCTAACACCCTTCATCCCACTCTCCTGGATCACGTTTTCGAAGTAGCTTAAATATTGGATCACATTTATCGGTTAACTGAGAAATAAACCGAGCAATGTAATTCAATCTCCCCAGAAAACCTCTTAATTCTTTTTGAGTACGTGGAGGTGGCAAATTCTGGATAGCCTTCACTTTATCCGGATCAATCTCAATTCCCCTTTTGCTAACAACAAAACCCAACAATTTCCCCGAAGTGACTCCAAAAATGCATTTTGCCAGGTTTAGCTTGAGTTTAAACTTTCTTAGTCTTTCAAAGAGTTTCCTAAAATTTACAATATGCTCCTCTTCTCCTTGTGACTTTGCAATCATATCATCAACATAGATTGAATTCCCTTATGCATCATGTCATGAAACAAGGTCACCATGGCTCTCTGATATATTGCCCCAGCATTCTTCAACCCAAATGGCATTACCTTGTAGCAGAATGCTCCCCATATTGTAACAAATGTTGTTTTCTCCATATCTTCCGGCGCCATCTTAATCTACTTATATCCCGAGAATCCGTCTATGAAAGAAAACAAAGAACTCTTTGTCATATTATCCACCAAAGTATAAATGTAGGGCAAAGGGAAATTATCTTTGGGACTGGCTTTGTCCAAATCTCGGTAATCGACGCATATACGCACCTTGCCATCCTTCTTTGGTATTGGAACAATGTTTGCCACCCATTCCGGATATTTTACCACCTTTAAGAATCCAGCATCAAACTGCCTCTTCACCTTCTTTTTTACCTTTAACAGCATGTCCGACCTCATTCTTCTCAACTTTTACTGAATTGGCTTGCACTCTAGCCTTAAAGGGAGCTTATGAACCATAATGTCTGGATCCAAACCCGGCATGTCTTGGTATGACCATGCAAATACATCTACATATTCCCAGAGCAAGGCTATCAATTCACCCTTTATTGATGACGACAATGTAGGCCCGATTTTAACCTATTTTATCTCCTCATTACTTCCCAAATTTAACAATTCCAATAGCTCCTCATGAGAAAGTACTTATTTCTCTTCTTGTTCTATTTTTCTTAAAAAGTTCGGAGGTAGACCATAATCCTCAATATCTTCGTCGACCTCAAAATCACCCATGCAAATAGGTCTCTCAAAATCAATTTCAAAACTACTGACAGGAAGGTCCTCATATTCCGCATCCGTACACCTGTAAATAGGTGGGGAAGAAACAATATAGGCAAACATATATACAATGAAAGCAAAATAAATAGCATAAATGAAAGAATATGGACACATTAATATGGAGGAAATGCATCGTGTTTGTTATTTATTGAATGAAAATGTTTAAACAAAAGCCCATTACAAAAGAAATTCTTAATATCTTCGGGCAAAGATATTTAAGATTTGTTTAAAAGCATTATGTTGGAATAGACCTAAAGACTATGGGCAGCTCGATTGCACTCCAATTGGTCAGTCTAAATCCCGGTGGACAAGGTCGCACTATCCAGTTAGCATTCTCACTTTCGATTCTTTCCTCCCTGGTCATGCAGATCTTTATATCATGTATTTGCTCATCCCTATTCACCTAGAATCTCTCGAAGGCTTGCTCAATCATTATAAGTACATCATCTGAATTCTTTTCTCCAAACAAAAAATCGGCCGAGCAGAAGCTGTGAAGGATTGGTGGGAATGTCATAGGCTCCTGGTCAATATCCATACCCGCGAGACGGGCCATCCTCCTTTGTCGGTTCTTTTCAATTTATTTCCTCTTCTCATGGGCCTTCGAAAGATATCCTAAGCCAAATCGGTCCTTCTTTCCCACTATTTCAATTGCCCTGGCCATCCCCTGAAGATACTTTTTGAGACCTTTACCAGCCCTGCAACCCTTTCCTACAGTAGTCTTCACTCCCAACCTTGTGTTCTTTGGACAACCTTGGTTTTGGAATTTTTCGTCCTTCAGCAATGAAAATAGCATTTACGAACTCCAAAGTTCGAGAGGAATATTCTACGGCATCTTCATTGGGTTCACCATAATTAGATTCAGTAGATGCAGAGGCTATTATATCCTCTTCTCCTGATACAGTGACCAAACGCCCCTCCATCATAAATTTCAGCTTTTGGTGGAGAGATGAGGGTACGTCCCTTGCTGAATGTATCTGTGGCCTTCCCAACAAGCAATTATAGGATGGGTTAATATCCAAGACCTGAAAGTTCACCGTATAGGTGCATGGGACTATCTCCAGAGGAACCTCAATAGTTTCCATTACATCTCTCCTGGTACCATCAAAAGCTTTGACTACCGTGCAACTTGGCAGCATATAAGAAATATCAACTGGCAACTTAGACAGGGTTGCCAAGGGCATTACATTTAATGAAGAACCATTATCCAGAAGCACCATCGGTAATATAAGCCCCTTGCAAGTGGTTGTTATGTGAAGAGCCTATGTTGACCAAATAGCATTGGGTGGTATTTCATCATAACTGAAATATATATGGTCGTCTGCCGCAATGTTTCTCACCAGCCTGTCTAATTTTTCTATCGATATGTTGTTAGCCACATATGCCTGATTCAACACTCTCAACAGGGTATTTCTGTGTTGCTTCAAGTTCAATAGAAAAGATAAGATGGAGATTCTTGCTGGTTGGCATTGCAATTGCTCAACCACACTATACTCACTATGCTTTATGAACTTTAAAAACTCGCAAGCCTCTTTTTTGTTCACCGGCTCTTTTATCATGTTCACTAGGGCTGACCCCCTTTCTACTTCCTTTGACAAATCTATCTCAATATGGATTGGTTCAGCTGCTTTCTTCCTTTTGCCCATTCCTCTATCTTTTCCTGTTAATCCTTGTTCAACAGCCTTAGGAGCATAACACCTTTCACTTGGTGTTAAGTGCCCCACACATGTGATATCTTGCTGACTCGAAGACCCTGGCATAACCATGCTATAGTCATATTTCCATGGTGCAGCTTTGTTTTTCTTGTACGAAAAGGAAGCAGGCAAATCTATGATTAGCTTAGGTGCAATTTCCTCAACAACTGGAGTAGTCTTCTCTGGTTTAGCGTAATAGATGATCAAAAGGTCTTCCTATCCCGTAGCCAGCGCATTCTCAATAACCTCTACTTTCTCCTTTATTTTTTTGATAAAACTGGGCTTCCCCCTCATCCATCATCTTTTGGACTTTAGCCAGAAAGTCCCCACATTCCTGTATGATATGACCTTTACATCAATGGAACGGGCACCAATTCTCTACCTTGTTTGCAACCATTTTTAAACTGTCACTATCCTCCACCATTCTTGCTGTTACTATTTTGACCCATACTTTAATCATTGGAGTCAACTTCACTGACATGCCTTTTCAACCTTCTCTCTTCCCCTGTCAATACTGCATTTACCTTGTTCTCAGCATGATCGGGCAATGGATTTCCTACTACATTTGAACCATTCCTTGTCCCGAACTTCACAACCCCAGTATTGATCAAACTTTGGACTTTCTTCTTAAAGGCAATACAGTCCTCAGTCGAATGCCCCTGAATCCCTGCGTGATATGCGCAGCTAACATTTGCGTTGTACCACCTTGGATATGGTGGTGTCAGAGGTTTGAGGTATACAGGTGCAACAAGTTGACTCTGCAACAGTTTGGGATATAGCTCACTATAGGTGGTAGGAATCGGATCAAATTGAGGTTTTTGATCATTCCTTGGTTCGCGTTGATCATTGCGTCCAACACCTTGAGTGTTTGGGACAGTGTTTCGGGGGAGGTTTATCTGTGGGGACACGCCAGTTGAAAAATGTTGTTGTGGTATATTGGTATAGGGGAATGGATTTTGGGTAAAGTGGTTCACATTGGGATAGTAAGGATTATACCCCGGATAAGGTGTGTCGGGTGTAGGATGTGCGTAAGATGTCGGATGAGTATAGGGCCTGGGAGGTGTATATGGTGTAGGAGGTGCATATGGATATTGGTTGATACTAACTGCATGGATCTCCTCTTTCTTCCAAGCAGGGAATACCTTCTTCGAGGTAGCAGACTCACCCCCTTCCATTTTCCCATTCTTAATGGCAGACTCTATCATCTCCCCGGATATCATCATGTCTGCAAAGTCCTTGGTGGCACTCCCCACCAATTTATCATAATAGGGTGCTTTCAAGGTATTGATGAAAAGCACTGTAGTTTGTTTGCTAGTTAAAGGGGGTTGCACTTGTGTGGCCAGATCCCTCTACCTTTGTGAGTATTCCTTAAAACTCTCAGTAGTCTTCTTTTCCATGTTCTGTAGTGACAGCCTATCAGGTACCATATAAGATACATGCTTATAATACTCCATGAAAGCCCTAGCTAAATCCATCCATGAACGAATCATGGTATGACTCAGTTGATTGTACCATCGGGTTGCAGACCTTGTCAAGCTATCTTGGAAACAATGGATAAGCAGTTTTTCTTTATCATCGTGCCCAGTCATTCTTCTATAGTACATGGTCAGATGTGCTAATGGGTTGGTAGTCCCATTATATTTCTCAAAGTCTGGTACTTTGAACTTTGGGGGAATTACCAGATCGTGTACTAAACTCATCTCTTTGGTATCCAGACTGCCAAATAACTCCGCCCCTTCAATGGCCCTCAGCCTCTCCTCCAGCAGTTAATATTTTTTTTGGTATTCTGCCATTTCAACCCTCTTCAGCTCAGTCATCTTTTCTTTTTCCTTTTCATCTAGTTCCTCAACGTCTGGAACATTAACATCATTTAGGTCAGCTCTCATATTACCTTTTCAATGAACATAGTTCTAAGCCTCAGCAGCTGGCTGGATATAAACATAGGAGGCTGCCCCAATTGGCAGCTCTTGGCCCTTTTGCTGTATGTTTTCAAGTTGATCCTCTTCATTTACCACCCTTTTCCCAGTGACCGAATTCTCTCTCGGTCCTTTTTGTTTCATCATGGCACTCATCATTTCCATGAGTTTAGTCATCAGTTCTCGTGACTCCTCCTGAGACTTAGCCAACTGTTCCTGCAGTTCCCTTTGAGTTCTTTCCATTCTTTCAATTCTAGCAAGCTAATCGTTCTCCATAGCTTTGGCTTGAGATCGAGTATTGTAAGGGTGTCGAAAATCTGATTCTTTCTGAGTGCGACCAATTGTACCTTTAGTTTTGAAAACCATGAATTAGAAATTATTGACATAATTTTTTAAATTTTTTTATCAAAAATGAATGAATGACTAAATGTGAGTGAATGAATCAAATAAAATGAATAAGTACTTGACTACATATATGAACACGAAAGAATAAATGAATGAACAAGCGAAATGAATAAATAAGTGGTTAAGCGTATGAATATGAATGAATGAACAAGTAAAAGGAATAAATAAGTGGTTAAGTTATGAATATGAATGAAATTCAAAATTGAATGATTATAAATATGAATAAATGTATGAATGAACAAACAAAATATATAAAATATGAATGCATTTGGAAGTATTGGCCCCGGGATAATTTCAACCAAACGGTCTTTCATTGATTCCCTGGAACTAAATACATCAAAGATAGAATAAAGAGATCACTGCCTAAGATAAGTCCATAATTCGCCTTTCAAAGTGCTATTACAAAATTAGTGACTATAGTGACTTCCTCGGATCTTGGACTTTCTTTCAGAGTCTCCTTTTGATTTCCTTGCTCTTCAATCTGACCCCTACTTGTTCACAACCCCTTGACATGTGTGCAGAAGCATCACCGTGTAAGCTTTCCTTAGCTTGCTTCTCTAGTTGATTGGCTCGGGCTTCTTCATGCTTCGCTCTCTTTTTCCAGTAGTTACTCTCCTTCTTGAGGTTTTTGACCTCTTGCTCTCATTCCCCGGAAGTCTTGAGTGTCCCTTCAAAACTAAGCTCGAAGCAGTACCTTTTGTTTTACAAGTGCAAATCCCTGAGATCTCCCTTGATAGTGTCCCTTTCTATCTTGATCTTTTCTTTTTCTCTTTCCCGAGCTGATTCCCTGTTTTTCATGTCCTAAAGCTCTTCTTGCAATCGGGCAATTTCTTTGCTCATTTAGGCCTTTTCTTTTTTGAATTCTGCAATGCAATTTCTAACTCTGATGGCACTTCTTTTGGTGGCGGATTCATGAACTGGACCTCTTCCCCATCTAATGTCAACAACCTATTGTTAACCCTTAATTCCCTCCATACCAAGTAATCAGGTGTGATGATGTCGGCATATCGGGCCACTTTTATCCAATGAGTTTTCTTCCATGCTTCAATCATTGCCCGCACCTTTCCAGAATACCCATCCTCTCTATAAGTGAACTCGAAAAATCCTAGCTTATGAGTTGCAGGTGTGGATTGTCAAGACTCAACCTGTCTTTGCACCAACAGAGGTGCATAACTCATAGACCCCCAAATTTCGAGAAGTGGAACCCCCAAGTTGTCCCCACATTTATACATAATCGGCATAGGGACCATCCATGGAGCTCTCCAAGTTACCATATCCCCTTTTAGATTTCGAAACATGCTGACCCATTTCTCCTCATCTCCGTCTTCAAGCCAATCATTTCGAAGGAATTCCCTAATCGAAACTAAAAACTTTATGTACGGTTTGAAGGAAACCTCTTCTATCTTCCAAAAGTGACTTTGAATCCAAATATAAAGGAGTTGTACACACCTCTTGATTCTCCCTTGTCCTTTTTTTTACAAAAATTCAAAGATCGGATAGTTTCAGCTATGATGGCCAGAGATGGGTTGATCTTCTGTTCCAACTTTTCAAAGAAATCAAACACAGCTATATCCACATGACCCAATATCTTTGCGAATATGATTAATCCGTAGATGGCTAGAGCGAAGATGTCCTTGGCTTTTTCTTTATCTGAATAACCCAATATCAATTGTCGGAGAGTTTCCCATGGAATGCATTCATTTTTTTGCTTTGTATCCATATGACTTTCAACACATGTTGTATCCATTCCTGTGACCCTAGCCACTTTCCTTTTAAAACCTGAAGGTTTCACTTCCTTCAAATATACCCGATCAAGATTAGGACATTCAATACGTAACAGTGCTGAATATTCTTCAATAAGTGGGGTCATATCCTTCTTTTTAAAAGTATAACATCTATAAGCAGGATTCCAAAACTGTACCATAGCTTGAATCAACCCACTATTGACCCTAATCGGAATTAAAAGTGCTATATCTCCATATTTTTGAGTGAAGGCTTCTTTCTTTGATACATTCCACTGATTCCAAATGTCGGCTAACCCTCAAAGATTATTCTTTATAAAATCCACTTTGACCCTTTGCGGCAATACTGACACAAAATCTTTCTTCAGGCAATCACCATCCTGTCTCCGATCTTTCTCCGACCGTGCCCTAACTACTGCATGATCTTCTATTATTGAAATAACCTGACACTCCATGAAAGTCCTTTGGGTTGATGACTATCCCGAGTCCAATAAACTTCAAGCGTATGATGGTGTCTATGATGCATGTCAAAGAAAAGAAAACAAAAAGAGACAGTTTAGTAAAGAAATGAATTCACAAATATAACATAAATAACAACATGCTTCTTTAAAAAAATGTCCCAAAAATTTTAACAGAGTTTCGGCATTATGACGCCTTTAGGACAAAATAATAAATTTTATTACGAGTGATATGATGTTCGTTCATCATCACCCAATTTGTAAAATCTAACATATAGAAAGATGGAAAAAGTTTGGAAATGTTCCTCCATGTCTTCTTAAACTTCAGGTATCTAAGAGAAATCCAGCATGGCTTCGCCTAGGTTCACTATATGAAGGTGAATCGGTTCTAAGGCCCCGAATTGTTCCTCACTGTCGCCTGTGAAGGCTAGTAAGGCACCCTGATAAAAGCGGGTTCAATTGTTAGAGTATACTTTCCTATGCCCATACGGAGGATTATCACGAATGCATTAGGTACTTTATACTCCGTAAGTGTTTCACTAACCCATACGGAGGATCATCACGAAGGTGTAGTTACTTTACTCCCACTTAAAAGGACGGAACCCGGGTAGAGGGTTCATGTTATGCAAATGTAGTGTGTGCGGAAGAATAGAACAAACCTGTCACCACCTATTCTACACCCCTTAATCTAAATACCCACTAAAATCAAACAATGTAAAGCATCAGTCAAGCAAGCATATAAATATACGCAACAAAATAACCAGAGAACAAATAATAATATGCATTCATATGACAATGACCATATCCACAAACATTTTATTATTTTCAAAATTCTTTTTATTTTTTTTTTTAAAAACGAGAATTAAAATTAAATACCGAGTAAAAAACAACAAAACTGAGACTTTGATAACACATGACTAATTCTAGGCCTGACTCTCTAAAGGTCTCCAGTGGAGTCGCCAAGCTGTCGCAACCTAAAAACAATAACGAGTCTAGTCTCATCGCGAGACTTTATTATTCGTTAGGCATGACATTAAAAAAACCCGAGGAAAAGTCGACTTAATTCCTCTTGAAATAAAATGAAGGTTTGAAAACATCCTCGGAAAAAGTCATGGAGTCACCACCAATCTTTTTTAGCTAGGTGTGACCGGCCACCTATTTTTATAAAACATTTTAAATTTAATTAAAACATTTTTTAAAACCAATTTCAAGTCTGCGTTATAAACCAGAGAAAATCGAAGAATCGGGTTCGGGACTCGATTACGTGCGGGGAAGGATTAGCAACCCCACAACGCCCGTATAAAACAATACCTTATTAATCATGTGTTATCTCAAGTCTCGGTAAAAAGTTGGTTTTTAATTTAGTATTTCAAGTTAATTCCCAATTTAAAGAAAAATAATTTCATTTTTATTTGAAAATGATCCGGAATTTATTAATTCAAAATTTTCCTATATTTCCCGACAAAATTGGCAAAATATAGAAATTTTTATTTATTTGGAAAATCTTTTGATCATTCTCGTTTTTTGAAAGAAAGATATTCCTTTATTAATGATAATTGATGATATTCCCTCCAGTAAACCCGGTAGAGAACTCATGAATTATTTTAACTCGGGAATATCTTTATTTTTTATTGAAAATCATTATCTTTTTTTTTTAATATATATGAACGTGTGACATAAATAAAATGATATAGCAAAATCTAGATAATATAATGCAACCTAAATGATATGACCTAATTTAAATGGCATATTATATTCTAGATGAAATGAAAAATCCTAAGTATCATGATATATTCTAAATAAAATAAAATGATTTAAATGACATGACAATTTTAAATGTTATGGCATATTTTAAATGACATGGCATATTCTAAATAATATAACCTAAATGACATGGAATATGATCTAAGTGACATGAAATGACATGAAACATAAAATAATGCTATCATGTAATATGCATGAAAATAGAAATAGTAATGCATGAACATGGTATATGCTAAATAATGTGACAAAAATAAATAACTAAAATAAAAGGCATAGGATAGCATGAAATTTTCAAAACCATATAGCAAACAATATATCATAAAATAAATCAAAATAATAACATATTATATAGTATGCATAGACATGGAAAATGCAATGCATGAAAATTTATTTTTTCCTTTAATTAAAGAAATCCGTATATCTAAAAAGATATCCGGCTACCTTAGGAAAATATGTCAAATTAAATTTTCTAAAATCAAAATACTTTGTGATTATCTTGAAAACAATTTTGAAAAAAAAAAAAAAAAAACTTGAATGAAGATTAAAACCCCTACCAAACCCTTTTAAAATGGCTCTAATTTCCTAAGTTTAAAATCCCGGACTTGACCACCCTTAACCCGAGATTTATAAAATCATTTTTAAAATTTAAAAAGGCTTAGAAACTATCCTAAGACAGTAGCTAAAGCTTCTAACCAACCCCTTCTAAATGCCTTAGCCAAATTCAACCATTGTTTTTCTTTCAAATTCAAATCTGCCTCTATTGTCCGGTTTTGACACACGATTTTTTAGCCTATTTTTAAAAATTCAAAAAAATATAAAAGAAATACTGGAGACTCAAAACATGTAAAAATACTTGATAAAAAATTGGCTTAAATTTCTGATAAAATATGACTACCCAAAAAAATTAGGAAATTACGTGTACTAGGTGAAAAACTATTTTGCCAAAACACATTTTTTTGCCTTTGATAAAATCATTTAAAAATCAAAGTAAAATTGTTGGAGATCATCCTAAAGACCTACAAACAGTAGCTAAAACATTTAAAAACCTTGGACAAAAATTGGCTAAGTAAAAAAAAAATCACAAAGGTAGAATAATCAATTTGACAACCCTTTAATTTTCCACAAGTATGCTCAAGTGAGCATGACTTTGAGCCATTGATTGGCCTAAGTCATAAATCATGTGGCATGACATGGAATGCAGGAAAATGCAGCAAAGTGAATGCATGAAATGCATGGTTTAAAGTCTAGTGATATGGAAAATGCATGGCATAAATAACCTAAATGCCTAGCATTAGTTTGTATGACAATAAATGCTATCCTAACTTAATATGCATGACCTAGTGTCTAAATGACATGGAAAAATAACATGGCATATGAAAATGGCCTAATGCCTAAATGACATGGTAAATGACATGGCATATGAAAATGGCCTAATGGCCTAATGTCTAAATGTCATGGGAAAGCAACATAGCATATGAAAATAGCCTAATGCTTAAATGACATGTAAAATGACATGGAATAAAAAATGGCCTAAAGCTAAATGACATGTGAAATGACATGGCATATGAAAATGGCCGAAATGACATGGCATATGAAAATGGCCTAATGTCTAAATGACATGTGAAATGTCATGGCATATGAAAATGACCTAATGTCTAAATGTCATGGAAAAATAACATGGCATATGAAAATGGCCTAATTCTTAAATGACATGTAAAATGACATGGAATAATAAAAATGGCCTAAAGCTAAATGACAAGGAAAATGACCTAGATGTCTAAATGAAATAGCAAATATCATGGCCTAAAAAAATGACCTAAAGCTTAGAGAAAATGCACATGGCCGAATGGCCTAGGAACCAAAGTGTTGTGAGAAATGTCATGTAAAATGACCTAACTAAATGCTACGGAAGATGATATGAAAAATGGAAATGGCCTAAACTATTTGACAATAGCCCCAAGATACAAAAATATGACATGAGTCAAAAGAACAAGATGGTTAGCAAGAATATAAATATACATAAAGATAAACAATAATAAAAATAAGCGAGTTAAAGTAAGCAAATAAATAACCAAGAGATAAGCTCCATGGTTGGTATATTGGACAAAGCCCCCCTAACCATTATCTCTTGATTTCAAGGTCATGAAGCCTTTTCAATCTCAAAATCATAAAAAAAAAATAACTAAGGTAAAAAAAAAAATGGAGATGAGCTCCATGGTTGGTATATTGGACAAAGCCCACCCTAACCATTATCACTTGATTTTCATCAAGATCATGAAGCCTAACCATTGTTTTATTTATTTTTTGAAAAGCAAGAATAACAAGAAAGATGTAAAAAAATAGTAGGAAATCACATGGAAAACAAGAAATAAAGCATGAGGAAGAAGAAGAAAAAAAAATGTAGTAGCAATGGTAGAATGGCTACCTTAACAAAAGCTTTTCTTTTCTCTTCAAAAACTTTTTCTTTTCTAAATTAGATACTGACTTTCACTCCTAAATGATCAGCCTATATGGGAAAAAATAAAACATTCCCTTTCCTCCTTCCTCTTGGCCGAATGGCATGCCCACCATTAGATGGTTTTTTGCACTTTTTCTCCTCCAATCTTGGCCCTTTGATTAAGATATTTTCATGACAACATAAAAATGTGATCTTGCCAATTGATAGTAGCCCTTAAGATGTATACTCAGCCCTTAGATGAAAAAGAGGACCAATCTCATGCACTCCCTTGCTTGGCCCTTTGAGTGCCTACCCTTGGATGAGTTGTGCTCTTTTATTATTGGCCATTGGATGAGGATTCTTTCATGACAACATAAAAATTTCATCTTTGCATTTAATCCCATCCCTTAACATGTTTACTCAGCTTTTCTACAAGGCACCTAAGCCATTGGATGAAGGGGGATCATTTGCAAGGTACTAGTGGTAGCATGTGAGCTTGATAGTGACTAAGGAATTAAATTGATCAAGCTTCCTTCTTCTCCTCTATGCTGGCTGATCAAAGAAGGTAAAGTCCCAGCAATTCCTTCTTCTTTTATATTTTTCTTAATTACAAATTTGCCCTTTTCGGTTTCTTCGATAAAATAACCTTTTTGACCCCTGAACCTAAATAAATAGCAAACGGACTCCATATTCAAATTTTCTTTTTTTTAGTACATATGAAATAATAAAATTTGAATTCTGGGAGTTTTCAAAAAAATTTGAGTCCATTTGCTATTTATTTGGATTTTTTTTCTTCCAAAATTGCCTTTTGTGCACCCGAACTTTCACCAATATTAAACGAGCACCAAATCCAGATTTTTCTTCACCAATATCTTCCAAATAATTTAAAAGTGTGATCTGGAAGTTTTCATAATTTTTGGAACTCATTGGCTATTTTTTCGGGATTTATCTGCTTGAATTACTGCATAGTGGACCCGGGATTTGGCCATTTTGCAAACGAAATCTGAATCAAGATTTTCTTTTTCCAATATCTTCAAAATAATTTAATAATGAGATCTACAAATTTTTATAATTTTTGGAGCTCATTTACTATTTTTCCGAGATTTATCTGCTTGAATTACTAAATAGTAGACCCGGGATTTGGCCATTTTGCAAACGAACTCCGAATCAAGATTTTATTTCGCCAATTTCTTTGAAATGAATTAAGAATGAGATTTGCAAATTTTCAGAATTTTTGGAGTTTATTTGCTATTTTTCCCAAATTTTCTAATTTTGCTATTTTGCCTCCAAAGCCCGGTTTTGCTCAAAACAAGTCCGATTTTCAGATTTTCTTCAAACTGAGCCTTGGGCTATCCTTTTTTTAATCACTCCTCATCAATTAGGGGCTTTAGTTTTACCGAATCGGGCCATTTCTGTAATTCTTCCAAATTTCACCAAAAATCTTAATTCTCGGTTTTCTTCCGACTTGACTTTTCTTTCGGTTTTGCTTTCAAGTAGCTTCTCCATTACCCGTAGTCAGTGCTTATCTTTCATTCGAGACCTTCAATTTCGACCAATTTGATCGTTCAAGCACTTTTCCCCAAATTTCCCGAACTAGGGTTTTCTTTCTATTGAGATTCCATAACCCAACTTTCGACCTCCATATCTTTCAATGTAGACCTCGGATTATCAAAATTCTTTCACCATCTTTCAATTGAAATTGAAATCTTGATTTTGAAAGTGGGTTGACTTTTTTAGTAGTTGACTTTTTCAAGGTTTACTTTTTGGGGTTGATTTTTTTGAGTTTGACTTTTTTTGTCTGCTTTCTTAGACTAAGTCTCGGAGTACCACCTGCAGGGTGAGAAAAGCCTTTTTGCATTCTGAATTATCAATTTAGGAAGAAAACATACCTGATTTAGTGGTCTGGACAAAATTAGGTGTCTACAAGTCACATTGAATCCATTCTTCTTGAGCTTTCTCAAATTCGTCTCCAATAAGCTCGGTTGGCAATTCAGGCTCTATGCTATCCTCTTCTATCTCTTTTTCAATCCCAAGTGTTTTTGCATTATAATTCTCTTGTTCTTCGCTCATAGGATTAAATTCAGTATCAATTGGAAGAGTTTCTTGAGATTGGTAGTTAATGGCGGTAACAAGCTGGCTTATATATGTCTCAAGATCTCTGATTGATGCATCATTTTTTGCCATGTATTGTAACATCATCTCTTCCAACGATGGCTTCTTTTCTAGGACTGGAGCTTGAGCTTGACTCTGAATGATAGCATCGGTGCTTGCCATGTAATGCATGAACACCTCTTCCAATGATGGATTCATTTCTGGAACCGGTGCTTGAGCTTGAAGTAATGCTGAATAATTCTGATTGATCATTGCTTGGCTTGCCATGAATTTCATAAACACCTCATCCAATGATGGTTTCTTTTCTGGGACAAGAGCTTGTGCATATGGTGGAAACTCAAAAGGATATGCTTGATTGGCTGATTAGGAGGACCATTGATTGTTGTTCCAAGAAGAATTTTGGTGATCTCCTCAACCTGGATTGTAGTCGTTGGAATAAAAATTATTTTTCTACATATTGTAGTTTCCAACATACTGCGTTGATTCAGCATAGGTTGGGCACCAATCACTATGATGTCCACCCCCCACAAAGTTCACAAATTATAAATGAGCTTTGGACAGAAGGCACACACAAAGTGTCAAGCTTCTTGTTAAGTGCAGCCAATTGTGCAGATAAAGCACTTATTGCCTCCCGTTTATAATCCCACATAGTGCATCGAAATCAACAAAACCTGAAAATAAAGAAAAATAAAGTTTAAATTGAGACTAAGGTTGCTTGGTATTAATATTAACAAAAATAGTAAACAATTCCCCGACAACGGCGCCAAAAACTTTTTGTCTGATTTCACTATACAAGTGCACGTATCACAAACAAGTAATAAAGTGG
The DNA here is from genome assembly GCA_030761205.1 of Fremontodendron californicum. Classification (NCBI taxonomy): domain Eukaryota; kingdom Viridiplantae; phylum Streptophyta; class Magnoliopsida; order Malvales; family Malvaceae; genus Fremontodendron; species Fremontodendron californicum. Next base: position 23,730,611 of record JAULJL010000003.1, read on the forward strand.
AAGTAAAGTGTCAAACCCACGAGGAATTGCTATTAAATTCGTTAAGTACTAAAATTAACACAACTTAATCTTATCTAAATAATTATAATTAAAGATGATAATTAAAAACTAAATTAAAAGAAACTAATACTGAAAGCAAGTAAATTAAAAAGGATGAATTCAATTAATTATAAAAGCCTAGGATTACAACTTCCCTCAACACTTCGCTTGAATCTCTCTCTACCTCTTCACTTGATTAATGATCCTGAGTTGTTAACCTAAAGTTCTAATATATTTATAAGCATATGTCGATGATCTTATAAAAATATTTTTCTTAACCAATTAACTAACCAACTATGAAAATTGATTTAAAGAAGAACTCATTAAGCTTAGGCTCTTACAATGGTTACACATTACAAGTAAGTATACTTCTACCCTACCTGCAGATCAACTCATCCTAATAAATGAATATGAAACATGTGTCATTCAATCCATGTCTAACACTAAACTCCCTATGTCTAGTTTGTATTTAGGTTAACAAATCAATCTAATTAGTGGCCAATCAATTAGAAGCATTAAGAACAAGATTGAACAAACAACTCAACAAACCATTAAATCAAGCTAGAGAGAGAAAGTAAATTCAAACTACATGTTGAGTTCCATTGAAATCCTAGTAAAAGAAAATTTAGTTCATGATAATTAATGAAAACAAATATTCAAATAATTTCACCATCATCAACTACACAAGAAAAATAATGAAGAGAAAAGAGAAAACTAAGAGTTATCAATTCTTGAATCTTCAATCTTCACCAATCTTCCAATCTTCTTGAGAGCTTTTGATGGCAGCAGTCTTCTTGAGAGAATTAGGTTTCTTTAGACATCCAATCCTCCTTTATTTTGACCTAAAAGAGTCCTATTTAAAGTGTCCAAGGCCTCCTGGAGTCTGAAACTTCGTGCACAAGAAAACAGGTAAGTATCAGTGTTTTTGCATTTTTTTCTGAATTTACTGTTCATCCTGGCGCCACGGCGCCAGCTTTCTCGGTTTGCTGCACTTTTCTTTTGTAGTCTTCTCAAACTTCGTTAGCTGATTTAGATGGGAAAATCTCATCCGATTTTGATGAGTAAAATACCATTGGAAAGGTATGGAAGTCAAACTCAAAAGTCATGAAGGACGTTTTCTCAAATGAAGACTTTAAGATCATGTTTTTCTTGAAACAAGCTCCGGAGGTCGAATCTGCCTGCTCGTTGCTTTGCACCATTTTTCATCGTTTTGCACCTTGAAGCTCCAAATCACCTTGGACCTATAAAAACACATAAATAATAACTAAATAACTATTTTAAACATAAAATGTATAAATAAAATAAATCTAAAAACATCTAAAACTAATCAAATCCTAATAAAAGCCTCAAAGACTTAGCCGGTTTAAATGCATAAAAGGTGGCAAAATAACTATATTTCCTAGAGTTATCACTTCTTTATTTTTTTTTAGCTCATGATTGATCATTTTCATATGTTTGTTTTGTTGGAAAATCATGCATTTATATCATTCTCAACTTGATTTTTGGCTAAGATCAATCAATGATCTATAGCCAAGGTCTCTTGTGCAAACTAATTGGAAAAATAATGGTTTGTAAGTTGGATATCCTGATTTTGGGCAATATTTTCACCATGCATATTTTGTCAAAATAAAAATATTTTATAACCTTATTTAGTAGACCCTCAGCAGAACCTCTGGTATTTTTTCTAGGATTTTTAGAATTTGTTATCAAGGGTCGAAAAATAGTTTCGGTAAAACAAATTTTAGTTCGTTGTTCTGCATTTAAGGCAACTTTGGCCTAGGCATTTTTAGTCCGAATTAAAAAAATTATTTAATCTCATTTAGATCATCATTTCTTGAGTCTAAACTGATTTTTCCAAAAAATTTTGAATTTTTTACAAAGGTATAAAAAATAGCTTTGCAAAAATAGTTTTATGAGTCCAAACAAGCCTTTTTAAAGCTAGCAAAAATCTCATTTTTTTACAAGAGGGGAGGGCTGACCAAAATCATGTAGCTACTGTTTTAGGTTGCTTTCCATATTATCTCAAGGATAAAAATTGGTTTTACAAAGATCGGGTCATGGGTAGTTAATCCGGGTTTTAAAAAAATAGGAAACTATAGTGTTTTAGGGATCATTCGGCCATAGGTATTTTTTTACCCAAAAATTGCATTTTCCTTAATTTGAGCCCAAAATCATTTGTTTTAAAAATCCAATTTAAGTTTCTTTCAAAGGTAGTTGGACACCTTTTTAGGTGTACGAATGTCCTTACTTCAAGGGAGAAACACATCTTCATGCATTGTATATTTTAAAATGTTTTCATTTAATTTGGCATAAAAACGTATTTTTCGATTTCCTAAACATTTGGTGAGAATTAGTTCCTAATCTTTGCCAGGTTACCGGGGAGGTTAGGAAATTATTCAATGCACATGTTTAAGGAATTGAAAGGTATGATTTTCGTTTTGCCCGAAATCATCTAAATGTCATATGAAGGAATTATTTTCCAAGCTTTGACGGGTTTGCTGGGGAGTATGGTAATATTTTTCGACCTATTCCATTTATGTGATTCCTCACATGAAAAATCCATGAAAATGAATAATGATATGTGCATATCTCATGATCATGCATATTCTATGATATCTACATTTGCCATCTTAAGCATGCAAATTCCATAAATATTCCATGATGATGTCATTTTATAATTTGTTACTCAAGTTGTTATCTTAATCATGATATGATTGTGAATATTCTATGATGATGTCATTTTTATGATAGAGTGCTTAATTCGTATGCCATGTCATCAATTCTTTTGGCCATGTCATTTAGATTTTGCCATGCCATGTCATTCATTCTTTTGGCATGTCATTTAGATTTTGACATGTCAAGCATGCCATGTCATTCATTCTTTTGGCCATGTCATTTAGATTTTGCCATGTCGAGCATGCCATGTCACTAATTCTTTTACCATGTCAATAAGATTTTGCCATGTCAAGCATGCTATCTCATTAATTTCTTTTGTCATATCATTTAGATTTTGCCATTTCAAGCATGCCATGTTATTTATTCTTTGCCATGTTGTAATAAAGTTTGCCATGTCATGTATGCCATGTCATTAATTCTTTTGCCATGTCATAAATGTTTGCCATGACATGATAAATATGCATGTTGTTCAATTTTCATCTTAGTAATACTTTGCATATTCATGATCATTTCTTTATGATTTTAAAATGCATGAAAAATAACAATGATTTTTAATAAATAAGGCAATATCCTCGAGTTAATATAATTCATGGATCCTCTTTCGGGTTGTCGGGTCTTCATTAATTATTATTAACGAAGGAATACCCTTATATAAAGAGGATGATGCGGAGATTTTCAAAACAATAAAAGTTCTATACTTTTTCGGTTTGTCGGGGAATATAGAAAATTTTTACAATAACAAATTCCGAATCATCCTCGAATTAATATGACCATTTTTTTAGGAAATTATTTTTAATACCAAATCTAAAACCGACTTTCACCGAGACTCGAGATAACACTTGACTAATAAGGTACCATTTTATACGAGCGTTGTGGGGGTGCTAATCCTTCCCTACACGTAACCGACTCCCGGACCCGCCTTTGTTTTTCTATGGATTAAAGTGCAGACCTTGAAATTGATTTTCTTAAATGTTTTAATTAATTTTAAAATATTTTATTAAAATCGGTTTTAATAGTTGACCAATCACACCTAGCCAGAAAAGATTGGTGGCGACTCCATTCCTTTTTCGAGGTCGTTTTCAAACCCTTATTTTTTATTTCAAGAGGAATTAAGTCATTTTTTCCTCTTTTTTTCCCCACAATTCTTTTCTTTTAAACATCCTCTAACGGTCACGAGATTGTTACGACAAAGCTAAAAAGGAAAAAATCCTAGATTTTCATTATGTTGTGTTTAGGGTAAAGTATCTCTGCCAGTTTTTAAAGATGCTCCACATCCTTTAAATGTATTGTGGGATTATAAAGGAGGCAAGAAAGCAAAGAAATTTAGAGAAAACATTAGAGTGTACAACTTAATGTTCCAGTTTACCTCAATTGGTGCTAAGATAGATGAGGAAATTAACAGAAAACCAGGACCATATGTATTAGAGTCAGTGGACAAAATCATCATAGAATAGGATCTTTATTACCTATTGATGGAACCATGCCAAAGTTTGCTCAGTTTATATATATATGATACTAAAAATGAGGTTTCCAAACAGATTACAAGCCATTGGTTGTGTCGGAAAGGATTCTGATATTGATGAAAGTGTTGTGAAAAAGTTGATTGAAATGCTTGATGAAACAAATGTCGTTATTAAAGCTTTTCGTATGGCTACAGAGAAATTCAAGCAATGTCATTTTATTCTAGTTAGGTTGGGGCTGATCTCTAATAGGTATGATAAACAATATACAAATATGACATCCCCTGAAGTTGCTGCACTAATTGTGGGAGATTTCGATGAGCTGACTAATCATCGCGATATAATAGTTGAGCACAAATGCCTTGGTCTGCAAAGGATAAGTGATATGCATCCTACATTCATGGCAATGCAATATCCGCTATTATTTCCATATGGGAGGATGGATTCCATCTAACTATTCAATATGCTTGTTTTGAAAGCAGAAGGAAAACAAAGCGTGGCTCAGCAGAAGTGAGAGAGTTTTATGCATATATTATTCAACAGTGCATGAACAATGGATCGACATTAGTTAAAGGTGGAAATTGTTCCATCAATATGTTGTCGATGCTTTCACAAGTATTGAAGATATGCAGATTGCATATATAAAGAGAGAAGAAGAAACTACGCTGTGATATTTACCAAGGTGTGGTTGACGCGTTGATTAAAGGTGACGCAGATGCTGAAGCTATAGAAAAATGTATCATTTTGCCAGTAAGTTTCACGGTAGGGCCACGATACTTGATGCAAAACCATTAAAACGCTATGGCAATATGCAGATATTTCGAATATCCAGATTTATTCATTACTTTCATGTGCTTTGCTAAATGGCCAGAGATCATGGCAGCATTGAAATATATTGATGGCAAGAAACTGCAAGATCAACAGGATATCATTGCGTGTGTTTTCCAAATCAAGCTCAAAATTTTTATGGATGAATTAGTAAACAATAAAAACTTTGGAAATGTTGCTACAGGTTAGTACTTCATCAATTTAAATTTTGTTTTGTTCTATTTACTTATGAATATTAGCTCAAAAACTAATGATTTGTTGTTCCTGTTGTTTTCCAGTAATTTACACTGTTGAATTCCAAAAGAGAGGACTTTCTCAAGCACATATTTTACTTTGGTTGCATTGCAACAACAAATGTCTTTCTTCAACAGATGTTGACAAGATTATATTTGCTGAAATACCAAATCAAATGATGGATGCAGCTAGGTGCAAAGCTGTGTTGGAGTTTATGGTTCATGGTCCATGTGGTGTTATCAAACCAAACGCTTTATGCATGAACAAATTACGATGCACCAACAATTATCCTAAAAGATTCCAAACTCACACAATAGTTCTTGAAGATGAATTTACTGTTTACAGAAGGAGACAACAACCAAATTATTTGCTTCTTGACTCCAAAAACAACTTTTGGGTTGACAACCGTTACATTCTTCCTCATAACGTACCGTTGTTGGTCAAGTTTCAATGTCACATAAATGTTGAACTTTGCAATAAAGTAAGATCAATGAAATATTTGTTCAAATATTTGAACAAATGTCCTGATAGAGTTAGAATCGTGATTGAAGAGAATGTTATGTCTCAAAATAAACATGGACAGCAAACGACAAAGGCAGTGAATGAAATTCAAAACTATTTGGATTGTGGATATGTCTCAGCACAATAAGCTTACTGGAGAATCTTTGCATTTGACATTCATTATACTACTACTAGTAGTAGCAAACACACAACAGGGATTTTAAATAAATAATAATAATAGTACTTATTTTTAGGAGAAGAAAAACCTCAATTTTGCATCCTCACTTTGCACTCAATAATAAATAACACTAGTGGCATATTCGCGCGATGATGCGATTTTATTATTTCATTTATGTAATAAGTAAATTTTTTTCATAAATTTTTTTCTAAACAGATTGTTTGTACACATGATATGTTTCAACATCGCAGAAAATTGAGTCCATACGAAGAGAGAAGAATAATATAAGAGTTTGAAAGAAAATGTTTAAGTGAAAGAAAGTGGAAGATTGACAAATAGACAAAGAGTGGTCCTATTGATTTATATATAGTTTATACAGAGCATAGCGAGCATGGAATACGTAGCACTTGTGTATGATCATTTTCGTCTTACACAAAAGTTGTTCTGTCCAAAAATTGGAGTCATTTTGTTTTGTCCTCTTGAAAATCAAAAAGATATTGTAAGAGGACAAAGATGAATGCTCCAATTGGTTGGACAAAATATTCTCTAATCTCATATGGTTGGCATCTATTACAAACAAAAAAGAGCAAGCTCAAATTGTGAACTTCAAGTTCAGATGCTGCAGTCATTGGTAGTTGATGTTTTTGAGCTATGTAGCTGGCTATGTATGTGTAACAAAAAATCTTAAGTGTATAGGATCAAACTCCAAAATGACGAAAAGAGAAGATAGACTTATTTTCCACCTCATGGATCTCTCGGCATTATAGGTCTGCAAAATAATTGTATCAGCTACTGTTAAGATTATATTTATTTTAAGATAAAAGTCAGAAATATAATTAAAGCTAAGAAATGGAATCAGTTAACTATGCTTAGATCAGTTTTTTGGCTAGTGATTCTTTAAGGAAAAGATCTTTTGGAATCTATGTTTGTATTGGTGAATATGGCTGTTCTTTTTCTTGAATTGGCTACTTCCCAATAGATTTTGATGTTGTGTCAGTTTTGGAGGTGGATGTTATAACAAGTAGATTGACAGTCCTATGGCTTTCTTCAATATTGCGACATGAGTTGATTCTAAAAGCTACATCCCCTATTTCAAGTGATTTTGTGATTATGTAGACACTGAAAAGTGTTTTCTGGTTGATGAGTTTTTTCTTGATTGCTTCAGGAAGTATATATTTATCATTCCGGCATATCAATGCAAGTCTTGCAGCAGATACAACAGTTAATTTTTCAGCTGCTTCTCCAAAAGCAACAAATGTAGTATTACCAGTGTCATCTTCAATAGCCATCACCAGTTTGTGGCTTCAGTTCAAAAAGTAGGCGGAATGTGTATCAATGTATCATAGTAGAAGCAAATAATAGTAATAATTTAGAGATTTTTATATACATGCCATAGGAAATTAGGTATCCTTTCACCATGCTTTGGATCTGGGCACCAAAGAGTATCTCCAACTTGTACCAAACTTTTGAGGCAAATTTTGCATGCCATATAGTACCAGCCTTATGTGCAATCAATGTCTTTGATTTGTGCAATGCATGTATGTTAGTATTTTAAAAAAACACATTAATGCAAAAAGTTATCATAGATACTAAGAATGTAATTATTTAAGCTTTTAATGTGAAATTTACCAGTGCTTTCTTATGGTCAATGTCTAGAAGTTGTTGGGTAGTGATATGGTTTGAATTTTCTTATTCAGCTAGTTCCAGTTATGTTCGTTGATGAACTTGCAAGAGCTGAACCGACTTAGCTTGTTGTTGAAAGCTGTAAAATGATTCATATTAACTAAATATATTTATCATAGGTTGTAATATGCAATGATAAAATCATGATTATTACCCAGCTTTGATCTCAGCAACAATGGAAATATCAAGATGTTTTGTATGTAGCAACAGATGTTTTGTATATAGAGATCGTACACAGTTAGCATTTATTGAAATATATTATAATATAATCAAATCAAGTAACCCATAATTTTATCAATCATGGTTATTGTTCAAATATCAAAGTATTAAATAATAAATATAGAGTTGAAAAAGAAAAAAGCATACAGTTATATTCTGAGACAGTAACAGCAACTAAAATGAGAATTGGGTTAGTTTGTAGTCCAATCAGTTCATCATCAAGAAAAAACTGCAAAGTCTCTCCACAAAATGACATAGATTGTTTTGCCCCTATTAGCAATAAATTATGGAGTGATTTTGACTGGTATACATATATGATATAGTTTTTAGTCAAATATTCATAATTCGTACACAGTTCTTGTATCTATTCGTTGTAAAACAAACCTTATGTTTTGAAGTTAGAGGTTTCATTTTGATAGTTGTTCTGGATTTGTTCCCACATATACTTTGTTAACTTTGCTGATTGATATGATAAGACCGATAACATCTGTAAACAAATGATTGATGCAACAATAACAGTTAGATCAAGTAGACAAATAAAAATATCAAAAGGGGCAAGGAGAGTTAAGTGAATAGCTACCTGTGATAACATCATTGTTCTTGTATCTATAAGGTAAATTTTCGAATTCAATGAAGTGGAAAAAGTGTTTAGGGATATCAATTTCTTGTATTTGAGCTTCAATAACTTTTGTTCTTGGCGTTAGTTGATAGTGCAAGATGCTGATATCATATTGTAAGTATTTCTTGGCTTGGTAACTTTAAACCCAGAAATAATGTATATTTTCCTTCTTCAATATTTGAATCAAATGGATCAGCTTGGCTTTTAGGTATTGTTGCTTGTATTGCATCACCCTTGTGACAATAGCAAAAAACTGAGTGTAGATGATTTAGTTTAATAAATGGAGTGAATAATTTTGATGCATTATTGTAAAATACTTGCATGTATTATAAAAAACCTTTTCATCAATTAGCAAGAACTCAAGATTCAGGACTTGATTGATTTTTGATTTGTAATTGATGTTGTACCATTTGCATGTAACTCACACTCTGATTTCAGCAGGTGGTTTTCAGGTTGCACAATTGCTGGTTACTCATTGTTGTAATCTTTGAAAAGCTCCATCAAGTGGTTGAATTGCTTGGTTTACAAACAGATGATAATATTGCTAGAATAACAATAAATTAAATGAAAAAGTATATTAAAAATTACATCACTACATCTCCCCAACATTGCAAACAGGTATACCAAGCAGTAAATAGAACTGGAACAACAGAGTTTGAAATAAATATGAAGAATTAAATGTAGTAGCATTTGTATAAATGTCAATGTTTACATTTCAGTAAGTGTGACTACAAATTGTCAGTGTTAAAAAACCATGTGTGGATGCGTTCTGTATAGTCAAAAGAATGGTCTATGTAATGACAGATTTGTATAAACTCATTAAGCTTAGACTCTAAAATTGGTTACACATGACATATAAGTATATTTCTACCCTACATGCAACTCAATTCATCATAATAAATGAATCTGAAACATATGTTATTCAATACTAAACTCCATTTTTCAAGTTGTATTTAGGTTACCAAATCAATCTAATTAGTGATCAAGCAATTAGAAATATTAAGCACAAGATTGAATAAACAACTCAAATATCATTATAATAATATAAAAAAAAGAGTAAAATAATCCAAATTACATGTTGAGTTCCATTCCAATCCAAAAAAAAATAATTTTAGTTCATGCTAATTAATGAAAACACAAAACAAAGAAGTTTTACCATCATCAATATTACAAGAAAGTAAAAGAAGAGTAAAGAAAAAGAGAAAACTTTATTTTGCCGGGACTTCAGTCTTCAAGTCTCCAAAATCTCTCTTGCCTCTTGCAACCTTTTGGTGGCTACTCTCCTTTTAAGAAAACTAGGTTTATGAAAGCTAAAAGATGTAAACAATTAAGTCCTAAGAGGTTCCTATTTATAGAGCTCCAAAGGCCTGGAAAGAGAAACTTCGCATACAAATAACATGTTAGACTTTCCATATATGCGCTAGTTTTCTACTTGCTTCTTGCTGCATTCTTCTCATTCTTGCTTTGAGACCTACAAAAATACAAAAGACACTAAATTAATAACTAATTTAAGCATGAAATAAATAAATAAAATTATTCTAAAAATAACTAGAAATAAGTAATTCCGAGTTTAAACTAAAAGGACTTAGCTAATTTGAATGCATAAAATATGGTTAAATAACTCTATTTCATAGAGTTATCACACCCCAAACTTAAGATTTTGCTAGTCCTTGAGCAAAAATAAAACTCAATAAAACAAATTAAAACATAGCTAGAAATGAGTGCACTTAAATAATGATTCCCTAAAATTATCCTCAAAAGTTATGTCAAAATCTCGACTCAAAGTAGAACATAAACATCATCCAAGTTCATGATTCAATTCAATAGTATTCCTCATGCTCGAATGGATTTTCAGTGTGTCTGTGTGTAATCTCTTTGCAAATCATTACATGCAACCCGGCCAATGCAAAATACGAATTAGTACTAGATTCTCATATGTCTGTTTTTCATCTCTCTCTCCACTAATGTAGATTAACACTTCATCAAGGATCATGTAGGACTTTATTAAGTTTGTAATGAAAGGATAGAGTCAAGGTAGGATATAGGATATATTTCGATTTAATTCACCCATAGACATTTTTAATTGTTTCAGAATTTTCGAAATGCCATTGTCTTTACCTCAAGTCTCATACTCCCCTTTTGAATGCAACTACTTTTTTTTTCTCACCACTTTATTCTTTATATATATATATAATTTTTTTTTTTTCATTTTCTTCTATTTTCTCTCTCTCTCTTTTTTTTTTTTTTTACATTCGTGAACATCACCATTCCAACCAAATTAGACATGGCTCATAATTATTTTCTGTAACATCATACATATACCTATGTAGTGAGAGTTAGTCATGGTTTTTCTTATTAGGCTAAGCTAAAAGATGTGGCAATCAAAGAAAAGAGATATATCAATTAAGCATAAAGAGGTAGATTAAGGATACTAATATATATAGGTAGGCTAGAAAGGCTCAAACGATCCAAAGATGGTCTAAATCACTTGCTCAACTTAGTGCATCTAGGATTTCGCCTCGAGAGAGAATCAAACAAATTCTAGGCTTCTAGATCAAAACGCAATTCACATCAACATAAACAATCTTCAAATAAGCAACACAAATCTAAGCAAGAGATCAAGTGCTCAATTATTGAAAATCACATCCTAACAATGAAACTAACAAAAGAATTTAACACAAACTCAAATCATGTCTATGTTTTTTCAAGAGTCAAGATAAATAAATAACCAAATTCTCATCATGGGACTAGGATCTCATTTTATTAAGTGCAAAATATCTCAAGCTTTTATTCTTCTTTTTTTAAAATAAAGACTCCTAAACAAACTAGACTCCTAAAATCACAAGCATTGTAAAGAAATTAAAAAGAACACACACAAAACAAAAGAAACCGATAAGCTAAAGACCCCCCAAACTTAAAACAAAAAATGTCCTCAATGTATAGAAATAAAAAGAGTAAGAACAAAAAAAGTCCCCTGTCGATGAAGGCAACGCAGGAGAAGCTCTAGTCTTCCTCTTAGACCTCATCATGTTTGTCCAAGTTGGGTGAGTGGCTACTACAAAAGAAAACAAAGTAAAATGAAATTAATAAGAATATCCTAACAAAATATTAAAATTCAAAATCAAAGATTTTTTTTTTTGAGAACTTGGGTTGCCTTCCAAGAAGCGCTTGATTAATATTCATCAGCTTGACTTTCTCATGTTCATCATCATGTATCTAACCACTTGATGATCTTCTTTTCATCCCATCTCATTGTCTTTTCTTTGAATAGCTTAACATTCTTGCAAACTTGAAAATAGAATTCATCCCTTTCAAAAGTAGAAATCAAAGATGCTTCGAGCGGTTTAGTGGTATAACTTTCTATGAACTCCTTGTTGGTAGCACTATTCACCACATTCACTAAGTTTTTCTTTTGGAAGCATTGAGGAAAGGGTGGTGGTGGGTATAACTGAATCTTCTCTTCTTGAGCTTTTTCATATTCTTTTTCACTCTCAACTTTTTCTTCAAGGTGCTTGTTCGACAATTCTGGTTTCTTGCTATATCTTTTTTACTCCTGAGAGTGATTGCATTACACTGCTCTTCTCATTCTCTTATGGGATTAGTCTCAGCGTCACTTGGAAGAGTTCCCTAAAGGCGATTGTTAATAGCAGTAGCAAGCTAGCTTATTTGTGTCTCAAGATTTCTAATTGGCGTTGCTTGACTTTGAATGATAGTATTAATTTTTGCTGTTTACTGCATGAACATATCTTCCAATGATGGCTTCTTTTCGAGGGCAGGAGCTTGAGCTTGTGGTAAAAACCCAAGATGATATGCTTGGTTGGCTGAAAAGGAAGGCCCTTGATTGTTGTTCAAAGAAAAATTTGGGTGATTTCTCCAATCTGGATTATAGTTGTTGGAATAAGGATTATTTTGCTACATATTGTAGTTTTAAACATATTGCACTAAGTCAGCATTGGTTGGGCACCAATCACTAGTATGTTCTTCCCCAAATAGTTCACAAATTACAAACGGACTTTGGATGGCATGTACACCCAAAGTGTCAAACTTCTTGGACAATGTAGTCACCTGTGCGGTTAAAGCATTGATTGCATCCATTTTATGAATCCACATAGTGCACCTCTTTGCATACAATGATCGGTATAACCTGTAAATAAGGAAAAAGAAAGTTTGAATTAAGATTAAGATTGCTTGGTATTAATATTAACAAAAATAGTAAAACAATTCCCCGACAATGGTGCCAAAAACTTATTGTCAGATTTTACCACACAAGTGCACGTATAGTTAACAAGTGATATAATGAAGAGTAGAGTATCGATCCCACAAGAATTGTTACCAAATTCGTTCATTACTTAAGTTAAAACAACTTAATCATATTCAAACACACGATTAAAGCTTATTAATTAAAAACTAAATAAAAGAAAATAACAAGCAAAGAAGGCAAATTAAAATTTAGATTAATCACTTGAGAAAAGCCTAGGATTACAAATTCCCTTAACATTTCGTTTGAATCTCTCCTACTCTCTTAACTTGACTAATGACATTGAGTTCTTAACCTAGAGTTCTAATTTATTTATAAGTATCTGTCGATGGTCTTATAAAAATATCCCTCTTAACCAGTTAACTATATTCCTATGAAAATTGAATTAAAGAGAAACTCATTAGGCTTAGACTCTAAAATTGATTACACATGACATGGAAGTATATTTCTACCCTACATGGAACTCAATTCATCATAATAAATGAATCTGAAACATATGTTATTCAATCTGTCTAACACTAAACTCTCTTTTCAAGTTGTATTTAGGTTACCAAATTAATCTAATTAGTGATCAAGCAATTAGAAGCATTAAACACAAGATTGAATAAACCACCCAAATATCATTAAAATTAAAAAATTAAAAGGAGTTAAATTAATCCAAACTACATGTTGAGTTCCATTGCAATCCTAGAAAAATAAATTTAGTTCATGCTAATTAATAAAAACACAAAACAAAGAAGTTTCACTGTCATCAATATTACAAGAAAGTAAAATAAGACAAAAGGAAAAGAGAAAACCAAGTTTTGTCGGGACTTCAATCTTCAAGTCTCCAAAATCTCTCTTGCCTCTTGCAAACTTTTGGTGGCTAAGAAAACTAAGTTTATGAAAGCTAAAAGAAGTACATAATTAAGTCCTAAAAGTTTCCTATTTATAGAGCTCCAAAGGCCTGGGAGGAGAAACTTCGCATACAAGTAACAGGTTGGACTATCCATATATGAGCTAGTTTTCTGCCTACTTGTTGCTGCATTTTTTCCTTGTTGCTTTGAGACCTACAAAAATACAAAAGACACTAAATTATTAAATAATTTAAGCATGAAATAAATAAATAAATTTATTCTAAAAATAAGTAATTTTGAGTTTAAACTATAAAGACTTAGCTAATTTGAATGTACAAAATATGGTTAAATTTCATAAAGTTATCAAAACCTCACAATGTTTCCAGAGTCTTGATTTGCATATGGATGCATCAACTATATCTTATTTAGAAGCAGACGAAATGACATGCAAAATTTGACAAAAGTCACCTCCCAAAAGTAATGTTTTCCCACAGAAAATTTGATTCGGATTGTTCATTCGATCTATACACATGTTTTTCAAGCTTCTGTCCAGTGCTTCAAGACAATTTTATGTATCACCGATGCTTCGTCCCAAACTATGAGAGCAACCCTTTAGAGTAATCTTGCTAATTGTGTGCCCTTTATAATTTCACATGTTGAAAAGATCATCAACGTCAAGCGGAATTTTGAATCGAGAATGAGTAATTCTGCATCTTGGTAATAGAAGAGAAGCTATGCCGGATGAAGTAATAGCCAACACAGTATGGCCACGCGATCTAATTGTTGAAATGATAATTTTCCATAAAAAGGTTTTCCCTGTACCCCAATGTCCATATACAAAGAAAAATCCTCCTTGATTATTCAGAAAAGATCCCAGCACCTTTTAATAAGCATTTTTTTTTTGGTTCTAAATTCAATGCTTGATTAAGGTCTCATGCTCTCTCCAAAGATCATCTATGTTGTAGTCCAACTCTTCCATCAATAATTTATCAATAGAAAAAAATTGACATTAAGAGTTGGTTTTGGTAAATTGAATTTTGTGACTATTGTTGAGTTTGCATTAAACGACAATTCCAAAGTATTTAGAGTGTATTCTTTGATTTGTTCCTCTGGTATCACATAATTTCGGAATTGATACACTTTTTTCAGCTGGTATTGTATTTCCTTTGACATGATTTTCCAATGTTTTTCCCACAAAACTTTAGCATCTGCAACTTTACTAAAGATGACAATTGTAATGAAGAGCTGCCTTATTTGACTTGCAGTACCCCATTGAGATGCTTGGTTCAATCCGTCATCCCATTCTTTATCATTGTCTAATAAACCAAGTTCATTGCATGCTTCTTGGAATGTTGGATACAAAATTCCATCAATCGTTTTGATTTCCTCATAACTTCGAGCTCCTCTGACTATGCTGAGTAGAATACGCAAAAAAAATATAGCTTTCTTGAAGCTGGACGAACATAATTGATTTTGCCTATACATTTGCTTTGCTTCCTTTGTTTCCACTCATATTGAGTATCACTCCACACCCACTGTTCTGGAAATTCTGCATAAGTGACCTAGCACTTTTAAATTTTGCATTTCTTCCATCTAATGTGTAAATTGGGTTTTTTGAATGTTTGATCTTCGAAGTACTTGGGACAAACACTCATCATCTAGGAAAGAAATTCTTTATTTATTTGGGAGATGAATGCAGAGTCTTTCAACTGTAGGTTGTCTAATGTAATTTAATACCTAGAAAATTAATTAATTAAGTTTGTGTTTTTAATTCTTTTACTATTAATTAATAAAAAAATTCAGATCTAGCTTAGCTTAGGTCTTTTGTTTTTAAAAAGGATTATAAGAAACAGTTACTCTATCTTAGCATATATTCATTTCATTCAAATCATATTATATAATCAATTTTAAAAAAAAAAATCAACTATTTATTACACATTATATGTAATAATTAAATTATATCAACAATTCATTAATAATTCTGATAATAAATAATTAATTTTAAAAAAAAAAAATTAATTATATAATATGATTTGAATAAAAAAATATATATTACCAATAATAACTGTTTTATACGATCTCTTTGTTTTCCCGTTTCCTGGTTTTGTTTGGTGGTAGTAGCTGCTACCAAGTTTGTCCCACCCACGCTGGAGCCTAGTCATAGGCTTATACTTTACTTTTCTTTTCTTTTTTTGGGTAAAAACCAAAATAAAACAGAAAGGGACATGGAAGGGAATTCTGGAGGAGGAGGAGGAGGCGGCAGCAGCGGCGGAGCAGACAAAGGAGGAGTAGGAGGTGGAGAAAGAGGAGGAAACGACGTGGAGCTTGTTTGCAAAACACTTCAGGTAGAACACAAGCTGTTCTACTTCGATCTCAAGGAGAACCCACGCGGGTGTTATCTGAAAATCTCGGAAAAGACATCGGCTAGCAGATCCACCATCATTGTCCCTTCCTCTGGCATCTCCTGGTTCCTCGATCTTTTCAATTACTACGTCAACTCCGACGACCACGACCTCTTCAGCAAGGAATTGCAGCTCGACACTAAAGTCTTCTACTTTGACATTGGCGAGAACCGGAGGGGTCGTTTCTTGAAGGTACGCTCTTACTACTACCTTCACTCAACCACCTCTATTTCTCTTTTCTTTGCTCGATTCAAATTCCAAACCTTGTTTGATCTTTTGATGTTGAGATTTTTTGTATGGAATAACATTTAGGCTCAATTTTTGCTCCAATCTTCTCTATCCTGTATATGATGACGAGTTTTCGTAGAATTGGTTTTGGGGTTTGGATCTCTTCTTGAATCGAATATTGCTGGAGAATGACGTTCTTAGCTATGATGGTATTATAACCAAGCCTTAGCTTTATAGCACTTCGAATGCTAGTTCCCTTTCGTAGTGGTCTTCAACCAGCAATTGTAAATATTGATCATTGAGGCTATCAAGAGCCGTAACCTTCTTAGAATTTAGAGTGGTGAATAATATCTGTTGTCTTTCATCATCGACAGTGCTGCTGCTATGATTTCTTCTTAAGAAATTGAAGAGCAATTGTATCCTTTCTTAAATTCGATTCTCCAGTTCTTCTTGGTTGGAAAAGGGGATAGATGAACAAGAACTTGCTGGAGTAACTGGTCCTGGAGAATGGCAAAACCACGAACTAGGAAATTCGACTTGATTAGAATGACTTGCTGAAAGTTGGTTGTGGAGGAATTGGCACCCAACATTTAAATGCACATCTCTAACACGTTGAGAGCAGACTCTAGAAACTTTTTTCATGTTTGAACTGAACCCAAGAGCATACATATTCATTAATAAGTTTTATAGTGGAAAACCTTTTAGCTGAGATGAGTCAATTTTAACACTCCTTGAGACAGTTAAATTTTTAACTGCTTTTTGCATGAGATCTACCTCGTTTCTTGCTAATGAAGCTTCTTTTTCATACCTTCAATTTAAAGCTTTGTTGCAGCTCCAAGTTTTCCTTTATGAGAATGATATCAGCTCCTCCAATTCAATATTTCTTGTCTGAAATGTCATGTTCGATTCTGTCAGCCATCTGGCATCAATTGATGCTTTTATTTCCAAGCAACAAAATTGCTTCCTTGAAGCTCCTAATATCTATTTTCAAGCACCAGGATTTTGGTTTATACTTCCCTTCACAGTAAATGTGGCTGTTTGATCCTTGGATCTGCTTCTTTTCCGTTCCTTCAAGTGAAATGCTTGTTGCAACACAGGATTTTCCTTCCATAAGAATGATATTAGCTCCTCCAATTAAATATTTCTCATCTACAAAGCCTGATCTTTCGTACTTGATTCTCTCAGCCTTTCTTGCTAACATTAATGACTTTATTTCAGAGCATCACAATACTGTGTTGAAGTTCCAAATATCTAGTTTCTAGCTCCCTGGTTTTGGTTTTTAGTTCCTTTGCAGTACTGTGGCTGCTTGATGGCAAAAAAAAAAAAAGTCACAGGAACAGAAAATGAACTTTGGCTGCTTGAGCCTTGCATCTTTAATCAACTTGTATCTTGTTGATTATTGCTCGAAATTTGAGATTTTCTCTTCGAAGTTTTATTTTTCCTTCCAAAACTCTACTAGTTTTACCTTAATTAGAGGTTGCAATTGGATGGTTTGGGTTAGGTTTGGATTTAGGCATTTTTGGTTTTGAATTCTAGTTCATTTCAGGTTTTAGGTTGTTAAAGTTCAGGTTGTTGCCTTCGAGTCAATTCTTTCTGGGTTATGTTGGGTTCTGAATAGGTCTTTGTTTTGGTTCAACTTTTACCACATTAGCCAGTAGATAGTAACTGGTTTCGGATCTGGGCCAGTTTGTTTTGAGGCACATCGTGTTTATTGTTGTTGACCTCTGTAGTATATTTGGATTGCTCAAGTAGACTTTTGGTTGAATTGAGTTGGTCATTGGGGGTCAGTTTATCTTTAGCCTTCTTGACCTAAGAGTGTTAGTAAGGCACCTCTTAAAACAACTTAATAAGGGTGGAAAACATTGATTCTCCACATTTCATCTTACTATGTGCAAGATACCTCAAAAGCAGAACTGTCTTCAGATTGGTCTAATTTCATATCAAAAGATAACTATAAATTTCTGTCCATCTCTTCAAATTGATTTTCATCTAACTTGCCATGATGTGGACTTCTCATAGTCATCATTAACAAGTTGAGGCCTAGACAAAAGTTGAGTATAGCTTTAATCACGTTGGTAATAAATTATTTTCTCTTTAGTCCATTATCTTTGAATTGCCCCAAGGACAGGAATTTACAAAGTAAAAGAGAAAACGGATGAAGAAAATGTCAAATATGTACTTACAGTAGTGGAGAGAAAATCCTGTTAATCTTGTAACTTTGGATTTGGTCAACAAGTGGGGAAATGCCAATGGTGGGAAACTAGAGTTAATGAGGACTGTGTTTACGTAAATGTCCAGATTGAGTTTTGGTTAAGTCATCAAGTTGAGTTGAGCAGTTTAGATTGTAAAATAGGAAGGTTATTGTATTAGATTGTTATGAATATCACTTTGCTGTGATTGGTTGCCGTTTGGTAAATTCTCTTTATTCTTTCTATAAATGTAAAGAAATTTAGAAATAATATGTTTTCTTCTAAGTGCTTCATGAAAGAGAAAAAAGAGGACAGCTTTGGTCTTGCTTTCCAGAGGCTGTTTCTGCCTTACTATGAGTCTATGACTCAAGTTTGAGTGTCGAATATAGGTATATATTTGAGACAGGAATGTTAAATTTTTTCTAAGTTTTTCCTTATGTTTAGAGGGTCGGTCTGCACATTGATATATGTTGGATATGTCTGAGACACAGGTACTTTAAGGATAACGAAGAGCGGGAGGTTTCTCATTTAGAAACTTGAACGTTCATAGGTTGTGGCCAAAATAAATAAATAACCTGCAAAGTTCATGAAAGAGAGAAGAAATGTGAACTAACGATCAATCAAATCATTCTCAATTCTTGTTGAAATTTTGTAAAATCTGGTGGTTATTGTATTATCTTTGGAATAATGCTAGAACATAGACATGCATTTAAACACGTGCAAATACACACGCAACATGCATGCATGCTTGCAAGCACAAACATAATAAAAAAATTGGACTATTTAGTGCTATGATTTATGAGAATGGAGCATAAGTGCTGTTTGTGACCTTGTAGTGCCTTTGATTTCTTTTCTCCAAGTAGTGTTGTACCTTGTCTTTCATTCTTTGCGTTAACTCTGAATTGTTTGGAAGATGGGAAAAGTCAAAAGTTAAGAGTTCACCATTTTAAAAAAAATGTATCTCTAATGAAATCATCTGTAAAGGTATCTGAAGCATCTGTCAGCAGAAACCGAAGTACCATTATTGTGCCTGCAGGAAGTACCAGGGATGAAGGGTGGGCAGCATTCAGGAACATATTGGCAGAGATCAATGAGGCATCAACTCTCTTCATATTGCCGAATCAGGTATCTTTGTGTTATATTCCTATGCTCCTTCCTTTCCAATTTCTCTTCTGTCATATATGAGTTTCATTTTTTTTCATATAGTCTCATTTAATTTGTCAATCTGGTTGTTTTTGTGTCTATATGGGTTTTCTGAAACAGCAAAGTTCTGAACATTCAGAACGTCTTGTTGGGCTTTCAGATGATGTAGGGGCTGGCTTCATATCAGGACACAGCCAGCCAGCCTCAACTTCTGAATTGAATGTAGACAGATCAGTTGAATTGCCAGCACAGGATGAAAGTGGTAACATGGGGGTTTCAAAGGTGATCAGAGCTGATCAGAAAAGATTTTTCTTTGATCTTGGGAGCAACAACAGAGGACATTTCTTGAGGATATCTGAAGTACTCTCTCTCTCTCTCTTCACTTTCTTTCTTTCTTTTTCTTTCATATATATATATATATATATATATATGTATAAAAAATAAATTGAACTAAAGTGTAGGCATGGACTAGGTTGATAATAAGGATGGTTCAAAAATTGCAGGTTGCAGGTTCTGATCGGTCTTCCATAATTCTTCCACTGTCAGGATTAAAGCAGTTCCACGAAATAGTGGGTCATTTTGTGGAGATAACAAAGGATCGCATTGAAGGAATGATTGGTGCAAATGTTCGAACGGTAGATCCACCTCAAAGGTGAATGCCAGTGGAACATGGTGAGATAAATAATTCTGATTCTGTCAAGTTTGGTTCAAAGCCTCTAATAATAGTTGTTTGATAAGAGGTGCAATTGTGCTTTTTATTTTCATCCCTCCCACTTGCTCTCATTCAAGCCTGAAAATAATCCGATTTTATCTGTTTGATTACCAGAGAAATATTCGGAGATAGTTGTGAAGCTTAGTTTCATAGGAATAACGGACAACAATTGGATAATTGTAATTTGTCAGTTTGATAGTGTGGCAGTGGCCGGCACCCTCCCTCATTACCTTCTTAATAATGCTTACTTATTTCATGTTCAGTTGTTGTTGTTGTTGTTGTTTTTTTTTTTTTTTTTTTTTTTTAAGTCTTAGAAGTAAACACTGGTGGAATGTATTAATATTAATTAATTTCATTTTGAAGGAAAAACAATTGCTTGGAACTGTTGCATTGTGGGTTTTTGACAGTTGTAAGTATTAAACGTGATTTCATGTAGAGGTTTTCCCTAATTAGTCCATACGATTGAATGATCCTAAACTTGTTCTAAAGTTACAAACCTAATTAAATAAAAGTTTGCCCTTATAAATACCAAACAAGTTTAGATCTACACTGGGTCTAACCAGCATTGTATCGGAGTTAAAGCTCATATTCAAGCTGGCTAACTAGTAAAATTCTCAAACTACTTCATATGTATACTTGTTCATGGGTCGGATCGCGATTCGAAATATACTTTTTTCTCTTGCTCAAGCCCATTCGGGCTGGGCTTGAGTTGGCCCGTTTTATTATTCAAAAATATTAAAAAATTATTTTTATATTATTTTATAATTAAATTTAAACAAAATAATATTTTTATTTAATAAATAATAATTCGGGTCGGTCCGGTTCGAATTATTAAATACCTTGTCCAAGTCAGGTCCAATACGGGTCGGGCTTACCAGACCGGACGGACTATCCGATCCGTGGACAGGTCTACTCATATGTCAATCTATACGATAATTGTCATGTAGATGGATTACTATATAGAAGATAACATGCCATACAGAAGAATGATGATAATCAAGACTGCATAATTCTAAAATTCACCAAGTAGACCTAGGGCATTTTCATCATTTTATTCATCATGTAGAATTTAACTGTCATTAGGACTCATGAACATAACATAATAACACGGCCTATAGATAGAGGTATTTTTGTCATTTTCACTTGTAATGTAGAATTTAACATCTTTTGTTTTTCCGAAAACGTTTTTAGGTCTAAAAAAACACTTCTCAAGACCTTCGAGCAACATTTTTCAAAACCTCTAGGATATTATTTTTAAAAACCTCCGAACACTTTTTTCTCAAAACCTCCAAGCACCGTTTTTTTTTTTTTAAACCTTCGAATTACCATTTTTAAAACCTCTGGATTATTGCTTTTTAAAGCCTCTGGGTTACTTTCTTTGAAAATATTTGGGTTACCGTTTTCCAAAACCTCCGAGTAACTTTTTTTTTAAGAACCTCCGAGTCCGTATTTGCTAAGTCCGATCTAAGTTTCATCTAAGGTATTCAGATACCTCTATAGGTATTCAGATGCCCTCTCATCAAGGGAGAAATGCATTCCTGATAATGGTCCCTTTTTAATGCCTTTCATGTTTTATAAAAAGTGTATTAAAATCTTTCATAAAAACGTGCTTTCTCGATTACATAAATATTTGGCGAGAATGATTTCTTAGTCTTTGCCGGGGAGGTTAGGAAATTCTCCAATGCACGTGTTTATGAAATCATAAAGTATGATTTTTATTTTATTCGGAATTATGTAAGTGTAAGGCGAAAGAATATTTTTTCAAAGCTTTGTCAGGTTTACCGGGGAGTGCGATAATGTTTTCCGATGCATGCCACTTATGTAATTTCACATAAAAATTCATGAACAAAGGATTTTCAAATAAAGGTTGTATGATTTTTTGTTTATATTATTTAATAATTATTATTCATGGTATGTTCTTAATTATGTCATTTAATGATTATTATTCATGTTATGATCTTGATTATGTTATTTAACAATTGTTGCTTATATTAATTTTTTGCTTATGCCATGAGATAATTAGTGTCCACATTACTTCTCTTATGTTGCATATTAGTAATGTTTGCATATTCATGTTTTTACTAAATGAGTTTAATTGCATATAAAAAATGACATTTTAATAATAAATGAGGTAATATTCCCGAGTTAAAATAATTCATGAGTTCTCTGCCGGGTCTGCCGAGGAGAATTTCATCAATTATTGTTAACGAAGGAATACCTTTTTCTAAAAAGGAGAATGATGCAGATAATTTTTAAACGATAAAAAATTCTATGTTTTGCCGAAAATATAAAAAAATTTGTGATAATTAATTCCGAATCATTCTTAAATAATATGTGTGTTTTCAAAAGAGAATTATTTTTAAATACCAAATTCAAAACCAACTTTCACTGAGACTTAAGATAACACATGATTAATAAGATACTGTTTAATACAGGCATTGTGGGGGTGCTAATATCTTCCCTGCACGTAACCAACTCCCGAACCCGTCATTGTTTTTGTTCTCTAGTTTAAAATGCAGACTTTAAAATTGGTTTTAAAAAAGGATTTTAATTAATTTTAAATTTCTTTATGAAAACTGATTTTAATAGGTGATCGATCACACCTTACAAAAAAAAAATCGGCGGCGACTCCCTTTTTCGAGGTTTTTCAAAACTCATATTATTTACGAGGAATCTATTATCTTTTTGACCCCTCATCGTCATTTAACGGTCGAGAGATCGTTATGATAATGTGAAATTGGAGAACATTTGGATAGAACATTTCAAAATGAAAAAAGTTCAAAACCAGAATTAAAAAAAAAAAAATCAGAAGGAGATTTCAAAAATTGAAATATTTTATGTAGGGAACCCCTTGTGGAGAATTTGCAAGGAGAAAAGCAGCAAGGTGGAGATCTTTTCAAAAATTGGGAGAATTTTCAAATGGTGAATTTGCTAAATGAGTAGCTTTTAAATGACGGTTTTTAAAAAAATGGAGAACATTAAAAATGGAATTTTTGAATTAAAATGGGTCGCATGTGGAGTCTTAATCCCAATTTAGCCAGCACCATTAGGAGTTTTAAATTCAGTTAAGTTGGCACAATGTGAAGTTTTAAGCCAAATTTAGTTGGTACCATTTTGTTAAGCCCAATCAAATTGGCACATAAGAGATTTTAAGACCAATATAGTTGGCATCATAGGAGGCATATTGAATAATTTAGCCTTATATATTAGGTTGAGAATTTGGCAATTCTAGGTAGTGGGAGTAGACCTTTCCAAGGTAAAATTGTGGAAGTAGATTTGTCCAAGGGTCAGACGAATCTGAAAAAGATATTTTGTAATTCGATCTGGATTATTATTCATTTAATAAAAAATAAATTTATTTAAATTTAATTATAAAATTATAAAAATATATTTTTAATATTTTTTAAATAATAATATAGGTTTTCGGACCCGATCTTGGACAAGCAAAATAAAAAAAATTCGGATTGTGTTCCAGCCCATAGACATATCTAAATGGGACTGGATTGTGTTGAATATTAATATCATGGAACTTGATTATCATTCATAATTAAAATTAATTAGGAATTAGTATTACTGTACACACAAATTTCGCGTCAAAAATATGACAAGGAAAATTTGCAGTTAAATAAGAATTTTATTAATCAAACTTAGAGGTTACAATCTCTGGAAGTTCTTTAAATAAAGAAATCCTTTGATTCTTTTCTTCAACAAGATTATGATGAGATCCTCTTCAAGGGTCTTTTAGACTTGATCTTGAAAAACGGGTTTGATCTTTTTTCTTTTGATGAAACAAGATCAAAGAGCAGCTTTCTTAAGAACATGCACAGCGTTCTTCAGAATATCTTCAATTTCTTCAATTCCTTCAAAGAATTCTTCTTGAGAGTTTGGAGAGGATTTGGGTCTTCAAAATCTTCTTCTTCTCTTCAGGTTTCTGAATTGTGTCATTTGTGTTGAGGGGAGGTCTCTATTTATAGTGGTAACTAGCCAGGTGAAAGAGAATTCTAAAAGAATTTGTCCTCCTTATTTATCTCTTAATTAATTTAATTTAATTAGAGATAATATCTTCTTATTTATCTCTTAATTAATTTAATTTAATTAGAGATAAAATTTTATTATTTATCCCTTAATTAATTAAATTCAATTAGAGATAAAATTTTATTATTTATCTCTTAATTAATTTAATTAGAGATAAAACTTTATATTTATCTCTTAATTAATTTAATTTAATTAGAGATAAAATAATTATGACACATAGGTGAAATTTGATTGGATGACCCATGAATCCTTGCAATTTAATTGGTCAAGCCATGTGTACATATTTAATTAATTATAAAATAATTAATTATGATGATAATGCATAATTTAATTAAAAATTTCTTAATTAAAAGAAATTTCAATTAACACGTGGCAATTTGTAATTGGTCAAAATTTTTTTTCTCCTTCTACAAATGCCCCCTCAAGACTTGGTTACGTACACGATTTTTGTTGTGTGTAGCAAGTGGACAAGTGTTGAAATTTAATTTGCTTTTGATGCCAAAATTTATTTACACCTTTACATTGTCTTGAGAAAATTTGCAAACATCAATTGTTCCACATGATTTTGTATGCGACAAAAGAGAAGTATTGAAATTTAATTTTGATTTAGCAAAAATCAAAACTAATTTTTTTTTAAGGCATTCGGCTAGTGCAACTTTGATAAATTTCGACTTGAAATTATGCCAACCAAATCCAATTCACTCTTGTAGTCTAGCTAGGATTTGTCTCCTTTAACAATAATCAAAACAAATCCTTATCATATAATCCCACCGAACTTGTCATTCCTAGGGATAAATTCTTCAAGTCATAGTTTAATAAGGATTAAACTCTTATTCACTCTTTGAGATAGGATTTAGAAACCCATTGGGATTTGACTTCTAACCAGTATATAAAGCACCCCGAGGACTTTGAATCCTCATATTTCCAATAGCATGAAGCCTCGTAACTTCTGATGAGTTTTTTTTTTTTTTCTTGCCGCAACTTTTTATTTTATTTTTTATTTTATGCAATCTAATTTTACATTCTCAATTACTGGTTGCAGGATGTAGGTGCTCTCTCATCAAGAAGAACATTAGGAGATAATAATTGATATGGCCCAGTTTCACGTCAAAGACTTGTCTCTGGATAAAACTTTAATGAAGCAATTAACGGCTTTACATGATAACTCACAAGACATACATGGGTCTCATCTAGAAACTTTTGCATCAGCTTCAGTCTCGAATTGCTTTTCACATTTTTTGAAGCTTCAGTCTCGAATTGCTTTTCACATTTTTTGAACATCACAAGGTGGAAATTTTTTTTTTCAGGAGTTGGTGTTCTGTCGAAACCCCTGGTAAAGAAGACAAAGAATTATGCTGCGGACTTGTAATGTTATTCGTTTTCATTGTTGATATCTTGGCCCAGCATCACGGGAACCTCAAATTCATGGCCTCTTCAATCTGAATTAGGAGATGTGTTTCAACAATCACAAGCCCAGCGGCTCTTCAGTTAACACCTACCGTTTATTTGAATATGTTTTGCTCTTTATGTCTGTTCCCAGCGCAAACCAGGGTAACGGGAACTCACGATTTTGAAACTCGTTTACGAGTTGGTCCATGGTCAACTTCATCGGCCTTTCAACTAAACCGGTTATTTCAAATTAGATGACAGTATATATATATACACTTGTCACTTGTAAATTACATGCATGTTGACACCTTGCATTCTAGTTTAATGGTCAACAATAACCATGCAAGTTATAGCTTTGCCATGCATGTCAACGCGTTACACGTTTCTCTTGCATGTTTCATCAACTTTACCTTAAACAAATCTCATGCATTACTTTTAAGGATAAAGAAACGTGTTCATGCATTAAATGTTTTCATTCTTTTTCATGCGCCACTTGTCCAAGACTTTATTTTCAAGTTTTTTTTTTTTTTTTTTTTTTTTTTTTTTTTTTTTTATAAAAAAACTCTCTATTTACTATGACATGTTCTTTTCTTTTGTAGAACCATAATGGTGTACTTCAAAGATCTCAACAATTATTTTGTCTCTTTCCGAGGATATGAAGACATTAGAAAAGGATTATATCTCTTCATCGACATGCCCATATCGGGTAGATATAAATCTACTTGAAAATCATTCGATTTTTCTGCCGCTTCTTTTCAAGGAAGACGAAGACATTAGAAAAGGATTATATCTCTTCATCGACATGCCCATATCGAGTAGATATAAATCCACTTGAAAATCATTCGATTTTTCTGCCGCTCCTTTCCAAGTAAGACGAAGACATTAGGAAATGATTATATCTCTTCACCAACATGCCCATATTGGGTAGATATTAATCCACTTTGAAATCATTCGATTTTTCTGCCGCTTCTTTCCAAGGAAGACAAAGACATTAGAAAAGGATTATATCTCTTCATCGACATGCCCATATCGGTTAGATATAAATCCACTTGGGAATCATTCGATTTTTCTATAGCTTCGGAAGATTGGTCGATAGAACTTTCTCAAGCTTCACCATTTTCTCCAAAGGCAAGATGTCTTCAATCTAATCTCCATGTCAAGGCCGCATTATTTTTGAAGAGGCATATTGGGGATATTCTTTCAAGACATTATGAAGAACATTCCTTCAAGATTTTCAAGATTATTGGAGAACTTCCTTCAAGACTTTTGAGATTACTGGGTAATTCTCTTTGAGATTATGTAATTCTCTTTGTACGTAATTCTTTTCAAGACTATCAGAGATTATTAAGCGTTTTCATCAAGATCCTCAAGATTTTGTAATTCTCTTCGAGATTATGTAATTCTCTTCAAGACTCTCGAAGATTATTGAACGATTTTCATCAAAATCTTCGAGATTACGTAATTTTCTTCAAGACTCTCGAAGATTATTGAACGGTTTTCATCAAAATCTTTGAGATTGCGTGATTCTCTTCAAGACTCTCAAAGATTCCTGGAGAATCTTGTTCAAGACCTTCAAGATCGTTGGAGTCCTTTGGAGAATCTTTCATCAAGACTTTCGAAGAATCCTTCTTCAAGACCTTCAAGATTATTGAAGCCCTTCAAGAACCACTTTAAGACATCCTTGATGGCCACAGAGATCAAGTTTATTGGCGAACTTCCTTCAAGACTATCGGAACCTTCTGAAGACCACTTTGAAAGATCCTTGATGGCCAAAGAAGATTCATCCAAGATGTTGTTGTATCCAGATGAAGGATCAGATAGAGCATGCACCGGACTTGATGGCCAAGGAAGACCCATCCAAGATGTTGTTGTGTCAAGATGAAGGATCAACTTAGAAAAACTTCAAGCGCTTAAGCTTTGTCTTAATACCTAATGTTAAGCATATGAAGACTTCCAAAGTTTTTTTTTCTTCAATTTCATTAGTCAACGAAGCACAAGGGAAGAATACTATGATCCTTGAAGATTCAGTTGATGGGAATGATCATGAAAGACGTTGGAAGCAAATCAAGCCAGAAGAATTCCATGATGACACATCCTTGCCAAGAGTGAAGCTTCAGTTTTTGATCCACATCAATTCAACAAACTTGTAGTTGAGATTGAAGATAATGTTTTAAGCACCATTGCCAACCAAGAAACTGTTTGTCTCGACATGATGATTGTTTTCTCTTCTTTTGATCGAGTTTCTTCACTTGTTGGAGATGTCTACAAGATCTCCGATTCAATAGAAACAATCAAGTCAGTTGATTCATCTTCATTGAAAGGCATGGTGGAAGACTTCTTTGCACAAGCCCAGAAGTTTAATGACCTTGAATCTTCACCTGAGATGAACTGAAAGGCCAGAAAGTTAACACTTTCAAGTTTCATGGAGAGATGAGTTCCATTGATTCTTTTACTATCCATGAGAATGAAGCCAAAAGCTTAGATTTGTTGTGAACTATGTTGGAAATTTATGAAAATGACTTGGAGATTTTCGTGATACTTTCATGTAAACAAAAGATAATATTTGAGTCAAACAAATATATATTTTTTTGTTTGGACTGAAATTGGCAACGAAACCAAGCTACCTACGTACCCTCGAATTTGAAGGATCAAGTCATAACGTAGTTCATCAATTTTTTTTGTGCCCTAACTTTTGCCTAAGTTGTCTTCGAAAAGATATTCAACCTAGCAAGCAAAGTTTTTTTTTTTTTGAAGGTGCAGTTTAAGCTCGTGCTTAGGAGCAAAATACGACAGTTTAAGCTCTTGCTTAGGAGCAATACGACAGTTTAAGCTCTTGCTTAGGAACAATACGACAGTTTAAGCTCTTGCTTAGGAGCAATACCTTCTTTAAGCATAGTAACGCTTCAAAAACTTTCCATTGATCGGTCCAACTTTGACACCATCTTGATCAACGATCTTGTATGCACCATTGGTATAAACTTCTCGAACAACGTATGGTCCATCCCATTTTGAAAGAAACTTGTTGCCAATACGATGTGAAGTATTTATGGGTCTTTTTACAGCAAGGACTAAATCTCCAACTTGGAAAGATCACTGCTTGACTTTCTTATTAAAAGCTTTGGATAGTCGAGCTTGATAGCACTCTAAGCGTTGTTGGGCTTCAACCTTTTCTCACCCAGTGCTTCTAATTCTTCCAAACGTAAGCGTACATTATCTTCACTAGAAAGATCTTCCTGGAATGCAATCCTCAATGATGGAATTTGTCGCTCAAGTGGTAGAACAGCTTCTACACCATAAACAAGTGCATACGGAGTGGCTTGAGTTGGTGTGCGATATGTAGTTCGATAAGCCCACAGAGCTTCTCCCATCCTTTCATGCCAATCTTTCTTTGAACGGTTAACAACTTTCTTGAGAAGATTGCACAAAGTCTTGTTAAAAGCTTCTGCTAATCCGTTTGCTGGAGCATGGTACATTGAAGACTTGTACTGCTTGAAGTCAAACTGTGCACATAATTTGCTCATGTCAAACTGCTTCCCATTATCAGTTATGATGTGACGAGGTACACCATACCGATAAATGATGTTTGTCCTGATAAAAGTTGCACAGTTTCTTTTTTTACTTCCCTGTAAGGTGCCACTTCTGCCCACTTTGAAAAGTAATCTATAGTGGCAAGTATATACATATGCCCTAGTGAACTCTTAGGTAATGGTCCTACCAAATCAAGTCCCCAAGCATCGAACGGCCAAGATGTGACTGTCGGATGTAATGGTTCAGGAGGTTGATGGATGAAGTTTGCATGAAACTGACAAGCTTGACATTTCTTGGAGTAGTCCATGCTATCCTTTACCATTGTTGGCCAGTAGTATCCCATTCTTTTAATTTGAAAGTGCAATTTAGCTCCAGACTGATGTGCACCATAAATTCCTGAATGAGCTTCTTGTAAGGTTTTGGATACTTCATATTCTCCTAAACATCGAAGGAAGACCCCATCAAAAGAGCGATGATAAAGCGTACCCTTGAAGTAAATAAATCGAGGAGCTCGACGTTTCACCTCTGTTTTATGCCTTGGATCATTGGGTAGCCCCCCATGCTCTAAATAATCAATCAATGATTGTCTCTAATCTTCTTTTTCAACTTTGCAAACTGAAACAACATTGGATTCTGTATCGTTATCTTTAAAATCAACTGGAGGCAAAATCCATCGTTTACAAAGAGGGATTTTTACTTCTACACTTGGCATGGCAAGAGCTGATGCTAGATTAGCTAGAGAATCTGCTTGCTTGTTCTCTCTTCTTGGTACATGTTCCAAGCTTACATTGTCAAACCATTCCAAAATCTTCTTCGCATAGTTGACATATGGTAAGAGGTCTGGCTTCTTAACTTCATAAAGTGAAAGAAGTTGGTTGATGACTAATTTGGAATCCCCAAACACTTTAAGTTGAGTGATCTTCATATCCAATGCCATTTCCAATCCAATGATCAGAGCTTGGTATTCTGCTACATTGTTGAACAATTTTCAGTGAGAGTAAATGCATAAGGCAATACATCTCCGTCTGAAGTGACAAAGACAACATCTGCTCCAGCTCCATCTTGACGGGCAGCCTGATAACTCGTATAATTATATAGTTTTTAGTTATGTTTTATTATTGTTTTGTGTCAAATACGAGTTATTATTGCTTAGTCTAATTGTGTTTATGATCTTTTATATTTTTATGTAATTTGGTGTTTTTCACGAGTTTCTTTGAGTGATTTCAGATTACTAGGTTAAATCAAGAATTAAGGGCAAATCCAATTCAGTTCCAGTTCAGACACCTTTTGCCATATCAGCTATATCTGGAGTTTCACTGAAGCATTAAGGCTGAAAGTTTTACAGTGCACATTTAAGAGGCATATCTATCTTTTTCATGTTTTACACTTCTTGAAACGGAGTCGTTTTCCCTAGCGAAATCGACCATCAAGTTGGCTGATGTGCAATGACGTCTGTGCTGACCTGTTTTGGTATTTTGACCATATCTTCCGATCCATATGAGCAAATGATCTGATTCCAACGGCTATGGATCCGTAACGGATAGGGGTATATTTTTCTAGAAGACCATTTGATCAGATCGAGCCTCCAACATTGACAAAATCGACCATCAAGCTGGCTGATCAGAATTGTCATACAATATGACGAAAATTGTTAGAAAAATGCACCCACCTATTATACCTACCTTTGAAATTTATAAAGCTTGTCTCTTGTCATTTAGCTCTCCAAAATGTGTATAAATAGAGGGCCTTGGATGAGCATTAAAGATACATTGGTAGGATATTAGCCATTGTAATAAAATTCTCTAAGTTTTCTTCTTCTTTCCTTTCTCTAGTTTTCTTTTTCTTTATTTACTTATGCTTCTTACATTTCTTTTCATTTTATTCATATCTAGTATGTGTTGCTAATCATATTGTTGAGGTGATGAGGTGAAGCTTTTGGTAAATGCTAAGGTTAGTCTCTTAAACATGAGCTAAAATGAATCATCATTTATAAACACTAGTATAGATAATATTTTCTTTTGGTTTAAAATCATACTTGCAAAGTAGGGATCTTGATTCATTATTGACAATGAAAATGGCACAGTAAATGCTTGGTTTCATAACCTTGATTTGTTGTAGACATATACCTTGGCATAAGGAATGCTTGGACTCTTTTTATGAGTTTTGAGGACACCAAATGAACATAATATCATATGCTATGGACGTTGGACAATTTGGACTGAATTGCTAAACCTTCCGATTGGAATCTCCCTTATTTGTGAATTTCAATTGTGTAATAAAACAAGATTAATCTTAGCATAACACCAAGAGTGGATTCTCTAACCTCAACATCTTTTCTTATTATTTTTTATATATCTTGTTTAATTTCTTTTATGTTATTTTGTTTATTTTGTTCTCTGATATCTTATTTATCTTGTTTTGTTGTTGATTCCCTAATATCTTTTTTTCTTTCTTTTTCTTATATATTTATAAACTTATACTTACTAATACGCTTCCCTGTGGTTCGACCTCGGACACCCGAGAATTTATTACTTGAACATAACCTGCACTTGGGTTTACAACTCTTAATTGAGTCTCCATCAAGTTTTTGGCGCCGTTGCCTGGGAGGCAATACTAAGTATATAAGTTTATAAGTATATTTATTTTTATTGGCTGGTTATACCGCCTAATCTGTATATTAACTTTGTTTTATGCTTGTTTGGCGACGTGATTTTAGATCTCGTCGTTTAGTTAGATTTTATTGTGAAACTTGTTCAGGTAATCTTTCTAATACAACTCCTACCATGGCTGACAATGAAAGTGTTCATGCTGAAGATGAGAACAGACAAGTACGCACCATGCGTGACTACTTGCAACCAACTCGAAGCTCATCACCCTCTTGTTTTATTTTTCCTCTCAATGCAAACAACTTTCGTTTTAAACCAGGTATGATAGCTTTGCTTCCAAATTTCCATGGGTTAGAATCGGAAAGTGCTTACTCGTTTCTAAAAGACTTCGAAGATGTATGTGTCACCTTTAATGACCAACAATGTACAAATGAAATTGTCAAGCTAAAATTATTTCCTTTTTCTTTAAAAGATAAAGCAAAAATTTGGCTTCATAATTTAAAACCAAGGTCAATTGGCACATGGCAAGAATTACAAACTGAGTTTCTAAAGAAATTTTTCCCAGCACATAAAACTACTGCTTTGAAAAGACAGATTCAAAATTTCAATCAAAATCAAAATGAAGCATTTTTTCAGTGCTGGGAGCGTTTTAAAGATTTGTTAAGTTCTTGTCCACATCATGGTTTTGAAAGATGGCGTCTTATTAGTTTCTTTTATGAAAGTTTAACTCCCGAAACTAAACAATTTGTTGAAACAATGTGTAACGGTGAGTTTCTAGAAAAAGAACCTGAAGAAGCCTTTGACTACCTAGACCATTTGGCAGATAACTCTCAAGCCTGGCACACAGATAGTTCCTCTGAAAGTTTCAATAGATCTAATCTTGTTTCTAACAGAGGTAAATATCATTTTAGTCAAGAAGATGAAATAAAAGCTAAAGTAGCTAATTTGGCTAGAAAGATTGAAGCCATGGAACTTAGAGAAGTAAAAGAAGTCAAAACGGTTAAAAATGAAGAAAGTTGTAGAATTTGTGAAATCATGGGACACCCTACTTCTGAATGTCCAAACATTCCCATTCTTAAAGAAGCTTTGCATGATCAAGTAAATTCCATAAATACATTTAAAAAGCCTTTTCCTTCCTCTGAAACGTATAACCCTGAATGGAGAAATCATCCCAACTTCAGTTGGTGGAATAATAATCATGTTCAGGTACCACAATCTCAAAAGCCGGGCAACACTTTTTCCTATCAACCTTCACGTGTAAAAACCTTGAAAGAGACATTGCAAGCATTCATGCAAACACAAGCAAATGTGAATAACCAAACTTCACAGGACATCAATGAGATCAAAAACACCTTGTCCACATTGACAGATTCATTACGCACTCAAGAAAAAGGTAAGTTTCCTGCTCAACCTCAGCCTAACCCTTCTACTCAATGTCTTGTTTCTTGCTCCAATGAAACTCAACAGGAAAATGCCAGTTCTATCACAACTCTTCGAAGTGAAAAGGCAATTGACAAAAACATTCCATCAAAAGACCAAGATCCTCCTTCCCCTCCGAAAAGTAATGGTAAGGATGATGGTAAGTCTGAACTTCTTGAAAATTCGGACAAATAAAAAGGTATGCATCCTGCTCCTTTTCCTCAAAGGTTGCAAACAATAAAGAATTTGAATCAAAATGCAAAAATTTATGAACTTTTCAAACAAGTTAAGATTAACATTCCTTTATTGGATGCAATCAAACAAGTTCCATCTTATGCTAAATTTTTGAAGGACATGTGCACAGTTAAAAGGAAACATAATGTACAAAAGAAAGCATTTCTGACGGAAAGTGTGAGCTCAATCATTCAGCACCTTACTCCACCAAAATTCAAAGATCCTGGATGTCCAACAATCTCATGCATCATTGGAAACACTAGAATAGAACGTGCATTGCTTGATCTTGGTGCTAGTGTTAATCTTTTGCCTTTTTCTGTTTATCAACAGTTAGGTTTAGGTGAACTCAAGGAAACACCTGTTACACTTCAACTAGCTGATCGTTCTGTAAAAATTCCTCGAGGGATAGTTGAAGATGTTTTGGTTCAAATTGAAAATTTTTACTTCCATGTTGATTTTATTGTTTTGGACACACATCCTGTTTCAAATCCAAATGTTCAAATTCCTGTTATATTAGGCCGTCCATTTCTTGCAACTTCTAATGCTCTGATAAATTGCAGGAATGGTATTTTGAACATTTCTTTTGGAAATATGACTTTAGAATTAAATGTGTTCAACATTTGCAAGCAACCTGGTGATGATTCAGAAGTACATGAAGTGGATTTCATTGAAGAACTTGTTCATGAACATCTCACCACTACCACATTCCATGATCCTTTAGAAGCTTATTTAATTGAATGTGAGTTTGATAATGCTTCAGAAATTTCACACACTGATTCTTTGTTAAATTCTTTTCAGGATAAGCATTGTTGGAAACAAAAGTTTGAGGAACTTCCATCACTCACAAATGTCACTGTACCATCAACTATTGAACCACCCAAGCTGGATTTAAAACCATTGCCATCCGAGCTAAAATATTCCTTTTTGGGTGAGAATGAAACTTTTCCAGTCATAATTTCTTCACATCTTGATGAACTACAAGAAGGTAAGTTGTTACAACTTTTGAAAATGCACAAAAATGCATTAGGATGGACCTTAGCTGACATAAAGGGAATAAGCCCATTAATCTGCACACATAATATTTATTTAGAGGAAAATGCTAAACCCTCTAGACAAATGCAACGAAGGCTTAATCCTAATATGAAAGAAGTAGTGAGAAATGAAGTCATTAAACTTCTAGATAATGGAATCATTTATCCTATCTCTGATAGCAAATGGGTAAGTCCTACTCAAGTCGTACCTAAGAAATCTGGAGTTACTGTAGTTAAAAATGAAAACAATGAATTAATTCCAACTAGGACTGTTACTGGTTGGCGCATGTGCATTGACTACAGGAAACTTAACTCAGTGACGAGGAAAGATCATTTCCCTTTGCCTTTCGTGGATCAAATCTTAGAAAGAGTTGCAGGGCATGAGTTTTATTGTTTTCTAGATGGATATTCTGGGTATAATCAAATTGCCATTGCACTTGAGGACCAAGAGAAAACCACTTTTACATGTCCTTTTGGTACTTTTGCATATCGTAGAATGCCATTTGGATTATGTAACGCCCCTGCCACATTTCAAAGATGCATGCTTAGTATTTTTAGTGACATGATTGAACGTAATCTTGAGATTTTCATGGATGATTTTTCTGTTTCTGGTGATTCATTTGATGATTGCTTAGCCAATTTGAAAAATGTATTGATTAGGTGTGAAGAAAAAAATCTTGTTCTTAATTGGGAAAAATGTCATTTCATGGTCACTAAAGGTATTGTACTAGGTCACATTGTTTCTGCAAAAGGGATTAAGGTAGACAAGTCAAAAATTGAATTGATTGCTAATCTACCCACACCAAAGACAGTAAAGGACATTAGGTCATTCTTGGGACATGCAGGTTTTTATAGAAGATTCATAAAAGATTTTAGCACGATATCTAAACCTCTATGTAATCTTTTAATGAAAGACACTGCATTTGAATGGACTAAAGATTGTGAAGATGCTTTTGAAAAACTCAAAAATATGCTCATTACTACTCCTATTATGAGATCTCCTGATTGGTCTTTACCATTTGAAATAATGTGTGATGCTAGTGACTATGCTGTTGGTGCTGTGTTAGGACAAAGGAAAGATAAGAAACCACATGTAATTTACTATGCAAGTAAAACTTTAAATAGAGCCCAAATGAATTATTCCACTACAGAAAAGGAATTACTTGCAGTTGTTTTTGCATTGGATAAATTCAGATCTTACCTTGTTGGATCATCAATTGTTGTCTTTAGTGATCATGCAGTTTTAAAATATCTTCTCTCTAAGAAGGATGCAAAACCTAGGTTGCTGAGGTGGATCCTTTTGCTGCAAGAATTTGACATCACCATTCGAGATAAAAAAGGAGTAGAAAATGTGGTGGCTGATCATTTATCAAGACTTGTTTGTGATGAATCTTTTGGAACCTCACCAATAAATGATACTTTTCCTGATGAACAACTTCTAATTGTCTCCACGACACCTTGGTTTGCTGACATTGCTAATTTTCTTGCTACAGGAAAAATTCCTTCTCAATGGAGCCCCCAAGATAAAAGGAAGTTTCTGAATGAGGTAAAGAAGTTCTACTGGGATGACCCTTACTTGTTCAAATATTGTCCTGATCAGATTTTTCGAAGATGCATTCCCGACAATGAGGTAAGTTGTGTAATTAAGTTTTGTCATTCCGAGGCATGTGGTGGTCATTTTTCATCAAAGAAAACTGCTGCAAAAATTTTACAGTGTGGATTTTACTGGCCAACTTTATTCAAAGATGCATATAATTTTTGCAAGTCATGTGAAAGTTGTCAAAAATTAGGTTCCATTTCGAAAAGAAACATGATGCCTTTGAACCCAATTCTTGTAATTGAAATTTTTGACTGTTGGGGTATTGATTTCATGGGACCATTTCCACCATCTTTTGGTTTCTTATACATTTTAGTTGCAATAGATTATGTTTCAAAGTGGATAGAGGCAATTCCATGTCGAAATAATGATCACAAAACAGTGATTAAATTTTTAAAAGAAAATATTTTGAGTCGATTTGGAATTCCTCGATCTATCATAAGTGATGGGGGAACACATTTTTGCAACAAGGTTTTTGAAACATTAATGAAGAAATATGCCATTACACACAAAGTTGCAACCCCTTATCACCCGCAGATAAATGGACAGGTAGAATTAGCAAATAGGGAGATTAAACAAATTTTGGAAAAGACGGTTAATCCAAATCGCAAAGATTGGTCTCTTAGACTTAACGATGCATTATGGGCCTATCGAACAGCTTTTAAAACAGCATTGGGCATGTCTCCTTATAGGCTAGTTTATGGAAAACCTTGTCATTTACCTGTGGAACTTGAGCATAAAGCATATTGGGCCATTAAAATGTTCAACTCAAACCTTGATGACGCTTCTAATTTACGGAAATTACAAATAAATGAACTTGAGGAACTCAGAAATGATGCATATGAGAATTCTAAAATTCATAAAGAAAGAACTAAAGCCTTTCATGACAAGTTAATTTCAAGAAAAACATTTGATGTTGGGCAAAAAGTTCTACTTTATAATTCTAGACTTCACATATTTCCTGGTAAGTTGAGATCAAGATGGACTGACCCATTTTGTGGTTAAGCATGTGTATCATTATGGAGCAGTTGACATTGAGAATCCTCAAAACGGTAACGTATTCAAGGTAAATGGACAAAGACTCAAACTCTTTTTGGAAAATCATGTTACTCAAGAAGAGGTTGTTTTTCTTTTTGATCCTTGTTTTGAAAATAACTAGATGTAAATATAATTTTTACTAATCTTCAAAAAAAAAAAAAAATACATTTTTTTTAACCCCGGTTAAATGGCGGATAACGGTACTCCGTGATTATTTAAGTCGGTTCCATCAGCTACCCACAAAACTGATATTGTATATAAATTTCTCTTTCAATTTCTTTTTCATTTTTTTTTCAAGATGGATGATATTCTCACAAGATTGCAGAAACGATTTCCTCCTTTTCCTCGGAATATTTTACTGAAGCTTTACCAAGTTCGATTTGAAAGATTAAGAATGCTTATGCACAAAGGGATTCCTGAAGACATACGTTGGATAATTGAAGCCAAGGTACGTGAAGATGAATATCTTCCTGTTTTGCATTTACCAGGTACAGGTAGAAGCACTTTTGCAAAGAAGCGACGAGCAAAGCGCATGAGTTCAAATTGCCACAAATGTGCACGATGGACGTGTAACGGTAAATGTCGTTCTATTGGGATTCCGTCCTCTAATCGAGATGATAAAATTGAATTCATTAAGGATGGACTGAGTAAGGAGAATTTGGGTAATATCCAACTTTCTCTTGAGACGCATCCTAGTGGAGACGTACAAAGAGAAATTCTTGATTTATGGCCGCAATTCCAAAGGGAATGGCAACATCTTGGGAATCTGATGTTAAAAGACCCTGTTTGCCAGCTTGTAAGAAAACTGGATGGGAAGCATATCCTCGACTCATAGAAGGCGTTTAAGCCGTTTCTGGACGTAAAACCAGAGGAAGATGTGAGCCACAATCACAACTACAA
Source organism: Fremontodendron californicum (assembly GCA_030761205.1). Classification (NCBI taxonomy): domain Eukaryota; kingdom Viridiplantae; phylum Streptophyta; class Magnoliopsida; order Malvales; family Malvaceae; genus Fremontodendron; species Fremontodendron californicum. The sequence goes on from JAULJL010000003.1 coordinate 23,768,593, forward strand.
TAAATGACTTCTCAGCTTTTGGTTTAATTTGCAATAACTTCATTTCGGTTTAATTTACGTGTTGTTAGATTTGTGTAATTATTCTCGTTTTTTTTTGCATTGGTCTTTTACGGTTGATTTTTCTTCTCTTTTTGATTTTCTTCCTGAAATCACGCAAAAATCTTTTGTTAGGTTAACATTTTCTTCTGACAGGTCAAATACACTTTCGGCGACATTATTACTCTTGTCTGATTCACTACTCAGTCCTCTATATATTACACCATGTACTCATTCTATTTCAGGCACTTGAAAAAAAAAAAAGGAAAGTACTTCGTCCCAGCGCATTAAAAAAATTTGTGTCTTTGGAGGTGCTTATCCAGGGAAAAATAACATATTCGCTGATAAAGCCATAAGAGTTAGAGTAATACTTGCCCAACAAAAGATCCAGTTGATTTATGGAGGCGGTAGTACGGGTTTAATGGGAGCAGTCGCTACAGCAGCACACGCCGGAGGAAGTCCAGTTCTAGGAATCGTGCCACAACTATTCACAGATTTTTGTGGACCTACCTTGGGTAAGGAAATACAAGTCTGGAGTATCCATGAACGGATAACAATCATGTACCATTCTGCCGATGCATTCATTGCTTTACCAGGAGGTCTGGGTACATTGGAAGAAATAGCTTGCGTGGCTTCTTGGTCATCTTTGGTCACAAATAAGAAACCCATTGGTTTGCTTAATATTAATGGTTATTTTAGTAATTTGCTTTCATATTTAGATAATGCTGTGGATAATGGATTCATGTTTTCAGAGGCAAGGAGAACCATAATTTCTGCTACAACCATTGAAGATTTACTCAAAAAGCTCCAAGCTTATGAGTATTTACCTGCTACGGTTGTTTCGCAAACGCTCGGAAAAAGAAAAAGAGATATGGACGAGCAAGGAGTGGATTGCACTCTGTCTTTGTGACATTATCTAACATTTTGTTTGTTGTGTCTCAGTTATAATAAGAGGTTAGCAACCTCTGCAGGTAATATCTCCTAAATTCTACCTTTAGTAGGGGGTAAGGGACATATTTTGCTAATTTAAAAAAAAAAAAAATTGATGTGTTTTAAGCCATTTAGAAGTATTCATTCTGAACAAGGTCTGAGTAAGGGAGACTTGAGACATACCTTGTCAGTTTGATTTCTTCTTTCAAAAAAACAAAAAAAAAAAGTTTGTTGTGTTTTAAGCAATTTAGAAGTATTCATTCTGAACAAGGTCTGAGTAAGGGAGACTTGAGACATACCTTGTCAGTTTGATTTTAATCTTTTTATGTTTACTTGTTAATTTTTGTTAAGTATTTTAGGATTATTTAGGTTGCATGAGTTTGTTTTGTTTTGAGTCTTAGTTATTCCTATTCTTATGTTATTAGTTCTTTTCTCTTACACATGATTCTTTCATTTGGGTTAATAGACTTACATTGAGGACAATGTAAGAATTAAGTGTGGGGGGAACGATTTAGGATTTCTTTTATTTTTGTCTATAATTTTTTTTATGAGTCTTTATTATTATTATTATATTTTTAATGTGTTCTAGTTCCTTTTTAATACAATGATGAGATATGAATTGCATAAGTCTAAAACAGATTTATTAGTGAGAAGATTTTCATGAGAATTGAGCTTGATGTCAACCTTTTTATGAGCCAATGTTAATGTGATATGTTGATTGAGAAAGAAGCATGTTTAGACTTAATCTGACTTGTATAATCATCCTTGTGAGTTTTTGAGCCTATAATGATTGATGCATTATACAAATCAATCTAATTTCTTTCTTGAGTGCTCTTATGATTACATGATTCTCTAGAACTTGCTTTAAACCGTTTGAGACTATATTGATACATGTGACAACATGAATATGATAGAGGCATTAGGATTATAACCAGAGCCAAACAGCCATCCATTATTAATGTTCTAAGAGAACATCCCCACTAGTGAGCCAATTTGAGCCTACATTAAATATGCTATTTTATTGGTAACCAGAACTTACACCTAGCCTAAATATACTTATATCCTTACCCTTGTTCTAAAGATGGATTATATATTTTGAGACATATTGCAAAAACAAGGGATACTTTTTGAAAATTTGGGTTAGAACGAAAGATAAGTGTGGGGGAGGAGAGAGGCAAAAGTCAAGAGAAAAAGAAAGGGATCATTGTCAAATACATTCCCATATTAAAAAAAAAAAAATCTTCTCTTGAACTTCTAGTTAAAGTAAAGAAAAAGATGTTACAAAGTTGGTTAGAATGAAGCAAAGGCTCAACATGAATATTTAGCCTATGTTATTATGTGCTTTATAAGAGTTTTGAGAAGTTTTATTTGTATGAACTTATTATGTCTCTAAACTCTATGAACTCTTTGGAACCTTTGTGATATCTTTATCCTTTTGTTCTTTAACTACATTATAACCCTTTGGCCCCATTACAACCTTGAAAAAAGACCTCTTGATTTATGAAGTTGTATGATCTAAATAGTGGAGAATAGGTGGACAAGCAAGCATATGGTAGAACTGTTTTCATGAGATTGATTGAGTGTAAACACTTTACCACTACTTTAAAGAGTGAAAATCATGAGAGTATAGTGAGAAGTTGAGATTAAGTTGAATATGCACTATTTTGATTGAAATATGTTATGTTAATATTGGCTTAACTCATTTATTTACATTCAAGCATGAATTTTTGTGAAATTCTTTGAGCTATTGATTAGTTTATAAGACTTGTTCAAAGATTGTCTCTAATTTATATTGAAAGGATTAGGAGTAAATATTTTTAGTGTATGTAGTTTACTTATATTTTAGTTTTTCAATGTTTGTGGGTATCGTTCTAGCAAACCCTCACGAGACTAAACTCGTCCACTAGGGACACCTAGGGGTTTAAAGGCTTGTGTCACATGCTAAGTGCCACCGTGATTTCCAACGAAAATGGATTAGATTAGATTTTCTTATTTTATTTTTTATTGAGTCGTTGTTAGGGACTAGCAACAATCTAAGTGTGGGGGTGTGATAACTCGTATAATTATATAGTTTTTAGTTATGTTTTATTATTGTTTTGTGTCAAATACGAGTTATTATTGCTTAGTCTAATTGTGTTTATGATCTTTTATATTTTTATGTAATTTGGTGTTTTTCACGAGTTTCTTTGAGTGATTTCAGATTACTAGGTTAAATCAAGAATTAAGGGCAAATCCAATTCAGTTCCAGTTCCGACACCTTTTGCCATATCAGCTATATCTGGAGTTTCACTGAAGCATTAAGGCTGAAATTTTTACAGTGCACATTTAAGAGACATATCTATCTTTTTCATGTTTTACACTTCTTGAAACGGAGTCGTTTTCCCTAGCGAAATCGACCATCAAGTTGGCTGATGTGCAATGACGTCTGTGCTGACCTGTTTTGGTATTTTGACCATATCTTCCGATCCACATGAGCAAATGATCTGATTCCAACGGCTATGGATCCGTAACTGATAGGGGTATATTTTTCTAGAAGACCATTTGATCAGATCGAGCCTCCAACATTGACAAAATCGACCATTAAGCTGGCTGATCAGAATTGTCATACAATATGACGAAAATTGTTAGAAAAATGCACCCACCTATTATACCTACCTTTGAAATTTATAAAGCTTGTCTCTTGTCATTTAGCTCTCCAAAATGTGTATAAATAGAGGGCCTTGGATGAGCATTAAAGATACATTGGTAGGATATTAGCCATTGTAATAAAATTCTCTAAGTTTTCTTCTTCTTTCCTTTCTCTAGATTTCTTTTTCTTTATTTACTTATGCTTCTTACATTTCTTTTCATTTTATTCATATCTAGTATGTGTTGCTAATCATATTGTTGAGGTGATGAGGTGAAGCTTTTGGTAAATGCTAAGGTTAGTCTCTTAAACATGAGCTAAAATGAATCATCATTTATAAACACTAGTATAGATAATATTTTCTTTTGGTTTAAAATCATACTTGCAAAGTAGGGATCTTGATTCATTATTGACAATGAAAATGGCACAGTAAATGCTTGGTTTCATAACCTTGATTTGTTGTAGACATATACCTTGGCATAAGGAATGCTTGGACTCTTTTTATGAGTTTTGAGGACACCAAATGAACATAATATCATATGCTATGGACGTTGGACAATTTGGACTGAATTGCTAAACCTTCCGATTGGAATTTCCCTTATTTGTGAATTTCAATTGTGTAATAAAACAAGATTAATCTTAGCATAACACCAAGAGTGGATTCTCTAACCTCAACATCTTTTCTTATTATTTTTTATATATCTTGTTTAATTTCTTTTATGTTATTTTGTTTATTTTGTTCTCTAATATCTTATTTATCTTGTTTTGTTGTTGATTCCCTAATATCTTTTTTTCTTTCTTTTTCTTATATATTTATAAACTTATACTTACTAATACGCTTCCCTGTGGTTCGACCTTGGACACCCGAGAATTTATTACTTGAACATAACCTGCACTTGGGTTTACAACTCTTAATTGAGTCTCCATCACAGCCCCATCGAAGAATAGTTTCCATGGCCTGGGAATTTTGATGAAAAGAGTTTCTTCATCTGGGAGATCTTCAGAGAATTCCCAATCATCTGGAATCGGATGGTTTGCAAGGAAATCGGCAAGTGCTTGCCCTTTAACAGCCTTTTGTGGAATATAAGTAAAATGAAACTCTTGTAGCAAAAGAGCCCATTTTGCCAATCTTCCACTGAGCATAGACTTAGACATGAGATATTTGAGGGGATCTGCTCGCGAAATCAAACGAACAGAATGAGCTTGCAAATAATGCCTCAGTTTTTTAACTGCAAACATCAATGACAAGCAAGTCTTTTCAATGGGAGAATAATTTAATTCAGCGCCATTAAGAGTTCTACTAAGATAGTAGAGTGCAGTTTCTTTTCCTTCATCATTCTCTTGTGCCAACAATGCTCCTAAGGAACGTTCTTGTGCAGCAATATAAAGGACCAACAGCTCCCTGGGTATAGGTGCCTTCAGAATAGGCGGTCGTAACAAAAATGTCTTAATGCTCTTAAAAGCATTACTGCAGGCCTCATCCCAGACAAAAGGGACATCTTTCTTCATTAGCCGACTAAATGGTTGACATCGACCAGCCAAGTTTGAGATGAAGCGTCGGATATATGCCAATCTTCCTTGCAGACTTTTGAGTTCATGCATATTGCGCGGTTCAGGCATTTTCATGATTGCATCTATTTTTGATTGATCGATCTCAATCCCACGATGTCGTACAATGAACCCCAAAAGCTTGCTCGAGGATACTCCGAACGCACACTTGAGCGGATTCATCTTCAATTGGTATCTGCGCAATCTTTCAAACATTTGGCGAAGATCAGCAAGATGATCGGATTTTTCCTTTGACTTCACTACCAAGTCATCAACATAACATTCAACATTTTTGTGAAGCATATCATCAAAGATCTTTTGCATTGCTCTTTGATAAGTAGCACCTGCATTCTTTAACCCAAACGGCATAACTTTGTAACAGTATATTCCTTTTGGAGTTCGAAATGCGGTAAGTTCTTCATCTCTTGGAGCCATGCGAATTTGATTATAGCCAGATGATCCATCCATAAATGACAAAGCTTCGTGGCCAGTTGTAGCATCAACCATTATTTCTGTTAAAGGGAGAGGAAAGTCGTCCTTTGGACAAGCATTATCAAATCTCGAAAATCTACACAAACTCGAAGTTGACCATTTTTCTTTCTCACTGGAACAATATTTGAGATCCAAGTGGGATACTTGACTTCTCTAATAAAGCCAGCTTTGATGAGCTTATTGACCTCAGCTTCAATTTGGGGAATCAAGTCAGGATGAAAACGTCGTTGAGCTTGTTTGATAGGTCGAACACTTTTCTTGACAGCCAGATGATGCATGGCTACTTTTGGATCAAGTCCCGGCATCTCTTTGTAAGTCCAAGCAAAAATATCTCGAGACTCTATCAAAAGATCAAGATAGGCTTTTTCCTCTTCTGGTGGTAAGCAAGCATTAATAAAGACCGGTCGTGGATCTTCACTAGTACTGATGTTAACCTCCTTTAGCTCATCAATAGTAGCTTGATTTCCTTCTTCAAAAGATGAAGGGGCTTCTTGGGCTTCTTCTTCTTGAGATTTTTCACCAGTTTCTTTTACAGATACATGGTTAGAAGTAAGGATTTCTGTTTCTCCAAGTTCTTCTTCCTCTGAGGATGAGACCGATTTGGTTATAACCACTGTGTGCTTTCTAGCCTTTAAAACATCACCAGTAGTTACCTTCCATTAGCTTTGCCTTTTCATTCTAGAAGGAATTTTGCTGTGAAAATCTCTTGATTCTTTTAAAGTGGAAAATTTTCTTTTTCGGCCACAATTAACTTGTTCGGAGTATAGACTTCCAAGCCTTGACTGAATGGAAATTGGTTTACTTATAGAAACTTCACTACATTTTTCTCCCATTCGTTCAAAAACTGACATTCGTGATGATTGAATGCTCAAACGATCAAACACTGAACATCGTGTTGAGCGTGCTCCTAAGCGATCAAATACTGAAAGTCCTGGTGGCTTCACTGCATCTTCTTGCTCCTCGAGAACTTCCTCCACATTTATGTACCTCGAAGTTTGTTTATGAATCTTCAACTTTAATGGAGAATATCCAAGCCCCTCTCTAGAAGTTCCGATGTGATCAATTTTCTTTTGCCAGACCTGACGAATCTTGAATGAACTTTGGGGCCTTTCTTTGTTAGGCTCTTTTGTCTTGTGAGCCAATTTTGCAACATCCTCTTGTTTATATCCAGCTTTGACAAGCAACCTATAAGCATTAGGATCAAAATCTTTAGCTCGATGAGTAGGAAGATCCTGATGTTCACAAAGAGGTTCTTCTACTGGCCTAACAAATTCTTTCAGTGGAGGTGTAAGGCCTCTTGATTCTTCCAAGTTAGTGAGGGGAAGAGTCAAATCCTTTAAACCTTGAGCAATTTCATCTTCTCCAACTTTGGAGGAAGCCAAATTCTTTCCCTTTTGCTTTAATTCTTGCATCGGGTTGGGCATTACTTCTTCGATAAATGTATCTTTTAAATAAAACTTTGCATCTGCGAAATGTGCTTCTGCTATAGTAAATGGCTTAGCGTCTGCAAGGATCGTCTTGACTTGACCGTTTCTGCAATACTTGAGACATTGGTGCAGAGTTGAGGAGACTACACCGTTTTGATGTATCCACGGTCGTCCAAACAACATGTTGTACGTCGTTTTGGCATCGATCACATGGAAAAGTGGACTTGACTCCATATCTCCAATGAAAAGTTGAAGTCTAAGTTTTCCAAGAGCTCTTTGTCCCCCTGGTTGAATCCTTGGATCATCAAGCGGCTTTGCATCAATTCATCCAAAGGAACTCCCAATTCCTTCATTGTCATCAACGGGAGTATGTTGACAGCAGAACCATCATCGATCAAGATTCTATTGATCTTCTGTTCCCGAGTATATCCTACGACGAACAACAGTCGATTATGAGGGGTTGACCCCAGCAACAGATCTTTATCAGAAAAGTTAATTTTCGTAGCACAAGAATGATCATCAACGTCAAATGCTACCGTGTCAATGTTGTTTTCATTATCTTCATTGCCACCGTTATGGTAACAAGTCATGAAAATCGAATCTTCATCTCTAAGCTGAATTGGCATGAATTCGTTTAAAGTGATTGGCCTCCTTGACTTTCTCCCTACTGAATTTTTACCCTGAGATGGCATTTTTGTTTCTTGAGGCACATTAGGCTTTGGAGATTTGGCTGGTTGTTTGATCATCTTAGCTCTTGTAGGCACTATCACAAGTTTTGAAAGATTCTTCTTTTTGCTTTTTCGGCGTATAACGAGAGTCCAACCATCGTAATCTTGATTTTGTCTTTGAAGCAAATAGTTGCCCCTACTTCCCTGAAGATCCACCATCATACTTGTACTTGGAGCCAGTATGATAGGATCAAAAGAGCCAAATTTTATGGTTCTATCCAGCAAATTGGATTGAGAAACCATATTGACTGATGCCAAATTTGACGACACCATTTCTTCTTCAAACTCGATTTTCCCCTCTTCATAGAGTCGCATGATTTTATCCTTCAAAATAAAGCACTTCTCCAGAGGATGGCTAATCAAGCGATGGTACTTGCAATAATTGGGGTCTTCTACTTTATCAGCTTCTTCAGGTCACTTCATTTCTGGTAACTGAATCAGCTTAGTCTTTAAAAGTTCTTCAAAAATGTTTGAAACATCAGAATCAGGAAAATGATACTTCTTTTCTTGCCTCTCCTGCAAAGTGATCTTGCCTTTACCTTTGTCTTGGATAGGAGAAGATTTCGTCTCTTGAGATTGTTTTGACTTGGGAGATATCTTAAAAGGCTTGGTAGTCACGGCCGTGGACTGTTTGCTTTCTCCCTTGTTGATAAAGGTTTTGCCCCCTTTGCGGGTATCTTATTTTTCCTTACCTTTCTTTGGCTCTTGCGCGGAGGTTCTTGATTTCCAGCAGCTGTCATACTTAACTCCATATCATGAGCACGAGTGGCTAATTCTTCAAAGGTCTTAGGCTTGATGCCTTGAAGAATGTAACGCAAGCCCCAATTCATGCCTTGGATGCACATGTCAAGGGCAGAAGACTCAGACAGTCTTTCTTTGTAGTTAAGGCTCAGATTTCTCCATCAGTGGATGTAATCAATGACTGGCTCATCCTTCCATTGACGTGAGCTTGTGAGTTCGATCATGTTGACTATGCGGTGAGTGCTGTAGAATCGATTAAGGAATTCACGCTCAAGTTGTTCCCAGCTGTCAATCGTCCCAGGCTCAAGATCAGTATACCAATCAAAGGCGTTGCTTTTTAAGGAGCGAACGAACTGCTTCACCATGAGATCTCCATAGGTGCCAGCATTATTGCAAGTTTCCACGAAATGTGCAACATGTTGGCGTGGATTTCCTTTTCCATCGAACTGCTGAAACTTTGGGGGTTGGTAGTTCCCAGGCATCCTCAGACGATCGATCCTTTGAGAATATGGTTTTGCAAATGTATATGAAGGTTGAGTGACGCTTTCAACTTGATCTTTGATAGCCTCCTTGACAAGATCCTTGAGCTGACTGGTAGTGACGAGTTCATTGATCTTTTCTTCAAAATCCTTAGCAACTTCCTTGCCAGAGTTCTCACCATCATCTTGAAAGATTGATTGCCAATTTTGGTTTGAAGCTTCGTTTTTTTTCCAGTGAGACTGGCGATCTTGTCCATCATGGAAGCGATCTGGTTATCCTTCTCTTTGATGCTTGCTGAAAGAATTTCAACAGATTTTGCCAGAAGTGCAACTTGTTCTTCCAATGATGTGGTGCCAGTTGTCATGACAGCAATTACTCCAGAACTTGATTTTGGAGCAAATGATGGAATAGAGCTGTTGCTTGAGTAGCTATCTTGTTCTTTGTATGTTAACTGGCGACTTGCACTTGATCCTCGAGGAGAATGAACTTGTCCAGCAGAAACTTCTTCTAAGTCTTGAATTAGAGAAGAAGTGTCACAGAGAGGGTTTTGATTGAGCACCGGAAAAGTTAGCTCATACAATTCAGCAAGAGCTTTGGTCTTCTTCCTAGTGCCATAAAGATGAGCAGGGATATCAACGCTTGATGATGAAGTGGGGTAGACTGCAGGATTAGCTCGAGCAGGCTTGAGAGTTGGTTTGTTAGCAAGGTTCTTCTTGGGAGCCATTGCAACTTGATAACTTGAGTTTTGAAGAAAAGAGATGAAAGGCAAAGATGGTCCCACCGGGCGTGCCAAAATTTGTACACACAAATTTCGCGTCAAAAATATGACAAGGAAAATTTACAGTCAAATAATAATTTTATTAATCAAACTTAGAGGTTACAATCTCTGAAAGTTCTTTAAATAAAGAAATCCTTTGATTCTTTTCTTCAACAAGATTCTGATGAGATCCTCTTCAAGGGTCTTTTAGACTTGATCTTGAAAAACGAGTTTGATCTTCTTTCTTTTGATGAAACAAGATCAAAGAGCAGCTTTCTTAAGAACATGCGCAGCGTTTTTCAGAATATCTTCAATTTCTTCAATTCCTTCAAAGAATTCTTCTTGAGAGTTTGGAGAGGATTTGGGTCTTCAAAATCTTCTTCTTCTCTTCAGGTTTCTGAATTGTGTCATTTGTGTTGAGGGGAGGTCTCTATTTATAGTGGTAACTAGCCAGGTGAAAGAGAATTCTAAAAGAGCTTGTCCTCCTTATTTATCTTTTAATTAATTTAATTTAATTAGAGATAATATCTTCTTATTTATCTCTTAATTAATTTAATTTAATTAGAGATAAAATTTTATTATTTATCCCTTAATTAAATTAATTTAATTAGAGATAAAATTTTATTATTTATCTCTTAATTAATTTAATTAGAGATAAAACTTTATATTTATCTCTTAATTAATTTAATTTAATTAGAGATAAAATAATTATGACACATAGGTGAAATTTGATTGGATGACCCATGAATCCTTGCAATTTAATTGGTCAAGCCATTTGTACATATTTAATTAATTATAAAATAATTAATTATGATGATAATGCATAATTTAATTAAAAATTTCTTAATTAAAATTAATTTCAATTAACACGTGGCAATTTGTAATTGGTCAAAATTTTTTTTCTCCTTCTACAATTACAATTCATGACAATATATATATATATATATATATATATATATATGAATGTCTTTTACAAATTGCTTCATCGATCTTGGACAAGGAAAGAATTGTAGGGACAGATAAACATTATATATATATATATATTATATGTATTATAAAAAATAAAAGAGAACAAAAATGTAATGGCAGCATTTTGGAAGGATGGAAACATACAAATTAATTAAATGTTCCAATTCTTCTTGTTCTTCACCATTTTGTTAAATAATCAATCCAGGAAATTGTAAAAAAAAACATTTGCTCTCCCTCTCTCATTAATTCCTATATATGTATTTGAAGCGGAATTAGAATAGAAATACTGATTGATGACAACCTTATTATATGCTGTATGCAGGTGGAGGCTTTGGCATGCTTTCCACGATGCCGCAAACCAGTGAGTTATCCGGCATGTTGTACTCGTCCCTCAGGGAGCGTTCAGGGGAAAGAACGCTTACATAGAGCTGCTGCCCAAGGTAGTGCCTGTCCCATATCTCGGACCTGATGTTCCACATCCCGCAGTTGTCAAAAGTCAAAAGGATTGCAGCCCAGGATTTGGGGAACACCTGAATGGTGTGCCTGCTCACGGCGTCAAGAAGATTGTAGTTCTTCCTCTTCTCAGGACTCCATGTCCCAGTCTCGATGCTGCAAGCAAGCAATGAGTGCAAAGCATAGTTTAGTATTAAACTCTGAACAAACCAAATCACCATATATATTTATTCGTATGTTAATGTTAGAAACTACACTATTAGTTACTACTAGTGCCACTGCCTGCCAACACTTACGCCGCAGCAAAGAATGAATAGCCGGACAAGTGCCAAGACTGAATGGCTGTTTCATGGTTCTCGAAGATGATCTCGATAAAAGTTCGGTGTGTCAAGTTGAGGACAATTGGGTCTAGAGTGATTTCTGAGATCTTAGCTGGCGGGTCGTCCGCAATATTATCATACTTGAAAACCTTGTCCGCCACGTTGTAGTATTCCGCAAGTTTCAGTGGAGTGGGTGGGTCGACATAGGAGACCCCATTGATGGCATATCGAAGCTTTCCATCTACTTTGCCGGCGGTGTTAGCCAACTTGATGGTACGGGTAATGTTAATGGAACCATAATGGTAGGAGCCTTGAGGGTTAGGCCTGGCAGCGCTAGCAGTGAGGTTCCAACGGAAGGTACGGAATTGGTTGAGTGACCAAGCCCAACCAACAGGTGCTGGAGGCAGCTCAGGTGAAGCCGGTCCCTTGCCATTGGTGTAGCGGATGATGCCTGTGGCTGTAACCACTCGTCTCGTAAATCGGGTAGAGGCCACAACATAGTAATCCTTGGGTTCCTGGTTGGCCGTTACAAGCACACTAAAGCACTGTCCGACATGCACATCAAAGGATTCGTACACATTTTGCACTGTGTGAGAACCCTCCATCTCAACCAGTTTCATGTTGTGGCCTTGGATCCTAATGTTGAGAGATGTCTTGATTCCGACATTGCAAATCCTATACTTGTACGTCTTGCCAGGCTCCATGGTGAAAAGAGGTTCATCCTTACCATCACCTTTGGCTACTTTCCCATTAATGTGGACGCCGTCGCATCTGCCAAGGTTGCGGCCGCTATCCAGCATCTTCCTGAGGGTGGTGTGTCCTTTGCTGAACCAGTCTCCGGCGAGGATAGTGTAGTCATCCGCAGGATCAGCGTAGGGGACAGGAATGAGAAGACGGCTGTTAATACGAAGGCCACCAAAACCCCCAGCTGCCGTATGCATAGTTGTCACTGGATAATACATGTAGCTACCAATTTGGTCCTTCACCTGGAAGTGATAGGTGTAATTCTTCCCAGGTGGAATAGGACAGTTGGTTCCGAGCACACCATCCTGCCAAGAGTTCTTCCTTTGTTGTATGCCATTCCTGCATGCAATGCAACAAAATCCCAGTCATAAAATTAACTCAATATATTCAATTCATTAAATAATCAGATCGATCTAAAACAACTCTTTGTTCATGATAATCGTAGTAGTCATTTACCATGTCAAAAGGAATGGCTCATCAAGGTTGTTGAAGACATTGATCACGACGTTGTTGTTGCTGGTAGAGTTGATATTTGGTCCGGGGAACTCACCGTTTATAAGAATGCCTTGCTGGGGAACGCCCAAGGGAGAGATGGTGCCGTAGGTAACGTTCCAGGTGAAAAAAAGGTAAGGATCTTCGCCCCGGACCATCACCATTGATCCGGCCCAGAGGCATAGCAACAATATTAACATCACTCCACCCATCGCTTTTCTCTCTTGGCCTGCGATGGTCTCTCAACTGAAACAAATTTCTTTCTTAATTAATAACGGTTTATGATATTTTCCCCTAGTGGAGGAAGATTTGTTTTGCGTTGATCTACGAACTCCATCGGGTTGTAGGGTAATGCCATTTATACAAGGGAATTCCTTCTTGCACAAGCATTGCTCGCCACTCAACCTCCCGCAAATTCCTCTGTCCTCCTTCTTCACTCTAGATCCTTACGTTGCGCCCTTCCTTTCATTTATTCCCTTGATTTCCATACATGCTATTTCTAACACTAACAGATTTTACAACGTAAAACCATTCTTTTCTATAAATCCGCCTTTTCTTTCCAATACCTCAACTCAAATAATAAAATTAAAAAATTTGTAGGAATAAAATTCTTTTAACAACTTCATCAATTGATCAATATTTTGAAAGGAAAAGAAACATATTATATAAATATATATAATTGATGTGATAAATAATGATTTATAATTTAGCCTAGCACCCTTCCTCTAAGCACAGATTATCTTATTAAATTATATTAATGAAGAGTTAAAAATTCAAAAAATTTACTAACTAATGTTATTTAAACACATTTGTACTTCTATCAAAATTAAACGTTTTTAATTAATGATCCTTTTATCATACACTCTAACATGTATTCATCTTTCCAAATTAAATTGTGCAAGGTGGTAGTATCTCATGTTTGATCAACAAATATTTTTTTTTAAAAATTAGGTTTGTCCAAAAGTTGGATTATCAGCCCAGCCCACGATGAATAAGCAACCTAAGTCGAATCAGATGATTTAAAGTAAACTAATTAATGGAAAGACAAAAATGAGTATAACTAATTCAAGAAATAACAAATGAGATATATCTCTTTCTAATTCTCTAGGTACATTAACTCTATGTTGATTTAGCTTAAGATTTGTTTTTTTTTTTTTTTTTGTTGATTTAGAGTAAATAAATAAATAAATAAATTAATACTTTAATTTATGAATAAACTTTTTTATTTTAATTTTTTATCAGAGTATTTAATTTCTGTGAAGATTATAATACCTTTTTATTTTATTTATATTCCAATATGCCATTCATAAATGCTAAAATTATAATCAATAAAGTAACTTTTTATTTTACTAATTAATCATCAATGAGATTTTGTCTCAACAATAAAGAAACCTTGAAACCTTTAAATCTTATTAGATTGAAATCTCTTTTATATATATATATATATATATATATATATATATATATATATATATATATACACGAGTTCTACATACATTTTTTAAAAACATATAATTTTACAACGATTTAAAAAGCCCATCATATGATCTTAGATTTCCAAAATACCCTTTAATCCTTATTATATGTTTTACGCTCTTTTGAACGATGCGAATGAACCATTATGGTCAGGTTGCACAAAGCACACAACACGATCTAGAATGTCACAAGTTTTAAATGTTAAGTCAGAGTGTACACATAAATTTCGTGTCGAGAATATGACAAAGAAAATTGGAGATAAATTTTTTTTTTATCAAACTTGAGGTTACAATCTTTGGATGTTCTTAAAATAAAGAAATCCTTTGATTCTTTTCTTCAATAAAACTTTGATCCAAGGGTCTTCGCGACTTGATCTTAGATCGATGACATCCGTTTCAAGAGTCTTCTAGACTTGATCTTGAAAAACGGGATTGAACACCTTTCTTCAATAGAACAACATTGGAGAGCAACTTTCTAAAGAACAGTCAGGTGTTCTTCAAAATTTCTTCAATTCCTTCAATTCTTTAGAGATTTCTTCTTCGGATTTTGGAGAGGATTTAGGTCTTCAAATTCTTCTTCTTCTCTTCAAACTTGCGAATTATGACAAATTGTGTTGAGAGAATGTCCCTATTTATAGTGCTAGCAAGCCAGGTAAAGAGAGTTCTTAAAGAATATGATTGCTTTATAAAAGAGTTCTAAAAGAACTTCACTTTCTTATTTATCTCTTAAATAATTTAATTTAATTAGAGATAAAATACTTATGAGACATGTGTGAAATTTGATTGGATGACCCATGAATCTTTGCAATTTGATTGGTCAAGCCATGTGTGTATATTTAATTAATTATGATGTCATCGCATATGATGTCATTAATCTCACATGGTGATGCATAACTTAATTGAAAATTCATTAATTAAAAGAAATTCCAATTGACACATGGCAATCTATAATTGGTCAAAATAATTTATCCTTTTACACAGAGTTTAACATGAGTGAAGCTTATTTTGATCGTCTCATGATGATGATAAAGGGTATGCTACCAGCAGATGATAATTTATCAAAAAACTGCAACAAATGAAAAAGAAGATGACCAAATTTGGACTTGATTATGTTAAAATACATGCATGTGAGAACAATTGTATTCTCTTTTATAACGAGTCAGTCGAGTTAACGTATTGTTCTTTATGTGGTAATCCTCGACGTAGACACCTAATTTTGTCCGAACCATTCAAAAGTACAATTTCCCTTAATCCCCTGGGTTTCTAAAAGTTCCCCTAATCCCGTGATTCGATTTTGACACTTTGGGTTGAAAAGTAAACATTGGAAAAGTCAACGTGAGAAAAATCAAAATTGGAAAAGTTAAAATTGACAAAGTCAAAGTCAACGAGAAAAAAGTCAAATTTAGAAAAATCAAGATTAAAAGGAAAATTGGACGGTAGAGAGGTAATCTTGATGATTGAAAGTCAACTTTGAATATTCGAGGGACATATAGTTGGAATAAAATGGTGAAGGAGTTTGTTTGGAAAATTCAAGACAATTTTTGGAGCTCAACCTAAAAATCCAAGTGGTAGAAATTGTTGGAAATTTTGGATGCCCAACTTGGAATTTTGGTGGAAACTTGGTATAAGATGAAAGCCAATTTTTCTTAAATTAAGTGATATAAAAATTTGGTGGAAATTAGAAGCCCAATTTTTTATATCAAAATGGTAAGAATTTTGGTGGAAGATGGAAGTCTAATTTTTAAAGAGCCAAATGATGGGAATTGGTGGAGGTTGCAAGCCCATTTTTCATACCCAAGTGGTAGGAAAATTGGAGAAAGATGGAAGCCCAATTTTTAAAGAGAAAAATGATGGGAAATTTGGTGGAAGTTGGAAGCCTATTTTTTTTTTTTTTTTATCCAAGTGGTAGGAAATTTGATGGAAAAGGGAAGCCCACATTTTAAGGATCCAAGTGATAGGAAGGTAGGAGCCCAACTTTGTAAAAAAAAAAAAATGGAAGGCCCAACTTTAAAAATCCAAGAAGAAAAAAATTTGATGGAAGGCCCAATGGTAAAGTCCATGTAAGAAAATAGATATGAGAAATAAGGGTGAGATTAGAAACAAATAAAAGTTGTAGAAAAATTGTAGAAATAAGTGTAAGGTAAAGTTGTAATAAAAAGAAAGAGTGGAGGATGCTCTTGGAAAGCTAAATGGCAACTTGGTAAATAAGTGAATGAGTCATAAGAGTAAAGAAATGACTCATCAAGTTGGTACATGAGTTGGCATTGACTAGCCAATAAGAGCCTAACTTGGGGACTAAGTTGGAAGACGATTGGCTAGCCAATGGGTGGTGAACTTAATGAGGAAGGGATAAATACTATTGGCCAAGTAATAAGAGAATGCCATGTGCTAAAAAAATATCAAGAAGGAAGAGGGGAATAAGGGGGTATCGGCCAAGAGGGCCATTCAGAGACTCTATTTTTGATTTTTGCAAGAAAAACATCGAGGAAGAGGAATAAAAAAGAGGAAGAAGAAGAGAGAAAAAAGAAAGGTCTTTTTGCTAGGAAAAGCTTTACTAAGGTAGTTTTCTATCTTTTCTTCTTGATATTTACTTTTCTTTTCAAAATTTTTCTTCTTATCCTTAATGTTTTCTTATTTATTTTCTTAAAACATTTTTGTAAAAGCTTCTCTTCTTTTCTTTTCTCTTTTTCAAAACCATAAAGGTTTTTTTGCTAAAATGATTTCTCTTCTCTTTAAAAAGTGGCGCATACATGATGATTTTTTTTTATTATTTGTTATATTTGTTATGTTGGCTATGGTCTATTGTGGTATATTGTGTTGGTTTGATGATCTCTCTCTTGTTTTCCTTTTGAAAATAAGTAAGTTGTGAGCTTGATGAACTTAGATTTTTCGAAGTGATAGTTGAGCCGGATTAACCATCCATGTGGCCAAGTTTGAGCCAACTTCTTATTTTCTTGAAAATCATTATCTATGATCACTTGTTTATATTTTTGCTATCTTTGGTTGTTATATATTCTTGCCATGGTTTATTGTGGAGCACTCTTGATGTTTGATATTTTTTTCCTCTATTTGAAAAATGTGTTATGAGCTTGATGATCTTGGAGCATTTTTGCTCTAAGAGATAGTTGAGCCGGATTAATCATCCATGAGGCCAACTTTGAGCCAACCACTTTGTTTGCTTAAAACATGTTTTTAAAATGATTCCGAATGGATTTTGGTTTGGATTAATCAATAGTCCATGACCAAGGTGTAGACACCTAATTTTGTCCGGACCACTAAATTCGGTATGTTTTCTTTCTAAATTGATGTTTCAGAATGCAAAAAGGTTTTTCTCATCCTGCAGGTGATATTCTGGGACTTAGTCTAAGAAGTCGAGCATAAAAAGTCAAACTTGAAAAAGTCAACCCCAAAAAAGTCAACTACTAAAAAAGTCAACCCACTTTCAAAATCAAGATTTGAAGTTCAATTGAAGAATGGTGAAACAATTTTGATAATCCGAGGTCTACATTGAAAGATATGGAGTTTGAAAGTTGGGTTACAGAATTTCAGTAGAAAGGAAACCCTAATTCGGAGAATTTGGGAAAAAGTGCTTAAACGATCAAATTGTCCAAAATTGGAGGTTTAAAATGGAAGATAAGCACTGACGACGGGTAATGGAGAAGCTACTTGAAAGAAAAACTGAAAGAAAAATCAATAACCGAGAATTAGGGTTTTTGGTGGATTTCGATGAAATTTGGAAGAATTATAGAATTAGCCTGATTCGATAAGACTAAAGCCCTAATTGAGGAGTGATTAAACAATGATAGCCCAAGGCTTAGTTTAAAAAAAATCTAAAAATTGGACTTGTTTTGAGCAAAATCGGGCTTCGGAGGCAAAAGGGCAAAATTGGAAAATTTGGGAAAATAGCAAATGAACTCCAAAAATTCTAAAAATTTACAGATCTCATTCTTAAATTATTTGGAAGAGATTGGCGAAAGAAAATCTTGATTCGGAGTTCGTTTGCAAAATGGATAAATCCCGGGCCACAATGAAAAATTCAAAAGGATAAATCCCAGAAAAATAGTAAATGAGCTCAAAATTTTTTGAAAATTTGTAGATCTTATTCTTAAATTATTTGGAAGAGATTGGCGAAATAAAATCTTGATTCGGAGTTCGTTTGCAAATTGGCCAAATCTCGGGCCCACTATGTAGAAATTCAAGTAGATAAATCCCAAAAAAATAGCAAATGAGTTCCAAAAATTACCAAAACTTCCAGATCACACTTTTAAATTATTTGGAAGAGGTTGGTGAAGAAAAATCTAGATTCGGAGCTCGTTTAAAAATGGTGAAAGTTTGGGTGCACAAAATGGCAATTTTGGAAGAAAAAATCCAAATAAATAGCAAATGGACTCGAAAAATTTTGAAAAAACTTCCAGAATTCAATTTTTTCTTATTTTGAAAGTATTGAAAAAATAAAATTTGAATTTGGAGTATGTTTGCTATTTATTTAGCTTCGGGGGTCAAAAAGGTCATTTTACCAAAGAAACCAAAAAGGGCAAATTTGTAATTAAGAAAAATATGAAAGAAGAAGGAATTGCTGGGATTTTACCTCCTTTGATCATCCAGCATAGAGGAGAAGAAGGAAGCTTGATCAATTTAATTCCTTAGTCACTATCAAGCTCACATGCTACCACTAGTACCTTGCAAATGGTCCCCCCTTCATCCAATGGCTTAGGTGCCTTGTAGAAAAGTTGGATACACCATTCAATGGCCAAGATTAAATGCCAATATGAAATTTTTATTTGTCATGAAAGAACCCTCATCTAATGGCCAAAAATGGAAGAGCACAACTCATCCAAAGGTGGACATCCATTCGGCCAAGCAAGGAAGTGCATGGGATTGTTCTTTTTCATCCAATGGCTTAGGCCATGTACAAGGGCTGAGTACTCATGTAAAGGGCTGGGATTAAGTGCCAATATGACATTTTTATGTTGTCATGAAAGAATCCTCATACAATGGCCAAGAATAGAAGAGCACAACTCATCCAAGGGTAGGCACTCAAAGGGCCAAGCAAGGAAGTGCATGGGATTGGTCCTCTTTTTCATCTAAGGGCTGAGGTTATTACAAGGGCTGAGTACACATATTAAGGGATGCTATCAATTGGCAAGATGACATTTTTATGTTGTCATGAAAATATCTTAATCTAAGGGCCAAGATTGGAGGAGAAAAAGTGCAAAAAATCATCCAATGGTAGGCATGCCATTCGGCCAAGAGGAAGGAGGAGAAAGAATGTTTTATTTTTTCCATATAGGCTAAGTCATTTGAAGAGCAAGGCCAGTAGCTAATTTAGAAAAAAAAAGGTTTTTGAAAGAAAGGAAGAAAAGGTTTTTGAAAAAAGCTTGAAGGTAGCCATTTTTACCAAGCTTTAGCATTGTTTTCTTCTTGTTTTCTATGTTGATTTCTTGATTTTCCATTTGTTTACCTACTACATTTTTCATAGAAATCAAAGTTTTAAATGTTTACTTAAGTTTTCATCTCTTCTTCTTCTTCTTCTTCAAAAAAAAAAAAATGGTTGAAAATAAATCTTTCTTAAAGATTTTTGCTATAGCCGAATGTTATGTTTGTTTGCCTTGGTTTTTTTCTTTTTTTCTTCTTTTCTTTACATGTTGTATTGAAAAATATGATTTTTGAAGGTTTATATAAGTATTTAAAGGTTCTGATTTTTAAAAAAAAAAATGAAGGAAAAAAAATGGAAAAGCTTCATGATCTTGACTAGATCATGTGATTATGGTTTGGGGAGAGGCTATGCCCATTTTGTACCAAACATGGAGCTTAACTTTCCTTGTTTTGTTAACTAGCTTTTCTTGTTATTTTGTTTGTATGTCTATGCTTATTTTGTTCATGTTCTTTACATTATTTTCTATGCTATATCTACTTTTATATTTCTTTTTCATGCTTAATGATTTTTCCTTGTAGGTTCGGCCTTTGTGTTCATCTTGATCATATTGTGCATTTTTTCATGTATCATGTCTTGCATTATAAACATGTTTGCATTTTATATTTGGTCATATGACCATTCGACTACTCCATTTTAGCTTGCCTTGCATGTGCATTTTCATCTTGCTTCTTGACTTGTTTGCATTTTCATGTCATGAGCTTCTGTATTTTGATTTTAGTGTGTCATATGCTTGTGAAAATGTCATGACATTATGTATTTTGATATGATTTGTCATGTATTTGTGTTATTTACTAGATAGAATTGCATTAGAGTACTATGTGACCATTCGGCCTCTTCATGCATTCCTTGCCTTGTGTGTGCATTTGCATTTTGTTTATGTACCATGCTAGCTAGGATTATGCCATGAAATTGTGTATTAGTTACTGTTTTTTCAAGCATTAGTATTAGGTTTATTGGTCATTGTATGTTCATAGTATTGCTATGCATCTCATTACATTTTGGCCATATTAGTATTGCCATGCATATTATGTCGTAAATCATATTGGTATTGCCATGCTTTGCTATGCTAATTAGGTCTTAGGTCTTAGGTCACATTAGCATTTTCATGCATATTCATAACATATTAGGTCTAATTCATATTTGCATTATCAAGCATTGCATACATATTAAGTTAGGATAGCATTTATTGCCATGCAAACTCATGCTTGGCATTTAGGTCATTTTGAATTGCCATGCATTTTTTCATGTAATTTAGGTTTTAAATCATACATTTCATTCATCATATTTTCTGTATGTTCATGCGTTTCATGTCATGCCACATGATTTATGACTTAGGCCAATCAATGGCTCAAAGTCATGCTCACTTGAGTGTACTTGTGAAAAATTAAAGAGTTGTCAAATTGATTATCCTACCTTTGTGATTTTGTTTACTTAGACAATTTTTGTCTAACTTTTTAAAAGTGTTAGCTACTGTTTGTGGATCTTTAGGAGAGTCTCAAACATTTTTACTTTGATTTTTAAATGATTTTATCAAAGGCAAAAAAATGTGCTTTGACAAAACAGTTTTTCATCCAGTACTTGTACTTTCCCGATTTTTCTGGGCAGTCATCTTTAACCAAAAAATTAAGCCAATGTTTTCTCGTGTAGTTTTATATGTTCTGAGTCTCCAATATTTTTGTTAGATTTTATTTTTTATTTTTTAAAAATAGGTTAAAAAATCGTGTATCAAAACGGGATAGTAGAGGCAGATTTGAATTCAAAAGAAAAACAATTGTTGAATTTGGCTAAGGCATTTAGATAGGGTTGGTTAGAAGCTTTAGCTACTGTCTTAGGATAATTTCTAAATCTTTTTAAACTTTAAAAATGATTTTATAAATCTCGGGTTAAGGGTGGTCAAGTCCGGGATTTTAAACTTAGGAAATTAGAGCCATTTTAAAAGGGTTTGGTTAGGGTTTTAATCTTCATTCAAGTTTTCCTTCAAAATTGTTTTCAAGCAATCACAAAGTTATTTTAAAAAATTTAATTTGACATATTTTCCTAAGGTAGCCGGATATCTTTTTAGATATACGGATTTCTTTATTTAGAGGAAAAAAATACATTTTCATGCATTTTATTTAATATGTGATTTTTGTTATGATATTTTTCTATGGTATTATTATTATTATTTTGATTTACATTTTATGATGTTATATTATTTGCCATATGGTTTTGAATATTTCATGCTATCCTATGCTTTTTATTTAGTCATTTATTTTTGTCACATTATTTAGCATATACTATGTTCATGCATTTTTATTTTATTTTCATGCATATTTCATTATAGCATTTTTTTTTTATGTTTCATGACATTTCATGTCACTTAGATTATATTCCATGTCATTTAGATTATATTATTTAGAATATGCCATACCATTTACATTTGCCATGTCATTTAAATCATTTTATTCAATTTAGAATATACCATGTTACTTAGGTTATTTCCTTTCATATAGAATATATTATGTCATTTAGGACATTTCATTTCATTTAGGATATCTCCTTTCATTTAGAATCATTTCATTTCATTTAGAATATGCTATGCCATTTGAATTATGTCATATCATTTAGATTGCATTATATTATCTAGACTTTGCTATGTCATTTTATTTATGTCACACATGTTCATATTCATTTTTTTAAATGTTTTTTTTAAAAAAAAAGGGATAATGATTTTAAATAAAATAAAGATATTTTTGAGTTAAAATAATTCATATGTTCTCTACCGGGTTTGCTGGAGAGAATGTCATCAATTATCATTAATAAAAGAATATATTTCTTTAAAAAAACGAGAATGATTGGGAAGATTTTCCAAATAAATAAAAATGTCTATATTTTGCCGATTTTGTCGGGGAATATAGGAAAATTTTGAATTAATAAATTTAAGATCATTTTCAATTAAAAATAGAATTATTTTTCTTAAAAATGGGAATTAATTTAAAACACCAAATTTAAAACCAACTTTTTACCGAGACTAGAGATAACACACGATTAATAAGATATCGTTTTATACGGGCGTTATGGGGGTGCTAATCCTTCCCCGCATGTAACCAACTCCCGAACCCGATTCTTCGATTTTCTTTGGTTTAAAAAGCAAACTTGAAATTAGTTTTAAAAATGTTTTAATTAATTTTAAAATGTTTTACAAAGCCGATTTTAATAGGTGGCCGATCACACCTAGCCAAAAAACATTGGTGGCGACTCCATGACTTTTTTCGAGGTTGTTTTCAACCCTCATTTTATTTCAAGAGAAATTAAGTCGACTTTTCCTTTGTTTCTTTTAATGTCATGTCAAACGAATAATAAAATCTTGCAATGAGACTTGTTATGTTGTTATTTTTTAGGTTGCGACAGCTTGGCGACTCCACTGGGGACTATTAGAGAGTCAGGCCTAGAATTAGTCGTGTGTTATCAAAGTCTCGATTTTATTGGTTTAATTGGTATTTAATTTTAATTTCCATATTTTTTTAATAAATAAGAAGGATTTTTTGAAAATAATAAAATGTTTTTAATATGTTCATTTGCATGCATGTTTTTATTGCTCTTTGGGTGGTTAATGCGTTACACTATTTTTGATCTTTGTTTAATAAATTGCTGAGGTATTTAGAATAAGGGATGTAGAATAGGTGGTGAAAGGTTTGTAGTTCCTCTTCACACACCTCACTTGCATTTGTATAACATGAATTCTCTACCCAGGTACCGTCCTTTTAACTGGGAGTAAAGTAACTACGACTTCGTGATGATCCTCCGTATGGGCTAGTGAAACACTTCCGGAGTATAAAGTACCTAAAGCCTTCGTGATGATCCTCCTTATGGGCTTAGGAAAATATACTCTAACGAATTGAACCCGCTTTTATCGGGGTGCCTTATTAGCCTTCTCCGGCTACAATAAGGAGCAATTCGAGGCCTTTAGAACCGATTCACCCTCATATAGTGAACCTAGGCGAAGCCATGCCGGATTTTCATTAGATACGCCTAAGTTAGGAACACATGGAGGGACATTTCTAACCTTTTATTACCTATTTTTACATCTCCAATAAGTTCTGTAAACCGGGAAAATATGAACATACATCGCCTGTAATAAGTATGATAATCCGCCCCAAAGGCATCATGAAGCCTAAGTGAGTTGATACTGTTGGGGCAAATTTTCATCAACTTTTTGAAATTGAAAATATCAAAACATTCTTTTTCAAACGTTTTTGCATTTTGCAATTTCATGAATGTGTGAAAAGAGCATGTACATTCATGGATGTATTTTTGATCTCATTCTTTGTAATAAACAGTTGGTAATAATCTCATTTAATGATTTCATAAACCGGTAGTGTTACATGAACATTTGCATATTGTACCATATTAGGATCCACTACCCCAAAATTCTTTCGAAAATAATATGTTTGGTTTTTCATAGAGAAAACATGTTTCAAAAAAATCATAGATTAAATTTGAAGGCAAATCTTGCATAATGAGATTTTTGAATAATCAAGATTTAAATCCTGTCGCAACCTAAAAAATAACAAGTCTCATCGTAAGATTTTATTATTCGTTAAGCGTGACATTAAAAAAAAAGAGAAAAAGTCGACTTAATTCTTCTTGAAAAATGAGGGTTTTGAAAATGGTCTTGAAAAGGACGCCAATCTTTTTTAGCTAGGTGTGATCGGCCATCTATTAAAACCGGTTTTATAAAATATTTTAAAATTAATTAAAACATTTTTAAAACCAATTTCAAGTCTGTGTTTTAAATCAGATAAATCAAAGAAGCGGGTTCGGGACTCGGTTATGTGTGGGAAAGGATTAGCAACCCCACAACGCCCGTAAAATACGGTACCTTATTAATCATGTGTTATCTCAAGTCTTAGTAAAAAGTCGGTTTTAAATTTAGTATTTCAAGTTAATTCCCAATTTAAAGAAAAATAATTCCATTTTTAATTGAAAATGATCCGAAATTTATAAATTCAAAATTTTCCTATATTCCCCAACAAACGTGGCAAAATGTAGAAATTGTTATTAGCATGAAAATTTTCCGAATCATTCTCATTTTAAAGAAGATATTCCGTTATTAATCATAATTGATGAAATCCTCCCCAACAAACCCGGCAGAGAACTCATGAATTATTTTAACTCGGGAATATTTTTATTTTATTGAAAATCATTACCTTTTTCAAGACATTTAAAAAATATATGAATATGAATATGTGCGACATAAATAAAATGACATAGCAAAGTCTAAATAATATAATGCAACCTAAATGGTATCACATAATTTAAATGTCTTAGCATATTCTAAATGAAATAAAATATCCTAAGTTATATGATATATTCTAAATGAAATGAAATGACCTAGGTAACATGATATATTCTATATGAAATGTAATAACCTAGGTAACATAATATATTTTATATGAAATGAAATAATTTAAATGACATGGCAAATATAAATGATATGGCCTATAATCTAAATGACGTGAAACATAAAATAATGCTATCGTGTAATATGCATGGAAATAAAAATAAAAATAATAATGCATGAACCTAGTATATGCTAAATAATATGACAAAAATAACTAAATAAAAAACATAGGATATCATGAAATATTCAAAACCATATAACAAATAATATAATATAAAAAATTTAAATCCAAATTTTATTTCGCCAATCTCTTCCAAATAATTTAAAAATAAGATTTGCAAATTTTCAGAATTTTTAGAGTTCATTTGCTATTTTTCCGGGATTTATCTTCTTGAATTTTTGCATAGGGGACCCAGGATTTGGCCATTTTGCAAACGAACTCCAAATCAAGATTTTCTTTCGCCAATCTCATCAAAATGATTTAGGAATAAGATCTGCAATTTTTCAAAATTTTCGGAGTTCATTTGCTATTTTTCCCAAATTTTCCAATTTTGCCTTTTACCTCCGAAACCCGATTTTACTCAAAACAAGTCTGGTTTTCAGATTTTCTTCAAACTGAGCCTTGGGCTATCTTTTTTAATCACTCCTCATCCATTAGGGGCTTTAGTCTTACCGAATCGAGTTATTTCTATAATTCTTCCAAATTTCACCGAAATCCACCAAAAACCCTAATTCTCAGTTTTCTTACGGATTGACTTTTATTTCAATTTTTCTTTCAAGTGGCTTCTCCATTACCCGTAGTCAGTGCTTATCTTTCATTTGGAACCTTCAATTTTGACCAATTCGATCGTTTAAGAACTTTTCCCCAAATTTCTCGGATTAGGGTTTTCTTTCTACTGAATCTCCATAACCCAATTTCCGATCTCCATATCTTTCAATGTAGACCTCGGATTATCAAAATTATTTCGCCATTTTTCAATTGAACTTCAAATCTCGATTTTGAAAGTGGGTTGACTTTTTTAGTACTTGACTTTTTGGGGTTGACTTTTCGTGGTTGAGTTTTTCAAGTTTGACTTTTTATGCTCGTCTTCTTAGACTAAGTCCCGGAGTACCACCTACAGGATGAAAAAAAGTCTTTTTACATTTTGAGACATCAATTTAGGAAGAAAACATACCTGTTTTAGTGGTCCGGACAAAATTAGGTGTCTACAGCTGGCCCTTTTTGGTTATTGCTGAGAATCAGGAATCAGGCAAAGATAAACAAATACTAATTTTGTCCGGTTAGTGAAATCACATATGAATGGAAAGGGAAAGGGGGTTTCCTTTTTCCTTTTTCATTTTTTCTTTTTCCTTTTTTTTTTATTTTTTGAAAAAAAAAAACTATAAATAGAAGATATTGTCCTTAAATTGAATTCCCTGACTAATCAAGGCTTGACCCGTCTTACGGAAACGAGTTCGATTTGCAAGAGAAGAAAAGACCTCGACGATGGTCTCGAGGGCTTAACCTGTCTTGTGCTAAGCTATGTTTAAAATTTTGGGTATTTCCTCCAGAAGCTTCGGCTATCACTACCAAAGACTTGCACAAGCAAATGTAAAACTCTGGATATCTCCACTAGAGGCTTTGGCTATCACCACCAAAGACTTGTTCAAGCAAATGTAAAACTCTGGATATCTCCACCAGAGGCTTTGGTTATCCACCAAAGACTTGTTCAAGCAAATGTAAAAACTCTGAAAACTTATGCCTGGAGGTCTTAAAAATGGTGCCTGGAGGCCTTACCTGTGATTTGAAAAAAATGCGCTGTATGCGACTTGAACAATAATGCCCGGAGGTCTTAAGAATGGTGCCCGGAGGCCTTACCCGTGATTTGGAAAAAAATGCGCTGTATGCGACTTTAAAAATGATGCCCGGAGGTCTTAAGAATAGTGCCCGGAGGTCTTAAGAATGGTGTCCGGAGGCCTTACCTGTGATTTGAAAATACCTTGATGACGGTGTCAAGGCTCGACTCATTTGATAAACAGAACGAATTCGATTTAAAACAAAAGGGAATACCTCGACGGTGGTCTCAAGGCTCGACTCATTTGATAAAACAGAATGAATTCGATTTAAAACAAAAGAAAATACCTCGACGGTGTCTCACGGCTCGACTCATTTGATAAAACAGAATGAATTCGATTTAAAACAAAAGGAAATACCTCGACGGTGGTCTCAAGGCTCGACTCATTTGATAAAACAGAATGAATTCGATTTAAAACAAAAGGAAATACCTCCACAGTGGTCTCAAGGCTCGACTCATTTGATAAAACAGAATGAATTCAATTTAAAACAAAAGGAAATACCTCAACGGTGGTCTCAGGGCTCGACTTATTTGATAAAATAGAATGAATTAGATTTAAAAACAAAAGAAAATACCTCAACGTTCGTCTCAAGGCTCGACTCGTTTGATAAAACAGAATGAATTCGATTTAGAAACAAAAGGAAATACTAAGAATAATTCTGGGTTTGGTTTATTTGGAAAAAATAAATTTAACTTGAATATGAAAGGAACATACCTTGATGGCGATCTCGGGGCTCGACTTATTTGAGAAGCAAAATGAGTTTGATTTGGAAAGGAAACGTACCTCAACGGTGATCTCGGGGCTCGACTCGTTTGAAAAACAGAACGAGTTCACTTTGGGGAAGTCCAAGTTTTCCTGATTTCTGCAATGTTAGCTAAATGCAATAATGAGAATGACATGCTTTTCAAATGCTTGTATGTTTCCTAAGAATGAATGCAATCAAATGATTGTGTCATGATTTCTAATCCATTGTTTCTTTGAGGTTCACAGATTATCCGACTTCATGACGGAGTCTTCAATTGTTCACTGATGCCCCACTTAAGGAATCCTTCACTCAAGATAACTTGTCAAATAGTCTCAGTTTCTGACTTTCGCTGAAATTCACAAATTTTTCGACTTCGTGATGGAGTCTCCAACACGTTCACTGTTTTTTTTTCCTGGTGAACTTTCCAAACTTTTCCCAAGATTTAAATCTATTCCTTAGTAATACTCTGGAATCCTTTTATTTAAAGATTTTTTTTTAGTAATCATCATTCAATTTAATAACAATCATAATGCATCTCAAAAATGTATGAAAGAAGATATGAATCAAGCAAAAATGTCATAAAAAAGATGACAAGAATTTATTGCAAGAAATGTTTTAAAATAATAAATATCAAGGATATAAGAAACAAATGTAAATTTATAGGTTGTAGATGCCCTGGATGCGGAATATCTTGGACCCCTCCTTTTCAAACCATCTGAAATTTCTCTTGAACAAGCAATTTACTTGGGTAACCTCTTGGCTTCCATAGTTACATCAGACTGCGTTGTTCCCCTTTCTTCTGATTCTCAGATACTTTCTCCCCCTTTACATGGAGCATTGATTCGAACTTTGATTAATACCTGAGCCGCCCTTTGTAGGTTTTCAACTCAAGTGTCCTCCATTCAGTATTAAGTCACCCTTTGCGAGTTTTCGGCTTATACCTCTCATTTTACATTCTTTTTCATTTCCATTTTTTTTGTATTCTACCATGCATATGAGAATTCTAAATGCTTCCAAGGTAAAAATATAAATTCAAAAGATGGGATGAATTCTGAGAATAACCTTTCAAATTAAATATCCATGCTTGATCAAAATAGGCTTTTAAAGCACGTAATGTAGGCCAAGGTTTAGGTTTAGAAAGAAAGGATAAAATAGGCTCAAAATGTGTTTAAGGGTGATTGAATAAAGGATCATTTCCTGAGGAGAACTCATTCTTGAAACATTTGTCCCTTTTTTGGACTTTCTTCTTCTTTTTTTTTTTTTTTTGGCTTTCATTTGCCACATTTTTCGATGGCTTTCTTTTTGCCATGATTTTTGATTATTTTTCCTCGCACTTGCCCTCCAGTGTAGCAGGTGATCCTTGATCAAGGTTTAAAGAAAGGAATAATTCCTAAGGCTCAAAGGGGTGACTAAGGATAATTTCTTCTTAGTGAAAAGAATATGAAAAATAGCCATTCATCATATCAAGCATGAATATTCTCATTAAAAAGCAATCCACAGGGGAGATAGATATATAGAATTTCCATTTTACACTTGGAATCATTCGAATTTCCATGTGTGCGGCATCACACTTTTTTTTAAGCATAATACTTCTTCAGTTCATCAGCATTCACGGGATTTCTGAAATCTTCTCCGTCCATCCGAATTGATGTCGTACACATGGAAATTTCATGCACTCCCTTGCTCAACCGAATTGATGCTCACCCTTGGATGAATTGTGCTCATCTTTTTCTTCCATTCCTGGCCATTAGATGAGCATTCTTTTATGAAAAATAAAAATGTCATTTTGACATTTTAACTTGGCAATTGGATGGTGCATTCAACTTTCCTACAAGGAGCCTAAGCCATTGGATGAAAAGGGGACCATTTGCAAGGTGTTAATGATAACATGTGGCATGATAGTGACTAGGAAATCAAATTGCTTAAGCTTCCTTCTTCTCCTCTATGTTGGCCGACCAAAGGAAAAAATCCCAGCAATTTCTTCATCTTTCATATTTTCCTCAATTACCAATTTGCCCTTTTTGGTGTCCTTGGTGAAATGACCTTTTTGCCCCCCGAACATAAATAAATAGAAAACGGACTCCAAATTCGAATTTTCTTTTTTCAATACTTCCAAAATAATAAAAAAATGAATTCTGGAAGTGTTCAAAATTTTTCGAGTCCATTTGCTATTTTTTTGGATTTATTTCCAAAATTACCCCTTTTATGCACCCGTACTTTACCATTTTTTAAACGAGCTCCGAATCCAAATTTTTCTTCACAAATCTTTTCCAAATAATTTAAAAATGTGATCTGAAAGTTTTCATAATTTTTGGAGCTCATTTGCTATTTCTTCGGGATTTATCTGCTTGAATTACTACATATAGGACCCGATATTTGGCCATTTTGCAAACGAACTCCGAATAAAGATTTTATTTCTCCAATATCTTCCAAATAATTCAAAAATGAGATTTGAAAATTTTCAAAATTTTTGGAGTTCATTTACTATTTTTCCCATATCTTCGAAATGATTTAAGAATGAGATTTGAAAATTTTTAGAATTTTTGGAGTTCATTTGCTATTTTTCCCATATTTTCCAATTTTGCCCTTTTGCCTCCGAAGCTCAGTTTTGCTTAAAACAAGTCCAATTTTTAGATTTTCTTCAAATTGAGCCTTGGGATATCCTTGTTTAATCATTTCTCATCAATTAAGGGCTTTAGATCTTCCGAATTGGGCCATTTCTGCAATTTTTTTCAAATTTCACCGAAATCCACCAAAAACCTTAATCCTCGATTTTCTTCTGAATTGACTTTTTTATCAGTTATTCTTCCAAATGGCTTCTCCATTACCTTTAGTCAGTGCTTATCTTCATATGAGACCTTCAATTCCGACCAATTTGATTGTTTAAGCACTTTTCCCCAAATTTCCCGAATTATGGTTTCCTTTCTACTAAATCTCGTAACCTAACTTCCGAACTCCATAACTTTCAATGTAGACCTCGGATTATCAAAATTCTTTCACCATTTTTCAATTGAACCTCAAATCTTGATTTTGAATGTGGGTTGAATTTTTTAGTAGTTGACTTTTTCGAGGTTGACTTTTTTTGAGGTTGATTTTTTTTTGAGTTTGGCTTTTTCTGTCTGCTTTTTTAGACTAAGCCTAGGAGTACCACCTATAGGATGAGAAAAGCCTTTTAGCATTCAGAAACATCAATTTGGGAAGAAAATGTACCCCTCTTTGGCTATTGCTGAGAATCAGGAATCAGGCAAAGATAAACAAACACTAATTTTGTATGGTTAGTGAAATCCATATGAAGGAAAGGGAAATGGGTTTTCTTTTTCATTTCTTTTTTTCTTTTTTGGTGTAAATTGAA
This sequence comes from Fremontodendron californicum, assembly GCA_030761205.1. NCBI lineage: Eukaryota > Viridiplantae > Streptophyta > Magnoliopsida > Malvales > Malvaceae > Fremontodendron > Fremontodendron californicum. Next base: position 23,799,564 of record JAULJL010000003.1, read on the forward strand.
GATTTTGTCCTTAAATTGAATTCCATGACTAATCAAGGCTCGACCAGTCTTAAGGAAACAAGTTCGATTTCAAAAGAAAAAATTGTGCTCGAAGGTCTTAAAAATGGTGCCCGAAGGTCTTAAAATAGTGCCCGGAGGTCTTAAAAATGGTGCCCGAAGGTCTTTATAATGGTGCCCGAAGGACTTTAAAATTTTTCCCGAAGGTCTTTAAAAATGGTGCCCGAATGTCTTTAAAATGATGCCCGAAGGTCTTTGAAATGGTTCCCGATGGTCTTTCAAAATGGTGCCCGAAGGCCTTTAAAAGTGGTGCCTGAAGGTCTTTAAAAATGGTGCCCGAAGGTATTTAAAAATGGTGCCCGAAGGACTTTAAAATGGTGCCCGAAGGACTTTAAAATGGTGCCCGAAGGTCTTTAAAAGTGGTGCCCGAAGGCATTTAGAACTGGTGCCCGAAGGTCTTACCCGTGATTAAAATACCTTGACGACAGTCTCAAGGCTCGACTCATTTGATAAAACAAAATGAATTCGATTTAAAATAAAAGGAAATACCTCGATGGTGGTCTCGAGGCTCAATTCATTTGAGAAGCAGAACGAGTTCGATTTAAAACAAAAGGAAATATCTCGACGGTGGTTTCAAGGCTCAACTCATTTGAGAAGTTGAACGAGTTCGATTTGGGACGCCAAAGTTTTCATGATTCCTGCAATGTTAGCTAAATGCAATGATGAGAATGACATGCTTTGCAAATGCTTATATGTTTCTTGAGGGTTAATGTAGTCAAATGATTGTGTCATGATTTCTAATCCATGGTTTCTTTGAGGTTTACAGATTATCTGACTTCATGACGGGGTCTTCAATTGTTCACTGATGCCCTACTTAAAAAAAACCTTTTTACTCAAGATAATTTGTCAAACAATCCCAGTTTCTGACTTTGCTGAAATTTACAAATTTCTGACTTCATGACGGAGTCTCCAACACATTCACTGGTTTCCTTTACTTGGTGAATTTTCCATCAGGATTAGTGGTTTCCAAACCTTTTCTAAGATTTAGATCTATTCCTTAGTAATACCTTTAAACTCCTTTTTATTAAAGAATTTAGGTTTACTAATCATCATTCAATTTTAATAACAAACAAAATGCAATTTTGAAAATGTATGAAAGAAAGTATGAAACAAGCAATTGTAATAAAAAAGGGGTAACAAAAAATTTATTGCAACAAAATATTCTAAAATGATATAAGTGGATATCAAGGATATAAGAAACAAATGTAAAGTTATAGGTTGTTGATGCCCCGGATGCGGAATATCTTGGACCTCTCCTTTTTCAAATCATCAGAAATTTCTCTTGAACGGTCAATTCATTTGTGTAATCCCTCGTCTTTTGTAGTTATGTCAGACTGAGTCGTTCCCTTTTTCTCTGATTTTCAAACACTTTCTCCCCCTTTACACAAAGCATTGATTCAAACCTTAATCAGTACTTGAGCCGCCCTTTGAGGGTTTTCAACTCATGTATCCCCCATTCGATATTAAGTCACCCTTTGGGGGTTTTCGGCTTAAACCACTCCTTTTTTTTTTATTTTTTATTATTCTACCATGCCTTTGAGAATTTTAAATGCTTCCAAGGTAAAAATGTCAATTCAAAAGATGGGATGAATTATGAGAAAAACTTTTCAAATTAAATACCCATGCTTGATCAAAATGGACTTTTAAAGTACGTAATGTAGGCCAAGGTTCGGGTTTGGAAGGAAAGGATAAAATAGGCCCAAAATGTGTTTAAGGGTTATTGGACAAGGATCATTTCCTGAGGATAATTCATTCTTGAGACATTTGTCCCCCGTTTTTTTTGGCTTTCATTTGCCATTCTTTGATTTCACATTTTCCAATGGCTCTCTTTTTTGCCATGATTTTGATTATTTTTTTCTCGTATTTGCCCTCCTGTGTAGAGGGTGATCCTTGATCAGGGTTCAACGAAACAAATAATTCCTAAGGCTCAAAGAGGTGACTAAGGATACTTTCTTCTTAGTGACGAAAATATGAAAGATGGCCATTTATCACCCCAAGCATGAATATTTTCTTTGAAAAGCGATTCTCAGGGGAGGTAGATATATAGAATTTCCATTTCTACACTTGGAATCATTCGAATTCCCATGTGCATAGCGTCACACATTATTTTATTTTTTTAAGCATAATACTTCTTCAGTTCATCAGCATTCACGAGATGTCTAAAATCATCTCCGTCCATCCGAGTTGGAATCAATGCTCCTCTAGAAAAAGCTCTTTTTACCACATAGGGTCCTTCCCAATTTGGAGCCCATTTTCCTCGCGGATCCTTCACTATGGGGAAAATTTTTCTTAGTACCAATTCTCTTCTCGGAACTATCTAGGTCGAACCTTCTTGTTATGGGCTCGAATCATCATTTTCTGATACAAATGCCTGTGACAAATTGCCTTCAATCTTTTCTCTTCGATGAGATTCAACTGTTCATAATGAGCTCTAACCCATTCTGCCTCTTCTAGGCCAACCTCCATCAAAACACGAAGTGAAGGAATCTCAACTTCAATAGGTAACATGCTTCCATACCATATACCAAAGAAAACGACGTTGCCCCTGTAGATGTGCGAACTGAAGTGCGATATGAGTGAAGAGCAAAAGGCAAAATCTCATGCCAATCCTTGTACACATCAGTCATCTTCTCGACAATCTTTTTGATGTTCTTGTTGGCTGCTTCTACTGCCCCATTCATCTTCGGACGATAAGGTGTCGAATTGTGATGCGTAATTTTGAACTGAGTACATACCTCTTTCATCATCTTATTATTCAGATTGAGAGCATTATCTGAAATAATTCTTGCTGGCAATCCATATCAGCATATGATTTCTTTCTTGACAAATCTGCATACCACCGACTTTGTTACATTTGCATAAGAAGCAGCTTCCACCCACTTTGTGAAATAGTCTATGGCCACCAGGATGAAACGATATCCATTTGAAGCTTTCAGGGTAATAGGCCCAATCATATCCATTCCAACCATTGAAAACGGCAAAGGTGCGGTCTTGACATGCAATGGCAATGGCGGCACATGAATCTTATCCGCATAGATCTGGGATTTATGGCACTTCCAGGAATAACCGATACGATCTCCTTCTATCGTCATCCAATAATACCCTGCCCTCATAATTTGCTTAGCAAGCATGTAACCATTAGCATGGGTGCCATATATCCCTTCATGGACTTCCTCTATGATTCTTTGAGCTTCGGCATATTCGACACATCTCAATAGGACTTGATCTTTCCCTTTCTTGAATAAAATCTCGCCATCTAGAACAAAACCCATTGCTAGCCTTCTCAGAGTCCTCTTGTCATTCTCTGTTGCCTGTTCTGGATACTGTTGACTCTTGATGTACTGCAAGATATCGTTATACCAAGGGAGACTATCTGCTTCTTCTTCAATACTCAAGTAGTGGGTAGGAGACTCATATATGCTCATCTTGATTGGCACAACTTCCGCCCCTTCATTCACTTTAAACATTGATGAAAAAGTAGCCAGAGCATCCACCATTCGATTTTCTTCTCGGGGGATGTAATTGAAACTTACTTCTTCAAACTCCTCTAATAATCTCAGTATGAGTTCTCTGTATCTGATTAACTTTGTATCCCGGGTTTCCCATTCTCCCCGTAACTGGTATATCAATAAGGCTGAGTCTCCGAAAACTTCCAAAACTTTGATTTTTCTGTCCACTGCTGCACGAAGTCCCATAGTACACGCCTCATACTCAGCCGTGTTGTTTGTACAATCGAAATCCAATCTGGCGATGAAGGGATAATAATCTTCTTCTGGGGATATGAGCACTGCACCGATTCCGTGCCCCATGGCATTGGATGCCCCATCAAAGTACATCTTATATACTTTTTTTTTCAAGTGAGCCTCATTCACTTGCAAAACATACATCAAATCTTCATCTGGGAAATCAAAGTTCATCGGCTCATAATCCTCCACTGCCCGACTTGCTAAGAATCTAGCCACTGTACTGCCCTTTATAGCTTTATGACTCACATATACGATGTCATATTCTGACAACAAAACTTGCCATCTTGCCCTCCTCCCTGAAAAATAAGGTGCTTCTAACATGTACTTGATCGGATCTAGCTTGGCGATCAACCACGTTGTATGGTACAGCATGTACTATGTCTCCGAGCAGTCCAAGCTAAGGCACAGCACAGCTTTTCTACCGACTAATATTTCAACTCATAATCTGTGAACTTCTTGCTGAGGTAGTAAACAGCCTGTTCTTTCTTTCCAGTCTCATCAAGCTACCCCAGAATACAATCCATGGATCTCTCAAATACTAATAGATACAGTATCATCGATTTATCCAGAACGGGTGGCATTAATACTGGTGGGTTTGATAGATAATGCTTAACCTTTTCAAAAGCAATCTGACACCCTGCATCCCACTCTCCTGGATCACGCTTTCAAAGTAACTTGAATATTGGATTACATTTATCGGTTAACTGAGAAATAAACCGAGCAATGTAATTCAATCTCCCTAGAAAATCTCTTACTTCTTTTTGAGTACGTGGACGTGGCAAATTCTGGATGGCTTTCACTTTATCCAGATCAATCTCAATTCCCCTTTTGCTAACAACAAAACCCAACAATTTTCCTGAGGTAACTCCAAAAGTGCATTTTGCCGGGTTTAGCTTGAGTTGAAACTTTCTTAGTCTTTCAAAGAGTTTTCTAAGATTCGCAATATGCTCCTATTCTCCATGTGACTTTGGAATCATATCATCAACATAAACCTTAATTCCCTTATGCATCATGTCATGAAACAAGGTCACCATGGCTCTCTGATACGTTGCCCCAGTATTCTTCAACCCAAACGGTATTACCTTATAGCAGAATGTTCCCCACATTGTAACAAATGTGGTTTTCTCCATATCTTTTGGTGCCATCTTAATCTGATTATATCTCGAGAATCCATTCATGAAAGAAAAGAAAAAACTCTTTGTCGTATTATCCACCAAAGTATCAATGTGAGGCAAACGGAAATTATCTTTGGGACTGGCTTTGTTCAAATCTCGGTAATCGACGCACATACGCACCTTGCCACCTTTCTTTGGTACTTGAACAATGTTTGCAACCCATTTCAGATATTTTGCCACCTCTAAGAATCCTGCATCAAACTGCCTCTTCACCTCCTCTTTTACCTTTAACAGCAGGTCCGGCCTCATTCTTTTCAACTTTTACTGAATGGGCTAGCACTCTGGCCTTAAAGGGAGCTTATGAACCACGATGTCTAGATCCAAACCCGGCATGTCTTGGTATGACTATGCAAATACATCTATATTGTCGCAACCTAAAAAATAACGACGAGTCTCATCGCAAGACTTTATTATTCGTTAGGCGTGACATTAAAAAAAAAATCGAGGAAAAGTCGACTTAATTCCTCTAAAAAATGAAGGTTTTGAAATGACCTTAAAAAAGACATGGAGTCGCCACCAATCTTTTTTAGCTAGGTGTGATCGGCCACCTATTAAAACCGGTTTTATAAAATATTTTAAAAATTAATTAAAACATTTTAAAAACCAATTTCAAGTCTGCGTTTTAAACCAGAGAAATCAAAGAAGCGGGTTCGGGAGTCGGTTACGTGTGGGGAAGGATTAGCACCCCCACAACGCCCGTATAAATCGGTACCTTATTAATCGTGTGTTATCTCAAGTCTCGGTAAAAAAGTTGGTTTTAAATTTAGTATTTCGAGTTAATTCCCAATTTAAAGAAAAATAATTCCTTTTTTATTGAAAATGATCCTGAATTTATAAATTCAAAATTTTCCTATATTCCCCAACAAACGTGGCAAAATATAGAAATTTTTATTAGTTTTGGAAAACTTTCCAAATCATTCTCTTTTTTGAAAGAAAGATATTCCTTTATTAATGATAATTGATGATATTCCCTCCAGCAAACCCGGTAGAGAACTCATGAATTATTTTAACTCGGGAATATCTTTATATTTTTTTTTTATTGAAAACCATTATCTTTTTTTGGAAACATTTAAAAGAAATGAATATGTATATGCATGACATAAATAAAATGACATAGTACAGTCTAAATAATATAATGCAACCTAAATGACATGACAAATATGAATGGTATGGCATATAATTTAAATGACATGGAATAAAATAATGCTATCATATAATATGCATGAAAATAAAAATGCAATGCATGAAATGTATTTTTTTCCTTTTATTAAGGAAATCCGTATATCTAAAAAGATATCCGGCTACCTTAGGAAAATATGTCAAATTAAATATTCTAAAACCAAAATACTTTGTGATTGTTTGAAAACAATTTTGAGAAGCTTGAATAAAAACTGGGCTAAAATTTTTTTAAATGGCTCTAATTTCCTAAGTTTAAAAATCCAGACTTGACTACCCTTAACCCGAGACTTGAAAAACCATTTTTAGAGTTTAAAAAGGCTTAGAAACTACCCTAAGTCAGTAGCTAACCCTCCTAATCAGCCCACTCTAAGTAAATTAACCAAAACAGAAAAATGGTTTCTCTTTAAATTCAATTCTGACTCCACTGTCCAGTTTTAATCCACGATTTTTTACCCTATTTTTAAAAATTCCAAAAATTCTGAAAAAATTACTGGAGACTCAGGACATGTAAAACTACACGATAAAAAATTGGCTTAATTTGCTGATCAAAAATGAATTCCCAGAAAAATCAGAGATGTACGAGTTTTTGGAGGAGAAAAAACTGCTTTGTTTTTCTTTAAATTCAATTCTGACTCCACTGTCCAGTTTTAATCCACGATTTTTTACCCTATTTCTAAAAATTCCAAAAATTCTGAAAAAATTACTGGAGACTCAGGACATGTAAAACTACACGATAAAAAATCGGCTTAATTTTCTGATCAAAGATGAATTCCCAGAAAAATCAGAGATGTACGAGTTTTTGGAGGAGAAAAAACTGTTTTGCCAGCACATTTTTTTGTCTTTGATAAAATCATTTAAAAATCAAAGTAAAAATATTTGAAACTCATAAAATGACTTGAAAGCAGTAGCTAGGACTTTTTGAAAGTTAGATAAAAAATGGCTAAGTAAAAAAAATCACAAAGGTAGAATAATCAACTTGACAAACTTAATTTTCCACAAGTGTGCTCAAGAGAGCATGACTTTGAACCATCAATTGGCTCAAGTCATTATTCAAGTGGTATGAACATGAAATGCATGAAATAATGCAGCAAACATAATGCATGAAATGCATGGATTTAAAACTAAATATAAGGAAAATGCATGACATAAATAATATGGCCTAGACCTAACATGAACTTGCATGGCAATAAATGCAACCTAGACCTAAGATATGCATGGCATTTTCACAAACACAAGGCATGCTTAATTCAAAAATCCAACCAAATATCATGCAAATGCAAAAACCTAACAACTAGCATGACAAAAATACAACACACAATGCAAAACACATGGAGTAGCCAAATGGCCTCAAGCTCCAACAAGCATGGCATTTTCACAAACACTTGGTATGCTAGCATGAAAAACTAAGTCATAACACAAAAATCACACAAGCATTTTCACAAACACCTAATATACCAAATCTAAAACATGCTCACTAAGATATAAAACAAGAATCATGCAAAGAATCACACAAGCATTTTCACAAACACTTAATATGCTAACTCTAAAACATGCTCAAATTTAAACAACATGAAAACAGAAAATTAAAAATGCAAAAACATGATATCTAAGACATAAATGGCAACAAACAAAGCAACCAAATTAAATATAACTTAAGAACATGAAATAACATAACACTTAAAACATCAAAAACAAAGAAAATAGCATAAACAATATGGTAAAATGAATTGAAACAACAACTTAAAATAAATAATGTAGGCCATTTGGCCATGGTGAGTTTATTGTAAAAAAAAATGCAAAAAAAATACTTAAGAAAGGAAATGAAGGAAGAACAAGAAATATTATTTTAAAATGAAAACTCACCAAGTAGAGATTAAAATAGCAAAAAAACAAGAATAGAAAATGAAAGTGCAAGAGTTGGTGCTCAAGAGCAACCTCAAGAAGCTAATATTTCAAGCTTTTCTCTTCAAACTTTCCTTTTTTTCTAAACTTTTCTTTTTTTCTCTCAACCAAGAAGATAAAAACTAAGAAAAACTAAGAGAAATCAGCCAAAATGGAAAAGAAGAAACCAAAATCTGCCTCCCCCCTCTTAGGGCTAGCCTTAATGCATGGTTATATAGCCTCCAAGATGTTGTCATTTTTGTGTAACCTAATTTCCATCAAATGGCCAATAATTCAAGATGAAAAGTCATGAAATTACCACCTTTAGATTAGCATCTCAGCCCTCTCAAATTACAGCTATGCAAAAATAATGTTGACATCTTTCTTAACCTATGTGGTTTAATCACCATGGCTTGATCAAAGAGAATGGTTAACTAACTCTTGATTTTTAACCACTTGATTAAAAAAAAAAAAAAATTAGAAGCTTCCTCCTTTCTTTGGGCTTGGGCATGCCAGCACTTCTCTTTTCCAGCCCAACTCTGATTTTTTTGAAGGGCCAAAAAAGCCCTTTTTAATCATTCCTCATCCATTGGGGGCTTTGGTCTTACCAAGTCGGGCCATTTCTGTGATTCTTCCCGATTTCACCGAAATCCACTAAAAAACCCTAATTCTCGGTTTTCTCCCGGATTGACTTTTTTTTCGGTTTTTCTTGCAAGTGACTTCTCCATTACCCGTAGTCAGTGCTTATCTTTCATTTGGAACCTTCAATTTCGACCAGTTTGATCGTTTAAGCACTTTTCCCCAAATTTCTCGGATTAGTGTTTCCTTTCTACTGAATCTCCAAATCCCAACTTCCGAACTCCATATCTTTCAATGTAGACCTCGGATTATCAAAATTCTTTCGCCATTTTTCAATTGAACTTAAAATCTTGATTTTGAAAGTGGGTTGACTTTTTCAGTAGTTGACTTTCTGGGGTTGACTTTTTCGGGGTTGACTTTTTCGGGGTTGACTTTTTTTCAAGTTTGACTTTTTGTGCTCGCCCTCTTAAACTAAGTCTCGGAGTACCACCTGCAGGATGAAAACAGTCTTTTTACACTTGGGAACATCAATATGGGAAGAAAACATACCTGTTTAGTGGTCCGGACAAAATTAGGTGTCTACAGCTGCCCCTCTTTGGCTATTGCTGAGAATCAGGAATCAGGCAAAGATAAACCGACACTAATTTTGTACGGTCAGTGACATCACATGTGAAGGAAAGGGAAAGGGGTTTCTTTTTCATTTTAATTTTTTTAATTTTCTATTTTTCATTTTTTCATTTTTTTCTTCTTTCTTCTTTTTTTCTTTTTTCTTTTTTCCTTTTTTTTTATTTTTTTTTTATTTTTTTTATTTTTTTTATTTTTTTTCTATTTTTTCTATTTTCATTTTTTTTTAAAAACAATAAATTGAAGATTTTGTCCTTAAATTGAATTCCCTGCCTAAACAAGGCTCGATTCGTCTTAAGGGAATGAATTCGATTTCAAAAGAAAAATTTATGCTCGAAGGGCTTTAAAATTGGTGCCCGAAGGTCTTAAAATGGTGCCCGGAGGTCTTAAAAATTGGTGCCCGGAGGTCTTACCCCTGAAAAAAGTTATGCCCGGAGGTCTTAAAGATGTTGCCCGGAGGTCTTACCTGTGATTTGAAAAATTATGCCCGGAGGTCTTAAAAATTGGTGCCCGGAGGTCTTACCCCTGAAAAAAGTTATGCCCGGAGGTCTTAAAGATGTTACCCGGAGGTCTTACCTGTGATTTGAAAAATTATGCCCGGAGGTCTTAAAAATTGGTGCCCGGAGGTCTTACCCCTGAAAAAAGTTATGCCCGGAGGTCTTAAAGATGTTGCCCAGAGGTCTTACCTATGATTTGAAAAAAATTATGCCCGGAGGTCTTAAAAATTGGTGCCCGGAGGTCTTACCCCTAAAAAAAATAATGCCCGGAGGTCTTAAAGATGTTGCCCGGAGGTCTTACCTATGATTTGAAAAATTATGCCCGGAGGTCTTAAAAATGGTGCCCATAGGCCTTACCCCTGAAAAAAAGAGTTATGCCCGGAGGTCTTAAAGATGTTGCCCGGAGGTCTTACCTGTGATTTGAAAAATTATGCCCGGAGCTCTTAAAATGGTGCCCGAAGGTCTTAAAAATTGGTGCCCGAAGGTCTTACCTGTGATTTGAAAAAAATGCGCTGTATGCGACTTTAAAAATGATGCCCGAAGGTTTTAAGAATGGTGCCTGGAGGCCTTACCCGTGATTTGGAAGAAATGCGCTGTATGCGACTTTAAAAATGATGCCCGGAGGTCTTAAGAATGGTGCCCGGAGGCCTTACCCATAATTTGGAAGAAATGCGCTGTATGCGACTTTAAAAATGATGCCCGGAGGTCTTAAGAATGGTGCCCGGAGGCCTTACCCCTGAAAAAAGTTATGCCCGGAGGTCTTAAAGATGTTGCCCGGAGGTCTTAAAGATATTGCCCGGAGGTCTTACCTGTGATTTGAAAAATTATGCCCGGAGGTCTTAAAAATGTTCTTTGAAGAATTGTTGAAAATTACCCTAACGATTTTGAGAAGATGCGAATGCTTTTTGATGCAGATGCTGGTGTTGAATAAGACACGAAATGACTTAAACTGGTGCAAATGTCTTTAATGCAAATGTAAATGACTTGGATTGATGCCCATGTTTCATGATGCAGATGCCCCTACTAATTGTGTTCATGTAACTGGTTTATGAATGGTGTAACTACAATTACCACACAGTAATGAAAATGTAATGATTCTAGAAATGATGCAATTGCTTGAGATGACACAAATACGAATTCCATGAAGAATGTAAATGTAAAGGTAAAATACAGATGCTTATGGAATAATGCCAATGCAAATACCCATGAATGATGCAAATGCTTGCCGACACTGTGCAGATGCAAAAGCTCGATAAAGAGATGAGTGCTCATGAGTGATGCAAGTGCCCCCGGCTGTTTTTCTAGACTTTGGCTTAGCCTTTCAAATTCATTTTTCCTCTTCAAATCAGAGTATATCTTCAATTCATTTTGGCTATTCTCTTTGCCCCAACAGTTTTTCAAACTTTCATCAACAGAGATCTGAACCGGGTTCTATTTCTTCTTCTCATATCTGGAAGTCAAGACCTATCCTGGCAGTTCTACACCTTTGAGTTAGAAAAATCCTTGTCTCATGCCAACATCAAAATGGGTATTTCAAAAAAATCTTTTTATTTGTTTTCGCATTTTGAAAACTTCTGAACAAAAAATATTAACCCCACAATGTGTGATGTACAAATCTTTTGAAGACTAATGATCATTGTTAGAAATTTCTCTAAGTATCAATCTGGGTTTTTTCAACTGGATTGGCAAGGCTTGGTATAACAAGATTCTGGCTTTTCCAGGAAAACTTCATGACAAAAATGTATATCCCTTCTAGGCTCACAAATGGAACAGGTTTTATAAATCATGAATTCATTGAGAACCAAACAAATTCAACATTCTTTTAGTTTCCATATCAAGGCATTTTGTCAAGCATCAAGATTGGCTGGGATGTTTAAACCGGAAAGTTTAATCTTGGGAACAAAGTTTCAGTTTTTGAAGACAATCCTTCGAATGAGAGCTGACAATTTGGGGGGTTCAGGAATTCCTAGATGTTCCTCGATGACCACTCCTTTAATAAGATCTTTTCTTTTGGGGTATCGGCACTATCATCGATGGCATCGAAAATTCCCATTCTACTCTAGACCGCCCGTTTTTTTGGGTTTTCGCCCTAGAGTCCCATTCTTTTCAATTTTTATCTTTTTTTTTTACCATGCACTTGAGAATTCTAAATTCTTCCTTAGTGAAATGAGAATTTGATAAGATGGGATAAAATCTGAGGAAAACCCTTCAAATTAAACATTCATGCTTGATCAAAATGGACTTTTAAAGCACGTAATGTAGGCCATGGCTCAGGATTCAGAAAGAAAGGATAAATAGGCCCAAAATATGTGTTTGAGGGTAATCAGATCAAGGATCCTTTCTTGAAGAGGATTTTCTTTGAAGCATGTGTCTCTTCTTGGACATTTCTTTCTTTTTGATTTTGCTCTTTTTCTTCCTTGCTTTTGGCTTTCAATTTGCCATGTCTTTCACACACATTTTTTTATTGTGTTTTTTGTTTGTTTTTCTTGGCTTTCATTTCGTCATCTTTTCCTCTTCTTTTTTTCTTTGACAGAGTGCGCCCGTATTTATTCGGGGCTCCATTTGCTTTGTATCTGTCTTTGAGCTAGGACACATTTGTCAATGATCTTTAAAAAAATCTTTCCTTGCATTTGCCCCCTAGTGTAGAGGGTGATCCTTGATCAAGGTTCAAACAAGAAAGAATTCTTTTGGCTCAAAAGGGGTGACTATGGATGATTTCTTTTTGTGTGAAGGGATATGAAAGATGGCCATTCCTCACGTCAAGAACGAATATTCACTTTGAAAAGCAATCCCCAGGGGAAATAGATATTCAGAATTTCATTTTGCACTTTGGAATCATCCGAATTCTCATATGCATGATATCACAAATTTTTTCATTTTTCATTTTTCATCGCATGCCCCAACGATTCATGCGTTTAATCCATCCTTACTCACCATGTATCCATCATTTCCATATATGATGCCCCAATTTGATTAACCATGAGAGGAACATAGCAAGTCTAGGTCTGTTTTGAAAAAGCTGAGTTTCCAATCTGAGTTCTTTGAAGAGACAAGGAAAATATGACCCAAAAACAGGTTTTCTCTAGGATAGGGGATAATCTAGTTTAATCATTGTGCCCCAGGGTGTCAATCATGAAGTGATGTCTAGGCAATTAGTGTTTTGTGGTCATTGGGAAAGGTCATGAATGGTTTTAGCACAATCTTGACACACACCAAATTATCAAAATCTGGATTCTTGAAAGAATGTCTCATTTGTTTGATTTTCAAGGAATTTGAAAATTTTCAAAAAGTTCGTTCCTTTGCTCATAGCATAGACTAAGATCTACATCTTTGCTTATTCTGTGATGACAATGGTTTTATGAAGTCAAATCATTCATATTCCTTGAAGCATTAGGTCTTTCAAGTGGTCTCGGTTCAAAAGATTTAGGCTTAGGAAAGCCTAAAAGAAAGGGCTGAAGGTATTGGGTCATTTCTAACAATGATCATCAATTTTCTTGAGACTATCCATTACTAAAAATTCCTTAATGCTTGTTTTTTGCAAATTCAAGTTATTGTTGAAACACAACAAACACAAAGCATTTAAAATACAAAATTCATTTAATTAACATGAGACAAATGCTTTCATCATCACAGTGTATAGAACTACATGTGTCAAAAACCTAATATGATTATGCACAATGTTTCTTATGACACTTGGCTTCCCCATCTTCAAAACTTATCAAACCATCCTTGATGAGATCTCTGACCTTGTACTTCAAAGTGGGGCAGTTCTCTGTTGAGTGACCTTGATTGCCAGAATGGTACCCACAACACTCATTAGCATCATACCAGCTCGGATAAGGGGGCTTCAGAGGTGCTATTTGCATGGGTGTCACAAGGTGATTCTGGATGAGTTGAGGTAGTATCTCACTGTATGTCATAGGAATTGGGTCAACCGGATTTCTTTTTTGCTTTTTATGCCCCCTTCGATTATCCCCAAGGGTGTTCGATTGATAGACAGATGTAAATTCTGGTGTATTTGCAGTCATTGGTTGGTAGGGATAAAAACCATGAGAGACATTATTCAGGGTAGAGTAAAATGGCTGATATGAGGAGAATTGGGGAGGTGGGGCAAAGTCTTCCACGACTTGGTTATCTTCATTTTTCTTTTCAGATGCCCCCTTGTTCTTGGTATTGGATGTTCTTTCTCTATCAATTTTCCCATCCTTGATAGCATTCTCAATCATCACCCCTGAAATTACCATGTCTGAAAAATTATTTGTGATGTTGCCAACAAGTATATCATAGTACGGGGCCTGCAGTGTATTCACAAAAAGAACAGTGGTTTCCTTCTGAGTTAAGGGCGGTTGTACTTGGACGGCCAGGCTCATCCACCGTTGCACATATTCTTTGAAGCTCTCAGTAGCTCGTTTCTTCATATTTTGCAAGGTGAGACGGTCAGGCGCCGTGTCAGTCATATGCTTGTACTGGTTTAGAAAAGCCCTAGCCAGGTCATTCCAAGAGTGAATCTGATCCTTGCTCAACTGACTATACCACCTAATTGCGGATCCGTTGAGGCTATCTTGAAAGTAGTGAATCAAAAACTTATCATTATCTATATGACTTGTCATCTTCCGGCAGAACATAGTGATGTGGGCTGATGGATCAGTCGTCCCGTCATATTTCACAAAGTCAGGGATCTTGAACTTAGGAGGAATGACTAAATCGAAGACCAAGCATCGTTCTTTCGTCTCCACACTCCCTAATACGTCTGCATTTTCTACTGCCCGGAGCCTTTCATCTAACAACTGATATTTCCCTTGGGAATCTGCCAACTCAACCTCATTTACTGCAACCCTTTTCAACTTTGCCTGTTCAGCTGGATCATCTAAGTTTAGGATATTGACGGGGTTAACAGTGTTCTGGGCATCACTTATTGCGACCTCATCTTGGCCCTTTTGTACCTCTAACCCTTCTCCGGTGATAAAGTTTTCGGTGTATCCTTTTCCCTTGATTACAGCAGACATTAGCTCCATCAGTTTAGTCATCTGATCCTTAGATTCTGCTTGAGACTTTGCTAGCTGTTCTCGCAATTCTCTCTGTTCCCTTTCCATTTTTTCCATTCGGGCAACTTGTTCATCCTCCATAGCACCAGCCTGTATTAAAAGCGTACTCAGTACTTCTTCTGATTTGAAATGAAAATTCTTTCAAAGACTCCTAAAGCCAAGCCAACTTCTATTTTATTTCCCCCAAATGTATGTCATGATGAATGAGCCATGAATGCAATTTGATGCATGTGAAGCCTAAACAATATGATGTATGGATATGTACAATGGAAACATGCTGACCCTATATGTGATAAATGCAATCACAATGCCAACATGTTGCAAACAAAGAATAAACAAATCAACACATGGATATATGCAATGACTGATCATGTGCATTTTAGCATATTTCCCAATGAATGATCATATATCCTATGAATGCAATGACTGATCATGTGCATTTTAGCATATTTCCCAATGAATGATCATATAATCCCCGAATTAAATTAATTATTTTTTTTAGGAGGATTCTCTTTGAAGCATTTGTTCCTTCTTGGACATTTCTTTCCTTTTGACTTTGCTTTTTTTTTCTTCTTTGCTTTTGACTTTCAATTTGCCATATCTTTCACACATTTTTCCTTTTTTTTCTTTTTTCATTTTGCCCCCCTTCTTTTTCAACGGAGTGAGCCCGTCTTTATTCGGGGCTCCATTTGCTTTGCATCTGTCCTTGAGCTATCACTCATTTCTCAATGATCTTTGAAAAGATCTTTCCTCGCATTTGCCCCCCAGTGTAGAGGGTAATCCTTGATCAGGGTTCAAAGAAGAAAGAATTCTTTTGGCTCAAAAGGGGTGACTACAGATAATTTCTTTTTGTGTGAAAGGGATATGAAAGATGGCCATTTCTCATGTCAAGCACGAATATTCACTTTGAAAAGCAATCCCCAGGGGAAATAGATATTCAGAATTTCATTTTGCACTTTGGAATCATCCGAATTCTCATATGCATGATATCACGATTTTTCTTTTTTTTTTTTTTTGTTTTTTTTCGTCGCGTCCCCCCAATGATTCATGCATTAGCCCATCCTTCTTTACCATGTGTCTATCATTTCCATATATGATGCCCCAATTTGATTAACCATGAGAATCTGTATCAACGAGGAACATAGCAAGTCTAGGTCTATTTTGAAAAGGCTGAGTTTCCAATCTGAGTTTTGTTGAAGAGATAAGGAAAATATGACCCAAAAACGGGTTTTCTCTGGGACAAGGGATAATCTAGTTTAATCATTGTGCCCCAGGATGTCAATCATGAAGTGATGTTTGGGCAATTAGTGTTTTGTGGTTATTGGGAAAGGTCATGAATGGTTTTAGCACAATCTTGACACACACCAAATTATCAAAATCTAGACTCTTGAAAGAATGTCTCATTTGTTTGATTTTCAAGGAATTCGAAAAATTTCAAAAAGTTCGTTCCTTTGTTCATAGCCTAGACTAGGATTTACATCCTTGCTTATTTTGCAATGACAATGCTTCTCTTTTTTCATTCATTTTTCCTTGAAGCATTAGGTCTTTCAAGTGTTATTGATTCAAGGTTTAGGTATAAAGAAGCCCAAAAAAGAGGGGGATGGTGTTGGGTCAGTTCTAACACTGATCATCAATCTTCTTGAGACTATCCATTATTAAAACTTCCTCAATGCTTGTTTTTGCAAATTCTCGTTATTGTTAAAACACAACAAACACAAAGCATTTAAAATTAATTTAATTCATGTAGATGTTAACATGAGACAAGTGCTTTCATCATCATAGTGTATAAAACTACATGCGTCAAAAATGCTCCTATTGACATCCTTCAAAGGTAGTAATTCTCCCCCTAAAACCCTGAAAGAAACTGATTTAGGGCTAAGCGGCCTTCCATTGATCGATAAGCTCCGGTGTCAAAATACCATCACGGATAAGACTTTCAATCCTTTCCTTCAGTTGTCTGTATTTTTCAGTTGAATGCCCAACTACCCCTAGGTGATAATCACACTTGCTGTCAGGGTCATAACTCCTTGCTGATGGATTCGGAGCTATTTTCAAAGGTACCGGGGTAAGGTACTGATTCTTTATTAGTAATGGCAGTAAGTCAGGGATGGGGATTGGAATTCTTTCTTGATTTGCCCGCGATCGTTTTCTGGAAGTAGGCCTTGTTGCAAGGGCTGGTATAGGATTAGATGTTTGGGTAGGTAGGTAAGGATAAAGGCTTGGAGATACCTCAGTAGGGTAACATGATTGGTATGAGGGAAATTGGGAATATGGGATGAAATCTCCCATAGTTTGGACATCTTCCTCTTTCTTTCTTGGTGCCTTATTTCTCTCGGTATTGGATGTTCCTTCTCTTTCAAGTTTCCCACTCTTGATAGCATTCTCAATCATCTCCCCTGAAATTACCATGTCCATAAAATTTTTCGAAGCATTGCCGACGAGTCTGTCATAGTACGGGGCCTGCAGTGTATTCACAAAAAGGATAGTGATTTCCTTTTGTGTCAAGGGCGGTTGTACTTGGGCAGCCAGGCTCATCCACCGTTGTGCATATTCTTTGAAGCTCTCAGTAGCTTTTTTCTCCATATTTTGCAAAGTGAGACGATCAAGTGTCCTGTCGGTCATATGCTTGTACTGGTTTAGAAAAGCCCTAGCCAAATCATTCCAAGAGCGAATCTGATCCTTGCTCAACTGACTATACCACCTAATTGCGGACCCGCTGAGGCTATCCTGAAAGCAGTGAATTAAAAGCTTATCATTATCTATCTGACTTGTCATCTTTCGGCAGAACATAGTGATGTGGGCTGATGGATCGGTCGTCCCGTCATATTTCACAAAGTCAGGGATCTTGAACTTAGGAGGAATGACTAAATCGAGGACCAAGCATCGTTCTTTCGCCTTCACACTCCCGAATACATCTGTTCTTTCTATTGCCCGAAGCCTTTCATCTAACAACTGATATTTCCCTTGGGAATCTGCTAACTCAACCTCATTTACTGCAACCCTTTTCAACTTTGCCTGTTCAGCTGGATCATCTGAGTTTAGGACATTGACGGGGTTAACAGTGTTCTGGGCATCACTTATTGCGACCTCATCTTGGCCCTTTTGTACCTCTAACCCTTGTCCGGCGACAAAGTTTTCGGTGTATCCTTTTCCCTTGATTACAGCAGACATTAGCTCCATCAGTTTAGTCATCTGATCCTTAGATTCTGCTTGAGATTTTGCTAGCTGTTCTCGCAATTCTCTCTGTTCCCTTTCCATTTTTTCCATTCGGGCAACTTGTTCATCCTCCATAGCACCAGCCTGTATTAAAAGTGTACTCAGTACTTCTTCTGATTTGAAATGGAAATTCTTTCAAAGACTCCTAAAGCCAAGCCAACTTCTATTTTATTTCCCCCAAATGTATGTCATGATGAATGAGCCATGAATGCAATTTGATGCATGTGAAGCCTAAACAATATGATGTATGGATATGTACAATGGAAACATGCTGACCATATATGTGATAAATGCAATCACAATGCCAACATGTTGCAAACAAAGAATAAACAGATCAACACATGAATATATGCAATGACTGCTCATGTATTTTAGCATGTTTCCCAATGAATGATCACATACACTATGAATGCAACACGGTGTCAATTATGTAAACAATGAATGGTTGATACAGAGTATATACAAAGAAAATCATGCTAACCATGTGTGTCATGAATGTGACCTAATGCTAATCATGATGTATGTAATAAGCAAATTAATGCATGGATATATACAGAAAAATCATGCTGATTATGAATGCATGAATGCAACCTGACAAATAATTGATGGGATGCAAAATGCAAAGGGGAAGATATCACGGAGGAAATAAGAATCGGAGGAACTTAATCATCAACATCTTATAAATTTGAAGCATACACAATTCATTCCCATATCAATGTTCACAATGGTATAAACCATGTTTTAAAATTTGAGCAGTAGTTAAAACTGTCTTTACAAGCACTTTATTCTTCCTAGCATCCTAAGGCTATAAGAACCGGCTACTGAAAAAGTGAAATCCTATTACATCATATAAGACCGAAGTCTTTCCACCTCAATGCTGTAAATCTCCCAATCCTAATGGCGTTTTCCCAGTCCTTTATCAATCAGTGTCGTTGGATCCAACCACTTGGCATCTATGAGAGCTTGCACTTTCCTTTTGACTGCTATACAATCTTCGATGCTATGGCCAACAATTCCACAGTGATAATCACATCTTTCATTTGGATTATACCACATTGGATATGGTGGTAACAGGGGTTTCAATGGGACACAGGCAACCATGTGATTTTGGATCAGTATAGGGAGGAGCTCTTGGTAGCTGATTGGAATGGGATCAAAATGCATTTGGGTCTTATTCTGGGATCGTTTCTTAGTCACACATGGCCTAGGAGTTGGGGCACTTGGTGGTGGCACTAAGGTTCGAACCGGAGTGTTTACATGGGGATGTGGTGGAACAGCATGGTAAGGGTACGGATTTGGACACGGGGCCTTTGGAGGTTGTACATAGCTCGAGGTTCCTATCCCAGGTACTGGATAAGACGATTGATGAGGGAAATAGTATGAACTGGTAGTTGGTAACGATGGAGTGGGATTCAGGAATCCCGTAGTGGTCGTCCCAATGGACGATTGGACCATGGTAGGGTGGGGATACTGGTTTGGACCTAGAACAGTTTGCAGGTATGGTACTGGATTCGAGGTTTCTGTCTTTGGTATCAGGCTTTCAGGTTTAATTATTTTCATGATTTTGTCCATAATTTCATCAGGATTGCAACCTTTGTGGCATTGACAAGTGCAGGATCCAGCAAGGATTGTATGTTCTGGACCTAATAGTTTTGGTTGATCCGAAGATGATGCGAAGCCCTGAGAAAGTTCACCTTTACTGTTACCCATATCCTCAACCATTCTCAGCAATTTGGCAAGTTGTTCCTTCACCTCTCGGATTTCATGTCCATATTCATCTTGATTGCGTTCCAAAGCACCCAATCGTTCCTCCGATTCATTCCTCATATCTCGAACCCCTTTCATGCAAATGAAAATGTCATGAGATTAAGATTATGAATGTACATGCTCTATTCCTATGTGCATGAATAAACTGATGATAATGCATGAACATATACAGAGAAATTATGATGACTATGTATGCTATGGATGCAATCTAATGCCAGGTATATACAGATAATGACTATGCATGTCATAAACGTGTCCTACAATGAATGACCATGCATGCTATGATGTCAAAATGATACATGCTAAGAATAAATGAATTAATACAAAGGTAGGTACAAAGAATGACCATGTATATCACAAATGTATTCTATAATGAATAATCATGCATGTTATGACTGTAACACGATGTCAAAATGACACAAATAAATTAACCAATGATTACACGAAATTGGTGAGACCTAAATCTTGATTATTCAAAAATCTCATTATGCAAGATTTGCCTCCTAATTTATGATTTTTTTTAACATGCTTTTTTTTTGTGTTTTTTTTATTTATGAAAAACCAATCACATTATTTTCAAAAGAATTTCAGGGTGGATCCCACTATGGTACCATATGCAAATGTTCATGTGACACTACCTGTTTTATGAAATCATCAAATGAAATTACCAACTGTTTATTGCAAAGAATGAGATCAATAACACAACCAAAAATGTACACACTCTATTCACACATGTATGAAATGTGCAACATGCAAAATGCTTAAAAAAGATTTTTTTTTTTTTTAAAAAACAGCTAATGAACATCTGCCCCAGCAATATCTGCTTATTTAGGCATCACGATGCCTTCGAGGCGGAGTATCACATTTATTACGGGCGATGTACGTACATCGTTGCCTGATCTACCACACTTATTCGGAGTGTAAAACAGGTAACAAAAAGTTTAGAAATGTCCCTCCATGTGTTCCTATTTTCGGTATATCTAACGGAAATTCGGGATGGCTTCGCCTAGGTTCACTATATGAGGGTGAATCGGTTCTAAGGCCCCGAATTGTTCCTCACTGTCGCTGGTGAAGGCTAGTAAGGCACCCCGATAAAAGCGGGTTCAATCCGTTAGAATATATTTTCCTATGCCCGTACGGAGGATTATCACGAAGGCAATAGGTACTTTATACTCCGAAAGTGTTTCACTAGCCCATACGGAGGATCATCACGAAGGCGTAGTTACTTTACTCCCACTTAAAAGGACGGAATCTGGGTATAGGATTCATGTTATGCAAATGCACGTGTAGTGTGTGTGGAGGAATATCAAACCTTTCACTACCTATTCTGCAAACCTTATTCTAAATGCCCTAGCAATTAAAACATTCAAGAATAGTGTAACGCATTAACCGACAAGCAATTATAATATACAACCTTAAATAACTAGAGAACAAAAAAAAAATGCATGCACATGAGTATGAACATATTTAAAAACATTTTATTATTTTCAAAATTCTCCTTATTAAAAAAATGTGGGAATTAAAATTAAATACCAATTAAACCAACAAAACCGAGACTTTGATAACACACGACCAATTCTAGGCCTGACTCTCTAATAGTCCCCAGTGGAGTCGCCAAGCTGTCGCAACCTAAAAAATAACGACGAGTCTCATCGCAAGACTTTATTATTCGTTAGGCGTGACATTAAAAAAAAAAATCGAGGAAAAGTCGACTTAATTCCTCTAAAAAATGAAGGTTTTGAAATGACCTTAAAAAAGACATGGAGTCGCCACCAATCTTTTTTAGCTAGGTGTGATCGGCCACCTATTAAAACCGGTTTTATAAAATATTTTAAAAATTAATTAAAACATTTTAAAAACCAATTTCAAGTCTGCGTTTTAAACCAGAGAAATCAAAGAAGCGGGTTCGGGAGTCGGTTACGTGTGGGGAAGGATTAGCACCCCCACAACGCCCGTATAAATCGGTACCTTATTAATCGTGTGTTATCTCAAGTCTCGGTAAAAAAGTTGGTTTTAAATTTAGTATTTCGAGTTAATTCCCAATTTAAAGAAAAATAATTCCTTTTTTATTGAAAATGATCCGGAATTTATAAATTCAAAATTTTCCTATATTCCCCAACAAACGTGGCAAAATATAGAAATTTTTATTAGTTTTGGAAAACTTTCCAAATCATTCTCTTTTTTGAAAGAAAGATATTCCTTTATTAATGATAATTGATGATATTCCCTCCAGCAAACCCGGTAGAGAACTCATGAATTATTTTAACTCGGGAATATCTTTATATTTTTTTTTTATTGAAAACCATTATCTTTTTTTGGAAACATTTAAAAGAAATGAATATGTATATGCATGACATAAATAAAATGACATAGTACAGTCTAAATAATATAATGCAACCTAAATGACATGACAAATATGAATGGTATGGCATATAATTTAAATGACATGGAATAAAATAATGCTATCATATAATATGCATGAAAATAAAAATGCAATGCATGAAATGTATTTTTTTCCTTTTATTAAGGAAATCCGTATATCTAAAAAGATATCCGGCTACCTTAGGAAAATATGTCAAATTAAATATTCTAAAACCAAAATACTTTGTGATTGTTTGAAAACAATTTTGAGAAGCTTGAATAAAAACTGGGCTAAAATTTTTTTAAATGGCTCTAATTTCCTAAGTTTAAAAATCCGGACTTGACTACCCTTAACCCGAGACTTGAAAAACCATTTTTAGAGTTTAAAAAGGCTTAGAAACTACCCTAAGTCAGTAGCTAACCCTCCTAATCAGCCCACTCTAAGTAAATTAACCAAAACAGAAAAATGGTTTCTCTTTAAATTCAATTCTGACTCCACTGTCCAGTTTTAATCCACGATTTTTTACCCTATTTTTAAAAATTCCAAACATTCTGAAAAAATTACTGGAGACTCAGGACATGTAAAACTACACGATAAAAAATTGGCTTAATTTGCTGATCAAAAATGAATTCCCAGAAAAATCAGAGATGTACGAGTTTTTGGAGGAGAAAAAACTGCTTTGTTTTTCTTTAAATTCAATTCTGACTCCACTGTCCAGTTTTAATCCACGATTTTTTACCCTATTTCTAAAAATTCCAAAAATTCTGAAAAAATTACTGGAGACTCAGGACATGTAAAACTACACGATAAAAAATCGGCTTAATTTTCTGATCAAAGATGAATTCCCAGAAAAATCAGAGATGTACGAGTTTTTGGAGGAGAAAAAACTGTTTTGCCAGCACATTTTTTTGTCTTTGATAAAATCATTTAAAAATCAAAGTAAAAATATTTGAAACTCATAAAATGACTTGAAAGCAGTAGCTAGGACTTTTTGAAAGTTAGATAAAAAATGGCTAAGTAAAAAAAATCACAAAGGTAGAATAATCAACTTGACAAACTTAATTTTCCACAAGTGTGCTCAAGAGAGCATGACTTTGAACCATCAATTGGCTCAAGTCATTATTCAAGTGGTATGAACATGAAATGCATGAAATAATGCAGCAAACATAATGCATGAAATGCATGGATTTAAAACTAAATATAAGGAAAATGCATGACATAAATAATATGGCCTAGACCTAACATGAACTTGCATGGCAATAAATGCAACCTAGACCTAAGATATGCATGGCATTTTCACAAACACAAGGCATGCTTAATTCAAAAATCCAACCAAATATCATGCAAATGCAAAAACCTAACAACTAGCATGACAAAAATACAACACACAATGCAAAACACATGGAGTAGCCAAATGGCCTCAAGCTCCAACAAGCATGGCATTTTCACAAACACTTGGTATGCTAGCATGAAAAACTAAGTCATAACACAAAAATCACACAAGCATTTTCACAAACACCTAATATACCAAATCTAAAACATGCTCACTAAGATATAAAACAAGAATCATGCAAAGAATCACACAAGCATTTTCACAAACACTTAATATGCTAACTCTAAAACATGCTCAAATTTAAACAACATGAAAACAGAAAATTAAAAATGCAAAAACATGATATCTAAGACATAAATGGCAACAAACAAAGCAACCAAATTAAATATAACTTAAGAACATGAAATAACATAACACTTAAAACATCAAAAACAAAGAAAATAGCATAAACAATATGGTAAAATGAATTGAAACAACAACTTAAAATAAATAATGTAGGCCATTTGGCCATGGTGAGTTTATTGTAAAAAAAAATGTAAAAAAAATACTTAAGAAAGGAAATGAAGGAAGAACAAGAAATATTATTTTAAAATGAAAACTCACCAAGTAGAGATTAAAATAGCAAAAAAACAAGAATAGAAAATGAAAGTGCAAGAGTTGGTGCTCAAGAGCAACCTCAAGAAGCTAATATTTCAAGCTTTTCTCTTCAAACTTTCCTTTTTTTCTAAACTTTTCTTTTTTTGCTCTCAACCAAGAAGATAAAAACTAAGAAAAACTAAGAGAAATCAGCCAAAATGGAAAAGAAGAAACCAAAATCTGCCTCCCCCCTCTTAGGGCTAGCCTTAATGCATGGTTATATAGCCTCCAAGATGTTGTCATTTTTGTGTAACCTAATTTCCATCAAATGGCCAATAATTCAAGATGAAAAGTCATGAAATTACCACCTTTAGATTAGCATCTCAGCCCTCTCAAATTACAGCTATGCAAAAATAATGTTGACATCTTTCTTAACCTATGTGGTTTAATCACCATGGCTTGATCAAAGAGAATGGTTAACTAACTCTTGATTTTTAACCACTTGATTAAAAAAAAAAAAAAAATTAGAAGCTTCCTCCTTTCTTTGGGCTTGGGCATGCCAGCACTTCTCTTTTCCAGCCCAACTCTGATTTTTTTGAAGGGCCAAAAAAGCCCTTTTCGGTTGCTTGGGTGAAATGACCATTTTGCCCCCCGGATGCAAATAAATATCAAACGGACTCCAAATTCAATTTTTCTTTTTTTAATACTTCCAAAATAATAAAATATTGAGTTCTGGAATTTTTCAAAATTATCCGAGTCCGTTTGCTATTTATTTGGATTTTTTCTTCCCAAAAATGCCCTTTTATGCCCCTACATTTTACCATTTTTTAAACGAGCTCCAAATCAAGATTTTTCTTCACCAATCTCTTCAAAATAATTAAAAAGTGTGATCTGGAAGTTTTCATAATTTTTGGAGCTCATTTGGTATTTTTTTGCGATTTATCGGCTTGAATTACTGCATAGGAGGCCCGGGATTTGGCCATTTTGAAAACGAACTCGGAATCAAGATTTTCTTTCTCCAATCTCTTCCAAATAATTTAAAAATGAGATTTGCCAAATTTCAGAATTTTTGGAGTCCATTTGCTATTTTTCCGGGATTTATCTTTTTGAATTACTGCATAAGAAGCCCGGGATTTGGCCACTTTGCAAACGAACTCGGAATCAAGATTTTCTTTCTCCAATCTCTTTCAAATGATTTAAGAATGAGATTGACAAATTTTCCATAATTTTCGGAGTCCATTTGCTATTTTTCCCAAATTTTTCCAATTTTACCCTTTAACCTCCGAAACCCGGTTTTGCTCAAAACAAGTCCGATTTTCAGATTTTCTTCAATCTGAGCCTTGGGCCATCCTTTTTAATCATTCCTCATCCATTGGGGGCTTTGGTCTTACCAAGTCGGGCCATTTCTGTGATTCTTCCCGATTTCACCGAAATCCACTAAAAAACCCTAATTCTCGGTTTTCTCCCGGATTGACTTTTTTTTCGGTTTTTCTTGCAAGTGACTTCTCCATTACCCGTAGTCAGTGCTTATCTTTCATTTGGAACCTTCAATTTCGACCAGTTTGATCGTTTAAGCACTTTTCCCCAAATTTCTCGGATTAGGGTTTCCTTTCTACTGAATCTCCAAATCCCAACTTCCGAACTCCATATCTTTCAATGTAGACCTCGGATTATCAAAATTCTTTCGCCATTTTTCAATTGAACTTAAAATCTTGATTTTGAAAGTGGGTTGACTTTTTCAGTTGTTGACTTTCTGGGGTTGACTTTTTCGGGGTTGACTTTTTCGGGGTTGACTTTTTTTCAAGTTTGACTTTTTGTGCTCGCCCTCTTAAACTAAGTCTCGGAGTACCACCTGCAGGATGAAAACAGTCTTTTTACACTTGGGAACATCAATATGGGAAGAAAACATACCTGTTTAGTGGTCCGGACAAAATTAGGTGTCTACATATATATTCCTGGAGCAAGGCTATGAGTTCACCTTTTATTGACGACGACAATGTAGTGCCGATTTTAACCTCTTTTATCTCCTCACTACTTCCTAGATTCAACAATTCCAATAGCTCCTCATGAGGAAGTATTTGTTTCTCTTATTGTTCTATTTTTCTTAATAAGTCCGGAGGTAGACCATAATCCCTAATATCTTTGTCGATCTCAAAATAACTCGTGCAAATGGGCCTCTCAAAATCAATTTCAGGGTTACTGGCAGGAAGGTCCTCATATTCCGTACACCTGTAAATAGGTGGGGAAAAAACAATATAGGAAAACATATATACAATCGAAGCAGAATAAATAGCATAAATGAAAGAATATGGACACATCAGTATGAAGGAAATGCATCATGTTTGTTATTTATTGGATGAAAAGTTTTAGACAAAAGCCCATTACAAAAAAAATTCTTAATATCTTCGGGCAAAGAGATTTAAGATTTGTTTAAAAGCATTACGTTGGAATAGACCTAAAAACTATGGGTAGCTCGGTGGCGCTCCAATTGGTCAGTCTATATCCTGGTGGACAAGGTCGCACCATCCAATTAACATTCTCTCTTTCAATTCTTTCTTCCTCAGTTGTGCAGATCTCCACATTATACATCTGCTCATCCCTATTCACATGGAATCTCTCGAAGGCTTGCTCTATCATTACGAGCATATCATCAGAATTCTTTTCTCTGAACAGAGAACCGGCTGAGCGAAAGCTATGAAGGATAGGTGGGAATGTCATAGGCTCCCAATCAATATCCACACTCGCAAGACGGGCCATCCTCCTTTGTCGGTTCCTTTCAACTTGTCTCCTTTTCTCATGGGCCTTCGAAAGATACTCTAGACTAAACCGGTCTTTCTTTCCTATTACTTCTATTGCTCGGGCCATCCCCTGAAGATATTTCCCTAGACCTTTTCCATCCCTGCAGCCTTTTCCCACGGTAGTTCTCACCCCTAGCCTTGTGTCTTGGATAACCTCAGTTTTGGAATTCTTCATCCTTCAGCGACGAAAACTGCATTTACGAATTCCAAAGATCGAAAGAAACATTCTACAGCATCTTCATTGGGTTCAACATAAGGAGATTCAGTAGATGTAGAGGCTATCACATCCTCTTCTCTTGATACAGTGACTAGACGCCCCTCTATTACAAATTTCAGCTTTTGGTAGAGAGATGAAGGTACAACCCCTACTAAATGTATCCACGGCCTTCCCAGTAGGTAATTATAGGATAGATTAATATCCATGACTTGTAAGTTCACTGTATAGGTACATGGGCCTATCTCCAGAGGAACCTCAATATTTCCCATCACATCTCTCCTGGTACCATCAAAGGCTCGGACCACCATGCAGCTTGGCAGCATATAAGAAATATCCACTAGCAATTTGGACAGGGTTGCCAAAGGCATCACATTCAATGAAGAACCATTGTCCAAAAGGACCTTTGGTAATATGTGACCTTTTCAAGTGGTAATTATATGGAGAGCTTTTGTTGACCCAATACCATTGGGTGGTATCTCCTCATAGCTGAAATATATATGGTTGTCTATCGCGATTTTTCCCACCAGCCTATCCAATTTTTCTACTGATATGTTATTAGCCACGTATGCCTGATTTAATACTCTTAACAGGGCATTTCTATGTGGCTCTGAATTCAAAAGTAAGGATAAGATTGAAATTCTAGCTGGTTGATGTTGCAGTTGTTCAACCACGCTATACTCAATGTGCTTTATGAATTTTAAGAACTCACAGGCTTCCTTCTCACATATCGGTTCTTTTATTCTGTTAACTAAGGCTGATCCCCTTTATGTTTTTTTTGACAAATCCATCTCAATATGGATTGGTTCAACTAATTTCTTCCCTTTATCTGCTCCTCTATCTTTCCCTGTCAATCCCTGTTTAGCAGCCTCTGGAGCATAACACCTTTCGCTTCGGGTTAAATGCCCCATGCCTGTGATATCTTGCTGACTCGAAGACCCAGGCATAACCATGCTGCAGTCGTATTTCTATGGTGCAGCCTTGTTTTCCTTGAATGAAAAGGAAACAGGCAAATCAATGATTAACTTGGGTGCACTTTCCTCAATGACTGGCATAACTTTTTCCTCCGATTCATCATAATAGATGATCAAGGGTCTTGCTATCCCTTAGCCAGCTGCATTCTCAGTAACTTCTATTTCCTCTTCTGTCTTTTCATAAAATTGGGCCTCCCCATTATCCATCATTTTTTGGACTTTAACCAGAAAATCTCCGCAGTCCTGTATGACATCACCTCCACACTTATGGAAGGGGCTCCAATCCTGCACCCCTTTTTGCAATCAATTTCAGGCTGTCTGCATCTTCCACCATTCCTGCCTTGACCATTTCAACCCATACTGTCAACATCGGAGTCTTGACTTCCCTAATATCCCTTTTTAATCTTCTGGCTTCCCTGGTCCATACTGCATTTACCCGATTCCCTGCATGACCTGGCAATGGGTTCCATGCTACATTCGGCCCATTTTTTGACCCAAACTTCACAACTCCAGCATTGATCAGGTTTTGGACATTCTTTTTGAAGGCCAGGCAATCTTCAGTCGAATGTCCTTGAATTCCTGCGTGGTATGTGCAGTTAGTGTTTGCATTGTTCCACCTTGGATATAGAGGTGTCAAAGGTTTGAGGTACACGGGTGTAACAAGTTGACCTTGCAAGAATTTAGGATATAGCTCACCATAGGTGGTAGGAATTAGATCCAATTAGGGTTTTTGATCGTTCCTTGGTGAACGTTGGTCATTACGCCAGGCTCCCTGAGTGTTTGAGATATGCCAGTTGGAAATTTGTGGGGATATGCCAGTTGGAAATGGCTGTTGTAGTATATTGGTGTAAGGGAAGGAATTTTGGGTAAGGTGATTCACATTGGGGTAATAAGGACTATACCCCGGGTAAGGTGTGTAGGGTGTAAGAGGTGCATAAGATGTGTTAGGAGTATAGGGCCTTGGTGGTGTATGTGGTGTGGGAGGTACATATGGGTATTGGTTGATACTAATTGCATGGGTCTGTTCTTTCTTCCCGGCAGGGAATACCTCTTTCTGAATAGAAGGCTCACCCCCTTCTATTTTCCCAATTTTAATGGTCGATTCTATCATCTCTCCAGATATTACCATGTCTGCAAAGTCCTTGGTGGCACTCCCCACCAATTTATCATAATATGGTGCTTTTAAAGTGTTGATGAAAAGCACTGTGGTTTCTTTGCTAGTTAAAGGGGGTTGCACTTGTGTGGCCAGATCCTTCCACCTTTGATAGTATTCTTTGAAGCTCTCATTGGACTTTTTCTCCATATTCTGTAGCGACAGCCTATCAGGTACCATGTCAGACACATGCTTATAATATTCCATGAAAGCCCTGGCAAAATCCGTCCATGAACGAATCTTGGTACAACTCAGCTGATAGTACCATCGGGTTGCTGACCCTGTTAAGCTATCCTAGAAACAATGGATAAGAAATTTCTCATTATCATCATGCCCCATCATCCTTCTACAGTACATGGTCAGATGTGCTGATGGGTTAGTAGTCCCATTGTATTTTTCAAAGTCTGGTACTTTGAACTTTGGCGGAATTACCAAATCATGTACTAAGCTCATCTCTTTGGCATCCAGACTGCCAAATAACTCTGCCCCTTCAACGGCCCTCAGCCTCTCCTCTAGCAGTTGATATTTTTTCTGTGATTCTGCCATTTCGACCCTCTTCAGCTCAGTCATCTTCGCTTTTTCCTTTTTAGCTAGTTCCTCAAAGTCTGGAACATTAACATCATTTAGGTCAGCTCCCACATTACCTTTCTGGGAACATAGTTCTGTGTCTCTGCAGCTGGCTGGATGTAAACATAGGAGGCTGCCCTAATTGGCACCTCTTGGACCTTTTGCTGTATGTTTTCAGGCTGATCCTCTTCAACTAACACCCTTTTCCCGGTGACCGAGTTCTCTCATGGCCCTTTTTGCTTCATCATGGCACTTATCATTTCCATGAGCTTAGTCATCTGTTCTCGAGACTCCTCCAGAGATTTAGCTAACTGTTCCTGCAGTTCCCTTTGAGTTCTTTCCATTCTTTCAATTCTAGCAAGCTGATCGTTTTCCATAGCTCTGGCTTGAGATCGAGTATTGTAAGGGTGTCGAAAATCCATTTCTTTCTGAGTGCGACCAATTGTACCTTTAGTTTTGAAAACCATGAATTAGAAATTATTGACACATCTTTTTTTTTTGTATTTTATAAAAAATGAATGAATGAATGTGAATGAATGAATCAAATAAAATGGATATGTACACGACTACGTATATGGATATGAAAAAATAAATGAATGAACAAGTGAAATGAACAAATAAGTATTTAAATGTATGGATATGAATGAATGAACAAGTAAAAGGAATAAATAAGTGGTTAGGTGTATAAACGAATTTCAAAATTGAATGATTATAAGTATGAGTAAATGTACAAGTAAACAAACAAAACATTTAAAATATGAATGCATTTGAATATATTGGCCCCGGGATAATTTCAATCGAACGGTCTTTCATTGTTTTCGTGGAACTAAATACATCACAGATAGAATAAAAAGATCACTCCCTAAGATAAATCCGTAATTCGCATTCCAAAGTGCTATTACAAAATTAGTCCTATAGTGAATTCCTCGGATCTTGGACTTTCTTTCACAGTCTCCTTTTGATTGCCCTGCTCTTCAATCTGACCTCTACTTGTTCACGGCCCCTTGATGCGTCAGCAGAAGTATCACCGTGTAAGCTTTCCTTAGCTTGCTTCTCCAGTTGATTGGCTCGGGCTTCCTCATGCTTCGCTCTCTCGTTCCAGTAGTTATTCTTCTTCTTGAGGTTTTTGACCTCATGTTCCCACTGCCCGGAAGTTTTGAGAGTCCCCACAAATCTGAGCTCGAAGCAGTACCTCTTGTTCTCCAAATTTAATTCCCGAAGATCGCCCATAGCGGTGTCCCTTTCTCTCTTGATCTGTTCCTTTTCTCTTTCCCGAGCTGATTCGCTATTTTTCATGTCCTCAAGCTCTTCTTGCAGTCAGGCAATCTCCTTGCTCATCCGGGCCTTTTCTTTTTCAAATTCTGCCCTTGCGATTTCTAACTCTCATGGCATTTACCTCGGTGGCGGATTCATGAACTGGACCTCTTCCCTATCATTAACCTTTGATTCCCTCCATACCAGGTAATCAGGTGTGACGATGTCGGCATATCTGGCCACTTTTATCCGGTGAGTTTTCTTCCACGCTTCAATCACTGCCCACACTTTTTCAGAATATCCGTCTTTCCCATAAGTGAACTCTGATGATCCTAGATTATGAGTCACGGGTGTGAATTGCTGAGACTCAACCTGTCTTTGCACCAACAAAGGCGCATAACTCACAGACCCCCAAATTCCGAGTAGTGGAACTCCCGGGTTGTCCCCACATTTGTACATAATCGGCATAGGAACCATCCATGGAGCTCTCTATGTCACTATATCCCCTTTTAGATTCCGGAACATGTTGACCCATTTCTCTTCATCCCCGTCTTCAGGCCAATCATTTTGAAGGAATTCCCTGATTGAAACTAAAGACTTCATGTACGGTTTGAAGGAAACATTTTCTATCTTCCAAAACTGACTTTGAATCCAAATATAAAGGAGTTGTACACACCCCTTGATTCTCCCTTGTCCTGCCCTTTTACAAAAATTTAGAGATCGGATAGTTTCAGCAATGATGGCCGGAGATGGGTTGATCCTTTGTTTCAACTTTTCAAAGAAATCAAACACGGCTATATCTACATGACCCAATATCTTCGGGAATATTATTAACCCGTATATGGTTAGAGCGAAGATATCCCTGGCTTTTTCTTTGTCGGAACAACCCAATATCAACTGTCGGAGAGTTTCCCACGGAATGCACCCTTTTTTCTGCTTTGTGTCCATATGACTCTCAACCCATGTTGTATCCATTCCTGTGATCCTAGCCACTTTCTTCTTAAAACCTGAAGGTTTTACTTCCTTCAAATATACCCGATCACGATTAGGACATTCAAAACGTAACAGTGCTGAATATTCTTCGATCAGTGGTGTCATATCCTCCTTGTTAAAAGTAAACATCTATAAGCAGGATTCCAAAACTGTACCATAGCCTGAATCAACCCACTATTGACCTGAATCGGAATTAAGAGCGCTATATCTCCATATTTCTGAGTGAAAGCTTCTTTCTCTGATACATTCCACTGACTCCAAATGTCGGCTAACCCTTGGAGATTATTCTATCTAGAATCCACTTTGACCCTTTCTGGAAATACTGACACATAATATTTCTTGAGGCAATCACCATCCTCCCTCTGATCTTTTTCCGACCGTGCCCTAACTACTACATGATCATCTATCACTGAAATTACCTGACACTCCATGAAAGTCCTTTGGGTTGATGACTATCCCGAGGCCAATAAACTCCAAGTGTATGATGATGTCTATGATGCATGTCAAAGAAAAGAAAACAGAAAGAAATAAATTAGTAAAGAAATGAATTCACAAATATAACATAAATAACAACATGCTTTAAAAAATGTCCCGAAAATTTAAACAGAGCTTCGGCATTACGACGCCTTTGGGACAAAATAAAAAATTACGAGCGATATGATGTTCGTTCATCATGACCCAATTTGTATCTAACATATAGAAAGATGGTAAAAGGTTTGGAAATGTTCCTCCATGTGTTCTTAAACTTCGGGTATCTAACAGAAAATCGTCATGGCTTCGCCTAGGTTCACTATATGAAGGTGAATTGGTTCTAAGGCTCCGAATTATTCCTTACTGTCGCCGGTGAAGGCTAGTAAGGCACCCCGATAAAAGCGGGTTCAATTCGTTAGAGTATATTTTCCTATGCCCGTACGGAGGATTATCACGAAGGCATTAGGTACTTTACACTCCAAAAGTGTTTCACTAGCCCATACGGAGGATCATCATGAAGGCGTAGTTACTTTACTCCCACTTAAAAGGACAGAACCCGGGTAGAGGATTCATGTTATGCAAATGCAAATACAGTGTGTGCGGAGGAACAAAACAAACCTGACACAACCTATTCTACACCCCTTATTCTAAATACCCCACTAAAATCAAACAATGTAAAGCATCAGTCAAACAAACATATAAATATACAGAACAAAATAACCAGAGAACAAATAATAATATGAATGCACATGACGATGGACATATTTAAAACATTTTATTATTTTCAAAATTCTCTTTTATTTTAAAAATATGGGAATTAAAATTAAATACCAATTAAACCATCAAAATCGAGACTTAAATAATACACGATTAATTCTAGGCCTGATTCTTTAAAAAAAAGTCCCCAGTGGAGTCGCCAAGCTGTCATAACCTAAAAAAATAACATAACAAGTCTCGACTTAGACTCTATTATTCGTTTTCCTTAGGTGTGACATTAAAAAATAAGGAAAAGTCGACTTAATTCCTCTAAAAAAATGAAGGTGTCGATACGTGATCCCGGATCGCGAGGAATCGTTCGAGTGAGGGGAAACAGAAGTAGAGAAAAAGATGACTTAATTCCTCTAGAAATAATAAAAGGTCGATGGTATGAAAACGGCTTCGTAAAAAGACATAGAGTCGCCACCAATCTTTTTTAGCTAGATGTGATTGGCCACCTATTAAAATCGGTTTTGTAAAACATTTTAAAATTAATTAAAACATTTTTTAAAACCAATTTCAGGTCTGCGTTATAAACCAGAGAAAAATCAAAGAAGCGGGTTCGGGAGTCGGTTATGTGCAGGGAAGGATTAGCACCCCCGCAACGCCCATATAAACTGGTATCTTATTAATCCTGTGTTATTCCAAGTCTCAGTAAAAAGTTGGTTTTTAATTTAGTATTTCAAGTAAATTCCCAATTTTAAGAAAAATAATTCCATTTTTAATTGAAAATGATCCGGAATTTATCAATTCAAAATTTTCCTATATTCCCCGACAAAATCGGCAAAATATAGAAAATTTATTCATTTGAAAAACTTTTAGAATCATTCTCGTTTTTTGAAAGAAAGATATTCCTTTATTAATGATAATTGATGATATTCCCTACAGCAAACCTGGTAGAGAACTCATTAATTATTTTAACTCGAGAATTTTTTATTGAAAAATCATTATCTTTTTCAAAAACATTTTAAAAATATGAACATGAACATGTATGACATAATAAACTGAGATGGCAAATATATATAATATAATGCATCCTAAATGACATGATACAATTCAAATGACATAGTATATTCTAGGTAAAAAAAAAAAATCCTAAGTATCATGGTATATTCTAAATGAGATAAAATGATTTAAATGACATGGC
Source organism: Fremontodendron californicum (assembly GCA_030761205.1). NCBI lineage: Eukaryota > Viridiplantae > Streptophyta > Magnoliopsida > Malvales > Malvaceae > Fremontodendron > Fremontodendron californicum. The sequence goes on from JAULJL010000003.1 coordinate 23,833,928, forward strand.
AATTCTAAATGATATGGCTTATTTTAAATGACATGGCATGTTATAAATGAAATAACCTAAATGACATGGAATATGATCTAAATGACAAGAAATGACATGGAATTAAAATAATGTAACATATAATATGCATGAAATACTAATAAAAATAATAATGCATGGACATAGTATATGCTAAATAATGTGACAAAGATAACTAAATAAAAAGCATAGGATATCATGAAACATTAAAAATCATATGGCAAACAAATATAAGATCATAAAATGTGAATTAAAATAATAGTAATATCAGGGAAAATATCATAGCAAAAATCATAGATTTAAATAAAATGCATGAACATGGAAAATGCAATGCATGGAAAATGTATTTTTTTCCTTTAATTAAAGAAATCTGTATATCTAAAAAGATATCCGGCTATCTTAGGAAAATATGTCAAATTAGATTTTCTAAAAAAAACAAAAATTTGTGATTGTTTGAAAATAATTTAGAAGAAAAATTTGAATAAAAATTAAAACCCTCACCAAACCCTTTTAAAATGGCTTTAATTTCCTAAGTTTAAAATCCCGGACTTAACTACCTTTAACCCGAGTGAAGACACCTAATTTTGTCCGGACCCCTAAATCAGGTACATTTTCTTCCCAAATTGATGTTTCTGAATGATAAAAGGCTTTTCTCATCCTGCAGGTGGTACTCTGAGGCTTAGTGTAAGAAAGCAGACAGAAAAAGCCAAACTCAAAAAAGTCAACGTCGAAAAAAGTCAACCCCAAAAAAGTCATCTACTAAATAAGTCAACCCACTTACAAAATCAAGATTTGAGGTTCAATTGAAAAATGGTGAAAGAATTTTGATAATCCGAGGTCTACATTGAAAGATATGTAGTTCGGAAGTTGGGTTACGAGATTCAGTAGAAAGGACACCCTAATTCTGGAAATTTGGGGAAAAGTGCTTAAACAATCAAATTGGTCGGAATTGAAGGTCTCAAGTGAAAGATAATCACTTGAATACGGGTAATGGAGAAGCCATTTGGAGGAATAACTGATAAAAAAGTAAATTCGGAAGAAAATCGAGGATTAGGGTTTTTGTGGTGGATATCGGTGAAATTTGGAAAAATTATAGAAATGGCCCAATTCGGAAGATCTAAAGCCCTTAATTGATGAGAAATGATTAAACAAGGATAGCCCAAGGCACAATTTGAAGAAAATCTAAAAATCGGACTTGTTTTGAGCAAAATCGGGTTTCGAAGGCAAAAGGGCAAAATTGGAAAATATGGGAAAAATAGCAAATGAACTCCAAAAATTCTGAAAATTTGCAAATCTCATTCTTAAATCATTTCAAATATATTGGTGAAATAAAATCTTGATTCGGAGTTCGTTTGCAAAATGGCCAAATACTGAGTTTCCTATGCAGTAATTCAATAGGATAAATCCCGAAAAAATAGAAAATGAACTCCAAAAATTTTGAAAATTTGAAAATATCATTTTTAAATTATTTGGAAGATATTGGTGAAATAAAATCTTGATTCGGAGTTCGTTTGTAAAATGGCCAAATACCGGGTCCCCTACACAGTAATTCAAGCAGATAAATCCTGAAAAAATAGCAAATGAGCTCCAAAAATTATGAAAACTTCCAGATCACACTTTTAAATTATTTGGAAGAGATTGGTTAATAAAAATCTGTATTAGGAGCTCGTTTAAAAAATGGTAAAGTTCGGGTGCATAAAAGGGGTAATTTTATAAATAAATCCGAAATAAATAGCAAATGGACTCGAAAATTTTTGAAAACTTCCTGAATTCAATTTTTTATTATTTTAGAAGTATTGAAAAAAGAAAATTTGAATTTGGAGTCCGTTTTCTATTTATTTAAGTTCGGGGGGCAAAAAGGTCATTTCACCAAGGAAACCAAAAAGGGCAAATTGGTAATTGAGGAAAATATGAAAGATGAAGAAATTGCTCGAATTTTTTCTTCCTTTGGTCAGCCAACATAGAGGAGAAGAAGGAAGCTTAAGCAATTTAATTCCCTAGTCACTATGATGCCACATGCTATCATTAACACCTTGAAAATGATCCCCCTTCATCCAATGGCTTAGGTGCCTTGTAGGAAAGTTGAATGCACCATCCAATGGCCAAGTTTAAATGTCAAAATTACATTTTTATTTTTCATAAAAGAATGCTCATCTAATGGCCAAGAATGGAAGAAAAAAGATGAACACAATTCATCCAAGGGTGAGCATCAATTCGGTTGAGCAAGGGAGTGCATGGGATTATCCTTTTTCGTCTAATGGCTTAGGCCATATACAAGGGCTGAGTACACATGTTGAGGGATGGATTTAATCTACAAGATATCATTTTTATGTTGGCTTCATCCAATGACCAAGAATGGAAGAGCACAACTCATCCAAGGTAAGCATTCAAGAGGGGCAAACAAGTGAGTGCATGGGATTGGTCCTCTTTTGCATCTAATGGATATGGTTAATACAAGATCTGAGTACACATCTTAAGGGCTGGAATCAATTGGCAAGATGACATTTTTATGTTGTCATCAAAATATCTAAATCTAAAGGCCAAGATTGGAGGGGAAAAAGTGCAATTTTCATCCAATGGTTAAGGGGGCATTCGGCCAAGGCTAAAGGGAGAGGGGGAGTTTCATTTTTTCAGAGGTTTTTGGCTGGAAAAAAATAGCTAATTTGGCAAGAAAAAAAGTTTTTAAAGAAAGAAAAAAAAAGGTTTTCATTAGAGAGTTTGAAGGTAGTCATCTCTACCAAGTTCTAGTCTAGCTTTCTTCTTCATCATGGTGTTTTCTTGGATTTTCTATCATGTTTTCCTACAACATTTTAAAAAAAAAATAAAGTTTCTTAATGTTTATTCATGTTTTCATCATCTTCTTCTTCTTTTAAATGGTGGAAACAAGTTTTTTCTTAGAGTTTCATGCCATGGCTGAATGGCTCATTTTCTTTTGGACTTTTTTTTTTCTTTTTTTCTTCCTTGCATGTTGTTGTGAAAAAATGATTTATACAAGTTTTTTTAAAGTATTCTAAGGTTCTGATTTTTACAAAATATGAAGTAAAAAAGGTTGAAATGGCTACATGATCTTGGCTAGACCAAGTGAATATGGTTTGGTGCGAGGCTATGCCCATTTGACACCATCCATGAAGCTTACCTTATTTTCTGTTTTACATGGTTTATTTTCTATTTTGATGAGATGGAAAGGCTTCATGATATTGGCAAGACCAAGTGATTATGGTTTGGTGAGAGGCTATGCCCATTTGATACTATCCATGGTGCTTAACTTTCCTTGTTCTACTTACTTGTTTTACTTATAATTTTTGCATGTCTATGTTAAATCTTGTGTATACATTTTCTTTACATTATTTTCTATGCTATATGTGTTATATTTCATTTCTATGCTTGATATTGCATCCTTGCATATTCGGTCATTGTTGTTCATGTATCCATGTTCTGCATTTTTTTCATGTACCATGTATTACATGTTTGCATTCTCATAGTCTTGTTTCATGCATATTCGGCCATTCCATTTTTTATGCCTTGTATGTGTATTTTTTTTCTTTTGCTTCTTAGCTTGTTTGCATCTCCATGTCATGAACTTGCATATTCTGATTTTAGTATGCCATGTGCTCATGAAAATGCTATGATAAAAATGCCATCATTATAATCCGTGACCATTCGGCAATACCATGTTTGTTTGCCTTTCATGTGCATTTTTCTTTTGTTTCTTAACTTGTTTGCATTTCCATGCCATGAGCTTGTCCATTTTGATTTTAGTATGTTATATGTTATTGAAAATGTCATGACATTATGCATTTTAATATGGTTTGTGATGTACTTATGTCATTTACTAAATAGGATTGTATTAGAGTCTCATGTGATCATTTGGTCTCTTCATGCATTCATTGCCTTGTCATGCATTTGTATTTTTGTTTAGGTAACATGCTTTGCATTATCATATCTTGAAATTGTGTATTAGCTACTGTTTGTTCCAGCATTGACATTAATTTCATGAGTCATTATATGTTCATGGTATTGCTATACATGCTCACTATATTTAGGTTGCCATGAATTGTCATGCATTTCCTTTACCATTTAGACCTTTAGGCCATGCATTTCATACATTTAATTTGCTGTATGTTCATGCATTCCATGTCATTGCCACTTGATTTGTGACTTAGGCCAATTAATGGCTCAAAGTCATGCTCTCTAGAGCATACTTGTGGAAAATTAAGGAATTGTCAAATTGATCATTCTACTTTTGTGATTTTTTTTACTTAGCCAATTTTGTCCAAGGTTTTTAAAATGTTTAGCTACTGTCCTTAGGTCTTTAGGATGACTCCCAACAATTTCCATTTTGGTTTTTGAATGAATTTATCAAAGGCAAAAAAATGTGTTTTGACAAACAGTTTTTTTTCACCTAGTACTCGAACATCTCTAATTTTTCTGGGTAGTCATATTTAATTAGAAAATTAAGTCAATTTTTTACGTGTATATTTACATGTTCTGAGTCCCCAGTATTTTTTTTATAATGTTTAGAATTTTTGAAAATAGGCTAAAAATCGTGTGGCAGAACCGGACAGTGGAGGCAGATTTGAAATCAAAAGAGGAATAAAGGTTGAATTTGGCTAAGGCATTTAGAGGGGGGTAGTTAGAAGATTTAGCTACTGTATTAGGGTAGTTTCTAAGCCTTTTTAAACATTGAAAATGATTTTATAAATCTCGGGTTAAGGGTAGTTAAGTCTGGGATTTTAAACTTGGAAAATTAGAGCCATTTTAAAAGGGTTTGGTGAGGGTTTTAATTTTTATTCAAAATTTTCTTCTAAATTATTTTCAAACAATCACAAAGTTTCGTTTTTTAGAAAATCTAATTTGACATATTTTCCTAAGGTAGCCGGATAACTTTTTAGATATACGGATTTCTTTAATTAAAGGAAAAAATACATTTTCCATGCATTGCATTTTCCATGTTCATGCATTTTATTTAAATGTATGATTTTTGCTATGATATTTTCCATGATATTACTATTATTTTACTCCACATTTTATGATCTTATATTTGTTTGCCATATGATTTTTAATGTTTCATGATATCCTATGCTTTTTATTTAGTTATCTTTGTCACATTATTTAGCATATACTATATCCATGCATAATTATTTTTATTAGTATTTTCATGCATATTATATGTTAGCATTATTTTAATTCCATGTCATTTATTGTCATTTAGATCATATTTCATGTCATTTAGGTTATTTGATATATAACATGCCATGTGATTTAAAATATGCCATGTCATTTAAATCATTTTATCTCATTTAGAATATACCATGATACTTAGGATTTTTTTTTTTACCTAGAATATACTATGTCATTTGAATTGTGTCATATCATTTAGGATGCATTATATTATATAGATTTTCCATGTCATTTTATTAGGTAATACATGTTCATGTTCATATTTTTAAAATGTTTTTGTAAAAGATAATGATTTCCAATAAAAAATAAAGATATTCCCGAGTTAAAATAATTCATGAGTTCTCTACAGGGTTTGCTGGAGGGAATATCATCAATTATCATTAATAAAGGAATATCTTTCTTTCAAAAAACGAGAATGATTCGGAAAGTTTTCAAATGAATAAAAATTTCTAGATTTTGCCGATTTTGTCGGGGAATATAGGAAAATTTTGAATTAATAAATTCCGGATCATTTTCAATTAAAAGTGGAATTATTTTTCTTAAAATTGGGAATTAACTTGAAATACTAAATTAAAAACTAACTTTTTACCGAGACTTTGGATAACACACGATTAATAAGGTACCAGTTTATACGGGCGTTGCAGGGGTGCTAATTCTTCCCCGCACGTAACCGACTCCCGAACCCGCTTCTTTGATTTCTCTGGTTTATAACGCAGACTTGGAATTGGTTTTAAAAAAATGTTTTAATTAATTTTAAAATGTTTTACAAAACCGGTTTTATTAGGTGGCCGATCACACCTAGCTAAAAAAAGATTGGTGGCGACTCCATGTCCTTTTACGAGGCCGTTTTCATACCCTCGACCTTTTATTATTTCTAGAGGAATTAAGTCGTCTTTTCTTCTACTTCTGTTTCCCCTCACTCGAACGGTTCCCCGCGATCAGGGATCACGTATCGACACCTTCATTTTTTTTAGAGGAATTAAGTCGACTTTTCCTCGTTTTTTTTAATGTCACGCCTAAGGAAAACGAAGAATAAAATCTTACAATGAGACTTTTGTTTTTATAGTTATTTTTTTTTTAGGTTACGATAGCTTGGTGACTCCATTGGGGACTTTTTTTAGAGTGTCAGGCCTAGAATTATTCGTGTGTTATTTACGTCTCGGTTTTGTTGATTTAATTGGTGTTTAATTTTAATTCCCATATTTTTAAAATAATAAATAGAATTTTTAAAATAATAAAATGTTTTAAATATGTCCATCGTCATGTGCATTCATATTATTATTTGTTCTCTGGTTATTTTGTTGCGTATATTTATATGTTTATTTCACTAATGCTTTACATTATTTGATTTTAGTGGGGTATTTAGAATAAGGGGTGTAGAATAGGTGATGACAGGTTTGTTTTGTTCCTCCGCGCACACTGTATTTGCATTTGCATAACATGAATCCTCTACCCGAGTTTCGTCCTTTTAAGTGGGAGTAAAGTAATTATGCCTTCGTGATGATCCTCCGTATGGGCTAGTGAAACACTTTCGGAGTATAAAGTACCTAATGCCTTCGTGATAATCCTCCGTACGGGAATAGGAAAATATACTCTAACGAATTGAACCCGCTTTTATCGGGGTGCCTTACTAGCCTTCACCGGCGACAGTGAGGAACAATTCGGAGCCTTAGAACCGATTCACCTTCATATAGTGAATCTAGACGAAGCCATACCAGATTTCTGTTAGATACCCGAAGTTTAAGAACACATGGAGGAACATTTCCAACCTTTTACCATCTTTCTATATGTTAGATACAAATTGGATGATGATGAACGAACATCATATTGCTCGTAATTTTTTATTTTGTCCCAAAGGCGTCATAATGCCGAAGTTCTGTTTAAATTTTTGGGACATTTTTTAAAAGCATCTTGTTATTTATGTTATATTTGTGAATTTATTTCTTTAATAATCTATTTCTTTCTGTTTTCTTTTCTTTGACATGCATCATAGACATCATCATACACCTGGAGTTCATTGGCCTCGGGATAGTCATCAAACCAAAAGACTTTCATGGAGTGTCAGGTTATTTCAGTGATAGAAGATCATGCAGTAGTTAGGGCACGGTCGAAAAAAGATCAGAGGGAGGATGGTGATTGCCTCAAGAAAGATTATGTGTCAGTATTGCCGGAAAGGGTCAAAGTGGATTCTAGACAGAATAATCTCCAAGGGTTAGCCGACATTTGGAATCAGTGGAATGTATCAGAGAAAGAAGCCTTCACTCAGAAATATGGAGATATAGCACTATTAATTCCGATTCAGGTCAAAAGTGGGTTGATTCAGGCTATGGTACAATTTTGGAATCATGCTTATAGATGTTTCACTTTTAACAAGGAGGATATGACACCACTGATTGAAGAATATTCAGCACTGTTACGTATTGAATGTCCTAATCCTGATCGGGTATATTTAAAGGAAGTGAAACCTTCAGGTTTTAAGAAGAAAGTGGCTAGGATCACAGGAATGGATACAACATGGGTTGAGAGTCTAGTGGGCACAAAGCAGAAAAATGGGTGCATTCCATCGGAAACTCTCCGACAGTTGATATTGGGTTGTTCCAACAAATAAAAAGCCAAGGACATTTTTGCTCTAGCCATCTACAGGTTAATTATATTCCCGAAGATATTGGGTCATGTGGATATAGCCGTGTTTGATTTCTTTGAAAAGTTGGAATAGAAGATCAACCCATCTCCGGCCATCATAGCTGAAACTATCCGATCCTTGAATTTTTGTAAAAGGGCAGGACAAGGGAGACTCAAGGGGTGTGTACAACTCCTTTATATATTCGGACTCAAAGTCACTTTTGGAAGATAGAAAATGTTTCCTTCAAACCATACCTGAAGTCTTTAGTTCCGATCAGGGAATTCCTTCAAAATGATTGGCCTGAAGACGGGAATGAAGAGAAATGGGTCAACATGTTCCGGAATCTAAAAGAGGAGATAGTGTCTTGGAGAGCTCCATGGATGGTTCCTATGACGATTATGTACAAATATGGGGACAACCCGGGAGTTTCACTACTCGAAATTTGGGGGTCTGTTAGTTATGCGCCTTTGTTGCTGCAAAGACAGGTTGAGTCTCGGCAATTCACACCCGTGACTCATAATCTAGGATCATCAGAGTTCACTTATGGGGAAGACGGATATTCTGGAAAAGTGTGGGCAGTGATTGAAGCATGGAAGAAAACTCACCGGATAAAAGTGGCCAGATATGCCGACATCGTCACACCTGATTACCTGGTATAGAGGGAATTAAGGGTTAATGATAGGTTGTTGACATCAGATGGGGAAGAGGTCCAGTTCATGAATCCGCCACCGAGGGAAATGCCATCAAAGTTAGAAATCGTAAGGGAGAAATTTCAAAAAGAAAAGGCCTGGATGAGTAAGGAGATTGCCCAACTGCAAGAAGAGCTTGAGGACATGAAAAATAGGGAATCAGCTCGGGAAAGAGAAAAGAAACAGATCAAGAGAGAAAGGGACACCGCTAAGGGCGATCTTCGGGAATTACATTTAGAGAACAAGAGGTACCACTTCGAGCTCAGATTTGAGGGGATTCTCAAAACTTCCTGGGAGTGGGAACTTGAGGTCAAAAACCTCAAGAAGGAGAATAACTACTGGAAAGAGACAGCGAAGCATGAGGAAGCCCGAGCCAATCAACTAGAGAAGCAAGCTAAGGAAAGCTTACACGGTGATACTTCTGCTGACGCGTGAAGGGGTCATGAACAAGTAGGGGTTAGATTGAAGAGCAGGGCAATCAAAAAGAGACTCTGAAAGAAAGTCCAAGATCCGAGGAATTCACTATATGACTAATTTTGTAATAGCACTTTGGAAGGAAAAATAACAGATTTATCTTAGGCAGTGATCTTTTTATTATATCTGTTGTCGCAACCTAAAAAAAATAACGACGAGTCTCATCGCAAGACTTTATTATTCGTTAGGCGTGACATTTAAAAAAAAATCGAGGAAAAGTCGACTTAATTCCTCTAGAAAAATTAAGGTTTTGAAAATGACCTTAAAAAAGACATGGAGTCGCCACCAATCTTTTTTAGCTAGGTGTGATCGGCCACCTATTAAAACCGGTTTTATAAATATTTTAAAAATTAATTAAAACATTTTAAAAACCAATTTCAAGTCTGCGTTTTAAAACCAGAGAAATCAAAGAAGCGGGTTCGGGAGTCGGTTACGTGCGGGGAAGGATTAGCACCCCCACAACGCCCGTATAAATCGGTACCTTATTAATCGTGTATTATCTCAAGTCTCGGTAAAGATTGATTTTAAATTTAGTATTTCAAGTTAATCCCCAATTTAAAGAAAAATAATTCAATTTTTATTTGAAAATGATTCGGACTTTATAAATTCAAAATTTTCCTATATTCCCCAACAAACGTGGCAAAATATAGAAATTTTTATTAGTTTTGAAAAACTTTCCGAATCATTCTCTTTTTTTTTTTTTTTTGAAAGAAAGATATTCCTTTATTAATGATAATTGATGATATTCCCTCCAGTAAACCCGGTAGAGAACTCATGAATTATTTTAACTCGGGAATATCTTTATTTTTTATTGAAAAATCATTATCCTTTTGAAAACATTTTAAAAGATATGAATATATATATGCATGACATAAATAAAATGACATAGCAAAATCTAAATAATATAATGCAACCTAAATGACATGGCAAACATGAATGATATGGCATATAATTTAAATGACATGGAATAAAATAATGCTATCATATAATATGCATGAAAATAAAAATGCAATACATGAAATGTATTTTTTCCTTTAATTAAGGAAATCCGTATATCTAAAAAGATATCCGGCTACCTTAGGAAAATATGTCAAATTAAATATTCTAAAACCAAAATACTTTGTGATTGTTTGAAAACAATTTTGAAAAGCTTGAATTAACAATAAAAACTGGGCTAAAAATTTTTAAATGGCTCTAATTTCCTAAGTTTAAAAAATCCGGACTTGACTACCCTTAGCCCGGGACTTGAAAAACCATTTTTAGAGTTTAAAAGGCTTAGAAATCACCCTAAGTCAGTAGCTAACCCTCCTAATCAGCCCACTCTAAGTAGATTAACCAAAACAGAAAATTGGTTTTTCTTTAAATTCAATTCTGACTCCATTGTCCAGTTTTAATCCACGATTTTTTACCCTATTTTTAAAAATTCCAAAAATTCTGAAAAAATTACTGGAGACTCAGGACATGTAAAACTACACGAGAAAAAATCGGCTTAATTTTTTGATCAAAGATTAATTCCCAGAAAAACCAGAGATGTACGAGTTTTTGGAGGAGAAAAAAACTGCTTTGTTTTTCTTTAAAATCAATTCTGACTTCACTGTCCAGTTTTAATCCACGATTTTTTATCCTATTTTTAAAAATTCCAAAAATTCTAAAAACAATACTGGAGACTCAAGACATGTAAAACTACACGAGAAAAAATCGGCTTAATTTTTTGATCAAATATGAATTCCCAGAAAAACCAGAGATGTACGAGTTTTTGGAGGAGAAAAAACTGCTTTGTTTTTCTTTAAAATCAATTCTGCTCCACTGTCCAGTTTTAATCCATGATTCATTATCCTATTTTTAAAAATTCCAAAAATTCTAAAAAAAATACTGGAGACTCAGGACATGTAAAACTACACGAGGAAAAATTTTCTTAATTTTTTGATCAAAGATGAATTCCCAGAAAAATCGGAGATGTACGAGTTTTGGGTGGAAAAAAAACTGCTTTGCCAACACAATTTTTTTTCTTTGATAAAATCATTTAAAAACCAAAATAAAAATATTTGAAACTCATAGAATGACTTGAAGAAGTAGCTAGGACTTTTTGAAAGTTAGATAAAAATTGGCTAAGTAAAAAAAATCACAAAGGTAGAATAATCAATTTGACAAACTTAATTTTCCACAAGTGTGCTCAAGAGAGCATGACCTTGAACCATTAATTGGCTCAAGTCATTATTCAAGTGGCATGAACATGAAATGCATGAAACAATGCAGCAAACATAATGCATGAAATGCATGGATCTAAACCTAAATGTAAGGAAAATGCATGACATAAATAATATGGCCTAGACCTAACATGAACTTGCATGGCATTTAATGTAACCTAGACCTAAGACATGCATGACATTTTCACAAACACAAGGCATGCTTAATTAAAAAATCCAACCAAATATCATGCAAATGCAAAAACCTAACAACTAGCATGACAAAAATACAACACACAATGCAAAACACATGGAGTAGCCAAATGGCCCCAAGCTTTAACAAGCATGGCATTTTCACAAACACTTGGTATGCTAGCATGAAAAACTAAGTCATAACACAAAAATCACACAAGCATTTTCACAAACACCTAATATACCAAATCTAAAACATGCTCACTAAGATATAAAACAAGAATCATGCAAAGAATCACACAAGCATTTTCACAAACACTTAATATGCTAACTCTAAAACATGCTCAAATTTAAACAACATGAAAACAGAAAATTAAAAATGCAAAAACATGATATCTAAGACATAAATGGCAACAAACAAAGCAACCAAATTAAATATAACTTAAGAACATGAAATAACATAATATTTAAAACATCAAAAATAAAGAAAATAGCATAAACAATATGGTAAAATGAATCAAAAACAACAACTTAAAATAAATAATGTAGGCCATTTAGCCATGGTGAGTTTATTGTAAAAACAAAATGTAAGAAAAATATACTTAAGAAAGGAAATGAAGGAAGAACAAGAAACATTATTTTAAAATGAAAACTCACCAAGTAGCTTTTGAACGGATTAAGCTATAAACCCTCAGAGTAGCTTTTGAACGGATTAAGCTACAAACCCTCAGAGTAGCTTTTGAACGGATTAAGCTACAAACCCTCTCACAAGTAGCTTTTGAACGGATTAAGCTATAAACCCTCAGAGTAGCTTTTGAACGGATTAAGCTACAAACCCTCAAAGTAGCTTTTGAACGGATTAAGCTATAAACCATCAGAGTAGCTTTTGAACGGATTAAGCTATAAACCCTCTCAACAAAAACACTATGACTCACCACCCGGATAATCCTAATACAAGTGTATAGACTATCTCACAAGGGGTAGTGGGTGATCTCAACCAAAGGCCAAGACTCCTTATTTATAAGGTGAGCACCTCCTTGGCTTGACATTACAAAGGGATGTGGGATTGGGAAAAAATACCCATGGCTTGATCAAAAAATCTCTAACTAACTCTTGATTTTTAACCACTTGATTGAAAAAAATCATAAGCTTCCTCCTTCCTTTGGGCTTGGGCAGGCCAGTACTTCTCTTTTCCAGCCCAGCTCTGATTTTTGAAAGGCCCAAAGAAGCCCTTTTCGGTTGCTTGGGTGAAATGACCATTTTGCCCCCCCGGATGCAAATAAATATCAAACGGACTCCAAATTCAATTTTTCTTTTTTTAATACTTCCAAAATAATAAAATATTGAGTTCTGGAAGTTTTCAAAATTTTCCGAGTCCGTTTGCTATTTATTTGGATTTTTTCTTCCCAAAATGTCCTTTTATGCCCCTACTTTTTACCATTTTTTAAACGAGCTCCAAATCAAGATTTTTCTTCACCAATCTCTTCAAAATAATTAAAAAGTGTGATATGGAAGTTTTCATAATTTTTGGAGCTCATTTGGTATTTTTTCGGGATTTATCGGCTTGAATTACTGCATAGGAGGCCCGGGATTTGGCCATTTTGCAAACGAACTCGGAATCAAGATTTTCTTTCGCCAATCTCTTCCAAATAATTTAAAAATGAGATTTACAAAATTTCAGAATTTTTGGAGTCCATTTGCTATTTTTCCGGGATTTTCCTTTTTGAATTATTGCATAAGAAACCCGGGATTTGGCCATTTTGCAAACGAACTCCGAATCAAGATTTTATTTTACCAATCTCTTTCAAATGATTTAAGAATGAGATTGACAAATTTTTCAGAATTTCTGGAATCCATTTGCTATTTTTCCCAAATTTTTCCATTTTTGCCCTTTTACCTCCGAAACCCGGTTTTGCTCAAAACAATCCGATTTTCAGATTTTCTTCAATCTGAGCCTTGGGCCATCCTTTTTAACCATTCTTCATCCATTGGGGGCTTTGGTCTTACCAAGTCGGGCCATTTCTGTGATTCTTCCCGATTTCACCGAAATCCACTAAAAACACTAATTCTCGGTTTTCTCCCGGATTGACTTTTCTTTCGGTTTTTCTTGCAAGTGACTTCTCCATTACCCGTAGTCAGTGCTTATCTTTCATTTGGAACCTTCAATTTCGACCAGTTTGATCGTTTAAGCACTTTTCCCCAAATTTCTTGGATTAGGGTTTCTTTTCTACTGAATCTCCAAATCCCAACTTCCGAACTCCATATCTTTCAATGTAGATCTCGGATTATCAAAATTCTTTCGCCATTTTTCAATTGAACTTAAAATCTTGATTTTGAAAGTGGGTTGACTTTTTCAGTAGTTGACTTTTTGGGGTTGACTTTTTCGGGTTGACTTTTTTTCAAGTTTGTCTTTTTGTGCTCGCCCTCTTAAACTAAGTCTCGGAGTACCACCTGCAGGATGAAAACAGTCTTTTTATACTCGGAAACATCAATATGGGAAGAAAACATACCTGTTTAGTGGTCCGGACAAAATTAGGTGTCTACAGCTGCACCTCTTTGGCTATTGCTGAGAATCAGGAATCAGGCAAAGATAAACCGACACTAATTTTGTACGGTCAGTGACATCACATGTGAAGGAAAGGGAAAGGGGTTTCTTTTTCATTTTCATTTTTTCATTTTCTATTTTTCATTTTTTTCTTCTTTTTTCTTCTTTTTTTTTTCTTTTTTCCTTTTTTCTATTTTCACTTTTTTCATTTTTTTATTATTATTTTTTTTAAACAATAAATTGAAGGTTTTGTCGTTAAATTGAATTCCCTGCCTAAACAAGGCTCGATTCGTCTTAAGGAAACGAATTCGATTTTCAAAAGAAACATTTATGCTCGACGGGCTTTAAAATTGGTGCCCGAAGGTCTTAAAATGGTGCCCGGAGGTCTTAAAAATTGGTGCCCGGAGGTCTTACCCCTGAAAAAAGTTATGCCCGGAGGTCTTAAAGATGTTGCCCGGAGGTCTTACCTGTGATTTGAAAAAAATTAAGCCCGGAGGTCTTAAAAATGGTGCCCATAGGCCTTACCCCTGAAAAAAAAGTTATGCCCGGAGGTCTTAAAGATGTTGCCCGGAGGTCTTACCTGTGATTTGAAAAATTATGCGCTGTATGCGACTTTAAAAATGATGCCCGGAGGTCTTAAGAATGGTGCCCGGAGGCCTTACCTGTGATTTGAAAAAAATGCGCCGTATGCGACTTTAAAAATGATGCCCGGAGGTCTTAAGAATGGTGCCCGGAGGCCTTACCCGTGATTTGGAAGAAATGCGCTGTATGCGACTTTAAAAATGATGCCCGGAGGTCTTAAGAATGGTGCCCGGAGGCCTTACCCATAATTTGGAAGAAATTCGCTGTATGCGACTTTAAAAATGATGCCCGGAGGTCTTAAGAATGGTGCCCGGAGGCCTTACCCGTGATTTGGAAGAAATGCGCTGTATGCGACTTTAAAAATGATGCCCGGAGGTCTTAAGAATGATGCCCGGAGGCCTTACCCATAATTTGGAAGAAATTCGCTGTATGCGACTTTAAAAATGATGCCCGGAGGTCTTAAGAATGGTGCCCGGAGGTCTTACCCATAATTTGGAAGAAATGCACTGTATGCGACTTTAAAAATGATGCCCGGAGGTCTTAAGAATGGTGCCCGGAGGCCTTACCCATAATTTGGAAGAAATTCGCTGTATGCGACTTTAAAAATGATGCCCGGAGGTCTTAAGAATGGTGCCCGGAGGCCTTACCCGTGATTTGGAAGAAATGCGCTGTATGCGACTTTAAAAATGATGCCCGGAGGTCTTAAGAATGGTGCCCGGAGGTCTTACCCATAATTTGGAAGAAATGCGCTGTATGCGACTTTAAAAATGATGCCCGGAGGTCTTAAGAATGGTGCCCGGAGGCCTTACCCATAATTTGGAAAAAATGCGCTGTATGCGACTTTAAAAATGATGCCCGGAGGTCTTAAGAATAGTGCCCGGAGGCCTTACCCCTGAAAAAAGTTATGCCCGGAGGTCTTAAAGATGTTGCCCGGAGGTCTTACCTATGAATTATTCCCGGAGATCTTAAAAATGGTGCTGAAGAATTGTTGAAAATTAACCTAAAGATTTTGAGAAGATGCGAATGCTTTTTGATGCAAATGCATATGTTGAATAAGATACGAAATGACTTAAACTGGTGCAAATGTCTTTGATGCAAATGTAAATGCTTGGATTGATGTAAATGGTTTTTTGATGTAGATTCAAATAACTTAGATTGATGCAAATGCTTCTTGATGTAGATGCACATGTTGGAAAAAAAAATTCTGGATAACTCCTCCAAAAAGAAGATTTCTCATTTTTCAAAATTATAAAACCTTGGATATTTCCACCAGAGGCTTCAACTATCACCACCGAAGACTTGTTTACTTTTAAAACTGTAAACTTCTGGATATCCCCACCAGAAGCTTTGGCTATCACCACCGAAGACTTGCTCACTGTAAAATTCTGGGAACTCCTCCAGAAGAAGATTTCTCATTTTTCAAAATTATAAAACCCTGGATATCTCCACCAGAGGCTTCAGCTATCACCACCGAAGGCTTGTTCACTTTTAAAACTGCAAAATTCTGGATATCACCACCAGAAGACTTGCTCATTGTAAAATTCTGGGTAACTCCTTCAGAATAAAATTTCTCATGTTTTCAAAATTATAAAACCCTGGATATCTCCACCAGAGGCTTCAGCTATCACCACCGAAGACTTGTTCACTTTTAAAACTGTAAAATTCTGGATATCCCCACCAGAAGCTTTGGCTATCACCACCAAAGACTTGCTCATTGTAAAATTCTGGGTAACTCCTTCAGAATAAAATTTCTCATGTTTTCAAAATTATAAAACCCTGGATATCTCCACCAGAGGCTTCAGCTATCACCACCGAAGACTTGTTCACTTTTAAAATTGTAAAATTCTGGATATCCCCACCAGAAGCTTTGGCTATCACCACCAAAGACTTGCTCATTGTAAAATTCTGGGTAACTCCTTCAGAATAAAATTTCTCATGTTTTCAAAATTATAAAACCCTGGATATCTCCACCAGAGGCTTCAGCTATCACCACCGAAGACTTGTTCACTTTTAAAATTGTAAAATTCTGGATATCCCCACCAGAAGCTTTGGCTATCACCACCAAAGACTTGCTCATTGTAAAATTCTGGGTAACTCCTTCAGAATAAAATTTCTCATTTTTCAAAATTATAAAACCCTGGATATCTCCACCAGAGGCTTCAGCTATCACCACTGAAGACTTGTTCATTTTTAAAACTGCAAAATTCTGGATATCACCACCAGAAGCTTTGGCTATCACCACCAAATACTTGCTCATTGTAAAATTCTGGGTAACTCCTTCAGAATAAAATTTCTCATGTTTTAAAATTATAAAACCCTGGATATCTCCACCAGAGGCTTCAGCTATCACCACCGAAGACTTGTTCACTTTTAAAATTGTAAAATTCTGGATATCCCCACCAGAAGCTTTGGGAAATGATGCAGATGCACATGTCTTTTAACAAGGTGCTCATGCTTCGTGGTGCAAATGTAAAATATTTCTTAGTGCAAATGCAAATGGCCTGGATTGATGCCCATGTTTCATGATGCAGATGCCCCTACTAATTGTGTTCATGTAACTGGTTTATGAATGGTGTAACTACAATTACCATACAATAATGAAATGCAATGATTCTAGAAATGATGCAATTGCTTGAGATGACACAAATGCGAATTTCATGAAGAATGTAAATGTAAAGGTAAAATGCAGATGCTTATGGAATAATGCCAATGCAAATACCCATGAATGATGCAAATGCTTGCCGACACTGTGCAGATGCAAAAGCTCGATAAAGAGATGAGTGCTCATGAGTGATGTAAATGCCCCCGGTTGTTTTTCTAGACTTTGGCTTAGCCTTTCAAATTCATTTTTCCTCTTCAAATCGGAGTATATCTTCAATTCATTTTGGCTATTCTCTTTGCCCCAAAAGTTTTCAAACTTTCATCAATAGAGATCTGAACTGAGTTTGATTTCTTCTTCTCATATCTGGAAGTCGGGACCTATCCTGGCAGTTCTATACTTTTGGGTTAGAAAAACCCTTGTCTCATGTCAACATCAAAAATGGGTATTTCAAAAATATTTTTATTTTCCCTTTTTGAAAAACAATTTTGCTTATTTAAGGAAAACTTCTAAGCCAAAAATTTTAACTCCACAGTGTATGATGTACAAATCTTTTGATGACTGATGATCACTGTTAGAAAATCCCCTAAGTATTAATTTGGGTTTTTCAATTTGAATTGACAAGGCTTGATACAACAAGATTTTGGTTTTTTCAGGAAAACTTCACAACAAAAATGTATGTCCCTTCTAGGCTCACAAATGGAACAGGTTTTATAAATCATGAATTCATTGAGAACCAAGCAAATTCAACATTCTTTTAGTTTCCATATCAAGGCTTTTTGACAAGCGTCAAGATTGGCCGGGATATTTAAATCGGAAAGTTTGATCTTGGAGGAAAAAAAGATTCAATTTTTGAAGACAATCCTCCGAATGAGAGCTGACAATTTGGGGGGTTCAGGAATTCCTAGATGTTCCTCGATGACCACTTTTTTTAAAATAACCTTCTTTTTTTTTTTTTGGGTATCGGCACGGATGGCATTGAAAATTTCCAAATTTACTCTAGACCGCCTGTTTTTGGGTTTTCGCCCTAGAGTCCCATTCTCTCCTTTTTTTTTTTTACCACACACTTGAGAATTCTAAATTCTTCCTTAGTGAAATGATAATTCGATGAGATGGGATAAAATCCGAGGAAAAACCCTTCAAATTAAATATTCATGCTTGATCAAAATGGACTTTTAAAGCATATAATGTAGGCCATGGCTCAGGGTTCAGAAAGAAAGGATAAATAGGCCCAAAATATGTGTTTGAGGGTAATCAGATCAAGGATCATTTCTTGAGGAGGATTCCCTTTGAAGCATTTGTCCCTTATTGGACATTTCTTTCCTTTTGACTTTGCTCTTTTTCTTCCATGCTTTTGGCTTTCCATTTGCCATGTCTTTCACACATTTTGTTTTCTTTTTTATTGTGTTTTTCTTTTGTTTTTTTTTTTTTTTTTTTTCTTGGCTTTCATTTCACCATCTTTTCCTCTTCTTTTTTCTTTGACAGAGTGCGCCCGTATTTATTCGGGGCTCCATTTGCTTTTGTCTGTGCTTGAGCTATCACTCATTTCTCAATGATCTTTGAAAAGATCTTTCCTCGCATTTGCCCCCCAGTGTAGAGGGTAATCCTTGATCAGGGTTCAAAGAAGAAAGAATTCTTTTGGCTCAAAAGGGGTGACTATGGATAATTTCTTTTTGTGTGAAAGGGATATGAAAGATGGCCATTTCTCATGTCAAGCACAAATATTCACATTGAAAAGCAATCCCCAGGGGAAATAGATATTCAGAATTTCATTTTGCACTTTGGAATCATCTGAATTCTCATATGCATGATATCACGATTTTTCTTTTTCTTTTTTTCTTTTTTTTTTGTTTTTCTCGTCGCATGCCCCCAATGATTCATGCGTTTAGTCCATCCTTATTCACCATGTATCCATCATTTCCATATATGATGCCCCAATTTGATTAACCAATGAGAATTTGTATCAACGAGGAACATAGCAAGTCCAGGTCTGTACTGAAAAGGATGAATTTCAAATCTGAGTTCTTTGAAGAGACAAGGAAAATATGACCCAAAAAATGGGTTTTCTCATAGGACAAGGGATAATCTAGTTTAATCATTGTGCCCCAGGGTGTCAATCATGAAGTGATGTTTGGGCAATTAGTGTTTTGTGGTCATTGGGAAAGGTCATGAATGGTTTTAGCACAATCTTGACACACACCAAATTTTCAAAATCTGGATTCTTGAAAGAATGTCTCATTTATTTGATTTTCAAGGAATTTGAAAATTTTCAAAAAGTTCGTTCCTTTGTTCATAGCTTAGACTAAGATCTACGTCTTTGCTTATTCTGTGATGACAATGGTTTTATGAAGTCAAATCATTCATATTCCTTGAAGCATTAGGTCTTTCAAGTGGTCTCGGTTCAAAAGATTTAGGCTTAGGAAAACCTAAAAGAGAGGGGAGAAGGTATTGGGTCATTTCTAACAATGATCATCAATATTCTCAAGATTGTTCATTATTTCATGTGAAAACCACTTATTTATTGTTTACCACAAATTTTCTCAAAGTTTCATTTGTTTTTGCAAATTCAAATTTATTGCTAAAATAAAGTGAACACAAAACATTCAAATTCAAAACTTATTTATTTCATGTAGATGTCAACATGAGACAAGCGCTTTCATCATCAAAGTGTATAGAAATATATGCATGAGAATGCTCCTATTGACATGCTTTCAAAGATAACAAATCTTATCCTCAAAATTCTTTAAGAGAAAATCAATCTATGGTAAAACAGATTTCCAATGTTCGATAAGCTCTGGAATCAAAATGCCATCAAGGACAAGACCTTCAATTCTTTCCTTCTGTTTTTTTTTTTTTTTAGTCGAATGCCTAATTGCCCCAATATGATACTCGCACTTGCTATTGGGGTCATAGCTTTTAGCTGACGAAGAAAACTCTTCAAAGCTAAGCCAATTTCTATTTCATCTTATTAATGTGTTTCATGATGAATGAGCTATGAATGTCATGAGTGCAATTTGATGCATGTGAAGGATAAACAAAGTTATGTGTGGTCATATACAGTGGAAACATGTTGACCATGTATGTTATAAGTGCAACACGATGCCAACATGATGCATTTAAAGAATAAGAAAAACCAATGCATGGATATATGCAATGAATGACCATGTATGTTCCAAATGCATTTCTCAATGAATGATCATATACACTATGAATGCCACACAATGTCAATTACGATGCATGTGAAGAATAAATGATTGACACAGAGTATATACAAAGAAAGTCATGTTGGCCGTGTATGTCATGAACGCAACCTGATGCCAATATGACAAATTAATGTATGAGCATATCATGATGACTGTGTATGCCATGAATGCAACCTGATGCCAACATGATGCATGTAAAGAATATGCAAATTAATGCATGGATATATACAATGAATGACCATGTATGTTCCAAATGTATTTCCCAATGAACGATCATATACACTATGAATGCCACACAATGTCAATTATGATGCATGTGAAGAATAAATGACTGACACAGAGTATATACAAAGAAAGTCATGTTGGCCGTGTATGTCATGAGTGCAACTTGATGCCAATATGACAAATTAATGCATGAGCATATCATGATGACTACGTATGCCATGAATGCAACCTGATGCCAACATGATGCATGTAAAGAAAGAATAAATTGATATATGGATATATACAGAAAAATCATGCTGACTATGAATGCATGAATGCAACTTGATGCCAACATGATGCATGTAAAGAAAG
The DNA here is from genome assembly GCA_030761205.1 of Fremontodendron californicum. Lineage (NCBI taxonomy): Eukaryota > Viridiplantae > Streptophyta > Magnoliopsida > Malvales > Malvaceae > Fremontodendron > Fremontodendron californicum. The sequence goes on from JAULJL010000003.1 coordinate 23,854,796, forward strand.
AATAAATTGATACATAAGTATATACAAATGAATGACCATGCATGCTATGATGTCAAAATGATACATGCAAAAAATAAATGAATTAACACAAAGGTATATACAAAGAAATCAATGATTACACGAAATTGGTGGGACCTAAATCTTGATTATTCAACAATCTCATTACGCAAGATTTGCCTCCACACTTACGATTTTTTTTCTTGAAACATGTTTTTTTCTCTATGAAAAACCAATCATATTATTTTCAAAAGAAATTCGGGGTAGTGGATCCTACTATGGATACAATATGCAAATGTTCATGTGACACTACCGGTTTTATGAAATCATCAAATGAAATTACCAATTGTTTATTGCAAAGAATGAGATCAATAATACAACCAAAAATGTACATGCTCCATTCACACATGCATGAAATGTGCAACATGCAAAAATGCTTGAAAAAGGATTTTTTTTTATTTAAAAAAAACAGCTAATGAACATCTGCCCCAGCAATATCTGCTTATTTAGGCATCACGATGCCTTCGAGGCGGAGTATCACATTTATTACGGGCGATGTACGTACATCGTTGCCCGATCTACCACACTTATTCGGAGTGTAAAATAGGTAACAAAAGGTTTAGAAATGTCCCTCCATGTGTTCCTATTTTCGGTATATCTAACGGAAATTCGGGATGGCTTCGCCTAGGTTCACTATATGAGGGTGAATCGGTTCTAAGGCCCCGAATTGTTCCTCACTCTCGCCGGTGAAGACTAGTAAGGCACCCCGATAAAAGCGGGTTCAATTCGTTAGAGTATATTTTCCTATGCCCATGCGGAGGATCATCACGAAGGCATTAGGTACTTTATACTCCGGAAGTGTTTCACTAGCCCATACGGAGGATCAATCACGAAGGCGTAGTTACTTTACTTCCACTTAAAAAGACGGAACCCGGGTAGAGGATTCATGTTATGCAAATGCACGTGTAGTGTGTGTGGAGGAATATCAAACCTTTCACTACCTATTCTACAAACCTTATTCTAAATGCCCTAGCAATTAAAACATTCAAGAATAGTGTAACGCATTAACCGACAAGCAATTATAATACACAACCTTAAATAACTAGAGAACAACAATAAAATGCATGCACATGAGAATGAACAGATTTAAAAACATTTTATTATTTTCAAAATTCTTCTTATTAAAAAAATATGGGAATTAAAATTAAAAACCAATTAAACCAACCAAAACCGAGACTTTGATAACACACGACTAATTCTAGGCCTGACTCTCTAATATTCCCCAGTGGAGTCGCCAAGCTGTCGCAACCTAAAAAAAATAACGACGAGTCTCATCGCAAGACTTTATTATTCGTTAGGCGTGACATTTAAAAAAAAATCGAGGAAAAGTCGACTTAATTCCTCTAGAAAAATTAAGGTTTTGAAAATGACCTTAAAAAAGACATGGAGTCGCCACCAATCTTTTTTAGCTAGGTGTGATCGGCCACCTATTAAAACCGGTTTTATAAATATTTTAAAAATTAATTAAAACATTTTAAAAACCAATTTCAAGTTTGCGTTTTAAAACCAGAGAAATCAAAGAAGCGGGTTTGGGAGTCGGTTACGTGCGGGGAAGGATTAGCACCCCCACAACGCCCGTATAAATCGGTACCTTATTAATCGTGTATTATCTCAAGTCTCGGTAAAGATTGGTTTTAAATTTAGTATTTCAAGTTAATCCCCAATTTAAAGAAAAATAATTCAATTTTTATTTGAAAATGATTCGGACTTTATAAATTCAAAATTTTCCTATATTCCCCAACAAACGTGGCAAAATATAGAAATTTTTATTAGTTTTGAAAAACTTTCCGAATCATTCTCTTTTTTTTTTTTTGAAAGAAAGATATTCCTTTATTAATGATAATTGATGATATTCCCTCCAGTAAACCCGGTAGAGAACTCATGAATTATTTTAACTCGGGAATATCTTTATTTTTTATTGAAAAATCATTATCCTTTTGAAAACATTTTAAAAGATATGAATATGTATATGCATGACATAAATAAAATGACATAGCAAAATCTAAATTATATAATGCAACCTAAATGACATGGCAAACATGAATGATATGGCATATAATTTAAATGACATGGAATAAAATAATGCTATCATATAATATGCATGAAAATAAAAATGCAATGCATGAAATGTATTTTTTCCTTTAATTAAGGAAATCCGTATATCTAAAAAGATATCCGGCTACCTTAGGAAAATATGTCAAATTAAATATTCTAAAACCAAAATACTTTGTGATTGTTTGAAAACAATTTTGAAAAGCTTGAATTAACAATAAAAACTGGGCTAAAAAATTTTAAATGGCTCTAATTTCCTAAGTTTAAAAAATCCGGACTTGACTACCCTTAGCCCGGGACTTGAAAAACCATTTTTAGAGTTTAAAAGGCTTAGAAATCACCCTAAGTCAGTAGCTAACCCTCCTAATCAGCCCACTCTAAGTAGATTAACCAAAACAGAAAATTGGTTTTTCTTTAAATTCAATTCTGACTCCATTGTCCAGTTTTAATCCATGATTTTTTACCCTATTTTTAAAAATTCCAAAAATTCTGAAAAAATTACTGGAGACTCAGGACATGTAAAACTACACGAGAAAAAATCGGCTTAATTTTTTGATCAAAGATGAATTCCCAGAAAAACCAGAGATGTACGAGTTTTTGGAGGAGAAAAAAAACTGCTTTGTTTTTCTTTAAAATCAATTCTGACTTCACTGTCCAGTTTTAATCCACGATTTTTTATCCTATTTTTAAAAATTCCAAAAATTCTAAAAACAATACTGGAGACTCAAGACATGTAAAACTGCACGAGAAAAAATCGGCTTAATTTTTTGATCAAATATGAATTCCCAGAAAAACCAGAGATGTACGAGTTTTTGGAGGAGAAAAAACTGCTTTGTTTTTCTTTAAAATCAATTCTGCTCCACTGTCCAGTTTTAATCCATGATTCATTATCCTATTTTTAAAAATTCCAAAAATTCTAAAAAAAATACTGGAGACTCAGGACATGTAAAACTACACGAGGAAAAATTTTCTTAATTTTCTGATCAAAGATGAATTCGCAAAAAAATCGGAGATGTACGAGTTTTGGGTGGAAAAAAAACTGCTTTGCCAACACAAATTTTTTTGTCTTTGATAAAATCATTTAAAAACCAAAATAAAAATATTTGAAACTCATAGAATGACTTGAAGACAGTAGCTAGGACTTTTTGAAAGTTAGATAAAAATTGGCTAAGTAAAAAAAATCACAAAGGTAGAATAATCAATTTGACAAACTTAATTTTCCACAAGTGTGCTCAAGAGAGCATGACCTTGAACCATTAATTGGCTCAAGTCATTATTCAAGTGGCATGAACATGAAATGCATGAAACAATGCAGCAAACATAATGCATGAAATGCATGGATCTAAACCTAAATGTAAGGAAAATGCATGACATAAATAATATGGCCTAGACCTAACATGAACTTGCATGGCATTTAATGTAACCTAGACCTAAGACATGCATGGCATTTTCACAAACACAAGGCATGCTTAATTCAAAAATCCAACCAAATATCATGCAAATGCAAAAACCTAACAACTAGCATGACAAAAATACAACACACAATGCAAAACACATGGAGTAGCCAAATGGCCCCAAGCTTTAACAAGCATGGCATTTTCACAAACACTTGGTATGCTAGCATGAAAAACTAAGTCATAACACAAAAATCACACAAGCATTTTCACAAACACCTAATATACCAAATCTAAAACATGCTCACTAAGATATAAAACAAGAATCATGCAAAGAATCACACAAGCATTTTCACAAACACTTAATATGCTAACTCTAAAACATGCTCAAATTTAAACAACATGAAAACAGAAAATTAAAAATGCAAAAACATGATATCTAAGACATAAATGGCAACAAACAAAGCAACCAAATTAAATATAACTTAAGAACATGAAATAACATAATATTTAAAACATCAAAAATAAAGAAAATAGCATAAACAATATGGTAAAATGAATCAAAAACAACAACTTAAAATAAATAATGTAGGCCATTTAGCCATGGTGAGTTTATTGTAAAAACAAAATGTAAGAAAAATATACTTAAGAAAGGAAATGAAGGAAGAACAAGAAACATTATTTTAAAATGAAAACTCACCAAGTAGCTTTTGAACGGATTAAGCTATAAACCCTCAGAGTAGCTTTTGAACGGATTAAGCTACAAACCCTCAGAGTAGCTTTTGAACGGATTAAGCTACAAACCCTCTCACAAGTAGCTTTTGAACGGATTAAGCTATAAACCCTCAGAGTAGCTTTTGAACGGATTAAGCTACAAACCCTCAAAGTAGCTTTTGAATGGATTAAGCTATAAACCATCAGAGTAGCTTTTGAACGGATTAAGCTATAAACCCTCTCAACAAAAACACTATGACTCACCACCCGGATAATCCTAATACAAGTGTATAGACTATCTCACAAGGGGTAGTGGGTGATCTCAACCAAAGGCCAAGACTCCTTATTTATAAGGTGAGCACCTCCTTGGCTTGACATTAAAAAGGGATGTGGGATTGGGAAAAAATACCCATGGCTTGATCAAAAAATCTCTAACTAACTCTTGATTTTTAACCACTTGATTGAAAAAAATCATAAGCTTCCTCCTTCCTTTGGGCTTGGGCAGGCCAGTACTTCTCTTTTCCAGCCCAGCTCTGATTTTTGAAAGGCCCAAAGAAGCCCTTTTCGGTTGCTTGGGTGAAATGACCATTTTGCCCCCCCGGATGCAAATAAATATCAAACGGACTCCAAATTCAATTTTTCTTTTTTTAATACTTCCAAAATAATAAAATATTGAGTTCTGGAAGTTTTCAAAATTTTCCGAGTCCGTTTGCTATTTATTTGGATTTTTTCTTCCCAAAATGTCCTTTTATGCCCCTACTTTTTACCATTTTTTAAACGAGCTCCAAATCAAGATTTTTCTTCACCAATCTCTTCAAAATAATTAAAAAGTGTGATATGGAAGTTTTCATAATTTTTGGAGCTCATTTGGTATTTTTTTCGGGATTTATCGGCTTGAATTACTGCATAGGAGGCCCGGGATTTGGCCATTTTGCAAACGAACTCGGAATCAAGATTTTCTTTCGCCAATCTCTTCCAAATAATTTAAAAATGAGATTTGCAAAATTTCAGAATTTTTGGAGTCCATTTGCTATTTTTCCGGGATTTTCCTTTTTGAATTACTGCATAAGAAACCCGGGATTTGGCCATTGTGCAAACGAACTCCGAATCAAGATTTTATTTTACCAATCTCTTTCAAATGATTTAAGAATGAGATTGACAAATTTTTCAGAATTTTTGGAGTCCATTTGCTATTTTTCCCAAATTTTTCCAATTTTGCCCTTTTACCTCCGAAACCCGGTTTTGCTCAAAACAAATCCGATTTTCAGATTTTCTTCAATCTGAGCCTTGGGCCATCCTTTTTAACCATTCTTCATCCATTGGGGGCTTTGGTCTTACCAAGTCGGGCCATTTCTGTGATTCTTCCCGATTTCACCGAAATCCACTAAAAACCCTAATTCTCGGTTTTCTCCCGGATTGACTTTTCTTTCGGTTTTTCTTGCAAGTGACTTCTCCATTACCCGTAGTCAGTGCTTATCTTTCATTTGGAACCTTCAATTTCGACCAGTTTGATCGTTTAAGCACTTTTCCCCAAATTTCTTGGATTAGGGTTTCTTTTCTACTGAATCTCCAAATCCCAACTTCCGAACTCCATATCTTTCAATGTAGACCTCGAATTATCAAAATTCTTTCGCCATTTTTCAATTGAACTTAAAATCTTGATTTTGAAAGTGGGTTGACTTTTTCAGTAGTTGACTTTTTGGGGTTGACTTTTTCGGGTTGACTTTTTTTCAAGTTTGTCTTTTTGTGCTCGCCCTCTTAAACTAAGTCTCGGAGTACCACCTGCAGGATGAAAACAGTCTTTTTATACTCGGAAACATCAATATGGGAAGAAAACATACCTGTTTAGTGGTCCGGACAAAAGTAGGTGTCTACATCTGTGATGTATTTAGTTCCAGGAAATCAATGAAAGACCGTTTGGTTGAAATTATCCCGCGGCCAATATATTCAAATGCATTCATATTTTATATGTTTTGTTTGTTCACTTGTACATTTACTCATGTTTATAATCATTCATTTTTGAAATTCGTTTATACACCTAACCACTTATTTATTCCTTTTACTTGTTCATTCATTCATATCCATACATTTAAACACTTATTTGTTCATTTCACTTGTTCATTCATTTATTTTTTCATATTCATATACGTAGTCGTGTACATATCCATTTTATTTGATTCATTCATTCACATTTAGTCACATATTCATTCATTCATTTTATAAAACAAAAAAAGATGTGTCAATAATTTCTAATTCGTGGTTTTCAAAACTAAAGGTACAATTGGTCGCACTCAGAAAGAAACGGATTTTTGACACCCTTACAATACTCGATCTAAAGCCAAAGCTATGGAAAACGATCAGCTTGCTAGAATTGAAAGAATGGAAATAACTCAGAGGGAACTGCAGGAACAGTTAGCTAAATCTCAGGAGGAGTCTCGAGAACAGATGACTAAGCTCATGGAAATGATGAGTGCCATGATGAAGCAAAAAGGGCCAGGAGAGAACTCGGTCACCGGGAAAAGGGTGGTAGTTGAAGAGGATCAACCTGAAAACATACAGCAAAAGGGCCAAGAGGTGCCAATTGGGGCAACCTCCTATGTTTACATCCAGCCAGCTGCAGAGACACAAAACTATGTTCCCGGAATAGGTAATGTGGGAGCTAACCTAAATGATGTTAATGTTCTAGACTTTGAGGAACTAGCTGAAAAGGAAAAAGCAAAGATGACTGAGCTGAAGAGGGTCGAAATGGTAGAATCATAGAAAAAATATCGACTGCTGGAGGAGAGGCTGAGGGCCATTGAAGGGGCAGAGTTATTTGGCAGTCTAGATACCAAAGAGATGAGCTTAGTAGATGATCTGGTAATTCCCCCAAAGTTCAAAGTACCAGACTTTGGAAAATACAATGGGACTACCAACCCATCAGCACATCTAACCATGTACTGTAGAAGGATGACAGGGCATGATGATAATGAGAAACTGCTTATCCATTGTTTCCAGGATAGCTTGACAGAGTCAGCAACCCGATGGTACAATCAGCTGAGTCGTACCAAGATTCATTCATGGACGGATTTAGCCAGGGCTTTCATGGAATATTATAAGCATGTGTCTGACATGGTACCTGATAGGCTGTCGCTACAGAATATGGAGAAGAAGTCCAATGAGAGCTTCAAAAAATACTCGCAAAGGTGGAGGGATCTGGCCATACAAGTGCAACCCCCTTAAACTAGCAAAGAAACCACAGTGCTTTTCATCAACACTTTGAAAGCACCATATTATGATATTGAAGCAGTGTTACCTATTGAAGTTGAGATTCCTTCACTTCGTGTTTTGATGGAGGTTGGCCTAGAAGAGGCATAATGGGTTAGAGCTCGTTATGAACAGCTGAATCTCATCGAGAAGAAAAAATTGAAGGCAATTTGTCACGCGCAGTTGTATCAGAAAAGAATGATTCGAGCCCATAACAAGAAGGTTCGACCCAGACAGTTTCGAGAAGGAGAGTTGGTACTGAGGAAAATTCTCCCCATAATGAAGGATCCGCAAGGAAAATGGGCTCCAAATTGGGAAGGACACTATGTGGTACAAAGAGCTTTTTCAGGAGGAGCATTGATTCTAACTCGGATGGACGGAGATGAATTTAGACATCCCATGAATGCTGATGAACTGAAGAAGTATTATGCTTAAAAAAAATGTGTGACGCTATGTACATGGGAATTCGAAAGATTCCAAGTGTAGAAATGGAAATTCTGTATATCTATCTCCCCTGAGAATCGCTTTTCAAAGAAAATAGTCATGCTTGGTGTGATAGATGGCCATCTTTCATATTTCCTTCACTAAGAAGAAATTATCACTAGTCACCCCCTTGAGTCTTAGGAATTATTTCTTTCGATGAACCCTGATCAAGGATCACCCTCTACACTGGAGGGAAAATACGAGGAAAAATAATCAAAATCATGGAAAAAAAAGAGTCATTGGAAAATGTGGAATCAAAGAATGGCAAATGAAAGCCAGCAAAAAAAAAAATGGGGGGGACAAATGTCTCAAGAATGAATTATCCTCAGGAAATGATCCTTGGTCCAATTACCCTTAAACACATTTTGGGCCTATTTTATCCTTTTCTTCTAAACCCTAACCTTGGCCTATATTACGTACTTTAAAAATCCATTTTGATCAAGCATGGGTATTTAATTTGAAATGTTTTTCTCAGAATTCATCCCATCTTTTGAATTGACATTTTTACCTTGGAAGCGTTTAGAATTCTCAAATGCATGAATACAAAAAAACAAAAAAAAGGAGAGGTTTAAGCCGAAAACCCGCAAAGGGCGACTTAATACCGAATGGGGGACACATGAGTTGAAAACCCGTAAAGGGTGGCTCAAGTACTGATTAAGGCTTGAATCAATGCTTCGTGTAAAGGGGGAGAAAGTGTTTGAAAATCAGAGAAAAAGGGGACGACTCAGTCTGACGTAACTACAGAAGCCGAGGGATTACCCAAGTGAATTGACCGTTCAAGAGAAATTTCAGATGATTTGAAAAATGAGGGGTCCAAGATATTCCGCATTCGAGGCATCAACAACTTATAACTTTACATTTGTTTCTTATATCCTTGATACCCACTTTTATCATTTTAGAATATTTTGTTGCAATAAATTTTTGTTACCGTTTTTTTTATGACAATTGCTTGTTCCATACTTCTTTCATACATTTTCGAAATTGCATTTTGTTTGTCATTGAAATTGAATGATGAATAGTAAACCTAAATTTTTTAATAAAAAGAAGTTTAAAGGTATTACTAAGGAAAAGATCTAAATCGTAGAAAAGGTTTGGAAACCACTGATCCTGATGGAAATTCACCAAGTAAAGGAACACAGTGAATGTGTTGGAGACTCCGTCATGAAGTCAAAAATTTGTGAATTTTAGCAAAGTCAGAAACTAGGACTGTTTGACAAATTATCTTGAGTAAAAAGGTTTTTTTAAGTGGGGCATCAGTGAACAATTGAAGACCCCATCATGAAGTCAGATAATCTATGAACCTCAAAGAAAACATGGATTAGAAATCATGACACAATCATTTGACTGCATTCATCCTCAGGAAACATATAAGCATTTGCAAAGCATGTCATTCTCATCATTACATTTAGCTAACATTGCAGGAATCAAGAAAACTTTGGCTTCCCAAATCGAACTCGTTCAGCTTCTCAAATGAGTCGAGCCTTGAGACCACCGTCGAGGTATTTCCTTTTGTTTTAAATCGAACTCATTCTGCTTCTCAAATGAGTTGAGCCTTGAGATCACCGTCGAGGTATTTCCTTTTATTTTAAATCGAATTCATTCTATTTTATCAAATGAGTCGAGCCTTGAGACTGTCGTCAAGGTATTTTAATCACGGGTAAGACTTTCGGGCACCAGTTTTAAAGACCTTCGGGCACCACTTTTAGAGACTTTCGGGCACCATTTTAAAGACCTTCGGGCACCAGTTTTAAAGACCTTCAGGCACCATTTTTAAAGACCTTCGGGCACCAGTTTTAAAAACTTTCGGGCACCATTTTTAAAGACCTTCGGGCACCATTTTAAAGTCCTTCGGGCACCATTTTAAAGACCTTCGAGTATCATTTTAAAGACCTTCGGGCACCATTTTTAAGGACCTTCGGGCACCATTTTAAAGTCCTTCGGGCACCATTTTTAAAAACCTTCGGGCACCATTTTTAAAGACCTTCGGGCACCATTTTTAAAAAAAAAACTTCGGTGACCATTTTTAAGACCTCCGGGCACTATTTAAGACCTTCGGACACCATTTGTAAGAACTTCGGGCACAATTTTTTCTTTTGAAATCGAACCTGTTTCCTTAAGACGGGTCGAGCCTTGATTAGTCAGGGAATTCAATTTAAGGACAAAATCTTCAATTTACAGCTAAAAAAATAATAAAAAAGAAAAAGAAAAAGAAAAAGAAAACCCCTTTCCCTTTCCTTCACATGGTATTTCACTAATCGTACAAATTTAGGGTTTGTTTATCTTTGTCTGATTCCTGATTCTCAGCAATAGCCAAAGAGGGGTAGCTGTAGACACCTAATTTTGTCCGGACCCCTAAATCAGGTACATTTTCTTCCCTAATTGATGTTTCTAAATGTTAAAATACTTTTATCATCCTGTAGGTGGTACTCTGAGGCTTAGTCTAAGAAAGCAGACAGAAAAAGCCAAACTCAAAAAAAGTCAACCTCGGAAAAAGTCAACTCTAAAAAAGTCAACTGCTGAAAAAGTCAGACCACTTTCAAAATCAAGATTTGAGGTTCAATTGAAAAATGGTGAAAGAATTTTGATAATCTGAGGTTTACATTGAAAGATATGGAGTTTGGAAGTTGGGTTACGAGATTTAGTAGAAAGAAAACCCTAATTCGGGAAATTTGGGGAAAAGTACTTAAACAATCAAATTGGTCAAAATTGAAGGTCTCAAGTGAAAGATAAGCACTTGACTACGGGTAATGGAGAGCCATTTGGAGGAATAATTGATAAAAAAGTCAATTCGAAAGAAAATCGAGGATTAGGGTTTTATGGTGGATTTCGGTGAAATTTGGAAAAATTACATAAATGGCCCAATTCGAAAGATCTAAAGCCCTTAATTGATGAGAAATGATTAAACAAGGATAGCCCAAGGCTCAATTTGAAGAAAATCTAAAAATTAGACTTGTTTTGAGCAAAATCGGGTTTCAGAGGCAAAAGGGCAAAATTGGAAAATATGGAAAAAATAGCAAATGAACTCCAAAAATTCTGAAAATTTGCAAATCTCATTCTTAAATCATTTTGAAGAGATTGGCGAAAGAAAATCTTGATTCGGAGTTCGTTTCCAAAGTGGCCAAATACCAGGTTTCCTACGAAGTAATTCAATAGGATAAATCTCGGAAAAATAGCAAATGAACTCCAAAATTTCTGAAAATTTGGAAATCTCATTTTTAAATTATTTGGAAGATATTGGAAAAATAAAATCTTGATTCTGAGTTCGTTTGCAAAATGGCCAAATACCGGGTCCCCTACTTAGTAATTCAAGTAGATAAATCCTAAAAAAATAGCAAATGAGCTCCAAAAAATATGAAAACTTCCAGATCACATTTTTAAATTATTTGGAAGAGATTGGTGAACAAAAATCTGGATTTGGAGCTCATTTAAAAAATGGTAAAGTTCAAGTGCATAAAAGGGGTAATTTCGAAAATAAATCCGAAATAAATAGCAAATGGACTCAGAAAATTTTGAAAACTTCAAGAATTCAATTTTTTATTATTTCAAAAGTATTGAAAAAAAAAATTCGAATTTGGAGTCTGTTTGCTATTTATTTAAGTTTGGGGGGCAAAAAGGTCATTTCACCAAGAACACCAATAAGGGCAAATTGGTAATTGAGAAAAATATGAAAGATGAAGAAATTGCTCGGATTTTTTCTTCCTTTGGTCAGCCAACATAGAGGAGAAGAAGGAAACTTAAGCAATTTAATTCCCTAGTCACTATCATGCCACATGCTATCACTAACACCTTGCAAATGGTCCCTCCTTCATCCAATGGCTTTAGTGCCTTGTAGGAAAGTTGAATGCACCATCCAATGGCCAAGTTGGATGGGATTATCCATTTTCGTCTAATGGCTTAGGCCATATACAAGGGCTGAGTACACATGTTGAGGGATGGATTTAATCTACAAGATATCATTTTTATGTTGGCTTCATCCAATGACCAAGAATGGAAGAGCACAACTCATCCAAGGTAGGCATTCAAGAGGGGCAAACAAGTGAGTGCATGGGATTGGTCCTCTTTTGCATCTAATGGATATGGTTAATACAAGATCTGAGTACACATCTTAAGGGCTGGAATCAATTGGCAAGATGACATTTTTATGTTGTCATCAAAATATCTAAATCTAAAGGCCAAGATTGGAGGGGAAAAAGTGCAATTTTCATCCAATGGTTAAGGGGGCATTCGGCCAAGGCTAAAGGGAGAGGGGGAGTTTCATTTTTTCAGAGGTTTTTGGCTGGAAAAAAAGTAGCTAATTTGGCAAGAAAAAAAGTTTTTAAAGAAAGAAAAAAAAGGTTTTCATTAGAGAGTTTGAAGGTAGTCATCTCTACCAAGTTCTAGTCTAGCTTTCTTCTTCATCATGGTGTTTTCTTGGATTTTCTATCATGTTTTCCTACAACATTTTTAAAAAAAATAAAGTTTCTTAATGTTTATTCATTTTTTCATCATCTTCTTCTTCTTTTAAATGGTGGAAACAAGTTTTTTCTTAGAGTTTCATGCCATGGCTGAATGGCTCTTTTTTTTTTTTTGACTTGTTTTTTTTCTTTTTTTCTTCCTTGCATGTTGTTGTGAAAAAATGATTTATACAAGTTTTTTTAAAGTATTCTAAGGTTCTGATTTTTACAAAATATGAAGTAAAAAAGGTTGAAATGGCTACATGATCTTGGCTACACCAAGTGAATATGGTTTGGTGAGAGGCTATGCCCATTTGACACCATCCATGAAGCTTACCTTATTTTCTGTTTTACATGGTTTATTTTCTATTTTGATGAGATGGAAAGGCTTCATGATCTTGGCAAGGCCAAGTGATTATGGTTTGGTGAGAGGCTATGCCCATTTGATACCATCCATGGAGCTTAACTTTCCTTGTTCTACTTACTTGTTTTATTTATAATTTCTGCATGTCTATGTTAAATCTTTTGTATACATTTTCTTTACATTATTTTCTATGCTATATTTGTTATATTTCATTTACATGCTTGGTATTGCATCCTTGCATATTCGGCTTTTGTTGTTCATATATCCATGTTGTGCATTTTTTTATGTACCATGTATTACATGTTTGCGTTCTCATAGTTTTGTTTCATGCATATTCGGCCATTCCATTTTGTATGCCTTGTATGTGTATTTTTTCCTTTGCTTCTTAGCTTGTTTGCATCTCCATGTCATGAACTTGCATATTCTGATTTTAGTATGTCTTGTGCTTATGAAAATGCTATGATAAAAATGCCATCATATTGATAAATGACCATTCGGCAATACCATGTTTGTTTGCCTTGCATGTGCATTTTTCTTTTGTTTCTTAACTTGTTTGCATTTCCATGTCATGAGCTTGTGCATTTAGATTTTGGTATGTTATATGTTATATAAAATGTCATGACATTATGCATTTTAATATGGTTTATCATGTACTTATGTCATTTACTAAATAGGATTGCATTAGAGTCTCATGTGATCATTTAGCCTCTTCATGCATTCATTGCCTGGTCATACATTTGTATTTTTGTTTACGTAACATGCTTTGAATTATCATATCTTGAAATTGTGTATTATCTACTGTTTGTTCCAGCATTGACATTAATTTCATGAGTCATTATTTGTTCATGGTATTGCTATGCATGCTCACTACATTTTAGGTCTAGGCCATATTGGTATTGCCATGCATATTGAGTCTTAAATCACATTGGTATTGTCATGCACTAATATGCTATTTAGGTCTTAGGTCACATTTATTTTCATGCATATTGATAACATATTAGGTCCTACTCACATTTACATTATCAAGCATTGCATGCATATAGAGTTAGGATAGCATTAATTACCATGCAAATTCATTCTAGGCATTTAGGTTGCCATGAATTGTCATGTATTTCCTTTACCATTTAGACCTTTAGACCATGCATTTCATACATTTCATTTGCTGTATGTTCATGCATTCCATGTCATTGCCACTTGATTGTGACTTAGGCCAATTAATGGCTCAAAGTTATGCTCTCTATAGCATACTTGTGGAAAATTAAGGAATTGTCAAATTGATCATTCTACCTTTGTGATTTTTTTTACTTAGCCAATTTCGTCCAAGGTTTTTAAAATGTTTAGCTACTGTCCTTAGGTCTTTAGAATGACTTCCAACAATTTCCATTTTGGTTTTTGAATGAGTTTATCAAAGGCAAAAAAATATGTTTTGACAAACGGTTGTTTTTCACCTAGTACTCGAACATCTCCATTTTTTTTAGGTAGTCATATTTAATCAGAAAATTAAGTCAATTTTTTTTCATGTAAATTTACATGTTCTGAGTCTCCAGTATTTGTTTTAGAATTTTTAGATTTTTTAAAAATAGGCTGAAAAATCGTGTGGCAAAACCGGACAGTAGAGGCAGATTTGAAATCAAAAGAGGAATAAGGGTTGAATTTGGCTAAGGCATTTAGAGAGAGTTAGTTAGAAGATTTAGCTACTGTCTTAGGGTAGTTTCTAAGCCTTTTTAAACTTTGAAAATGATTTTATAAATCTCGGGTTAAGGGTAGTTAAGTCCGAGATTTTAAACTTAGGAAATTAGAGCCATTTTAAAAGGGTTTAATGAGGGTTTTAATTTTTATTCAAAATTTACTTCTAAATTATTTTCAAACAATCACAAAGTTTAGTTTTTTTTAGAAAATCTAATTTGACATATTTTCCTAAGGTAGCCGGATATCGTTTTAGAATATGCCATATAATTTAGAATTGCCATGTCATTTAAATCATTTTATCTCATTTAGAATATACCATGATACTTAGGATTTTTTTTTTATTTTACCTAGAATATACTATGTCATTTGAATTGTGTCATATCATTTAGGATGCATTATATTATATAGATTTGCCATGTCATTTTATTATGTCATACATGTTCAAGTTCACATTTTTAAAATGTTTTGAAAAAGATAATGATTTTCAATTAAAAATAAAGATATTTCCGAGCTAAAATAATTCATGAGTTCTCTACCGAGTTTGCTAGAGGGAATATCATCAATTATCATTAATAAAGGAATATCTTCCTTTCAAAAAATGAGAATGATTCAGAAAGTTTTCCAAATGAATAAAAATTTCTATATTTTGCCGATTTTGTCGGGGAATATAGGAAAATTTTGAATTAATAAATTCCGGATCATTTTCAATTAAAAATGGAATTATTTTTCTTAAAATTGGGAATTAACTTGAAATACTAAATTAAAAACCAACTTTTTATCGAGACTTGAGATAACACACAATTAATAAGGTACCGATTTATACGGGCGTTGTGGGGGTGCTAATCCTTCCCCGCTCGTAACCGACTCCCGAACCCGCTTCTTTGATTTCTCTTGTTTATAACGCAGACTTGAAATTGGTTTTAAAAATGTTTTAATTAATTTTAAAATGTTTTATAAAACCGGTTTTCATAGGTGGCCGATCACACCTAGCTAAAAAAGATTGGTGGCGACTCTATGTCTTTTTACGAGGCCGTTTTCATACCCTCGACCTTTCATTTCAATCTAGAGAAATTAAGTCATCTTTTTCTCTGATCCTGTTTCCCTTCACTCGAACGGTTCCCCGCGATCCCGGATCACGTATCGACACCTTCATTTTTTTTAGAGGAATCAAGTCAACTTTTCCTCGTTTTTTTTAATGTCACGCCTAAGGAAAACGAATAATAAAGTCTTGCGATGAGACATCTTAATACGTTTTTTTTTTAGGTTGCGACAGCTTGGCGACTCCACTGGGGATTTTTTTTTAGAGAATTAGGCCTAGAATTAGTCGTGTATTATCAAAGTCTTGGTTTTGTTGGTTTAATTGGTATTTAATTTTAATTCACACATTTAAAAAAAAAAGTAGAATTTTGAAAATAATAAAATGTTTTTGAATATGGTCATACTCATGTGCATGTATTTTATTATTTTTCTCTAGTTATTTATGTTGTATATTATAATTGCTTGTTGGTTAATGCGTTACACTATTCTTGATCTTTGTTTTTATAATTGTTGGGGTATTTAGGATAAGGGGTGTAGAATAGGTGGTGACAGGTTTGTTTTGTTCCTCCGCACACACTGTATTTGCATTTGCATAACATAAATCCTCTACCCGGGTTTCATCCTTTTAAGTGGGAGTAAAGTAACTACGCCTTCGTGATGATCCTCCGTATGGGCTAGTGAAACACTTTCGGAGTATGAAGTGCCTAATGCGTTCGTGATAATCCTCCGTACGGGCATAGGAAAATATACTCTAACGAATTGAACCTGTTTTTATCGGGGTGCCTTACTAGCCTTCACCGGCGACAGTGAGGAGCAATTCGGGGCCTTTAGAACTGATTCACCCTCATATAGTGAACCTAGGTGAAGCCATGCCGGATTTTCGTTAGATACACCGAAGTTAGGAACACATGGAGGGACATTTCTAACCTATTATTACCTATTTTTACATCTCAAATAAGTTTTGTAAACTGGGCAAAGATGAACGTACATCGCCCGTAATAAGTGTGATACTCCACCCCGAAGGCACCGTGATGCCTATATAAGTAGATATTATTGGGGCAAGTGTTCACTAACTTTTTTAAAATTGAAAATATCAAAACATTCTTTTTTCAAACATTTTTGCATTTTTACACATTTCATGCATGTGTGAATAG
Organism: Fremontodendron californicum; assembly: GCA_030761205.1. Taxonomy (NCBI): domain Eukaryota; kingdom Viridiplantae; phylum Streptophyta; class Magnoliopsida; order Malvales; family Malvaceae; genus Fremontodendron; species Fremontodendron californicum. The sequence goes on from JAULJL010000003.1 coordinate 23,871,420, forward strand.
AGCATGTACATTTATCGTTGTATTTTTTTATCTCATTCTTTGCAATAAACGATTGGTAATAATAATCTCATTTGGTGATTTCATAAACCGGTAGTGTTACATGAACATTTGCATATTGTACCATGGTTAGGATCCACCACCCCGAAATTCTTTTGAAAATAATATGTGTGGTTTTTCATAGAGAAAACATGTTTCAAAAAATTGTAGATTAAATGTGGAGGCAAATCTTGCATAATGAGATTTTTGAATAATCAAAATTTGGTCCCACCATTTTTGTGTAGCCATTGATTTCTTTGTATATACCATGGGGCCAATTCATTTATTCTTTGCATATATCTTTTTCACATCATGTTACAGTCATAAGCATGTATGCTCATTCATTGTAGAATACAATCATAGTCAGCATAATTTTTCTGTATATATCCATGCAGTAATTTGCTTATTCTTTACATGCATCATGTTTGCATCAGGTTGCACACATGACATACATAGTCATCATAATTTCTTTAAACGCTTCATGCATTAATCATTAGTATATCCATGCATATAGGAATAGAGCATGTACATTCATAATTGTATTCTTAAATCTCATGACATTTTCATTTGCATGAAAGGGGTTCGAGATATGAGGAATGAATCGGAGGAGGAACGACTGGATGCTTTGGAACGCAATCAAGAGGAGTTTAGACATGAAATCCGGGAAGTGAAAGAACAACTCGCCAAATTGCTGAAAATGTTTGAGGATATGAATAAGATTAATGGGGAACTTTGTCAGGGCTTTCTATCGCCTTCGGATCAACCAAAACCTTCAGGTCCAGAACATACAATCCTTGTTGGATCCTGCGCTTGTCAATGCCACAAAGGTTGCAATCCTGATGAAATTGTGGACAAAATCATAAAAATGATTAAACTTGAGAGCCTGATACCAAAGATAGAAACCTCGGATCCTGTACCATACCTGCAAACTATCCTAGGTCCAAACCAATATCCCCACCCTACTATGGTCCAATCGTCCATTGGGATGATTACTACGGGACCCATGAATCTCACTCCATTACCACCAACTGCCAGTTCATACTATTTCCCTCATCAATCACCTTATCCAGCATCTGGGATAGGAACCTCGAGCTATGTACAATCTCCAAAGGCCCCGTATCCAAATCCATACCCTTACCATGCTATTGCGCCACATCTCCATGTAAACACTCTGGTTCGGACCTTAATGCCACCACCAAGTGCCCCAACTCCTAGGCCATGTGTGACTAAGAAACGACCCCAGGATAAGACCCAAAGGCATTTAGACCCCCTTCCAATCAGCTATCAAGAGCTTTTCCTAATGTTAATCCAAAATCACATGGTTGCATGTATCCCGCTGAAACCCCTGTTATCACCATATCCAAAGTGGTATAATCCAAATGCAAGATGTGATTATCACTGTGGAATTGCTGGCCATAGCATTGAAGACTGTATAACCTTCAAAAAGAAAGTGCAATCTCTGATAAACGCCAAGTGGTTGGATCCAACGACATTGATTGACAGAGGGCTGGGAAAGCGTCATTAGGATTGGGAGATTTACAGCATGGAGGTGGAAAGACTTCAGTCTTATATGATGTAATAGGACTTCACTTTTTAATAGCCAGCTCTTATAACCTTAGGATGCTAGGAAGAATAAAGTGCTTGTAGAAGACAGTTTTAACTACTGCTCAGATTTTGTAAAACGTGGTTTATACCATTGTGAACATTGGTACGAGAATGAATTGACTATGCTTCAAATTTATGAGATGTTGATGATTAAGTTCCTCCGATTCTTATTTCCTCTGTGATATCTTCCCCTTTGCATTTTACATCTGATCAATTATTTGTCATACCATACATTCATACATGTATCATATTAGCATCAGGTTGCATTCATACATTCATAATCAGCATGATTTTTCTGTATATATCCATGCATTAATTTGTTTATTTTTTACATGCATCATGTGACTTTGGGTTGCATTCATGACAAACATAGTCAGCATGATTTCTCTGTATATGCTTATGCATTAATCTGTCATATTAACATCAGGATGCATTCATGACACACATGGTTAGCATGATTTCCTTTGTATATACTCTGTATCAACCATTCATTGTTTGCATGTATCATAATTGACATCGTGTTGCATTCATAGGGTATATGATCATTCATTAGGAAATACGCTAAAATGTACATGATCATTCATTGCATATATCCATGTGTTGATTTGTTTATTCTTTGCCTGCAACATGTTGGCATCGTGATTGCATTTATTACATACATGGTCAGCATGTTTCCATTATATATGTCCATACATCATATTTTTTATTTTTCACATGCATCAAATTGCATTCATGGATCCTTCATCATGACATACATTTGGGGGGGAATAAAATGGAAGTTGGCTTGGCTTTAAGAGTCTTGGAAAGATTTTCCATTTCAAACCAGAGGTATAAGAAGTACTGAGTACCCATTTAAAATAGGCTAGTGCTATGGAGGATTAACAAGTTGCCCGAATGGAAAAAATGGAAAGTGAACAAAAAGAATTGCAAGAACAGCTAGCAAAGTCTCAAGCAGAATCTAAGGATCAGATGACTAAATTGATGGAGCTGATGTCTGCCGTAATCAAGGGAAAAGGATACACTGAAAACTTTGTCGCCAAGAAAAGGTTAGAGGCATAAAAGAGTCAGAATGAGGTTGTAATGATTGATGCCCAGAACACAGTTAACCTCGTCAATGTCCTAAACTCAGATGATCCAGCTGAACAAGCAAAGTTGAAAATGGTTGCAGTAAATGAGGTTGAGTTGGCAGATTTCCAAGGGAAATATCAGTTGTTAGATGAAAGGCTCCGGGTAGTAGAAAGTACAGCTGTATTTGGAAGTTTAAATGCAAAAGAACGATGTTTGGTCCTCGATTTAGTCATTCCTCCTAAGTTCAAGATCCCTGACTTTGTGAAATATGACGGGACGACCGACCCGTCAGCCCACATCACTATGTTCTTTCGGAAGATGACAAGTCATATAGATAATGATAAGCTTTTGATTCACTACTTTCAGGATAGCCTCAGCGGGTCCGCAATTAGGTGGTATAGTCAGTTGAGCAAGGATCAGATTCGCTCTTGGAATGACCTGGCTAGGGTTTTTCTAAACCAGTACAAGCATATGATCGACATGGGGCCTGACCGTCTCACCTTGCAAAATATGAAAAAAAGAGTTACTGAGAGCTTCAAAGAATATGCGCAACGGTGGATGAGCCTGGCCGCCCAAGTACAACCACCCTTAACTCAGAAGGAAACCACTGTCATTTTTGTGGATACACTGCAGGCCCCGTACTATGATATACTTGTCGGCAACACCACGAAGAATTTTTCGGACAAGGTAATTTCAGGGGAGATGATTGAGAATGCTATCAAGGATGGGAAAATTGAAGGAGAAAGAACATCCAATACCAAGAGAAAGGGGGCATCTGAAAAGAAAAAAAGAAGATACCCAAGTCGTGGAAGGCTTTGCCCCACCTCCCCAATTCTCCTCGTATCAGCCATTTTACTCTACCCTGAATAATGTCTCTCAAGGTTCTTATCCCTAACAACCAATGACTACAACTACACTAGAATTTACATCTTTCTATCAATCGAACACTTTTGGGAATAATCGAAGGGGGCATAAAAAGCGAAAAAGAAATCAGGTTGACCTGATTCCTGTGACATACAGTGAGCTACTACCTCAACTCATCCAGAATCACCTTGTGACACCCATACAATTAGAGCCTCTGAAGCCCCCTTATCCGAGCTGGTATGATGCTAATGAGTGTTGTTTTTATCATTCTGGCAATCAAGGTCACTCAATAAAGAACTGCCCCGCTTTGATGTACAAGGTCAGGGATCTCATCAAGGCTGGTTCAATAAGTTTTGAAGATGGGAAAGCCAAGTGTCATAAGAAACATGGTGCATAATCATATTAGGTTTTTGACACATGTAGTTCTATACACTGTGATGATGAAAGCACTTGTCTCATGTTGACATATACATGAATTAAATGAATTTTGAATTTTAAATGCTTTGTATTTGTTGTTTTTACAATAATTTGATATTTAAAAACAAGCATTAAGGAAGTTTTAATAATGGATAGTTTCGAGAATATTGATGATCATTATTACAAATGACCCAATACCCTTTCCCCTCTCTTTTAGGTTTTCCTAGGCCTAAATCCCTTGAACCAAGACCACTTGAAAAACCTAATTCTTCAATGAATATGAATGATTGAACTTCATAAAACCATTGTCATCACAGAATAAGCAAAGACGTAGATCTTAGTCAAGGCTATGAACAAAGGAACGAACTTTAAAATAAATAAAAAAATCTGAACTCCTTGAAATTCAAACAAATGAGGCATTCTTTCAAGAATTTAGATCATGGAAATTTGGTGTGTGTCAAGGTTGTGCCAAAACCATTCATGACATTATCAACAACCACAAAACACTAATTACCCCAAATATCAGTTCATGATTGACACCCTGGGGCACAACGATTAAACTAGATTATCCCATGCCCCAGATAAAACTCGTTTTTGGATCGTACTTTCCTTGTCCTTTCAAAGAACACATATTTGAAACTCAGCCTTTCTAAAATAGACCTAGACTTGTTATGTTCCTCGTTGATATGAATTCTCATGGTTAATCGAACTGGGGCATCATATGTGGAAATGATGGTTATATGGTGAAAAAGGATGGACTAACGCATGAACCATTGGGGCATGAAAAAAAAATTGTGATATCATGCATATGAGAATTCGAATGATTCCAAAGTGCGAAATGAAATTTTAATTATCTATTCCCCCTGGGGATCGTTTTTCAATGAGAATATTCGTGCTTGATATGATATATGGCCATCTTTCATATCCCTCACACAAAGAGAAAATTATCCATAGTCTTACTTAAAGAATTCTTTCTTCTTTGAACCCTGATCAAGGATCACTTTCTACACTGGGGGGAAAATGCAAGGAAAGATCTGCCCAAAGATCACGGAAAAATGAGTCCTAGCTCAAAGATAGATACAAAGCAAATTGAGGCCCGAATAAATATGGGCTCACTCTGTCAAAGAAAAAGAAAAAAGAAAAGATGGCGAAATGAAAGCCAAGAAAAACAAAAGAAAAACACATTAAAAAAAAGTGTGTGAAGAAGTATGGAAAATGAAAGCCAAAAGAAAAAAAAAAGGAAAAAGTGAAGTCAAAAGGAATGAAAAGTCCAAAAAGGGAGAAATGCTTCAAAGAAAATCCTCCTCAAGAAATGATCCTTGATCTGATTACCCTCAAACACATATTTTGGGCCTATTTATCCTTTCTTTCTGAACCCTGAACTGTGGCCTACATTACGTGCTTTAAAAGTCCATTTTGATCAAGCATGAATATTTAAATTGAAGGGTTTTTCCTCAGGTTTTATCCCATCTTATCAAATTATCATTTCACTAAGGAAGAATTTAGAATTCTCAAGTGCATGGTAATACAATGAAAAAAATGAAAAAAGAAAAAGATGGAAAGAATGGGACTCTAAGGCGAAAACCCAAAAATGGGCGGTTTAGAGTAAAATGGGAATTTTCGATGCCATTTATGTTAGTACCAATACCACAAAAGAGAATGTCATCTTAAAAAGTGGTCATCTAGGAATTCCTGAACCTCTCAAATTGACAACTCTCATTCGGAGGAATGTCTTCAAAAACTGAAACTTTTTTCTCCAAGATTAAACTTTCCGGTTTAAACATCCCGGCCAATCTTGACGCTTGTCAAAATGCCTTGATATGGAAACTAAAAGAATGTTGAATTTGTTTGGTTCTCAATGAATTCATGATTTATAAAACCTGTTCCATCTGTGAGCCTAGAAGGGGCATACATTTTTGCTATGAAGTTTTCCTGGAAAAACCAGAATCTTGTTATACCAAGCCTTGCCAATCCCAATTTAAAAAAAAAAAAAAAAACAGATTGACAATTGGAGAAGATTTAACAGTGATCATCAGTCTTCAAAATATTTGTACATCACACACGATGGGGTTAATATTTTTGTTCAGAGGTTTTCAAAATGAGAAAACAAATAAAGATATTTTTTTGAAATACCCATTTTTTATGTTGACATGAGACAATGGTTTTTCAAACCCAAAGACATAGAACTACTAGGATAGGTCTTGACTTCTAGATATGACAAGAAGAAATAGAACTTGTTTGAGACCTCTGTCAATAAAAGTTAAAAAACTGCTGGGGCAGAGAGAATAGCCAAAGATTGAAAAAAGGAATTGAAGATATACTCTATTTGGAAGAGGAAAAATGAATTTGAAAGGCTAAGCCAAAGTCTAAAAAATTTACCGGGGGCATTTGCATCACTCATGAGCACTCATCTCTTTATTAAGCTTTTGCATCTGCACAGTGTTGGCAAGCATTTGCATCATTCGTAGGTATTTGCATTGGCACTATTTCATGAGCATTTGCATTCTACCTTTATAAGTACATCCTTCATAGATATTTGCATTCACATAATTTCAAGCAATTGCATCATTTATAGAATCATTGCATTTTCATTATTATGTGGTAATTGCAATTACACCATTCATAGACCACTTACATGAACACGATTAGTAGGAGCATCTGCATCATATTCAATATCTGCATCTGCAAGCATATGCATCAATCCAAGCCATTTGCATTTGCACCAAGAAACATTTACATAAATCCAAGCCATTTACATTTGCACCATGAGGCATGAGCATCTTGTTAAAGATATTTGCATCTGCATCCTCTCTCAAAGCTTTTGGGTATAATTTTCAACACGATTCTTAAAATGGGCAAGTCTTCGGTGGTGATAGTTGAACCTTTAGGAGGAGATACCCAGAATTTTACAAAGTTTTAAGAAAAATGAGAAAGTCTTTGGTGGTGATAGCCGAAGCGTCTGGAGGAGTTAACCAGAATTTTACAATGTGCAAACCTTTGGTGGTGATAGCCAAAGCTTCTGGAGGGGATATCCAGAATTTTACAAATTTTAAAAGTGAACAAGTAAAAAATTGTGATAGCTGAAGCCTCTAGTGGAGATATCCAGGGTTTTTGAACAATGAGAAATCTTCTTCTGGATGAGTTACCCAGAGTTTTACAGTTTTAAAAATGAGCAAGTCTTTGGTGGTGATAGCCGAAGCTTATGGAGGAGATACCCAGAATTTTATTCAACATCTACATCAAGAAACATTTACATCAAATCAAGTCATTTACCTTGGCATCAAAGACATTTGCATCTTATTTAACATCTTCATTTTTTTAGAGGAATTAAGTCGACTTTTCCTCATTTTTTAAATGTCACGCCTGTCGCAACCTAAAAAATAACGAGTCTCATCGCAAGACTTTATTATTCATTAAGCGTGACATTTAAAAAAAACTGAGGAAAAGTCGACTTAATTCCTCTAGAAAAATGAAGGTTTTGAAAATGACCTTGAAAAAGACATGGAGTCGCCACCAATCTTTTTTAGCTAGGTGTGATAGGTCACCTATTAAAACCGGTTTTATAAAATATTTTAAAAATTAATTAAAACATTTTAAAAACCAATTTCAAGTCTGCGTTTTAAACCAGAGAAATCAAAGAAGCGGGTTCGAGAGTCGGTTACGTGCGAGGAAGGATTAGCACCCCCACAACGCCCGTATAAATCGGTACCTTATTAATCATGTGTTATCTCAAGTCTCGGTAAAAGTTGGTTTTAAATTTAGTATTTCAAATTAATTCCCAATTTAAAGAAAAATAATTCCATTTTTTTATTGAAAATGATCCGGAATTTATAAATTCAAAATTTTCCTATATTCCCCAACAAACGTGGCAAAATATAGAAATTTTTATTAGTTTTGGAAAATTTTCCGAACCATTCTCTTTTTAAAGAAGATATTCCGTTATTAATAATAATTGATGATATCCTCCCCAGCAAACCCGGCAGAGAACTCATGAATTATTTTAACTCAGGAATATCTTTATTTTATTGAAAACCATTATCTTTTTTTTTTGAAAACATTTAAAAGAAATGAATATGTATATGCATGACATAAATAAAATGACATAGCAAAATCTAAATAATATAATGCAACCTAAATGACATGACATGATTTGAATGAAATGAAATATCCTAAGTTATATGATATATTCTAAATGAAATTAAATGACCTATGTAACATAATACATTCTATATAAAATGCAATATCCTAAGTCATATGATATAATCTAAATGAAATAAAATATTCTAGATGACATAATATATCCTAAATGAAATGAAATAACCTAGGTAATATAATATATTCTACATGAAATGCAATATCCTAAGTCATATGATATAATCTAAATGAAATAAAATATTCTAGATGATATAATATATCCTAAATGAAATGAAATGATTTAAATGACATGACGAATATGAATGATATGGCATATAATTTAAATGACATGGAATAAAATAATGCTATCATATAATATGCATGAAAATAAAACTAATAATGCATGAACATAGTATATGCTAAATAAAAATAACTAAATAAAAGCATAGGATATCATGAAATATTCAAAACCATATAATAAACCATGTAACATCAAAAAATATAAATCAAAATAATAACAATATCATAGAAATTATTATAGCAAGAATCACATATTATATAAAATGCATGAATATGAAAAATGCAATGCATGAAATGTATTTTTTTTCCTTTAATTAAGGAAATCCGTATATCTAAAAAGATATCCGGCTACCTTAGGAAAATATGTCAAATTAAATATTCTAAAACCAAAATACTTTGTGATTGTTTGAAAACAATTTTGAAAAGCTTGAATTAAAAATAAAAACTGGGCTAAATCTTTTTTTAAATGGCTCTAATTTCCTAAGTTCAAAAATCCGGACTTGACTACCCTTAACCCGAGACTTGAAAAAACATTTTTAGAGTTTAAAAAGGCTTAGAAACTACCCTAATTCAGTAGCTAACCCTCCTAATCAGCCCACTCTAAGTAACTTAACCAAAACAGAAAAATGATTTTTTCTTTAAATTCAATTCTGACTCCACTGTCCAATTTTAAGCCACGATTTTTTATCCTATTTTTAAAAATTCAAAACATTATAAAAAAATAATGGAGACTCAGGACATGTAAAACTACATGGGAAAAAATCAGCTTAATTTTATGATTAAAGACGAATTCCCAGAAAAATCGGAAAGGTACGAAAACTGGGTGAAAAAAAAATTGCTTTGCCAAAACACATTTTTGCCTTTGATAAAATCATTTAAAAATCAAAGTAAAAATATTTTAAACTCATAAAATGACTTACAAACAGTAGTTAGGACTTTTTGAAAGTTAGATAAAAATTGGCTAAGTAAAAGAAAAAATCACAAAGGTAGAATAATCAACTTGACAAACTTAATTTTCCACAAGTGTGCTCAAGAGAGCATGACTTTGAACCATTAATTGGCTCAAGTAATTATTCAAGTGGCATGAACATGAAATGTATGAAACAATACAGCAAACATAGTGCATGAAATGCATGAGCTTAAACCTAAATGTCATGAAAAAATGCATGGCATTCATAAAGTGACCTAGACCTAAATGAACTTGCATGGCATTTAATGCAACCTAGACCTAAAATGCATGAACATGCATGGCAAATAAACCTAACTTAATAACTAAAATATGCATGGCATTTTCACAATCACAAAGCATGCTTAAACCAAAAACTCAACCAAACATCATGCAAATGCTAACTTATGAACTAACATGGCAAAAAATGCACATAAAATGCAAAAATTCCAAGGCTGGCCGAATAGCATAATGTAACTAGCAAACATGGCATTTTCACAAACACTTGGTATACTAACATGCCCAACTAAATCAAATGTCATACAAATGCAAAAACCTACCAACTAACATGGCAAAAATGCAACACACAATGCAAAACACATGGAGTAGCCAAATGGCCTCAAGCTCCAACAAGCATGGAATTTTCACAAACACTTGGTATTCTAACATGCTCAACTAAAATATAACACTTAAATCATGCAAAAACCACACAAGCATTTTCACAAACACTTGATATACTAAATCTAAAACATGCTCAAATTTAAACATTATGAAAACAAAAAATTAAAAATGCAAAAACATGATATTTAAAACATAAATGGCAACAAACAAAGCAACCAAATTAAAATATAACTCAAGTATATGAAATAACATAACATTTAAAACATCAAGATCAAAGAAAATAACATAAACAATATGATAAAATAAACCAAAACAGTAACTTAAATAAATAATGTAGGCCATTTGGCCATGGTGAGTATAATATAAAAAAAAAAATTGTAAAAAACATATTTTAAGAAAGAGATGAAGGAAAAACTTAAGAAGAACAATAAAAAACATTTATTTAAAATGGAAACTCACCAAATAGTAATCCAAATAGCAAAAATAAGAATGGAAAATCAATAAAGTGCAAGAGTTGGTGCTCAAGAGCAACTTCAAGAAGCTATCTTTCAAGCTTTATCTTTTCAAACTTTCCTTTGTTTTCTAAACTTTTCCTTTTTGCTTTCAACCAAGGAGAGAAAAAACTAAGTAAATACCAAAAGAACTCAGCAAAATGAAATGAAAAAATGAATTTTCTCCCCCCCAACATGCTGGCCGAAACCCCCTTTAAATGGCTCAAGGATGTTGTCATTTTTTTGTAACCAATTTTCCATCAAATGGCAAATAATTCAAGCTGAAAAATCATGAAATTACCACCTTTAGATTAGCATCTCAGCTCTCTCAAATTACAGCTGTTCAAGAATAATGTTGACATCTCTCTTGGCCTATGTGGCTTAATCACCATGGCTTGATCAAAGAGAATCTCTAACTAACTCTTGATTTTTAGCCATTTGATTGAAAAATCAGAAGCTTCCTCCTTTCTTTGGGCCTGGGCAGGCCAGCACTTCTCTTTTCCAGCCCAACTCTGATTTTTTGAAAGGCCCAAAGAAGCCCTTTTCGGTTAGTTGGGTGAAATAACCGTTTTGCCCCCCGGATGCAAATAAATATCAAACGGACTCCAAATTCAATTTTTCTTTTTTTTAATGCTCCAAAATAATAAAATATTGAGTTCTGGAAGTTTTCAAAATTATCCGAGTCCGTTTCCTATTTATTTGGATTTTTTCTTCCAAAAAAGCCCTTTTATGCCCCTACATTTTACCATTTTTTAAACGAGCTCCAAATCAAGATTTTTCTTCACCAATCTCTTCCAAATAATTTAAAAGTGTGATCTGGAAGTTTTCATAATTTTTGGAGCTCATTTGGTATTTTTTCAGGATTTATCGGCTTGAATTACTACATAGGAGGCCCGGGATTTGGCCATTTTGCAAACGAACTCCAAACCAAGATTTTATTTTTCCAATATCTTCAAAATAATTTAAAAATGAGATTTGCAAAAATTTAGAACTTTTGGAGTCCATTTGCTATTTTTCCGGGATTTATCTTCTTGAATTATTGCATAGAAGGCCCGGGATTTGGCCATTTTGCAAACGAACTCCGAATCAATATTTTCTTTTGTCAATCTCTTCCAAATAATTTAAAAATGAGATTTGCAAAATTTTAGAAGATTTGGAGCTAATTTGCTATTTTTTCGGGATTTTCTTTTTTGAATTACTACATAAGAAGCCTGGGATTTGGCCATTTTGCAAACGAACTCCGAATCAAGATTTTCTTTCGCCAATCTCTTCAAAATGATTTAATAATGATATTGACAAATTTTCAGAATTTTCAGAGTCTATTTGCTATTTTTCCCAAATTTTCCAATTTTGCCTTTTTGCCTCCTAAACCCGATTTTGCTCAAAACAAGTCCGATTTTCAGATTTTCTTCAAGCTGAGCCTTGGGCTATCCTTTTTTAATCATTCCTCATCCATTGGGGGCTTTGGTCTTTCCCAGTCAAGTCATTTCTGTGATTCTTCCCGATTTCATCGAAATCCACTAAAAACCCTAATTCTCGATTTTCTCCCGGATTGACTTTTCTTTCAATTTTTCTTGCAAGTGGCTTCTCCATTACCCGTAGTCAGTGCTTAACTTTCATTTGGAACCTTCAATTTTGACCAATTTGATCGTTTAAGCACTTTTCCCCAAATTTCTCGGATTAGGGTTTTCTTTCTACTGAATCTCCAAATCCCAACTTTCGAACTCCATATCTTTCAATGTAGACCTCGGATTATCAAAATTCTTTCGCCATTTTTCAATTGAACATAAAATCTTGATTTTGAAAGTGGGTTGACTTTTTTAGTAGTTGACTTTTTGGGGTTGACTTTTTCGGGGTTGACTTTTTCAAGTTTGACTTTTTATGCTCACCCTCTTAAACTAAGTCTCGGAGTACCACCTGCAGGATGAAAAAATTCTTTTTATACTCGAAAACATCAATATAGGAAGAAAACATACCTGTTTAGTGCTCCAGACAAAATTAGGTGTCTACAGCTGCCCCTCTTTGGCTATTGCTGAGAATCAGGAATCAGGCAAAGATAAACCGACACTAATTTTGTACGGTCAGTGACATCACATGTGAAGGAAAGGGAAAGGGGTTTTCTTTTTCATTCTTCTATCATTTTTTCTTTTTTCATTTTCTATTTTTTTTCTATTTTTTTCCTTTTTTCCTATTTCCTTTTTACTGTTTTTTTTAAACAGTAAATTGAAGATTTTGTCCTTAAATTGAATTCCCTGACTCATCAAGGCTCGACCCGTCTTAAGGAAACGAATTCGATTTTCAAAACAAAAAATTGTGCCCGAAGGTCTTTAAAATGGTGCCCGAAGGTCTTAAAATTGTGCCCGGAGGTCTTTAAAATGGTGCCCGGAGGTCTTTAAAATGGTGCCCGGAGGCCTTACCCGTGATTTTAAAAAAAAAATTTATGCCCGGAGGTCTTAAGAATGGTGCCCGGAGGTCTTACCCGTGATTTGAAAATTATGCCCGGAGGTCTTAAAAATGGTGCCCATAGGCCTTACCCCTGAAAAAAAAATTTATGCCCGGGGGTTCTTAAGAATGTTTCCCGGAGGTCTTACCCGAGATTTGAAAAATTATGCTCGGAGGTCTTAAAAATGGTGCCTATAGGCCTTACCCCTGAAAAAAAGGTATTCCCGGGGGTCTTAAGAATGTTGCCCAGAGGTCTTACCCGTGATTTGAAAAATTATGCCCGGAGGTCTTAAAAATGGTGCCCGTAGGCCTTACCCCTGAAAAAAAAAGTTATGCCCAGAGGTCTTAAGAATGTTGCCCGGAGGTCTTACCCGTGATTTGAAAAATTATGCCCGAAGATCTTAAAAATGGTGCCCATAGGCCTTACCCCTGAAAAAAAAAGGTTATGCTCGGAGGTCTTAAGAATGTTGCCCGGAGGTCTTACCCGTGATTTGAAAAATTATGCCCGGAGGTCTTAAAAATGGTGCCCGTAGGCCTTACCCCTTGATGGTGATCTCGGAGTCTGAATCTTTTGAGAAGCAACACGATTTCTCTTTGGGGAAGTCCAAGTTTCCCTGACTTCTGCAATGTTAGCTAAATGCAATGATGAGAATGTCATGCTTTGCAAATGCTTGTATGTTTCCTAAAATAAATGCAATCAAATGATTGTGCCAATTCCTAATCCATGGTTTCTTTGAGGTTCACAGATTATATGACTTTAAGACAGAGTCTTCAATGTTTCATTGATGCCCCACTTAAGGAATTCTTCACTCCAGATATCTTGTCAAACAGTCTCAATTTCTCTCTTTCGCTGAAATTCACAGATTTTCTGACTTCGTGATGGAGTTTCCAACACGTTCGCTATTCCCTTTTATTTGATGATTTTTCCAAACCTTTCCCAAGATTTAAATCTATTCCTTAGTAATACTTTGAAATCTTTTTATTTAAAGATTTTTATTACTAATTATCATTCAATTTAATAACAAACATAATGCATCTCAAAAATATATGAAAGAAAATATGAATCAGGCAAAACTTGTCATGAAAAGGATAACAAGAATTTATTGCAAGAAATGTTTTAAAATGATAAAAATAAATATCAAGGATATAAGAAACAAATATAAGGTTATAGGCTGTAGATGCCCAGATGCGGAATATCTTGGACCCCTCATTTCTCAAACCATCTGAAATTTCTCTTGAACGAGCAATTCATTTGGGTAATCTCTTAGCTTCTGTAGTTACATCAGACTGAGTTGTTCCCCTTTCCTCTGATTGTCAAACATTTTCTCCCCCTTTACACGGAGCATTGATTCAAACTTTGATTAGTTCTTGAGCCGCCTTTTACAGGTTTTCAACTCAAGTGTCCTCCATTCGGTATTAAGTCGCCCTTTGCAGGTTTTCGGCTTAAACCTCTCCTTTTTCATTCTTTTTATTTCCATTTTTTTGTATTCTACCCAGCATCTGAGAATTCTAAATGCTTCCAAGGTAAAAATATCAATTCAGAAGATGGGATGAATTCTGAGAATAACCTTTCAAATTAAATATCCATGCTTGATCAAAATGGACTTTTAAAGCATGTAATGTAGGCCAAGGTTTAGGTTTAGAAAGAAAGGATAAATAGGCCCAAAATGTGTTTAAGGGTGATTGGATCAAGGATCCCTTACTGAGGAGAACTCATTCTTGAAACATTTGTCCCTTTTTGGACTTTTTTTTTTTTGCTTTGTGGCTTTCATTTGCCACATCTTCTGATGGCTTTCTTTTTTTGCCATGATTTTTTATTATCTTTCCTCTTATTTGCTCTCCAGTGTAGAGGGTGATCCTTGATCAAGGTTTTAAAGAAAAAAATAATTCTTAAGGCTCAAAGGGGTGACTAAGGATAATTTCTTCTTAGTAGAAAGAATATGAAAAACGGCCATTCATCATATCAAGCATAAATATTCTCTCTGAAAAGCAATTCTCAGGGGAAATAGATATATAGAATTTCTATTTTTACACTTGGAATCATTCGAATTTTCATGTGCACAGCATCACACAATTTTTTTTTTTAAGCATAATACTTCTTCAATTCATCAGCATTCACGGGATGTCTAAAATCATCTCCGTCCTCCAGAAAAAACTCTCTTTACCACATAGGGTCCTTCCCAATTTGGAGCCCATTTTCCTCTCGGGTCCTTAACTATAGGGAGAATTTTCCTCAATACCAACTCCCCCTCTCGGAACTGTTTGGGACGAACTTTCTTGTTGTGGGCTCGAATCATCCTTTTTTGATACAACTGCCCGTGACAAATTGCTTTCAATCTTTTCTCCTCGATGAGATTCAACTGTTCATAACGAGCTCTAACCCATTCTGCTTCCTCTAGGCCAACTTCCATCAGAACCCAAAGTAAAGGGATCTCAACTTCAATAGGTAGCACTGCTTCCATCCCGTATACCAAAGAAAACGGTGTTGCTAACCTTCTCAGAGTCCTCTAGTCATTCTCTGTTGCTTGTTTTGGATACTGTTGACTCTTGATGTACTGCAAGATGTCATTATACCAAGGGAGACCATCTACTTCTTCTTCGATACTCAAACAGTGGGCAGGAGATTCATATATGCTCATCTTGATCGGCACAACTTCCGCCCCTTCATTCACTTTAAACATTGATGACAAAGTAGCCAGAGCATCCGCCATTCGGTTTTCTTCTCGAGGAAAGTAATTGAAATTCACTTCTTCGAACTCCTCTAATAAACTCAGTATGAGTTCTCGGTATCGGATTAGCTTTGTATCTCGGGTTTCCCATTCTCCTCATAACTGGTAAATTACCAAGGCTGAGTCTCCGTAAACTTCCAATACTTTGATCTTTCTGTCCACTGCAGCACGAAGGCCCATAGTACATGCTTCATACTCGGCAGTATTGTTTGTACAATCAAAATCCAATCTAGCAGTGAAAGGATAACAGTCTTCTTCCGGGGATATAAGCACTGCACCGATTCCATGCCCCATGGCATTAGATGCGCCATCAAAGTACATTTTCCATACTTTCTTTTGTAGGGGAATCTCATCTTCTTGCGACACATACATCAAATCCTCATCTGGGAAGCCAAAGTTCAACGGCTCATAATCTTCCACTACCCGACTTGCTAAGAATTCTGCCGCTGCACTGCCCTTGATAGCTTTTTGACTTACATATACAATGTCGTACTCTAACAATAAAACCTGCCATCTCGCTGTCCTCCCTGACAAAGAAGGTGCTTCCAACATGTACTTGACTGGATCCAGCTTGGCAATCAACCACGTTGTGTGGTACAACATATATTGTCTAAGTCTTCGAGCAGTCCAAGCTAAGGCGCAACAGAACTTCTCTACCGACGAATATTTCAACTCATAATCGGTGAACTTCTTGCTCAGGTAGTAAACTGCCTATTCCTTCTTTCCCGTTTCATCAAGCTGCCCCAAAACACAACCCATGGATCTTTCAAATACTGATAAATACAGTATCATTGGATTATCCGGAATAGGTGGCATTAATACTGGTGGGTTTGATAGATAATGCTTAACCTTTTCGAAAGCAATCTGACACCCTTCATCCCATTCTCTTGGATCACGTTTTCGAAGTAACTTAAATATTGGATCACATTTGTCGGTCAACTGTGAAATAAACCGAGCAATATAATTCAATCTCCCCAGAAAGCCTCTTACTTCCTTTTGAGTGCGAGGTGATGGTAGATTCTGAATGGCCTTCACTTTATCTGGGTCAATCTCAGTTCCTCTTTTGCTGACGACAAAACCCAACAACTTCCCCAAGGTGACTCCAAAAGTGCATTTTGCCGGATTTAGCTTGAGTCTAAATTTCCTTAATCGTTCAAAGAGCTTCTTAAGATTCGCAATATGCTCCTTTTCTCCTTGCGTCTTTGCGATCATATCATCAACGTAGACCTCAATTCCCTTATGCATCATATCATGAAACAAAGTCACCATGGCTCTCTAGTATGTTGCCCCAGCATTCTTCAATCCAAATGGCATTACTTTGTAGCAGAAGCTTTCCCACATTGTAACAAATATGGTTTTCTCCATATCTTCCGGTGCCATCTTGATCTGATTGTATCTTGAGAATCCGTCCATAAAAGGAAATAAAGAACTCTTCACTGTATTATCCACCAGAGTATCAATATGGGGTAAAGGGAAATTATCTTTAGGGCTGGCCTTGTTCAAATCTCGATAATCAACGCACATCCTCACCTTGCCATCCTTCTTCGGTACTGGAACAATATTTGCCACCCATTCTGGATATTTTGCCACCTCTAGGAATCCAGCATCAAATTGTTTCTTCAACTCCTCTTTTATCTTTAACAGCATATCAGGCCTCATTCTTCTCAACTTTTGCTGAATTGGCTTGCATTCTGGCCTCAAAGGGAGCTTATGAACCACAATATCCGGATCTAACCCTGGCATATCTTGGTAAGACCATGCAAATACATCTACATACTCATGGAGCAAATCCATCAATTCACCTTTTATTGATGGTGACAATGAAGTTCCAATTTTGACTTCTTTTATCTCTTCATCATTTCCCAAATTTATTGTTTCCAATAATTCCTTATGAGGAAGTACTTGCTTCTCCTCTTGTTATATTTTCCTCAATAGATCCGGAGGTAGACCATAATCCTCAGAATCTTCATTAGCCTCAAAATCACCCGTGCAAATGGGTCTTTCAAAATCAATTTCAAAATTACTGCCAGGAAGGTCCTCATATTCCGCATCCGCACACCTGTAAATAGGTAGAGAAGAAACAATATAGGAAAATATATAATGAAAACAAAATAAATAACAAAAATGAAAGAATATGGACACATCAATAAGGATAATGCATTGTGCTTGTTATTTATTGAATGAAAATAGTTAAAAAAAAAAAAAGCCCATTACAGAAAAAAAAACTCTTAATATCTCTGGTAAAGATAATTAAGATTGATTTTTTTTAAAAGTATTACTTTGGAATAGACTTAAAAACTAAGGGCAACTCAGTCGCACTCCGGTTGGTTAGTCTATATCCTGGTGGACAAGGTCGCACCATCCAGCTAGTACTCTCTCTTTCAATACTGTCTCTCTCGGTCGTGCAGATCTCCACATCATACATCTGCTCATCACTATTCACCTGGAATCTCTTGAAGGCTTTCTCTACCATTACAAGCACATCATCAGAATTCTTTTCTCCGAACAGAGAATCAGCTAAGCGAAAGTTGTGAAGGATAAGTGGGAATGTCATAGGCTCCCACTCAATATCCATACCCGTAAGACAGGCCATCCTCCTTTGTCGGTTCTTTTCAACTTGTCTTCTTTTCTCATGGGCCTTCGGAAGATATCCTAGGCCAAATCGGTCCTTCTTTCCTTTTACCTCTATGGCTCGAGCCATCCCCTAAAGATATTTCTCGAGACCCTTTCCAGCCCTGCAACCTTTTCCTACGGTTGTTCTTACCCCCAGCCTTGTGTTCTTGGACAGCTTCGGTTTTGGAATTTTCTATCCTTCAGCGACAAAAATTGCATTTATAAATTCCAAAGACCGAAAAGAACACTCCACGGCTTCTTCATTCGGCTCTACATAAGGACATTCAGTGGATGCGGAGGCTATTATGTCTTCCTCCCCTGATACTGTGATCAACCGGCCCTCCATCACAAATTTTAGTTTCTGGTGAAGAGGTGAGGGTACAGCCCCAGCTGAATGTATCCATGGCCTTCCCAACAAGCAGTTATAAGATGGATTGATATCCATAACCTGGAAATTCACTGTATATGTGCACGGGCCTATTTCCAGAAGAACTTCAATGGTTCCCATAACCTCCCTCCTCGTTTCGTCAAAAGCTCTGACCACCATGCAACTTGGTATCATATAGGATAAATCCACTGGTAACTTGGATAAGGTTGCTAAAGGCATCACATTTAGTGAAGAACCATTACCCAAAAGGACTCTCGGTAATATGTGCCCCTTACAAGTAGTGGTTATATGGAGAGCTTTTGTTGATCCAATACCATTGGGTGGTATTTCCTCATAGCTGAAAAATATGTAGTCATCAGCTGCGATGTTTCCCACCAACCTATCCAGCTTTTCCACTGATACATTATTGGCCACGTATGCTTGATTTAATACTCTTAATAAAGCATTTCTGTGTGGTTCTGAATTTAAAAGCAAGGATAAGATTGAGATCCTAGCTGTTTGACGTTGCAGTTGTTCAACCACGCTATATTCACTATGCTTTATAAATTTCAAGAACTCACAAGCTTCCTTCTCACATACTGGCTCTTTGATTCTGTTAACCGGGGCTAATACCCTCTCTGTTTCCTCTGGCAAATCCATCTCAATATGGATTGGCTCGACGACCTTCTTCCCTTTATCAACTCCTCTGTCTTTCCCTGCTACCCCTTGTTCAACGGCCTCTAGATCATAACATCTCCCACTTCGGGTTAAATGCCCCATACCTGTAATATCCTGCTGGCCTGAAGACCTTGGCATAACCATGCTGCAATCATATTTCCATGGTGTAGCCTTGTTTTCCTTGTATGGAAAGGAAACAGGTAAATAAATGATTAATTTGGGCGCATTTTCTTCCATGGCTGGCATAACTTTTTCCTCCGGTTCATCATATAGATGATTAGGGGTCTTCCTGTCCCATAGCCACCTGTATTTTCAATGACTTCTATTTCCCCTTCTTCACTTTATGGAACGAGAACCAATTATGCACCCTTCTTGCAACCATTTTCAGACCTTTCGTACCTTCCACCAATCCGGACTTAACCATTTCAGCCTATATTGTCATCATCGGAGCACCCTTCTTGCAACCATTTCAGCATGATTAGGCAATGGATTTCCAGCTATGTTCGGCCCATTTTTTGATCCAAACTTCACAACCCCAGCATTAATCAGGCTTTGGACTTTCTTTTTAAAGGCCAGACAATCTTCAATTGAATGTCCTTGTATTCCCACATGGTATGCTGAGAAGCTCATAAAATATACATTTTATGTCTTTCTACCTTTAGTTTTTGTTATGTTTTCGATCTTTATCTTGTTTACTTATAATATGTTTTTGAATTCTAGGTACAATGAGGAGAATAAAGTAAAAATATGTCAATAATGATGGTAAAGAGCATACAAAATCATAATCACAAGATGGAAGAAGACTTGGGAGTCAAAAATATCAATTTCTGGTTGAAAAGCAATCAGGCAGATTTGACCTCCGGAGCTTGTTTCAAGGAAAACATGATGTTAGAGTATTTATTTGAAGAAACTTCCTTCTTCACTTTTGAAGATGACTTGATTAGCTTTCCAACGATATATTATGGTCCCAAATAGGATAAGAAATGGTCATTCAAAATGTCGCTAGAAGATCTCCCTAAAGAACCCTGCGACCAGAAAAACCCTAACCGCAAATCTTTAAAAAAGGCAAAAACGTGATTTTCTGCCTCCAGGCTTACTTGTGCGGCAATGACTTATTCTCAGGGTTTAAAAGCTCTATAAATACCATCTTTTGAGCCATAAACTAGAAATCTTTTGAGGAGACTCAAGGGATCATCATTATTCTTCTTCTTCTCCATTCTTTTATTTTTCTTTTTAGTTTTATGTATATATTATTCATGCTTATGTTATGCTAAACTTATTTTGGTTAAGGGTGATTTCAAAGCCCTAGACATGTTTTGTAATTGATTTTCAGATTCTATCTACCATTGTTTTCTATCAAAGTTGCTTATGTTCTTCCATTAAAATTGTTCATGATGATGTTTTGATTTGTTTAGGTGGCCAACTAGATAAATCTTGATAATTGTCTAATGCTAGTTTAGGAGTCTTGATCCGCGTAATTGTCTTGATTTCCTATTCATAAGTGGCAATTTGTGATTAATGATTATGGTCAAGTTTTCGATAATTGCAAAGTGGAACATAACCTAAGTTGAACAATCCGAGCTTATGTGTTTGTTGCTTAGATCAACCTATCTTTCTCATCATAATGCTGTCATTAAATTGAATTTAGAGAGCTTATTCTAGGTTGTTTGATGGTTAGAGATTAAATAGAGAGCTTGTTCTATTTAACGACAAACTAAGGAAAGATTGGGATAACAGAGCTTGTTGTTATCTACGGTTGTTAACTTTGATAGTTGGTTGATATTGAGAGATCTGAAATTGGTTCTTAATGATGTCTAGTGGTGGAGAATGAAACCTTAACCATATTTCTCTCATATTTGATTTCTTATTTCTTACTTGCATCTTACTTTTCTTGTTTGCTTATTTTTATAACTATTTCAAAACCCCATTTTCTTTTGTTTTCTTTGAACCTAAGTTATAAACTAATAACTCATAGATTAAAACCCAATCCCTGGGGACTCGACCCTTGCTAATCACTATACTCTACTATTAATTTTTTTTTAAGTGCAAGGTTAAATAAGATACACTCTTTTGGGTGCATCAAGTTTTTGGCGCCGTTGCCGGGGATTGCTTTCTTTAGTTTATTTGTTACTTGGTTTATTCTTATTTTCAGTTCTAATTAGTTTTATTTTCTTTTACATACAGGTTTTTCTTTTCAAATTAAAAAAAAAACGATGGTATTGAGCAATCTAACACTTGAAGAGTTGGTGGCATACATGAACATGGAGAATCAACAAGCCAATCTCACCTTCCTAGTTCAACAATTGGCCATGGGAGGATGTCAAGGCCATCAAGTGTTCCAAGACCAACAGTATGATTATTACTCAAACACTTGCCATGAGGGATGGTGGGATCATACTAATTATGGCTACTCAGAAAATTATCAAGAAGTAGATCCTTATGCCAATTACACTCATCCATCTAGATTTAATCAATCATGGTCTCAAGAACCATATTTTTTTCAGCCATCACATATGACTCAAAACTCAGGTACTTCTTTAGAAGATCTTGTCTATTGTCTTGTTACAGATACTTTGCAATTTCAACAGGAAACAAGGGCAACCATCCAGAGTTTGGAAAAGCAAATGAGCCAATTGGCTAGTAGTGTGGTGGGATGGGTAGCACAAAGATCTGAAGAACTCCTTGCCCAAACGATGACTAACCCAAAAGAGAATGCTACTATTGTGACCTTGAGGAATGAGAAACAAGATGAGGATGAGACAAAATTAGAGATGGATTCTATTCTTGAGGATAATGAAGCCACAAATCCAAATAAGAGTACTTTGGCAACTGAGGTAACGTTTAAGGTTCCAATTTTTACTAATGTTTCTTTTCCACCTTTTCCTAGTAGATTTGCAAAGTTCAAGGAGGAGGAACATGAACAACACATGCCAGAAATCTTAAACAACTTGTTTGTGGATGCCATTCAACAAGTATCAAAATATGCTCCATTCCTCGATAAGCAATGCACTACAAAGGATGATGAAATAATACTTGTAATGGAGAATGCATCCACTGTTGTGCAAAGAAAGCTTCCTATCAGACGTATAAATTTGGAAAATTTCGTGTATGAGCCTGACAAGCCTAAAAAGCCAAGAAAGGGTGTTGGTTAGGTTCAAAACACTAACTCAAGTGTTAATTGGGAAGGCAGCCCAATTAAAGAAGAAATTATCAACCTGCTATATTCAGATTTGCTTTCTTTTCCTTTTCCTTTTATTATTTTTATTGTATTTCTTTATTTATTTTTATGTTTATTTGTTAATTATTTGTTTAGTATTTTAGGATTATTTAGGTTGCATGAATTTATTTTGTTTTGAGTCTTAGTTATTTATATTCTTGTGTTATTAGTTCTTTTCTCTTACACATGATTCTTTCATTTGGGTTAATAGCATTACATTGAGGACAATGTAAGAATTAAGTGTGGGGGGAAGGATTTATGATTTATTTTATTTTATTTTTGGCTATTATTTTTTTTATGAGTCTTTAATATTATTATTATTATAATTTTTAGTGTGTTTTAGTTCCTTTACATACTATGATGAGATATGAATTGAATAGGTCTGAAACTGATCATTAGTGGTAAGATTTTCATGAGAATTAAGCTTGATATCACTATTTTTCATGAGCCAATGTTAATATGATATGTTGATTGAGAAAGAAGCATGTTTAGACTTGATATTGACTTGTATAATCATCCTTGTGAGTATTGAGCCTATATGATTGATGCATTATACATATCAATCTAATTTCCTTCTTGAGTGCTCTTATGATTACATGATTCTCTAGAACTTGCTTTAAACCGTTTGAGACTATATTGATATATGTGATAACATGAATATGATAGAGGCATTAGGATTATAACCAGGGCCAAACAACCATCCATTATTAATGTTCCAAGAGAACATCCCCACTAGTGAGCCAATTTGAGCCTACATTAAATATGCTATTTTATTGGTAACCACAACTTACACCTAGCCTAAATATACTTATATCCTTACCCTTGTTCTAAAGATGGATTATATATTTTGAGACATAATGCAAAAAAACAAGGGATATTTTTAGTTGGAAACAAAAGATAAGTGTGGGGGAAGAAAAGAAAAAAAAAAAGTCAAGAGAAAAAGAAAGGGATCATTGTCAAATACATTCCCATATTGAAAAAAAAAATCATCTATTAAAATTTTGATTAAAGAAAAAGATGTTACAAAGTTGGTTAGAATGAAGCAAAGGCTCAACATGAATATTTAGCCTATATTATTATGTGCTTTATAAGAGTTTTGAGAAGTTTTATTTGCAAAATCTTATTTTGTCTCTAAATTCTATGAAGTCTTTGGAACCTTTGTAATATCTTTTATCTTTTATTCTTTAACCACAATACAACCCCTTGGCCCCATTACAACCTTGCTTAAAGACCTCTTGATTTATGAAGTTGCATGATCTAAATAGTGGAGAATAGGTGGACAAGCAAGCATATGGTAGAACTATTTTCATGAGATTGATTGAGTGTAAACACTTTACCACTACTTTAAAGAGTTAAAATCATGAGAGTATCCCATGTGAGAAGTTGAGATTAAGTTTGAATATGCACTATTTTGATTGAAATATGTTATGTTAATATTGGCTTAACTCAAATTATTTACATTCAAGCAAGATTTTTTGTGAATTACTTTAAGCTATTGATTAGTTTATAAGACTTGTCCAATGATTATCTCTAATTTATATTGCAAGGATTAGTTGTAATTATTATTATTATTATTTTTATATTTTTTTAGTTTTTCTTATGTCTTCAATGTTTGTGGGTATCGTCCTAGTAAACCCTCACGAGACTAAACTCGTCCACTAGGGACACCTAGGGGTTTAAAGGCTTGTGTCACATGCTAAGTGCCACCGTGATTTCCTACGAAAGTGAATTAGATTAGATTTTCTTATTTTATTTTTATTTTGTTTTGCTCGAGGACTAGCAAAAAGCTAAGTGTGGGGGTATTTGATAAGCTCATAAAATATACATTTTATGTCTTTCTACCTTTAGTTTTTGTTATATTTTCGATCTTTATCTTGTTTACTTATAATATGTTTTTGAATTATAGGTACAATGAGGAGAATGAAGTCAAAAGATGTCAATAATGATGGTAAAGAGCATACAAAATCATAATCACAAGATGGAAGAAGACTTGGGAGTCAAAAATATCAATTTCTGGTTGAAAAGCAATCAGGTAGATTTGACCTCCGGAGCTTGTTTCAAGGAAAACATGATGTTAGAGTCTTTATTTGAAGAAACTTCCTTCTTCACTTTTGAAGCTGACGTGATTATCGTTCCAACGATATATTATGGGCCCAAATCGGATAAGAAATGGTCATTCAGAATGTCGCTAGAAGATCTCCCTAAAGAACCCTGCGGCCAGAAAAACCCTAACCGCAAATCTTAAAAAAAGGCAAAAACGTGATTTTTATGCCTCCAGGCTTACTTGTGCGGCAATGACTTATTCTCAGGGTTTTAAAGCTCTATAAATACCATCTTTTGAGCCACAAACTAGACATCTTTTGAGGAGACTCAAGTGATCATCATTATTATTCTTCTTCTCCATTCTTTTATTTTTCTTTTTAGTTTTATGTATATATTATTCATGCTTATGTTATGCTAAACTTATTTGGTTAAGGGTGATTTCAAAGCCCTAGACATGTTTTGTAATTGATTTTCAGATTCTATCTACCATTGTTTTCTATCAAAGCTGCTTATGTTCTTCCATTAAAATTGTTCATGATGATGTTTTGATTTGTTTAGGTGGCCAACTAGATAAATCTTGATAATTGTCTAATGCTGGTTTAGGAGTCTTGATCCGTGTAATTGTCTTGATTTCCTATTCATAAGTGGCAATTTGTGATTAATGATTATGGTCAAGTTTTCGATAATTGCAAAGTGGAACATAACCTAAGTTGAACAGTCTGAGCTTATGTGTTTGTTGCTTAGATCAACCTATCTTTCTCATCATAAAGCTGCCATTAAATTGAATTTAGAGAGCTTATTCTAGGTTGTTTGATGGTTAGAGATTAAATAGAGAGCTTATTCTATTTAACGACAAACTAAGGAAAGATTGGGATAACAGAGCTTGTTGTTATCTACGGTTGTTAACTTTGATAGTTGGTTGATATTCATAGATCTGAAATTGGTTCTTAATGATGTCTAGTGGTGGAGAATGAAACCTTAACCATATTTCTCTCATATTTGATTTCTTATTTCTTACTTGCATCTTACTTTTCTTGTTTGCTTATTTTTAAAACTATTTCAAAACTCCCTTTTCTTTTGTTTTCTTTGAACCTAAGTTATAAACTAATAACTCATAGATTAAAACCCAATCCCTGAGGACTCGACCTTTGCTAATCACTATACTCTACTATTAATTTTTTTTTAAGTGCAAGGTTAAATAAGATACACTCTTTTGGGTGCATCATATGCACAGTTGGTATTTGCATTGTACCATCTTGGATATGGAGGTGTCAAAGGTTTTAGGTACACGGGTGCAACAAGTTGACCCTGCAACAGTTTTGGATATAGATCACTGTAGGTAGTGGGAATCAGATCAAATGGGGCTTTTTGATCGTTCCTTGGTGAACGTTGGTCATTACGCGCAGGCCCTTGTGTGTTTGGAACAGCATTTCTAGGAAGGGTAATTTGAGGGGATATGCCAGTTGGGAATGGCTGTTGTGGTATATTGGTGTAGGGGAACGGGTTTTGGGTAAGGTGGTTGATATTAGGTTAATAAGGATTATATCCCGGGTATGGTGTGTAAGGTGTCGGAGGTGCATAAGGTGTGGTAGGGGTATAAGGCCTCGGTGGTGTGTATGGTGTAGGAGGTGTATAAGGGTATTGGTTGAAGCTTATTGCATGGGTTTCCTCCTTTTTCTTTGTAGGAAAAGCTCTCTTCGGGGTAACAGACTCACCCCCTTCCATCTTTCCACTTTTAATAGCTGACTCAATCATTTCTCCAGATATTACCATATCCGTAAAATCTTTGGTAGCGTTTCCCACCAATCTGTCATAATAAAGTGCTTTCAATGTGTTGATGAAAAGCATCGTGGTTTCTTTGTTGGTTAAAGGGGGTTGCCCTTGTGTGGCCAAATCCCTCCACCTCTATGAATACTCCTTGAAGGTCTTTTTGAACCTCTTTTCCATGTTCTGTAATGACAGCCTATCTGGTACCATGTCAAAAACGTGCTTATAGTATTCCATAAAAGCCCTTGCCAAATTCGTCCATGAACGAATCTTGGTACGACTGAGTTGGTTGTACCATCGGGTGGCTGACCCTGTTAAGCTATCCTAGAAGCAATGAATAAGCAACTTCTCATTATCCTCATGCCCTGTCATCCTTCTACAGTACGTAGTCAGATGAGCTGATGGGTTAGTGGTCCCATTATACTTTTCAAAGTCTGGTAGTTTGAACTTTGGTGGAATTATTAGATCATGTACCAGGCTCATCTCTTTATCATCTAGACTGCCAAACAACTCTGCTCATTCCACTACTCTTAGCCTTTCTTCCAACAACTGATATTTCTTCTCAGATTCAGCAGTTTCGACCCTCTTCAGTTCAGTCATTTTGGCCCTTTCCTTCTCTGCCATTTCTTCGAAGTCTGGAACCTCAACCTCAATTGGATCAGCTCCAATGTTACCCTTTTTTGGACCGAAATTATGTGCTTCGGTTGCCGAATGGATGTAGATGTAGGATGCTGCCTCAGTTGGGATTTCATTTCCCACAAGTTGGGATGTCTGGCCATTTCTCTGTACCACTTCTGGTCTATCCTCCTGATTTACTGCCCCCATTCCAGCAACTGAATTCTCTCTGGGCCACTTCTGTTTCATCATAGTGCTCATCATCTCCATGAGCTTTGTCATCTGTTCTCGTGTCTCCTCTTGAGACTTAGTCAATTGTTCTTGTAATTCTTTCTGGATTTTTTCCATTCTCTCAATTATGGCAAGCTGATCATTTTCCATGGCTTTTGTTCGAGATCGAGTATTGTAAGAGTGTTGGAAATCTGGTTCTTTCTGAGTGCGACCAATTGTACCTTTATTTTTTTAAACACCATGGATTAGAAATTATTGACACTTTTTTTATTTTATTTTATAAAAAATGAATAAATGAATAAATGAATGAATGAATGAATCAGTGTTAATGAATGATCAACTAAGTAAATGACTAAGTGTATGAACTTAGATGACTAATTATAAATGAATGAACAAATAAATAAATGGCTAAGTGTATGAACAATTTATAAAGAATAAATGAATGAATGATTATGAATATGAATATGAACAAATAAAATATATAAAAGAAAAAAAAAAAAAACTAGTGAATGATGAATGTATTTAAAGTATTGGCCCAGGGATAATTCCAACCAAACGGCCTTCCATTGATTTCCTGGAACTAAATACATCAAAGAAAAGATCCTTGATTAAGACAACATGATAATCTGTCTCTCCTAAAAAACTATTACAAGATACTAGTCCTATAATAACTCCCTCGGATCCTGGACCTTCTTCAATGTCCTCTTTTAACTGCCTTGCTCTTTCATCTGATCCCTACTTGTACACGGCCCTTTGACGTTTCAGCAGAAGCATTGCCCTGTAAGCTCTCTCTAGCTTGTTTCTCAAGTTGATTTGCTCGGGCTTCGTCGTGTTTTGCCTTTTCTGCCCAATAGTTCTTCTCCTTTTTGAGGTTTCTGACTTCTTGTTCCCATTCTCCGGAAGTCTTGAGAGTCCCCTCGAATTTGAGCTCGAAACGGTACCTCTTGTTCTCCAAGTGTAATTCCTGAAGATCACTTTGAACCATGTCCCCCTCTCTTTTGATCTTTTCTTTTTCTCGGGCTACCTCCCGATCTTTCATGTCCTCAAGCTCTTCTTGCATTCGGGCAATCTCCTTGTTCATCCGAGCCTTTTTTTTTCAAATTTTGCCCTTGCAATTTCTAACTCTGATGACGCTTCCTTGGGTGGCGAGCTCAAATGCCGAACTTCTTCCCCATCCGATGTCAACAACCTATCATTAACCCTTGATTCCCTCCATGTCAAATAGTCAGGTGTGACGATATCAGCATATCTAGCTACCTCAACTCGATGAGTTTCCTTCCATGCCACCACAATCTCACGGACCTTACCCGAATATCCATCTTCTCCGTAAGCAAATTCCAAATTACCAAGGTCATGGGTCATTGGAGTAAACTGACGAGATTCTGAATGCCTCAGTACTAGCAATGGTGCATAGCTTACTCCTCCCCATACTCCTAATAATGGAATAGAGGCTTTGTCTCCGCATTTATACAATGTCGGTATAGGAGCTATCCATGGAGCTCTCCAAACTATCATCTCAGCCCTGATATTCTGAAATATATTGATCCATTGCTCCTCAGCCCTATTCTCAAGCCAATCCCTTTTAAGAAATTCGCCAATTGGTGCAAAAGATTTCCAATATGAACGAAGAAGGAAATTCTGCTGTTTACAGAAATGGCTCTGAACCCATATGTAGAGGAGCTGTATACATCCAAGAAAACGACCTTTGCCTT
Source organism: Fremontodendron californicum (assembly GCA_030761205.1). Classification (NCBI taxonomy): domain Eukaryota; kingdom Viridiplantae; phylum Streptophyta; class Magnoliopsida; order Malvales; family Malvaceae; genus Fremontodendron; species Fremontodendron californicum. Next base: position 23,900,316 of record JAULJL010000003.1, read on the forward strand.
TTCGTCTACAGAAATTCAGGGATCGAATTGTTTCTGCTATGATTGCCGGGGCTGGGTTTATCCTTTTCTCAAGCCTCTCGAAAACATCAAATATCTCTACATCCACATACCCTATTTTTTTCGGGAAGATAACTAAACCATAGATAGCCAAAGCAAAAATATTCCTAACTGTCTCCTTGCTTGAATGGCTATGGATTAAAGCCCGTAAAATGTCCCATGATATGCAGTAGCTTTCTCTTTTTCGGACAACATGGTTTTCTACCAAATTTCTTTCCATTCCCAAAATCTTCGACATCTTTTTCTTGAAACCCGGTGTCTTTGTATCCTTCAAATAAATACGATCGGGAATAACATTCTCAATATGTAGCAAGGTCGAATACTCCTTTATGGTTGGAGTCATATCTTCTCGGTTGAAAGTAAAACACTGATAAGCGGGATTCCAGAATTGTACCACAGCCCGGATCACCTCATCACTGACCTTAACCTAAGCTAACAGAGCTATGTCCCCATATGTCTACGTGAAGGCTTCTTTTTCCAATATATTCCACTGAGTCCATATATCAATCAAATCCCGAAGACAATTTTGCTTGATAATAAGATCAACCTCGGCTGGCAATGCTGACACATATCCCATCTTCAAACAATCTCCATTTTCCTGTTGAACTTTCTCGGACTGTTTCCTAACCTCTAAATGTTTCTCGACCACTGAGACACTCTAACCCTCCATGAAAGCCCTTTTGGTTGAATAATATCCCGAGACCAATAACCTTCAAATGTGCAAAAATGATGGCAAGAATGCAAAAGAAACATAAAAAAAAACAACAACAACAAAAAGAAAATGAATTAGTAACGGGAATAAATATGAATAATACAAAAAACATATAATTCAAAGCAATAATTATCCCTGAGGATGCCAACAAAATTTCAGCATTATAACACCCCGAGGATAAAATATCAATATTTATTACGGACATTGTGATGTACGTTCATCATTGTCCGAAAAAATAAACTTATTTGGAAAGTAGAATAGAAGGTAAAAGGATTGGAAATATTTCTCCATGTGTTCTTAACTTTGGGATATCTAATTGGAAATCTGTCATGGCTTCGCCTAGGTTCACTATATGAGAGTTAATCGGTCCTAAAGGCCCCGAATTGTTCCTCACTGTCGCCGGTTAAGGCTAGTAAGGCACCTCGATAAAAGCGGGTTCAATTCGTTAGAGTCTATTTCCCTAGCCCATGCGGATTGTTAATCACGAAGGCTTAGGTAATTTAGTATTCCGGAAGTGTTTCACTAGCCCATGCGGATTGTTAATCACGAAGGCTTAGTTACTTTGCTCACACCTAAAAGGATGAAACCCAGGTATAGGATTCATGATATGCAAATGCACGTGTAGTGTGTGAGGAGAAATGACAAACCTTTCACCACCTATTCTATATCCCTTATTCTAAATGCCCCAACAAAATTAAACAACATAAATCATTAATTAATCAATAAATAAATATATGCACCAAAATAACCAGAGAACAATTATAATATGTATGCACATGAATATGGACATATTTAAAAACATTTTATTATTTTTTGAAATTATTCTTATTTTTTAAAATGTGGAAATTAAAATTAAATACCAATTAAACCAACAAAACCGAGACTTTGATAACACACGACTAATTCTAGGCCTGACTCTCTAATATCTCCCAGTGGAGTCACCAAGCTGTCGCAACCTAAAAAATAACGAGTCTCATCGCAAGACTTTATTATTCGTTAAGTGTGACATTTAAAAAAAACCGAGGAAAAGTCGACTTAATTCCTCTAGAAAAATGAGGTTTTGAAAATGACCTTGAAAAAGATATGGAGTCGCCACCAATCTTTTTTAGCTAGGTGTGATCGGCCACCTATTAAAACCGATTTTATAAAATATTTTAAAAATTAATTAAAACATTTTAAAAACCAATTTCAAGTCTGCGTTTTAAACCAGAGAAATCAAAGAGGCGGGTTCGGGAGTCGGTTACGTACGGGGAAAGATTAGCACCCCCACAACGCCCGTATAAGTCGGTACCTTATTAATCGTGTGTTAACTCAAGTCTCGGTAAAAGTTGGTTTTAAATTTAGTATTTCAAATTAATTCCCAATTTAAAGAAAAATAATTCCATTTTTTTATTGAAAATGATCCGGAATTTATAAATTCAAAATTTTCCTATATTCCCCAACAAACATGGCAAAATATAGAAATTTTTATTAGTTTTGGACAATTTTCCGAACCATTCTCTTTTTAAAGAAGATATTCCATTATTAATAATAATAGATGATATCCTCCCCAGCAAACCCGACAGAGAACTCATGAATTATTTTAACTCGGGAATATCTTTATTTTATTGAAAACCATTATCTTTTTTTTAAAAAAACATTTAAAAGAAATGAATATGTATATGCATGACATAAATAAAATGACATAGCAAAATCTAAATAATATAATGCAACCTAAATGACATGACATGATTTGAATGCCTTAGCATATTCTAAATGAAATGAAATATCCTAAGTTATATGATATATTCTAAATGAGATTAAATGACCTATGTAACATAATACATTCTATATGAAATGCAATATCCTAAGTCATATGATATAATCTAAATGAAATAAAATATTCTAGATGACATAATATATCCTAAATGAAATGAAATGACCTAGGTAATATAATATATTCTACATGAAATGCAATATCCTAAGTCATATGATATAATCTAAATGAAATAAAATATTCTAGATGATATAATATATCCTAAATGAAATGAAATGATTTAAATGACATGACAAATATGAATGATATGGCATATAATTTAAATGACATGGAATAAAATAATGCTATCATATAATATGCATGAAAATAAAAATAATAATGCATGAACATAGTATATGCTAAATAAAAATAACTAAACAAAAGCATAGGATATCATGAAACATTCAAAACCATATAATAAACCATGTAACATCAAAAAATATAAATCAAAATAATAACAATATCATAGAAATTATTATAGAAAGAATCAAATATTATATAAAATGCATGAATATGAAAAATGCAATGCATGAAATGTATTTTTTCCTTTAATTAAGGAAATCCGTATATCTAAAAAGATATCCGGCTACCTTAGGAAAATATGTTAAATTAAATATTCTAAAACCAAAATACTTTGTGATTGTTTGAAAACAATTTTGAAAAGCTTGAATTAAAAATAAAAACTGGGCTAAATCTTTTTTTTAAATGGCTCTAATTTCCAAAGTTCAAAAATCCGGACTTGACTACCCTTAACCCGAGACTTGAAAAACCATTTTTAGAGTTTAAAAAGGCTTATAAACTACCCTAATTCAGTAGCTAACCCTCCTAATCAGCCCACTCTAAGTAACTTAACCAAAACAGAAAAATGATTTTTTCTTTAAATTCAATTCTGACTCCACTGTCCAGTTTTAAGCCACGATTTTTTATCCTATTTTTAAAAATTCAAAAACTTCTAAAAAAATACTGGAGACTCAGGATATGTAAAACTACACAGGAAAAAATCAGCTTAATTTTTTGACTAAATACGAATGCCCAGAAAAATCGAAAAGGTACGAAAACTGGTAAAAAAAAAATTGCCTTGCCAAAACACATTTTTGCCTTTGATAAAATCATTTAAAAATCAAAGTAAAAATATTTGAAACTCATAAAATGACTTCCAAACAGTAGCTAAGACTTTTTGAAAGTTAGATAAAAATTGGCTAAGTAAAAAAAAATCACAAAGGTAGAATAATCAACTTGACAAACTTAATTTTCCACAAATGTGCTCAAGAGAGCATGACTTTGAACCATTAATTGGTTCAAGTCATTATTCAAGTGGCATGAACATGAAATGTATGAAACAATAAAGCAAACATAGTGCATAAAATGCATGAGCTTAAACCTAAATGTCATGAAAAATGCATGGCATTCATAAAGTGACCTAGACCTAAATGAACTTGCATGGCATTTAATGAAACCTAGACCTAAAATGCATGAACATGCATGGCAAATAAACCTAACTTAATAACTAAAATATGCATGGCATTTTCACAAACACAAAGCATGCTTAAACCAAAAACTCAACCAAACATCTTGCAAATGCTAACCTATCAACTAACATGGCAAAAATGCACATAAAATGCAAAAATTCCAAAGGTGGCCGAATAGCATAATGTAACTAGCAAACATGGCATTTTCACAAACACTTGGTATACTAACGTGCCCAACTAAATCAAATGTCATCCAAATGCAAAAACCTACCAACTAACATGGGAAAAATGCAACACACAATGCAAAAGACATGGAGTAGCCAAATGGCCTCAAGCTCCAACAAGCATGGCATTTTCACAAACACTTGGTATACTAACATGCTCAACTAAAATATAACACTTAAATCATGCAAAAAACACACAATAATTTTCACAAACACTTGATATACTAAATCTAAAACATGCTCAAATTTAAACATTATGAAAACAGAAAATTAAAAATGCAAAAACATGATATTTAAAACATAAATGGCAACAAACAAAGCAACCAAATTAAAATATAACTCAAGTATATGAAATAACATAACATTTAAAACATCAAGATCAAAGAAAATAACATTAACAATATGATAAAATAAACCAAAACAGTAACTTAAATAAATAATGTAGGCCATTTGGCCATGGTGAGTATAATATAAAATAAAAAAAATTGTCAAAAACATATTTTAAGAAAGAGATGAAGGAAGAACTTAAGAAGAACAATAAAAAAAAAACATTTAATTAAATTGGAAACTCACCAAATAGTAATCAAAATTGCAAAAATAAGAATGGAAAATCAAGAAAGTGCAAGAGTTGGTGCTCAAGAGCAACCTCAAGAAGCTATCTTTCAAGCTTTATCTCTTCAAACTTTCCTTTCCTTTCTTTTCTAAACTTTTATTTTTTTCTTTCAACCAAGGAGAGAAAAAACTAAGTAAATACCAAAAGAACTCAGCAAAATGAAATGAAAAAATGAATTTTCTCCCTCCCCCAACATGCTGGCCGAAACCCCCTCTAAATGGCTCAAGGATGTTGTCATTTTTTTGTAACCAATTTTCCATCAAATGGCTAATAATTCAAGGTGAAAATTCATGAAATTACCACCTTTAGATTAGCATCTCAGCTCTCTCAAATTACAGCTGTTCAAGAATAATGTTGACATGTCTCTTGGCCTATGTGGCTTAACCACCATGGCTTGAACAAAGAGAATCTCTAACTAACTCTTGATTTTTAGCCATTTGATTGAAAAATCAGAAGCTTCCTCCTTCCTTTTGGCCTGGGCAGGCCAGCACTTCTCGTTTCCAGCCCAACTCTGATTTTTTGAAAGGCCCAAAGAAGCCCTTTTCGGTCACTTGGGTGAAATGACCGTTTTGCCCCCCGGATGCAAATAAATATCAAACGGACTCCAAATTCAATTTTTCTTTTTTTAATACTTCCAAAATAATAAAATATTGAGTTTTGGAAGTTTTCAAAATTATCCGAGTCCGTTTGCTATTTATTTGGATTTTTTCTTCCAAAAATGCCCTTTTATGCCCCTACATTTTACCATTTTTTAAACGAGCTCCAAATCAAGATTTTTCTTCACCAATATCTTCCAAATAATTTTAAAGAGTGATCTGGAAGTTTCCATAATTTTTGGAGCTCATTTGGTATTTTTTTGGGATTTATCGGCTTGAATTACTGCATAGGAGGCCCGGGATTTGGCCATTTTACAAACGAACTCCAAATCAAGATTTTATTTTTCCAATCTCTTCAAAATAATTTAAAAATGAGATTTCAAAATTTTCAAAATTTTTGGAGTCCATTTTCTATTTTTTCGGGATTTATCTTCTTGAATTATTCCATAGGAGGCCCGGGATTTGGCCATTTTGCAAACGAACTCCGAATCAAGATTTTCTTTTTCCAATCTCTTCCAAATAATAT